>OX375801.1:9330282-9983497 GCA_947359425.1 Lagria hirta | reverse complement strand
ATACTAATAGATTTCGCAGAACAAAACAACATGGTAATAAAAAGTACAAATTTTGACCACAAAATTATCCATAAAGTAACATAGATCTCTCCAAACGGAAGAACAAAAATCAAATAGACCATGAGCTGATAGAAAAAATACATGGGACAGCCATAAAAAAGTCACGTAAGAAGTTATCGAAGAGCTAGAGTTACCTACGTTTAGGAAAGTGGAAAACCGAGGAGTAAGAAAGTTTAACCTAAATCATCTGGTAAATAATAAAGTAGTCAAAGAAATACGGGATAAGGTAGAAATAAGATTATCCAAAACACCGGAATCGGATAATGTAGAGGAGAAATAGAATAAGATAGAGTGTACGATAATAAAAGCACTACAACAAAATATAATAAAAACAAAATTGCACCAGAATAAAGACTGGTTTGATAAAGAATGTGAGAATGTATTAGAGCAGAAAAATAAAGCCAGAATCAACTCGTTAAAAATAAACTCAGAGGTAAACAGGAGATTATACAAGAAAGCAAAAAAGTAGGCTAAACAAGTGTGTAGCAAAGAAATAGAAAGTATCTGGACCAAAAACTATAGAGAATTAAAAAACACTGTAAAAAAAAAATTAAAAGTTTCTACCAAGATTAACAAAGAGTAAGAAGAAAAAAACCTAGACCATTAAACTTTTGTAGAAATATCGAAGACCAAATAATAGGAAAACAACAAGAACGATTAGACTGATAGGCAGAGTACTTTGATGAGTTGCTGAATAACCCAAAAAAAGAAACAGAGACGAAGAACAATATAGCAGAATACGATCAAAACAAAGAAATATTAACTCCATCAGATTCTAAAATAATAGAAAAAATACTAAAATTAAAAAATAACAAGAGTGGAGGTGAAAATGAAATAGTGAATAGTACTTGGACAATAAAGAAATACCATTATTTGCTCATTATATAAAAAATTGGGTAAGACTCATTGCAAAAATTACAGAGGAATAGCTGTATTAGATGTTACCTACAAAGTTTTAGCTATAATTATTTACCACAGACTGACAGAAATATATAATAAAGAAGTCCAGGAGTCAAATAAAGGATAGTACCAAAGCGATTTCATACAAAAACAGCTGACCAGATCTTCACACTAAAAATGGTACAAAATAACTGCCACAAACTGTATGAAGCACTGAGACACTTGGGAGCCCCGCGTAAGCTAATAAACCTAATAAGACTAATTTTGAAAAAGACATCAATGAAAATACTAGTAGAAAGAAAATTGTCAAAAAGCTTGTCTCTAAGAGGGGATCAAATCAAAGAGATATTCTGTCTACTATACTATTTAATCTCGTTCTAGAGTAGATTAAAAATGAAGCCCAATGTACAGCCAAGGAATATACAATTGTAGTCATCGGATAATTGCATAGGCTGATCACGTCACATTGATGACTAAATTTAAAAAAAGATAGAAAAAGTTTCCAAAAGACTAGAGAAATACGGGCTCATCGTAAGCCTCGTAAAATGGAATTGGGAGAAGACCCAAATGAAGAAACAAGGCATACATTGTTTTGGGCAGTCAACGAAATATCCTGTTTTTTGAAAAGGCTAATAATTTTGAGTACCTGAAAGTAATAAATAACAATAAAGCAGATAAAACGATAGAAATAGAGAACAGACTAGCAAAAAGATGCAGAGCAGTTGAAAGTCTTAACAATGTATTGAAGGCAATAAGAGTATCGAGAAAAGCAAAAATAAAGATATATAGAACAATAATGACCACTAGTATTCTACGGATGTGAAACGTGGATCATGACACAGAAGAACTAGGAAAAGATTGAGATATGGGATAGAAAAAATTTTAGGAATATACTGGGGAGAAAAAAGTTAGAAGATAGATCATGGAAAATGCGACTAATAAATAACTAAAGAATGTATCTAGACATCCAAATATAATGCGCCATTTAAAAGCACAGAAAGCTCGGTGGTTAAGACATGTAAGCAGAATAGCAGAGCGCAGACATTCAAGCGAGATACTATTTGAAGGGTCAGGTCAGTCACATCAGGTCAGGTCAGGTCAGGTCAATCGATAGAGGAGGAATAAGAAAAGACAATCAATCTCAAGGCATGGCCTTACAAGACCTGTAGTCCGGTATTATATAATTATTATGTAATTCAAAAAAAAAATTAAATGAATTTTGATTTTGATGAATATTATGACATTTGCGGTTTAATTGTTTCAATAATTCAATCAAAGGCATACAAAAATTTTCTACGCCTTCTCTAATTTGAAAACTGTTTTATTTGTTACACCAGAAGTAGGTGATTCAATCAAGAGAGGACGTCGGCTGTATCTCAGAAGAAGCAGTCATTGTAGATTTTGACGGCTTTGAAAAAAAATCTGATATTATTATTAACATAGTTACCGAAAGTTGCTGAAAATTAATTGTAAATTTGCAACTTTACCGCTAGGAGACGTAACAAAAAATAAAATTGGTAAAACAAATTTTGATGAAAAATATGAATTAACATAAAAATATAGCCGTTATTCTTGAAGCTCAATTTCGTATATTAAATTTTGGCCTGATATTTGAAATAAACTGCAGAAATTGCTTTTTCAACCTTGGTTTGTCAAAAATGACAAATAAATCTAACTTCTATTCAATAATGTTTACAAAATAGCTGCAAAACCGCAACAACATTGTAGGTAAATGCACAAATAAGCATTTTCAAAATAATGTTCATTCTTAAAATCGTTAATTTTTTAATTGCTTAAACATTTATTCTAATTTTTAAATGTTTTCTTTCACAATTTTATAAATAAATAGAGTAATAGAAAAAAGGTCACCCTTTCAAGTAAAATGCCAATCAATTAACACTTTAGATTATTTATTAAACAGTCTATCCAGACTGTTCCTGCATGCAAACGTAATATTCCTCTTGAGTATTATACATCAAACATTTTTCATAGCCTTTGAGCTAATTTCATAAAGTGCAGCAACAAATTTAAATTTTGTTTAGTGAGCTGTTCTTGTAAAATTTCAGGAAACCAGAATTTTATGAAAAATCTAATTTTTGGTCTGTCCCTTATCGGATCTATGTCTACAACAGCAATGGCCTGATGTGATAGATATACCGCGCTTTGTATCCATCTAATGTCAATTTTTAAAAAATACACATAATGGAAAAATAAGCATTCAGCAAATAAATCAATTATTATCAAAATTAGTAATTTCCGCAGCCAAACTTAAGCTCCTAAACGCTCAAAAAATGACAAAATTACTTTTATATTTCAAGCTATTACCATATATGAGGCTAAGAAGAATGCTATTTACTAACCCTAAGGAGCGGTATTACAAGCTTTTAACAATAGCATGTTTAGAAATTTAAATAATAGGTTCTTATTGTTGTCTAATTAGAGAGATCTTTATTATTTTGTATTGAAATAATAGGGAGTAATCTTTGCAACATATGTTGAATATATTTGTATCTATTTGTTTTTCTAATAGCTGGACAGAAAAAAATTGATTTTCATCACAAATACTTCCTATATTAAAAAAAAAGCTATTGTGTTGTTTTCTATAGTTGATCCTACTAAAAACGAAAATTAATGTAATCAATGCTGTAAAGACATAGTTAGTAGGATGGCTAACAATTGGGATAAAGTCTCCTCGTCACAAAATTATCAAAATAACTGTTTTTAATTACACATTTTCTACAGTCAACACATGCCACAGGTTATTATTTGTATATGGTTTAGCAACATACCATTTGTTGTAACGTGTGATTAAATAGTAGATTTCCTGAAAATTGGGTCATTTACTTACATTAAGACATATTATTATGGCCTAGATTCGAAATACTTCATATCACAGCAAATCAACTTAAAAATTTAAGATTATGTTCATACATCTTCAATTAAGACGTTAAATAACACTTTACGTTTTATTATTTTTTTTATTATTATTATTTCTTGTAAGAAGCCATATTTATGTTCTACGCTCTAACATTATCTGCTTTACAACAAGCAACGCATCTGAGCAAAACATTAAAAATCTACATTTACAAAATTTGTATTCTTGAGCATACGGAATAGAATGAAATGATAGAATTATTTTGTATGATTGACAGTGAAATTATGACAATGACATGTTGAACACGAAAAAAATATATATTTTTTAAATATTGCTGAAAACACCAATTTATGATAAATTGTTGCGTGCCTAGTACGACTTTTTTATTATTTAAAAAAATATATTCTTTTATTTGTTCTGGCTATGTCAAAATTTAACATAACTACAAATCGTCATAAATTGTTGATACCGTACGGGAAAAATTGTTGTCTAAAACTCACAAATTATTTTTTGCAACTGCTAATGTTATTATCACGAGTTTATTTTTTACATCACTGTGTAGTGTATCACAGAAAAAAAAAAGAAATAGAAGAGGTTAATATGTTAAATCTTTTGAACGAAGAAGAAGCTGCTGACGTTTGTCTCAGTAGAAACTTTTTAATGTCTTATAACAATGTTTTGTCTCTCAAGAAATTCGGATTACAAACTTCGGTAACCCACCTTCTTCACTGTTGGCTATGAGTAGATTTAAACCAATATTTATTTGACAACTCCCTGAAGCAAAAAAACGTAATGCCGTCATAGCATAAAAATAATAAAACATTTTAAACATGTCACTGCATACAACATTTTCACTTTGTGCGTACTCTAGTGACAATTTGTATGTTAGACCCATCGATGACCCAAGCGAATAAAAGAAACATTTTTTTAAAATATGAAAACTATCGAGGTAGATACACAAAAAATTTAACATTTTAGCAATTTAAAAAAAAAATTAAATTTAAATTTTTTATTTGTGTTTCAAATGTCATTCGGAATAAAATGTCGTAATTTCACGCTCATTCCAACTAGTATGCATTATCAATCGATAAAGCCATAACCTTAAATATGCAAAATAACCATCATAAATTTATAAAAAGTATTTTTTTTTGCATATCAACACCTCAATAAGTCGTAGATTTGAGCAAAGTTTTTTTATTGAACAAAAATGGGTAAAATTGTTTTATAACTGATTAAAACGTTTTTCAATTTACCGTCTTCAAAATCTTATTAAAAACCGTAGCACTCTAATTTGTGTTGTTAAAAATGGTAATAATAAAATACTATAACTGTCCATGAATTATAATATGAGCATGCCCACATAATTTCCAACGACGCAAAAGACACGCTGAAGGGTTTATTACTAACTAGCTGACCCGGCAAACTTCGTACCGCCTAACAGTCAATGAATGTTGTGTTACTTTTTAGCTGAACTTATTTAGGCTTTGATGAACGTAAAACAATGATACAAAATAATATATTATTTTATATAGATAGAAACAAAAAAGTATTTTATTATGATGAATGATGATGAAAACATACATACAGAATGAGAATAAAAATAAAAAAAAATAAAAAATAATAATTAAGTACTTCAAACTCATGTCAGAAAAAAATTATTGAAAACTATGTTGTGCAGATAGAGATAAAAAAAATAAAACTCAGATTAATTCATTAATAGGATTTTCATTCAAGCACTTTGTGGTAAACGACATTCTTTGTTTTTTGGTCAGGCGCAAGAACAAATAAAGCGGATGGTTTGCCGACACGTGAGCATGCCACGTACAATTGACCATGAGAAAAACATGCATTTTCTAGATTGAGGCCACAAATAATCAAGGATTGGCCCTGTGATTTGTTGATCGTCATGGCGAAGACAAGACGAATCGGGAATTGAATTCGTTTAAACTCAAAGGGCATATCCATTGGGATCATTGGAATCCTTGGAATAAGAACTTTTTCATCTTTAGATTTTCCTTTAAAGTATCGACGCGTGTAATTTCTCGCAGATAATTGACTCGCGATATTCCGTTGCCTGATTGCATTACGGCTTCGCTGGGAAAGATTAGATCTTCTAGGACGCGGCATCGTTATTAAAATATGCACTCGCATAAAACCACCAAATATAATAACAGTGCCTAAACTTTTGAGACATAGACAATAGCTCAAAGAGTATATAACCACTACGTATGAATAGCTTATCAAGAAAAATCATAGACCACCTATAAAAAGACATCTACACTTTTGTTAACCTGTAGATTTTTTTTCCTTAATCTTATAACCTTTACTAACTGATTTTTCATTCTAAATTTTTCTAAATTCCGTTCCTTCCTTTCCGATGATTTTATATTTTTACTGTAGAATAAATCTTAGGTATTATTTTCGGGAATTAAAAACAAATATAACAGTAGACTTTGTAGACATTTTACAAAAAATAAATTTCTAAACGCACACATGATGACTTCAGAAAAAAATAAAGTTGTGGCTTAAAGGTCTCAGCAACCAGGCCATAAGCTCCAAAAAAAAATTGTTGTTACACTATTTGACAGGATTGGACAACAAAGGTTTGACATGTAATAAACAAATCAGCATCTATTGAAATGATTAAGTATTTATTACACATATCGAGTTTTCATTGTTTTTAAGATGTATTCTGCTATTCGGGGCGGAAACAAATCCAACAAATCAAAAACCATGGCAATTGGTCCAGCCGTTCTTGAGTTATAAGTGTTGTAACAAACACGACTTTCTTTTATATATATAGATTACTACTGTTACTGTTAAGAAAACTAGTTTAAACCACAAAACACTACTTTATTTTTTGTGGCATTCACCAAAATTACGCTAGTTGGCGTTAAGAAAATCTTTTTTAATCCCAACCGGTTAGAAATGTAAACCAAGTAAAGCTTTTCCACCTAGATGCAAAAGTAGATCACGTGATTTTTATGATGGTATTGAACTAGGTAAATTCAATCTGACAGCTGACACGGTCAGCTGCGATCTCAAAAGTTGGTTAAAAATACCAAAATAATTTATCAATGAATAAAATAACTACAAACAACATTACAGATAAAGAAAACTTCATGTTAACTGAAATCACTGAATAAAAAAATCATCGAACCATGAAGTTGTTTTATTGTAGATAATGAAAACTGTCGATGCTTGAAATAATTTTGAAATTGTGTGATTTTGAGACCACGGAATGAGAAAAACCGATGATCCTTTTTGAGATTTTAGGATGGAAAGTGCTGTAATCAACCAGCTGAACAAGATATTTTTGTTAAAATTTTCCGAATGCCGGAAAATATACTGAGCATTCGTTTCGGCGAACCAGTGCCACCCTTCTTGCTAACAGTGGGATTAACGTTCTGCATCTTAAAAGAGCTGGAAAATAGAGAACAGTAACGGCAAGTTACGTAGCAGAATCAGTAGCGAATAAAACAAATAGGTAATAAAATATTTCACGTCAACTACAGAGAAGGCAATTCGTTTCTTAAAATGAACAATGATAAAGATGATTCCACGTCATTGTAAAATTAGGAATGGGCATCGACCGCATGCGTGAAGAAGAAAACAAAAAGATATTCCTCAAGATACACTACTACAGTAGTACTGTAGTATTAGTACTGTAACTAAAAGTATACTTTTACAGTAATACTAGTACTGTAAGTAATATTTGTGATATTCACGATATGTGAAGACATTTGGTCAAGGAAATCATCTCATGATCATGAGAGCCAAAATAATACAACAAAATAGACGTTTAGCATTTTGAGCGTCGTTTTCATTTAAATTAATATAAAATACATTGTTCTTAAAGATTTATGACTTTACTGTACTAGTAGTACTGGAAGTAAAATATTGCTATATATATTAATACAAACAGGCACGTGTCAAAAAGTCTTGCTTACTGTGTGAAATATTTGCCTCTAAACGTTGGCTTATTGCAAAAATTATAATTTCTAATTCATAGACACCGTTCTTCACTTGATCAGCTGAGCCAAAAAAAAAATAGAAACAACAAAATATATATATTTTGTTCAACGAAATCGTTGTTATTCAGAAATAAACATAATTGGGGCTTAAAAAAATGTCAACAATAATAAATTTATTGATGCTATTCTCTATTTTTTGGCAGTGGCAGATCGACGCGCATTGAAAAAAACCCCACATACAATTTAGCAACTTTCGATGCATTTTCAAAAACTTCTGCCATTTTGACTGTCAATAGTGTCAGTGTTAATAAATTGCTTAGGTTTACATAACTTCACACAAGCACCGGAATCTCCAAAGATTCGCAATAGTAGAGAAAAATGTGACATCAGTTGCCATGACACCCAAGCTTTGCGCTCTAAACGACACAAAATTTGCACGTCGTTAAGGGAAAATCTTGTTTGACAGAAAAAAGTGAGGTTGAGATAAATTGACAAATCTGGCTGACAGTGCTGACACCGCTTTTTTATAAAATTGTGGTGTATAAACGGGACATTTTTAAGCAAACAGTCATCCAAGCTAGCAAATGCATTTTTGATAAAAAGTGCTTTCACTGCAGCTTAGAATTTTGTATAAGAAAGTGCACATGAGCAGGAACACTATTAAATAGTTCAACTGCCAAGAATTCCGGGCGGTTTTGGCACTATCTAATCCTACAACAGATGCTAATTAAATTATTTTTGTTTTTAGTGTCGTGGATGTGAACATTATTATGAATTTTAAATTAATTAATATTTTGGTTAACACTCTCAAGTATGTGCTGGGATATAGAGGTAAGCATTTTCCAAAAATTCTGAAGACTTGAGAGCTCCTATACCATAGGACGTTATTGTATGAAATAAGGAAAAATAAGCTGTAGTTAGTATTTGGCTTGAAACCCATCCTGCTAGACTACGGAGTAGAAAGATAACCCCTTTCAGCCTACTGGACACCCTCTCAATTTGCTCATTCCAGCACAATTTGGAATCTCCAAAATACCCAAAAATTTAACATGTGGAGCAGTGTAGTTATGTTCCCTTAAAGTGAATAGTTTTATTAGTTTTTGAAAAGATTGAACACAGAATATTTGCCATTTTAGAGCTTTTGACTGTGACACAGTAATCTCCAAAAGTTGTTTTTCAGAGTCACCAGCAATGGAGATTGTGAAGTCGTCAACAAAAAAGGTAAATCCATAACAAGATCGATAAACAGTAAATCGTTTATAAATATTATAAAAAGAAGAGACCCAAGTATTAATCCCTGAGAAACCCCTATATCTTCACTGACATCTATTCATTAATTTTTAATGAATAGATGTCATTAAAAATTACATTAATTTTAATTTAACTTGTTTTCGATGATAAAGATACGATTCTAAGAGTTTCAGACTATGTTGAATAAATTTATAAACTTTCAGTTTAGAAAAGATAGCAGAGTGTGTGACACAGTCAGAAGCCTCATTGAGGTCACAGAACAAGCTAAAAAGATACTTTTCAATTCAAAAACATAGAAAAGATCAATGGAGAAGTTACAGTTAGAAAGAAGTAGATAGATATCTTAGTCTGCTTTAAGCGTTTTGAGCCAAAATAACAAAGTTGTCTCGTTTTGTCTAACTCCGGTCCCCCTACATTGTTTTCTCTTGTTTTTAAATTTTAATATAATTTCATAATCTGCTTTTCTATAAAAAACAAAGCCGGATTGATCTTGCTTGTTTATTATAAGTATGTACCTAATCAAAATTTAAAAAAAAAGTATTTGAAACACCTGATCAAACCAGATTAATGATAAAATTAAGAGTTGTTATTTTATCTTTTTATTTATTTATGTATTGTTAAAAATAAATATAATTGCTGATAATCCTGTAGTGAAATGGGGCGTTACACAGAAGCCTTGTGCAGCGTTGAGCTTTCCGTGCAACCATCAATAATTGCAAATCGCATGAGTACAAATCCATTTACCCAAACAGGATTTCTGTCATAAAACTTAAATGATTACCTGGTACATCATATTTGGTTTTTGGCTCATTAGATTAATTAATCATTTGATTTGATCCTCATGTCCTACGCCAATGTGTTTATATTGTAACGATTTTGCCTCGGGCTAGGACCGTGTGAGAAAAGGAAGAACGAAGCCGCATTCCAACAGGTGTTTGTAGGTTAAGGAATTTGGCTTTAAGCCGACCCCGAAGGTAAAGACCGTCATGAACGCAACCAGAATGCATCAAAATGCCGAAAACTTAAACTTTATATTCCAGAAAACTTCATATTTTAATCACTTTGTACTTCATTCGAGAAACAATGCTCGGCCAAAACGACTGATTTATTATCAGAACCAAACAACAACAAAACAAAGTTTTAAAAGATCGTTACCTAAAATTACTATTCATTACATAAAAGTAAAGAAATTGTTTCAAAAAGTTAATTTTGATTTTCATATCTACAATTAGAAAAGGTATTGATAGGTAGATAGGTATTAATAGATATATAGGTTTTTTTTTTTAATTTGTCGATGCCCATGAGTTTGTCTGGACCGACCATAATTTTTAAAACAATTGTGTCAAAGTAATTAACAAATTTCTCAATTTTATTATTTGTGAATTTAAAATGGACACTTTTTTTTATTTTTGTATCGGCCACTGAGTTGATGGTGAATGGCAATACTCAATACTATGTTGACATCCAACACTTCATCATAATGTAACCCCGACTGTAACCCATTGTATTCAACTCTTTTGTGAGACTGGCTTGTGTGGTTGTAAAAAGGGTAGTTAGTGCTCTTCTTGAAAAAAGAACAGAGGAAGTTATCGAAAATGTAAGGCAAATAATGGAAAAAACGCCACGAACAGCTTTACGGTGACTTCCACAACAAGCTCAACAATTATCGACCCCCCCTTGCCACAAAATTAATTATATATATATATATATATATATATATATATATATATATAATTAAATATATGCATCAACTCCTTCCTGTTGATTATCCTGTATCTACGTGTCCAATATGTATTTTAATGAAAATATGTTAAACTCAAGTTTATTCACGAATGACGCCTGATTGGAGTTGTACGGTTATGCAAACTCACAAAATATGCAAATGTGGAATTCAGAGAAATCTAATTTTATTGAAGAGGTTCCCTTGCACACCGATAAAATAGGAGTATAGGCCGTTATTTCAAGGCGGAGAATTATTGGGCCAATTTTTTAATAAAAGATTGACTGCTGCAAGATACCGAGAGGAGATTTTACAGTTATTCCTTGTACAACATTATGACGATGAAATTGTATACCGGTACTTTCATCAAGATGGTGCCACTCTACATACCACTTTTAAGACCTTGTAGTCAAGTTATCAGCCGAAAAACAGCCATAACTGACTCTTCAAGATCTTGCAACTTCACTTCAAGTTACTTCTTTTTGTGGCTCTATTTAAAAAACTGGATTTTTCAGCCACGCTTAAATAACGTCAAGGAGTTGCGTCAGGCAATAGCTGCCAATTGTTCAAAAAGTGTTTGATGTTATTTCCTCATTAAAGTTTATTTTTTCGTTTGTTATGATGCTACAAGTGCTTTCAAGTGGTTTGAATTTAATCTCGTTGACCTGTTAAACTATCGATTCATTAAATTAAAAGTGAGGTCAGATTAGGTTCAGCTGTCAAGTTAATAACTGTCACTTCGATTCAATATTAAAGAGACGTTCACAATTCAGATTTCATGACAATCTTCAATGCCAAATTTTAAAAAAACGGCTTTAAAATTATTTATAAACAATTATTAAAAAAAATGAATTAGTTGTGACCTGTTAGGTCTAATTAATGAGAGGCAATAAGTTTCAAACCAATGCGTCAATACGTTTTTGAATCTAAAAAAAGTATTTTTTATGTTCTTTTCAATTATTACATCATATGTATTGTTTTTCTATGATGATTTTTTATTGTAGAATTTAAAAACACTTTTTAGAACTTAAATACTTTATTAAAAAACAGTTGTGATAGCTTATAAAACAAAGTGACAAAATATAGAACGGTCTAATACTGAACTGACTCTCTTTTGTTTTTTTTATTTAATTAGACTCCTTTTTTATAATCTTGCGGTCCAAGTAAACACGAAACAAAAATCTCAAATAATATCTTGCTTCTATGAGAGACCTGGAACCATAAAGCATTGGAATCATCCTGATTGGACAAGGGATGAACGGTTCAAAGTATTGAAACACTATATCTTTAAAGCTAAAAACAAAAAATCCTGTTTTATTTATAAAAAAAAAATTTTTAACACAAAAAAATTTAAAAATGCACTAAAAAGTATAAAATAATTGCGTAAACTTGTATGCTTAAGAAACAATCAAATTATTTAGATACTATAATGTACAATTATTGTTATTTTTGGAGTCGGTGTCAGTCATAGTAGGTTTGTATATATTATGATATAACTAATCTTAATATTAGCATACACAATATTTAAACTTACTACACGCGGAGCACAGGCTGCAAACGCGGGCGCTCATCTTGCTTCGACTGACACCGACTCAAAAATAACAATAATTGTACGTTATAGTATCCAAATAATTTAATTGTTTTTTGAGCATACAAGTCTACGAAATTATTTTATACTTTTTAGTGCATTTTTTTAATTTTGAAGATGGTTTTTTTTTGTTAAAATTATTTTTTGATTTTTAGTGGATTCGATCACTATTATTGGTTTCAATAAAGGTAGACCTACTAAACGCACTGCTAATATGAGACAGCGTTTTTGGAATGAGACAAACGAAGAAAGGGAGAAATATTTAACTCAAAATAGAAAATCTACTGTTTACTTAATATTTAATTAATTATATACTATTTTATACGAATTCTTTTTTATGATTGGCGCTTATATAAGTGAAATTTATCAAGAGGACACTTCCTTGATATTGATGCATTATTAAACACATGAAACAACATAATTAATAACATTCAAATTGCTTAAATTAATTGAAATATTTTTTTTTCTTTTTCACAAATTTTTATAATAAATTATTAAGCGACAAAAATAAATGTCAAAAAAACATTAATTAGAAAAACTTAAAAACTACTGATCAGATCTTGATCAAATTTAAATGGAACCAATTGAAAAGCACCAGCTTCCAAATGAAAGAATCATCAAAATCTGTTCTCCCAGTAAAAAGTTCTGAGATAACACATATAAAAAGAATACAGTCGAATTGAAAACCTTTTCTTTTTTTTTTGAAGTCGTTCAATAATATTAAAATAATTAATAAGGGTTAAATTAATAATATCCAACCATTATAAAGAAAGAGTAAATAATTAATTTCTAGCATACATCTTGTGGTAAATTTTTTAAAAAATACAAAAAACACATTGTTTAGACTCGCGGTTGGTTTACCGTAAGCGATTGTTGTTACGTGCAAGACTTGCAATAAGTTTTGCACCAAAAAATATATTCAAGATTTAAGTGAACAAGTATTTTATTTTATGCGACTGTTCGCTGGAAGAATTCTAAAGTAAGTGATCTTACAATAACTTTACAATATTTACAATATTTAGGAGTGGGAATCGAGAAATAGGAAGAGGAAAATTGGCAACGAATGGCAAGTAGGTCAGATGACCAGAGGGAGGAGTAATTAACAAGGGAAGTTTTTTTGGGAAGGGTAGGCGGCGAGAGAGGCCAGGTGCAAGGTCTGACGTCATTGGGTCCAAAGACATACCTGAGGAAACGGTTGGGCTGAGCCCTAATGGCAATCTTTACCAAGAATATCCAACTGTACAATAATTTATGGTTATAAGGGGATAAGCCGGAATACCCATCTCCTCAGCTGCAAATAATTTAATATTTTCTAACATATAATATCTTAATGACCGGAAAAAACCCAGCTTACTTGCCGACAAACTAATATAATTTTTAAGCCTAAGACTACAATAAACAGATAAACTTGAGTGCAATAAAATTTAAGTGCTTTTAAGAAGCATGAATTTAAATTATAATTTTAAACAAATGAATTTAACTCTAAAGTCTAGACAAAAATAATTATTTTAAAATATAATAAAAATATAAATTTAAAAATATATAAAATTATAAATGCGACTGAACACACATTATAAATAAGCTTGCTTAGTGAATATCTGATAAAATTTCATACTTAACCGTTTTATTACTATTTATTTTAAAAAGAATCAGACAAATTGCGCAGTGCTTTTTGTCTCACGTTAAAATACGTCTCTGCTTTACAGTCTAAATAGTGTTTTTTTTATTACTGTTATGTGCAACATCCCTAATAAACAATAATAATTTCCAATCAATAATGCTTTTCAAAATTTTGGAACTGAGTGATGTATTTGCTTACCACTTAACACTTTTAATCATGTTTAGTGTTAGTGTTTATTTGAGTTTTCAAACTCTAACAACCCTTTTATAGAACAATAGAAATACGTCTGTAGAGTAAACCTTACCGGTGATACAGTAAAAGCTTAGAAGTGTAGTCTGAAAAAGTTTCAAATAAGAATTTTAGTCTGAGCGTCTTAGATTCTTTCTTTATTGACTGCAAGTTGAAAGTTCTATTCTTTTTAAGTAGTTAGTAAACACAGTTTTGCCAGATTTAATTGAGAATTTAGTCATATAAAAGTCAATGCTGAGAGGCGGCATTACACATAGTCTACATTAACTTGAGAACAGACAAAATTTTAGCTTTTATCTTAATGCAAAAGTGCAGTTTGCTTTTGTAAAATGTGTTTTATGAACTTCTCTCATTTAAGCAAATATAATCACAGCTCTTCTATCACTCGCAAATGGTGCTATTATGGTTTACAAACCTATCTTAACCTTAGTTTTGGCTTTTTTATTTAAAACTTTTTATTTGTATTGAAAAGGCAAATCTTGTTAATTTAAATTCTGCATATTAAAATTTACAAATCTGTTATTATTTTGTAGATTTCTTTTATAAATAGACATAATACCGGACTACAGGCCTTGTAGGCCTATGCCTTGAGATCGATTATCTTGTTCTTATTTCTCCTCCATCGATTTTACTAGTGACTTCAATCTCCTATTTTCCGCCATTTTTCTCCAGTCTTCTATTCCTTCCAGCTTTAGATCTGTTGTATAGTGCTCAACCATTTTTTTCTCGGTCTGCCTCTTTTTTGTTTTCGTCCTGACCCTCCAAATAGTACCTTACTAGGATGTCTGCATTTTGCCATTCTGCTTACATGTCCTAACGACCTAGATCTTTGTGTTTTTATATGACGCATTATATTTGGATGTCCATATACATTCTTTAGTTCTTTATTAGTCCGTTTTCTCCATGATCCATCTTCTAAGATTTTACCACCTTTTCTTGCTTAAAGTTTTTTTTCCCCAATCTCAATTTTTTCTTCATTCTTCTGTGTCAGGATCCACGTTTCACATCCGTAGATCACCAGTGGCCTGATTATTGCTCTATATATCCTAATTTTTGCTTTTCTTGACACATTTTTTGCCTTCAATACATTGTTAGGACTCCCTACTGCTCTGCTTCCTTTTGCTGGTCTTTTCTCTATTTCCACCATTTCGTCTGCTTTATTGTTAATTATTACTCCTAGGTACTCAAAAATACCAATCTTTTCAAAAGAGTGTATTTCGTTGTCTGCCCAAAACAATGTATGCCTTGTTTCTTTATTTGGGTCTTGTTCCAATTCCATATGTTTGGTTATTTCTGAGTTTACAATGATTTCTTTGCTGTGCTGTCTAGTCTCCTGAGAACATTTTCCAGCTCTCTCTTGAATCTATCACAAATGTGACGTCATCCCCATGTAATTAAATCATTCAATTAGAATTAAATATTAAAAGTAGTCTTAAAAAAATAGATGATAAGTCAATTTTTTTAAGTGAACGAACTTTTCTTCTTGTAAATATTGCTGTATAAGTTATATGTACTTAAAAATTACGTGTTAAATAAAAAATTTTTTTTTAAACATAGATATTTAGATATTTTTAGTTAAAAAATGATTAGGAAGCAAAAAAAAAGCGAGACAATACGTGCATAGAAAAATAAAAGATAAAGATAGAGTCATAGACAAACAAGAAAGGAAAGGAGCAATTAGAGAAAGCAAGTATAATAGAAGATGTAATACTTTGATCAAAGAAGAGATGCCTGAGTATTTAAAAAAACTGAGAGAGAAAAAAAGATCAGAACCACACTTAAGTGCATAAATAAAAACAAAAAAAATAGATTTTAGATAAAAAAAATGAAAAATAAATAGAATGTGTGAAAAAAAACCTAAAAAAAACAGAAAAAAAAATTAAATGAATAAAAATGATAAAAACCGAGAAAGATAATAGATAAAGTAGTATGAGATAAAAAAAACAAATAAAAACCAGTTATTTTATAACAAAATAATAATTATATAATCATATATTATAAACCACCATCGACATCCTTGCACAAAAACAAGGGATTTGAAAAATAATACTGAAACTACTTTTCTTCCATTTGTTCATGAGGTTACAGACAAAATCGGAAAAATTCTTCGTAAACAAGAATTCAGAACGGTCTTCAAATCACCTACAAAATCTTGGAAATTTTACCATTTCCAAAAGACAGATTTGACTCACTTTTGTCAGAAGGTGTTTATAAAATTCCGTGCTCTTGTGGCAAAGTTTACATTGGAGAAACATCGAGTTTCTAAACATAAAAGATGCATAAATTTGAGTTTATGGTCACAGTCATCACTAGCTGAACAGAATCTAGACACCGGTCACAAAATTTGTCAAGATGAATCTTCCTTGATTTGTAAATCGGAATTTTTTATGACAGACAAATCAGAAAAGCAATTGAAATTGTAAAACACCCAAACAACTTTAATAGAGATTCAGGTTATTATCTCTCAAACGTTTGGAAGTCCTTGTTCACAAACTCTCCTTCGTTATCAACACAAAGCGCTTCTGCTTTCTCCATAGCTCTCTCTTCCAAGCCCCCCGCCAGTTTCTCTACTGCTCCTGCCACCGCGATGAAGTGCAAAACGTCGACAATTTCATTAAACCTTTCGACACGGTCTTTTCCGAAAAATGTCAATATTTCAATGACTTTGAGCCGTGAAAGCCTTTTTTCTTCGTTTCACCAGTAATGCAAGCTAAACGTTTAAGGGTGGTAGATTGTTGGTAGCAATGTGTTTTGTTGTTTTTATCTATGTTCTGTTCTAAATCACAGCAAAAGATAGAGTTTTATTCGGAAAAGGTTTTGCTTTAAGAATAAAGTTTTATTTATAGATTATTCTCAACAACACAAAACCGTATCAGTAAACATATCAATGATCAATGTGATCATTGTAACTTCCAGTCTTCATGGAATAGCTTGAAATATTCTAAAGCATGAAAGGTTATATCACTTAGCATTTCGTGAAAGTGTAATGTCTTATGCAAACCTGACTACAGCGCTGTTTCGTTCTTATTGAAACTCATCAGGCCAGGGTATTGCAGAAACCAGTACACTTCCACAAGCTCGATCTCTCCTATATGTACGAATGTGACATCGTACATAGTAGGTGAGATGGTGGTTCTAACCTTTCTTTCTGGTGTAATGTCTTATGTTTGCATAAGACATTACACTTTCACGAAATGCTAAGTGATATAACCTTTCATGCTTTAGAATAACACAAAACCGATTCAGAAATAATTGAAAACACTAATAATAATTTAAAACCTCACCAGATGGTAAATATTTTATATACGAAATGGTGTTTTAGAATGGTAAATGAGTTCTGCTAACCAAGTCTGCTTAATTTTAGAAAAATTTATTTAGTAGTCTCGACAGCAGTTCGGTTATCTGTTTAATGACTTTAATACATACTGTTTAATTTAACGCAGCCTGATTTTTAATTCGTGCGGTGTGGGAAAATTTATTTAATGAATTTAGTACTTCGGCAAGTGTGAAAATTAATTTAAAAAACACGAGGTTTTTCCTAAATTCTCTTTGTAAGAAATGCGGTAATAAGCTAGCGTTTTCTATAAATATGCTTAATTTCTATAATTAACTGTTTATTTAAGACAATCTTTCTAGACATACATATTGTAATGGCAACCTATGCTCAAAAGTGTTATTAGACGTTAGCAACGCATAGCAACGGTTATAAATAGCATTGCATTAATGCACGCATACCATTATTATCCGAAAAAGTCAAGTAGATTTAAACAAAACAAAAGAATTCAACAGGAATTATTAACATTTTGATGTTAACTGTCTTTCCAAACTCAAGCTTTATAAAATAAAACAGATAATTTATTTATGATCTGCGAATATATAGTCCAAACATGAAACTTTGCTCCAGCAAACCTGGACGGATTGCAGTAGAAACGGTGCGCTTCCGTTGAAAGAGGTTAACTCGACGCCTACAAACACAATGACGCAAATGTCAGCGTCTACCGAGTGTTCGGCGTTATAACGATAAAAAAAGCGTTATTTTGTCCATTTTTAGCGCTAGTAAAAACCGTTACAAGAAAAACATTTTTTCTAATATATCACGTCAGGACTATTAATTGACAGCTAAATTAAGCTAAACATATATAAACTGGCAAGTTATAACCATTCTGACAAAGTTGTAATTATATCTTACATTTGGTTTTGAAATCTAATAAACCGTTAAGAAGTTGTTAAGCTTCTACAACCGGGCATTAATCTAGAAAAGCTGTTATAGATTTTCTATTCTATATTATCGATAATTGTATCTAATATCACATAATTGACACCTAGAACCCTTCTCTTGCAAGATTTATCCCTGTTAATAAATCATCAATTTGAGAGTTTTTGAGGAAAATGCACGCTGCCAATATTTATAAAATTCTCAATGCCCTTTCCTAGATATTATTAACATTTACAGTAAACAAAAAACTATTATTTTGTTGGTCATTCATTCTGGCCAGATCATACAGTTATTCATAAAATCGTATTTTATTGTTTACAAGCTGGCCCGGCGAACTTTCCGCCTAAACATAGATATTATTTTTAAAATAAACAAACCAAAATCTTTGAAAATCATACTAATATTGATACTTGTCATTTTTTATCCTTATCCCACCCCTTTTCATCCCTTTGTTGATAAAAAGTATCCTATCCTTTTCATTCAAATCCAGTCATCAGTTTGTAATTTTCCATACAATCTTTCACCCAAAGATGGTATATGGGAAGTTGTCTCATGCAAGACGATTAACATGTAAACGCACGGTCCGACTTTGGTCCGTGGTGAGGGAGTGGATCGATTTATTGCAAAAAATCCAAGTTTGGAAAAATTTCTTGAGCCACGTCAAATAAATTTTAATGTAAACGCTTCTTTGTGGTGGCGTCAAATTTCTTACGGTAGTTTAATATGAACCGTCCGATGACTTATTCCAAGTTATCCTTAAATACGACTATTACTTCAAAATATTTCAATGGTCTTGGATGTCTAGCGCCTACGTCATAAACGGTAATTTGCCGAGCCTCACCGAACGTTTCCGACATCGCAATTCCAATTTTGACTTTCACCCCTCTTTAAAGGGTCGTTTCCGGAATAAAAAGTATCCGATGTCCGTCTCTTGGCTGTAAGCTACCTCCTCACCAATTTTCAGCTATATCGGTAAAGCCGTTCTTGAGTTATAAATAGTGTAACTAACACGATTTTCTTTTATATATGTAGATTATCATTAAAAGGCTACCGTTTAAAAATAAACGCTTTGATAATTGCTTCAAACTTAAAAAAACTCACTTAATTGTTATATTCGGCTATTCTAGAAGCGTAAGTCTTGTATACAGGTTTAACCAAAATTTTAAAATAGTTGGTTCATTTCGGTAAATATAAACTTTATAACCAAATGTCTTTTACAAAAGTATTTTTACCAATTATTCTTCATTTCTTAGCCTATTTGTTGTTTTTGTAGTTGTTTTTGTATGCAAACGCATTTCGATAGAAACGTTATCAATTCTTTATTAATGACAGCCAAGTGATTTAACGTGTTAATTTAATAAGATTAGCTTCTTTTTAATTTGTAAACATAGTGAAACTGAAAAAATTGAAATTCTAATAATCGATGATTATCGAGATTAACAACGTTCACACCTAGATGTTTCTCATTTACATATTTAATAACGTTCATTCAGAGAAAAATTATAAGGTACAGTTCCCAGTGTCTAAACTAGTTAGAAAAATTAAAAAAAAAACTAAAAATGTAAAAGATATCCTAAGGTCTGATGATTCAAAAACAGCCACACACCAAGATCAAGCTCTTTAGTCTTTATGTATTAATTACTGTTGATTGATAATGTAGTAGCAATTTGCTTTGAATGGTATCATACAATCATCGGTTGTCCAAATATTAAAAAAAATACAAACACAAGTTCTACAAGATACACCTTCTCAATGATGACCCTAACAGAACAATGCAGTTTTGTGCAACAATGATGGAAATGATCAATAATGATCTAAATTGTCTTTTTGTTTACATGGGTTTGTAAACAGACACAACTGTTGCTACAAGTCCAGTAGAAACCCTTATTGGCTGAGGAAACACCATACACAGCATCTACAAAAACTTAATGTCTGGGCTAGTATTGTTAAGCACCACATGAAATAAATCCAGAAATTTGACAGCAGAAGAATTGATTGAGAAAAAGTTGCTTGGCGCTTTCCACCTTAGAACTGCAACCAATTTGATCAATTGTTCCTAAACTCTAGAAACAATAAACGTCTAGAAACAATAAACAGCTTTTAGAACGCTGACGCATTAAAATTACAGAGTAGTGATACCTCACTAAGCAGTGTCCAGTGAACAGGCCCGCAATGATTTTTCTTTTGTTCTTCGATAAAAGAAGAAGCTTCTTGCGGTCTCTGGCAAATATTCAATAAAAATTTTAGCCTGCTTGTACCTGAGAATATTGTCCCAGTGGCGCATTTTTTTCTGCAAATTCTAACCTAAGAATTTCCGCCCGTTTCTGCAAATTTGTTAATGGACAGATCTAGTGGCGGCCTATTATAGAATGTTCAGAACCTGCTCTCACTAGTTTGTCGACCATTTCATTTCTTTCTATTCCTTCATGATCTAGCACCTAAATGAAGGCAATCTTGTTGCCTACTATCAGGTTCTTGAGGGACTGTCTGCATTTACAGACCACTGGAGATTCAATCTTATTGGCACTGACAGCTTTTGTCAGACAGAATATAAATTTTTTTGCTTTTAATACGCTTTCGCAGACATTCTTGCACAGTTAAATCTATGGCAAGTGTCTCAGCTTGCATAATTGAGGATGTGCTACCTAGGGCTATTGTTGCCCGATACCCTATGCCTGTACTTTTTTTTGGTTTTTGAT
This sequence comes from Lagria hirta, assembly GCA_947359425.1. NCBI lineage: Eukaryota > Metazoa > Arthropoda > Insecta > Coleoptera > Tenebrionidae > Lagria > Lagria hirta. The sequence continues at coordinate 9,962,344 of OX375801.1, read as the reverse complement.
TAATCTGTGTACCAGTTGGAGAAGTTCACGCCAACTTGTGCAATTTGACATCTAGCCCCATGCTCACGGCATTTCAAAATCATGCATTATTGGTAAGACGTCCATTGATAGTTCAAAAAAACTTGACTGTAAAAAGTCCGGAGTCTTGAGGTAGGCTGTTCGGTTTCTCGATTTGAATTTCTTTATTTAGGCCAGCCTCAGACAATCCTGTGAACTCTCTCTTTGCACCTGTAAGTGAAGTTTAATAGCACCTCTAGAGCGGTAATAAGAGCCGTGCGCATGACTCTTGTAATGCCCAGGTATGCAAACCGCTGCAGTTTCTTCAGCTTGCCGAGCTTTAAGATTTAGTTTTCTGCGTCTGGTAAATAAGACTTTATAGTCTTTCAAGGGTTTACTTAAAGTTTCTTTTCATCACACCATCTTTTAATTGTGTTCAAGGCGCTCTGAATTGGGCTAGAAAAGACACCTTTATGCTTGCCTCTGGCTAGAATTGTGAGATCATCGGTGTATCCTAGCACGCAGTGAATCTTTTGCGTTATCTCACAGAGTATATCATTCAGTACTATTGACCACAGCAGAGGCGACGTTACTACACCTTGTAGTAAGTAAAGCCGTTATTATGCAGCTTACCAGCATTGATTCAATTCAGTTTGTTACAGCTGGTTCAATGGCGTGTTTTTGTGCTGCCGCTTTATAGATATAAAAGAGGTGTTATTAAATACACTCTCTATATATGTAAATGTGCCGGCAACTACTCCTTTTGCCTTGATAGTTTTCTCCACTTCTCTAACAATGAAATAAAGCGCATTTATCGTAGATTGGCCAAGATGGTATGTAACTGTGCTACGTTGTAGACCACGTTCCTCATGAGATAGGAAGAACATAAGCTTATTAGGCAATATTGTTTGGCCCGTCTGCCCGTTTTTAGTATAAAGATCATCTTTACTTTCTTCCAGGACTTAGATAAATATTCCTTAGCAAAACTTGCCTTGAAAATATTAGTCAGGCAGGAGGTCATAACGATCTTTTGCATTAGGGTTGGAAATATTCCATTGCCTCCTGGTGATTTGTAGAGATGAAGCTGTTTATAACCCATTTTACCTTCTTAAAAAAAAATATTTCACCTGCCAGATGTCTGCTGTCTCTGTTTGAGTGATGGTGTACATCACTCGCAGAAGCAGAGCTCACCTGGCCAATATTGTTATTTGTCTCTATGGAGCCCAAGAAGTGGTTCGACATCAACACCTGTAGACTTTCTCGAGCGTCTTTAGTGAATTCACCACTAGGTTTCTTAATAAGCCCTATTGTGTTTGAGTGATCCTTGCACCGCACCTTTTAAAGACGCACAACTGGGGCGAGCTTGTCAATCCCCTTGCAAAAACGCTTCAAGAACTGCTTTTTTGACCTCCTCAATTCCTTGTTGTATCGTGTTAGAGTTTGTTTGTAGTCCACCAAAGTCCTAATCTTTTAACCGTATTAAACACTTTCCTAGCTTCAGTTCTGAGCTTGGATAGTTCGGCGTTCCATCACGGTACGTCCCTAGACACAGAACACAGCAGATGGCAGCAAATATTACCTAAACTACCATTGTACATTTATATTCATTTATTCTGTAAATCTTATGTATTTTTATTCTGAACTAGCTGACCCGGCGAATTTCGTACCTCCTTAGCGTAAATTTAATGCACTACTTTATTTTGTATAGCTGACCTATCTAATGTATGCGTACCTATTCAATTTGAACTGGAATCTATAATACCCTCCATATAAAAATAAATACCTATTTCCCTGGTCTCGTCATACCTGAGAAGGACTTTACTAATTTTATTAAATAAAAAACAAAATATATATTTTCATAATGGTGTTTATTCCGTAGGGTTCAATAAAATCACTTATATTTTTACAAATCGCTATTGAACAACTGGGCATTTTGAAGTAAACACTGAGCTCAATATCACGCGTGCTCTAGAAAGCAACTAATAGCGTCTATACCCTTCACTGCTTCTCTCTATTCTAATGCTTTTTGATAAACTATATTTTTAGTTTTATGTTCTGGCGCGTAAATAAATAATGTTGATGGTTTTCCGACACGGAAACAGGCGACATATAATTGGCCATGTGAAAAACATGGATTTTCTAGGTTAATGCCACATACACTTAGCGACTGCCCTTGCGATTTATTTATTGACATTGCAAATGCAAGCCGCACTGGAAACTGTAAACGTTCAAAACTGAATAGCATATCGTTCGGTATCATAGGGATGCGTGGGATTAAAACATCTTCGCTTTCGTACTTCTCTTTCAAAATGTTTAAAAGGGAAGTTAAATTGAATGACGTTGACATTTGTTAGCGCGGTTATGTCTGTGGTGTATAGATCACCACAGAGTTTTTTGTTTTAAATGGAATGACGTTGACAATCGTAACGCGCTTTTTTTAAAATATGCAAAATTAAATGTATATTTTTCAATCTTTCTGAGAGATTTTCTTAATATTTTTTTCCGTGAGAACCTTGTACAGAGTATTAAAAAACTACAAAAAATAATCAGCCAAATCGGTCAAACCGTTTTCATGCTATGTCGTGACAACGGAAAACGGGTTTCATTTTTATACATACAGTGAGATTTTTGTTTTACTGAACATAACGTTATAAAGCGTATGTTCAGTTTTAAAAAAACCATGTCAATACATTGTCGCTAGGTAGGCAACCAAATTAACAAATGTTTTATCTTGACACTTGAGAGAACAGAACTCTGAAATTTTATAATAAATGTTTAAAGTGACCACCTTTTTGTTCCAAGCAATACGCCAAACGATTGTAAAATGCTTGTACAGTATTTTGTAAGAAAACTGGATTTATTTCGTTGCAGGCGGTGAGTATTCTATTCTTTAGTTCTTCTGTACTCTCTATTACGGTACTGTTGTAGACTTTAGATTGGAGATAGCTCGAAAGAAAGAAATCGTCCAATCCAGCGATCCTAAAAGTTTTCAGTCAGGAAACGTGTAATAGGGCCCGTGGAATGTGGTGGAGCGCCGTCCATTTGAAACCATGCGTTCTCAAGATTCAAGTCTTTTAGTCGTCGCATTATGTGTCTTTGCAATAGTTCTAAAAACTTGGCGGCATTTAGGTTGCCATCAATAAAAACAATAAACAATGGACCAATATCGTTATTGGTCCATTTTTGGTTCGAGCTTGGCCACCTCGGTCGCCAGATTTATCACCAAACAATTTCTTTCTTTCGAGTTATCTCCAATCTAAAGTCTACAACAGTACCGTAATAGAGAGTACAGAAGAACTAAAGAATAGAATACTCACCGCCTGCAACGAAATAAATCCAGTTTTTTTACAAAATACTGTACAAGCATTCTACAATCGTTTGGCGTATTGCTTGGAACAAGAAGGTGGTCACTTTGAACATTTATTATAAAATTTCGGAGTTCTGTTCTCTCAAGTGTCAAAATTTGTTAATTTTGACACTTGACAACAACATTTGTTAATTTGGTTGCCTATCTAGCGACAATGTATTGACATGGTTTTTTTAAAACTGAACATGCGTTTTATAACGTTATGTTCAGTAAAACAAAAATCTCACTGTATATATACTTTTCAAGTCGTTGGATAAGAAGATGGAATTCTATTAAATAACCTGTTAGGCTGCCAGATTTAAAACCTCTAGATTTTTTCCTCTGGGGTCATTTAAAAATAAAATTTTCAATGAAAAACCACACAGTTTGCTAAACCTAGAAAGCAGATTTTAGCATACAGTTGAAGAAATACTACCAACCTGGCTGCAAAATTTGTTAGCTTAATTTTTGGGTTAGATTCGGGTATTGTCACGCTGCAGGAGGTCGTAACTTTAAACCTTGGATATTATTTGATAGAATAAAGTTGCTCTAAAACTGTAAATTATCAAGTTATTTCAGTCAAACAAAAAAATTAAACTTTAAATCAAGATGGCGGCCACCGCGGCGGCGGGATTGTCTCGAAAATCAAGATTTAGACTTCCAATCAACGTTTTGAAAAAAAATTGCTGCCCTTAATTTTTTCTATCTAAGGCTATTTTTATGTTTATCTCGACGGGACTACTTGTGAAATTCTAATTTTAAAGAATTTATCACATTTTGTATATATATTGTATATATATCATATATATTTAAAAATTTTCCTTTTTTTAAAATCCAAGCCGTTTGCAATCGAATGGAAATAATTTTACTGAGAAATTTCATCCTAAAACTGTGAAAAAGCTTGTATTGTATGTGACATTATTATTAATAATATAATAATGTCACACTCGTTCTATTAAAACACTTCTCCTTGCGTGTGGCAATAGAATGTCTAATTAAACTTGTAAAATAATATGCTATTGCATTTATAAATTTTTTCAAAAATGTTATGAAATGATTGATCTGAAATCTAAAAAAGTTCTAAAAACACTAGAAAACAAGAAAATCTTTCTTGAAATAAACAGCTTATGTATTACCTATTCTAGGCGGGAGCAGTTTCATGTTTGTCAAGCTGTTGAAGTCATCTGTCACATAAACACGGATACATTGCTTATTACGCACGCATCTGGTTTGAACGCTCGAAAACTCGACCATTAGTCAAATGCAAGAAATACGAAACACGAGCGTCAGAACGCTGAAAGACGCCATCCATATCCTGAATCCTGTGTATCCTGCCCGTGGCATTTCAATGTGGTGCGGTGGCGGCAGCCGCCTCCATAATGAGAAAAAAAGTCCCTCAAATATCGTTAACGGGAAAATCGGGAAATTTTGTAGATTCTATATACCATCATCTTGTTGGGAATAACAACAGAAAGCTATTACTATGCTGCTTTTAAAATATTTGTCAATCACACAAGAAATAATCCAACTTCTCTAATAAAACTTGAAATTGTTGTAATTGATTTTAAATTAGATGTTTGAACATTATTAAAGTTATAATTTCTAAAAAATCATGCAATAGAGAAAATGCTGATCATTGCAGTTGACATACATATTTAGATAATTTGATTAATGATACAAAACTTCTCTGTAAACCATGTTTTTATGTAAAAACTCTTTTATCGTTTGCTAAAAATGTCTCAATTTGTTATATTCGGAAATATAAAATCTTAAACTTGCTGCGACATACAATCTATATATACAGTGTAAAAAAGCCAAATGGAATAAATTCATTATGTCTCTTACTTATATTTATAGAAAAACCCAAAACACGACAAGTTTAAATTATAAATTGATATTCTGCAACGTGAAAATGTAATCCCTACCTTTAACCTTTTTCAATTAACAGGTGCAAATCGCAAATTTTTAAATAAGAAGTGTGGGCTTGTGATAGATCTTTGAAAGGTCTCTTCACTTTCTATTCAAAAGTGAAGAAACTGCAACACATAATACTCTTCAAGGCAAGACAAGTCCGACCCCAGTGCGCTTGCTCATCAAGCAAAAATCGCCCTTATTCACATCGTAATTTGATATTTAAATCTTGAGATTTGTCTATGAATACCGTCCGGTCTTGAGATCGACCTCAAGCTCAAGATATGAATATCAGATTTCACGAGCATTGCCGAAGTCCTTGCTTAAGATGGAATCAGTGATAAATCTATTTCAAAACGCATGCAAACGCTTTCCCGAGCATTGCCGGAGTCCTTGCTTGAGTCTAAGCTTAAGGTTAATCTTGAGCTACGACTATGAATACCGGCATAAGTCTATTAGCTTTAGTGGTACGCTAAGACTAAGTGACCTTTTTCTTAAACCGGAATTTTATCAGCCATTTTCTCGCGAAATATAAAGTTATAAAAAATGGTACAAAAATAAAATAGCAGAAATATACCGATTGACAACATGTTACTATAATGTTGGATTACCCCAAGGGCCTATTGCAAACCACAGTATTAAAGCCTACTGATCAAATTTAATCTTTAGCAAACATAAAAAAAAATCTGCGCTTTGGCAAGTTCCTATATTTTTATACCCACAGCAAGCCGTCACCCGACGTTGAAGTTATTTCCAAGACCTCTGGTGTATAATATATTCTCCTAGGCGCTAGCAGCAATTTTTTTCTCAAATAAAAGTCTACTTGAGAACTACCCTCGCACAGACAAATGTGGGACCCAAAAAAAAGCAAAACCGACTTCGTTCAAGCGTGAAAACCAAAAAGAAAAAATATTATCAAATTACCGAAACAAGTCGAGGTAGTTGTTAGGCGCCAGCACAGCCATCACAGCCATCACAGCACAGATTAGTGAAGCTAGTATACAGAATGCGCCACGCGGAAGTACCACAACGCGACGTTACAAGTATGTACCTCGATGACATATTTCTATAAAGAGGCAAAATAAAAATATTATCTATAAAACCAAACCTCTTGATCTAGATGACGTAAGACAACAAATAACGCTTGCGTTTAGATTGATAACGCCTGATATATTGACAGTATATTAAAAAGCAAGTTTTATAAGACATGTCTTAAAGCACGCATTTAAGTTTAAAAAACGAGTGGCAAAGCCACGAGTTTTTTTTTTAAGAATAAGTACTTTAAGGTCATATGAAACGAGTTTTTTACACTCTTTTTTGTAATTTGCTTTTTTTATACTGTTTTTGAGCTTTTTTTTTTATTTGATCAATTTAGAGATTTTTGAAGTAGGCTGGGAATATCTTGATTTTAAAAGAGAAAATTTTATCTATTTGTCTTTTATCCAAGAATTCTAATCCTGTCAGCACCAAAATACAAAAATAGAAGAAAACTTTACATGTAAATCTCCTGAAATCCGTGAAATAGCAAACATTATTTTGGTTTTTATTATTATTATTATTGTAAGATACCTTCTTTTTTAGACTGAGTGACATATAAACTGTGACTTTTGCTTTATTGAAATCGGTTGTTCTTCCCAGATCAGTGCATTTATTATTTACACCATTATATGCCATATTTTACATAAACATCCTTTCCATTAATTGTTCACTTCTCTTTGTTGTTCGAAAATTGCAATTTCAAATTTTAATTCACAATATTATTAACAAACAGGTATAAAGTCAATTTAAGTTTAACCAACCTAAAATTTTTAAAAAAAAAAAGATCGCTGCTCTAATGGCTTATAACCGCACCAAAACCTATCACGTAGCGTTCTCTAATGAGTCTATTAGAGTATCAAAATAGAGGCAAATTGCAAAAATCATGCTAAAAGACATTCTTATTTGAGATTAAGATGTTGTCAAGACGTCCGCGAAGAGCACTTTGATATCTACTTCATTGACTTTTATTTTTTTTTTAGTTTTTTAATTAGTATTTTGTTTAGTGTTGTATTGTAGTAAACATCGGTTGTTATCCGTTTTATTTGTTCATTTATGCAATCAACTGAAAGCCAGTAACGCTTTTGAATAGAAAATAAAAAGACCTTTGAAACGATCTATCACAAGGTTATACTTCTGTTTTAAAAAGTTGGATGTTGCGCCTGTTATTCGAAAGGGGTTGAAGGTAGGGTTTGTATTTTCACGTTGCAGAATGTCAATTTATAAATTAAACTTTACGTATTTTTGGTTTTCTTATAAATATGTACAGTGAGAGTAAAAGTAACATAATGAATATATTCCACTTGGCTTTTCAAACTGTATGTATATTAGGTCAGGTCAGGTCAGGTCACTTGATAAAAAAAGTCGTGTTAGTTTATTATACACTATTTATAATTCAAGAACGACTGAGCCGATTTGGCTGAAAATTGGTGGAAAGGTAGCTTAGAACCAGGAGACGAACATAGGATACTTTTTATCCCGTTCCCGTAGGATGTCACTTAGAACGTGGTATGAAATGGAATAACAAAACGCAAATGACAGCTAAACGTAATGTTATCTATGGTTAAGTTTGCTTGAAAATACAACAATTAAAATTTCTAAAGTTAACCGGTTGATGTGTTTCGAGTTTCTATTAGCGACCAAGATGATCGAATCTTTCTCGACAAAGCCGTAATGCAACTAGTATTCAAAGCATTGCAAATGAAAGGACTATTAATAGCAATTAACTTAAAATACTAACTTCGTTTAGCAGAAGAAAAATTAAAAATATTAAAAAATTGACAAAAAAAATTTAAGGAAAAAAAAACATTTTCCCATACGGATTTTGTAACTGTCAAATATTCAATGTTCATCCCGTTAATAAAATAAACTCTCACCTCAAATGAAAAAACGTATTTAATTAAAGGTTTAAACGACCAGATATATCCAAAATACTCAGATAATGACAACATAGATTTGATGGATAGATTTTAAAAATGTAGAATATTGTCAGCAATGAATAAGGATTGACAAATATATATTGATTGTCAAATATTTATACGTGCGTTTAGATTATTATTTTTTGTAAACTAAAGAAACTATATCAAGCTACTTAAAAATACAACAAATGACTTGATTTAAAAAAAAATGCAAATCACTCACTAAATAATTTCAAATTAAATTGTCAATCCAGTCAGAGTCAGTATATTATTTAAATATTTACGTCGCGAAAGCGTAACTTATTTACGATAAGCAATGCAGGATGTCTAAGATTTATTTTAATGTGTAAGTATTATTATTATTAATGCCACGACCAAGAAGATCTACCCCAACTGATCTGTGATGGAATTAGGCAACGAACATAGCGAAACAATTAACAAATGGAGAAAGACAAATTGCATGAAAAGAACGGACAAACAAAAAATATCCGATTCAATATAATTCTAATTTTTTCAAATATTATCATCGCAAATACAGGTATTATAAGAAACAGAAAATATTGGCATTTTTAAGGTGCAAAATTTTGCAAAAAAAAGTACAAAGTCATTCTTTCACATATTAATATAATCATTTTAGTATTTGTCTACACTAGTTCGATGAATACCTTGCCAGTTATTTGCAAAAAATTTAATATGTGTTAGATGGGCATTTTATTATAGCAAAACATTATTCATAAGACAAAGGATCGAAAACTTCCATTAAGATAATACTTAATTTGTCGAAAATAAAGCATAATCATAAGAATTTTCCAGACTCATATTCCACATAATGACTTGGATAATGCAAGTTGAACACTAAAAAACTTTAGTAAACTTCGGGGATGGAATCATACTCATTTAAATGCATTGTGCTTGGCTGCTTTCAAGCTCTGCGATAACAATTAATTGTTTTTGTAAGAGAAAGCTTCTAGAAATATTTTTACAGAAAACGGAGAACGTTGAACTATATTATTATGTTTCAGTCGTATTGCTAAATATTATAAGCAGCTACTAAACATGTTTTTTTATTTAATTTATTGAATTTTATGTATTGAATTTTTTTGCCAGTCTTACAGTTTTTATTAGATATAAAATATTACATTTAAGATGTTCTATAAAAGGTTATATGAAAAATTTACATTATATAGTTAGAGTAACATGTAACTTGTGTGTAGAAACAGAAGTCTATTTTTCAAGGTTTCTAGTTTTTTAAACGTCTTACTTAAAATTTTAGTAGAATGTTTAAAAATACATTTTTAAAAATATACAAAACAACCGTAACTCTCACCTGGTTAAAAACTCAATAAAATTATTAATATTTTAAAAATATTTTGATTGCTTCTTAAATACAAGTTAAAAGTTAAATTTCTAACTAAATATTTACAATTGACGCTAAAATAAAAATTTTGACATTTATTATTACATCTTGTTTGCCTTCTACAAGTTGATTGTATCACGTTCAGCACTAAAAATTATATCGTGTATTTTTTAGGCTGAACGTGATCTCCTATTTGAAAAACATATGTCTTTAGTCGGGCTTGTATACAATATCAGTTCGTTCTTATATAAAGTCTATTGTGGCACTATTAATGACGTTCTCATGTTCTCAACAAGTGTTATCACTAAAAAATGCAACAGTGTCATCTAGAATTTCGAACACAGTTGAGCTTAAAAAAGTCACTTATATGTATAGTAAAAACAAAATTGGTCTAAGAACAGTACCCTGTGGAACACCAGATGTAAAACAATAAAGAAGCGTCATTTATTGTTATTTAAATTCTTTGAATGTTCTGGTTAATGTTATATTTTCTTAAAATAAATAATATACTAGACATGGTTTACAAAACCAATTTTTTTATTGCAGATAGGTGTGCTTAGATATTCAAACGTTGTTTTCATCTCTTATCAACTTTTTTTTATAACAAGATTTGGTTTTGAGAAAAATAAAGATACTTTATATACTTTTGAGCAGATATCATATTTTTTACAGACCTTGTACAGACAGGGTGTCTCATTGGTTGTAAAATATCTCTATTTTGCGGCATTCGCTCATAATTGTGTCTAAATATAAATATTAGTTTTTTTAAAAAGGAATGTATATTTTAGACCTCTACACATTAAGTAAGATGATTATGTTGAAATTGTTATAATTAGCGCATAAGCACAAAAAATACCTCTTCATAAAATTAAAATATTTTCAGATTTTACCAAAATTTAATTAAGAAATAGATATGCTAATCTGATTCACAATTCATTTAATAAAATTTGAAAAATGCAGGTATTTACTCCATATTTTGCAACAATTTAAAAACTGAGAATAAGACGTTGAAGAATTTACGAGCAATTCTGTCATTATTAGGTAGCCACAACATTGTCAGGGGTAGGATTCTTTATTTATGATGAGGAACAATTTATTTGACTTGCTTCCGTCGCAAATGCTTGCAAAACAGAACCGTATTTTGCGTGTTACATTATTATAATCTGTTACCAATAAAAGTAATTTTTTCATTTTTTTTGATACGCAGAGGAAAATTTTTAAGTTATTCATGATGTAATAAAATTGAGAAATCAATAAAGATTTATTATTATTATTATTAAAAGTTATAAAAACACAAACAAAAAAATATTTATTTACAAAATTTTAAAATAAATGTTCATAATGATGTCCATCTCGGTCTATAAACACATTTGTAGTTGGTAGTTCTCGGTACACCATATCCTTAATAGCACCTCAGGTAAAAAAAATTTATCCAGAATAACGATTGTCTAGGATGTTACAAGCAACTACAGCCTAATGTGGAAGAGCACCATCTTGTTGCATCCACATATCCTGAATAAATGAGACATTTTTCAGTAAATTATCTGAATGGTTTTCGAGGAAATCCGTATAAATTGCGCCATTTAAATGTTGAACGAAAAAGAAAAAGCCTAACAAACCCCCAAACATTCACTGTCCAACGGTTCTGGATTCGTTCTTCACGCATCCAGTGAGGATTTACTAGTGCTCAATAATGCATCGTGTCGATTGGCATGTCCTCTGCTTCTAAAAAAGCACTCATCGGTAAACATCATTCGACTAAAAAAATATTCATTTTCTTCTAGCTCAAAAAATGTTATCTAATAGTATAGGCTCTACTATAAAAAACTAATTTTTTTCGTAAATCTGATAACAAAAAGGATTTGTATGAAGAGAACTTAAGCGGACTGTAGAGACCTAAATGATATTTTACATTCCAGCAAAGAAAGGCAGTTTTTACTGCCTAATAGAAGATATGACAAACTGCCAGGCAAATCCGTCACTTTTATGAGACATTGTATAGTATTTTATCTGTTACTTAATTATTGTAAGCTTAATCTAAAATCATCATTATTGCATCTTGTCTGTCAATTCTGTTTTTTTCAATTCTTCATCCGTAAATCCAAGCAATTTTTTGTAAAACGCACCACAAATGTTAATTATTTAATCAATAAAATTGTAAACTAAATAATATTTTAAAAATTGTAAAGTAAATAGGTGTTATTAAAATAAACAATAATTTATTTAAAAAGTTCTAAAACTAAAAATATGTAATACGCAATAAATAAGGCAACCAAACTAGCCACCCAACTGTAGGCCATTAAAATAAAAGGGGCAACTTATTCAAAGGCCTAAGAGTTTCACAGTTCATAACAGTTTAGGGTATTTGGGAAAAACCTAATTCCTAGCCTCTAATTCTTAAAAAATAAAATTTATAGAAAAACCGACTAAATTTCTCTATTGGCGTATAAAAAGAAATAACTACTAAATATAGTTTCAACATATAAACTGAGTTCATTTGGTGTAAATTAATAAAAAATAGGTGTTAAACTGCAGTTGTAAAACTAAAATAAACCGGTGAGTTATTTGCCTCACAGAACTCAATTTTTATACTCATCAAAATTATTTACATAACAAATTAAAATATTACTTATTGATTTGTATATGGTTTTCTTATTATGATATTTTGTATATTCACCAACAATAATTTACATCTTGTATTGTCAGCTTAAGTAGTTTATTAAGTATATCAAAGAAAAAACAGACAACTTTGAAGTGAATAATACGAACAGATAATTGTACAGGAGGAAACTGTGCTTCTAGAGAAAACGTTGAGGCACAGCTTCGATCATATTAATCAAAGAGTTGAGTTTAGAAAACCAAATTAAAAAGACTTTTAACTAAGGTAGAATATAATTAAAAAAATGTTTTGATGTTCTTAAAATCACTACATTTTCTATTGAAAAATTTCTAGAGGCTAGAGAATATGATTTCAAGAGATCAACTGGAGATGTAGAGCAAACAATAGCATCATGTTTGAATAATAGTAACTGGTGATCTAATTGATCAAAAAGCTTCTTGAAAATTAGTACAGACAACATCAATTTGCTTTCTGTTATCTATCGGTTCAAATGCAAACTTGCTAAGACTGGCCAGATTGATAAGTGTATCGTTTTTTCATAAAGCCGTAGTACTCGTAGTAGTACGCAGAGATAAAGTTTTTTTGAGACGGATAAAATCGGTTATATAGACTGCGCTCAAAGCTTTAAAAAAGTCTGATAAAAACCAAAATTCTACGATAGCTTTCAATGTAATAAATAAGACTTTTTTTAATTATAAGACAAACAACAGCCGATTTCCGTGTTTTTGGAAAAAAATCCAAGGTTGAATAAAACGCATAACAACAAACAAAATTGAGCAACACAACAAAAAAAAATAGATTAGAAGAATATAAAGAAAAGAGACCGTAATAACTAAAACCCCATAATGTTCACTACAAACATAGATCCTGGTCATAATTGCCCATTGACGCACTACCTAACCTCAATCGGTTTGTAATTTCATCTTTAAAAGTGTTTTAATTGTTAATTTAAATAATATTTTAAGTTATAAGTTAAAATAGTGTTATTATTCACTTTCAACTTAGTTATGTATAACATTTGATAAAAAAGAAAATTCGGTTGACAATTTTTCTTCTTTTTGCATATTTTATTAACACCAGTATTCAAAGACTAAGTATTAATTAAAACATACAATCATTGCGTTCATTGCCTCTCTGTCCCGGAGGCAAAGCAGTTTTGCTGGATTCAAAAATTATTACGGACTTTTAATATTCAATTAGTTTGTTTTTTTAAAGAATCAAGTTGAGTTCCACGCATCTGCGATCATATTATTTAAATGGTTGGATTTAACATTTAAAAATATTTGAATAATATGACATAAACATAATAATGCTGTTTTCTGTATTTCTGATAATTTTTAAATCCAAATCTTAAATTGTTGTACCCAAGTATGGGTACAACACCCATACTTAAAATAACTAAAGGTAAAACTGTTACCATTTTTAAATTCCAAAGATCCCTAATGGCCACCAAAAGCAGCAAACATTTAGCCATTTTTGATTTGAAGGTTAATATTACAATAATTTGGAACAGCCATATCTATAAGATATGCAATTTTAATTTTCTTAAATACTACAACAATATCCGGCCTATTGGCTTCAATTTTTGAGGCCGTTAATAAAGATCGATCCTGATATAATTTGTAATTATCATTTTTCTTAATTATGAACTTACGATAATTTTTAGTGTTAATTATCCTATCTTGCCCACCATAAACAGATCTTTCAGTTTCTGCAATAAGTTGTCCTTTTTTGATCAGCTCTTTATTTATCCCATTCAATTCAATTTCTTTAAAAAATCTACTGTATTTGATTAATTTTTAATAAAAAAATATTATCTTGTTTATCTAATTCATTTGTAATAATTTTACTAATTTAATAGTGTAAGGCCTGCATCTGTGTTCAGAATAAATTTCACTAATTTATTATCCATTTTATAGTTATTATGAAACTAGTTTTGCATGTTCAAAATTCCTCTGAGTCCGTTTTCTCTAGTAATCAAAAATCGGTCAATTGAAGATTTTGGATGATGTTCATTAAATTTAGTAATTTTATTTTATTTTTACTTCAATTAATTTTATTTTATAGTTATCATTTATATTTTTATTATAATATAAAATTTTTAAAATTGTTTTGTTCATCCACACTTGGAAAAAATTTGTTTTAGTCAAATAAAATTTTGTAATTTTTAAGACGCGACGATTTAAAAAAAACAAAAGTTATTTGAAATATCATTTCTCATTTTCATTCTTCAAACTGTATAGTTACTTTAGGCCAAGTTTTTTAAATATAAACAATTAAAAAGAATCATTAAGAAGATTTAATTTCAAAAATCATCTTATATTTTGACTTTTATGAGTAATCTATTTAAGATTTGTTAAACATGCAATATGATTTTCAAAATATAACTTATTTACAAAAAAAGTCTCGTTATATCGAATTGGAAGAAAAAATAAAAAACAAGCTCTTTTCTTTTTCAAACCGATGGAAAAATATAGACAATATAAAAAAAAATCTTTTTTTTAAGCCGGATGAAAGTGAAGATTTAAATTTAACATGATTTATAACGTTTAAGAACTCTTCTTCGTTTGTAGTCTGTATCTTGCAATAATGCACAAAGGTCAGTTTATTTTCGTAATATATAAATCAATAGATGATATCTACATCACGTTTTCTTATGAGAAATCTTTATTTTTATGCATATTCTTGAAAGTACGGTTGATATGTTATATTTGCTTCTCGACATATTCCAATCAGACTTTCACACATAAACTAACAATAGAAGCAATTCTGTGAACAGTCAAAAAGAATATCTTTTTCTAATTTGAGTGATAATCAGCTTATAATAGTTTTCAATTTGAAGTCTTTTGTATATATCGAGTTCTTTTAAAAATATGTTTTTAAAAGTTGGTATACATAGCTGTCAAAAAAATAATTACGTCAATCTTATAATTTTTTTACTTACAGATTATTACTGTTATATCTTGAAATAAATTACGTATTTATTTTTAATCAAAATTGTTCTAAAAAGTGGTTAATGGTTCAAATTGAAGACAAAGTGGTTTCAAGCAGAGCTGAAAAATTCCAATTTATAAAAGGTATTGAGGCACGTGTTCCGGCGCCAATCAACCCATATAAAACTAGTTCTTTAATACACTATTATCAATCCTCCGAATTTAAATAAGCTATCATAGGAATTTTGTATTTTGTAAAAACTATTTTACTAACTATTTAAACTGTCTATGATATAAGACGGTATAAAAAACATATAATCAATTTTTTTGCCCTGCTGTAATACAATACGCACAATTGCGCACAGCTGTTAATGCGAAAAGTTTGTCTTCCCTCATACTATGCGGAAAAGCATAGCTTACCTTGATAAAATACGTTTTAGGTCTGCTTTTAGAATGCAGACCCAAAACAAATAGCTTTGCAATTATATAGCTAAATTCCAAGAAAACATTAATCAATGTACAAAATTCTTGATTTTATTTACTCAGAAAAATTTTATATAGTTTTCTTCTGCAGTACCATCTATTTTCTGCTCTTTATCACTCCATATATTGCTATTCTTAATCGTAGCTAATCAATCGAAAATCCAATCTCAACAAGTTAACGACGTTCTATCTAGATCAACGACATTATATAAATTATGTATTGCATCTTTTATTTTTACGTTTACACATTATTGAAATTATTATAGATATGAAAATTGAGATAAACATGTTCTGTTCTTGTTACAACTGTTCAGTAAGTCGCAACCGATTCTTGTTTGAATAGATTTTCCAAGACAGAGAAGCTTATACTTACTCAAGTGCCTAGTACTTTCGTAATTTAGTAAAAATAGCGACATCTATTTTTACCTGAGGCAAGAGTTAAGCGATTTGAACAAGATGAGGGCTAATTGTGCTACTCAACCAGCTAGGAAACACCAAAACTATACTCCTCACATCAGCTGAGGATTGAATAACTTTAAAATAATAAATAATCTAATATTATTAAAATAATAGTACAAAAAAATATATATATAGACATAAGAATAATACAAAAATCCCGGTTTAGATATATAAATCGAAAAAAACACAGCTTAAATAATACTAGTTGCAGTGATATTGTACAAAACTACCGCCCCCAAAAAAAGCGGCAGTGGTCTCAAACACCAATACGAAATTCAACCCACAAAAATTACTAATTCACCTAACACACTGTTACTCATCAATTCAAAAATTCAGAAGTTACCTGTATGACTAATGACAAAATAGCTCGTTCCTTGGGTATGGTCTATACAGTGAAGGTACGATGGTAATCAAAATGTTTCCTAGAATGTTAGATGCTATAGCAAATAAGCTGCAGTTAAAAAAAAAAATCAAGAACAGGATTGATGTTCGATCTTATGTGCTAATTCTTCCAAAAAAATAATGCAGGTTCCAGGGTCTTCCTAATTATCCCAAAGCGGAAAAATCACTAACCCCGACGGCAATCAAAAAGAATGTAACTCACCCAATTGTTAATTCACCAGTCTGAAAGTCAGTATCAGCATTTGTCTAACACCATTTTGTCTTACCAACAAAAAGAACAGCCGAATTCTGTGATGAAGTCGCTTGTAAAGCAGAAAATAAAGTGACTGAGTACTTTCTTAAAAATGATCACTGTACAACTGGGAAAACTACTCTATCTAAACGTACTAAAGATCGACCAAGCCATCAATCTTGTTAATTTTTGTTACTGTTTTAAAAGAAAAAGCTCTTTCTTCTTATATATAATTTACATATTTTGTTTTTATTAAATAACTACTACATTATCCAACGAAGGCATACATAACCAAGCTGCATATTTGGCTTGTACTAGAAAAGATCTAACAAATAGTGATAATTACAATATCAAAAGATACATTTTTGCAATAAATAATAATTATTACGCAACCACTTTAAAAATACATTGAGCTGTAGCTCTTAAGCTAGATGTCATATCGTGTAACTATTTTAAAATCCTTTCACTAAACAGCCGATAAATTTGGCGATAGAAGCAATTTGGTGCTTGTACCATACACAATTCTATTGCAATCCGTTGGCACAACTCTCGAATGATGAAGTAGAAGTAGAAAAGTCTGCGCGTTGGCGCGTGTTAAATTATTCCAATTCATTGTCCCTTGGTCATTCTTAGAAGCCAGACCAACCCAAAATCGCTTTTTGGGTTGGCCTGGTCTATAATCAAGAATAAAGTAAATCTTTTCTTTTGCCGCTACTTGACTAGAAACTTTATTTCTACCCGTCATATGCCTTTTGGTAAGTCTTTTACCTTTTTACCAGCGCACAAGCTTTATATCAGTTTCTCCATTCTTACGATAAAAAAGATCATCACAAAATCACCACAAGGATCAAGTTACTCTACATTTCAATCAAGCATTTTGATGCCAATATTTATAAATTTTAAGTCTCATTTTATTGGTCGTACTAGTGGTACTAAAAACAGGACCGAGAGCTGTTCATCGATTTTACGTTATACAGTAACCGCCATCAGCACCGCCGCCGTTTTGGTACCTCCTCCTTTGGACCGTTCCCTTTCTTGCTCTAACTAAGAAGCCTTTGCCTCTCTGGCTGAGGATCTAGTCGGGCATTAAAAATTTGAGCAGCAAAAGCACCAAGACTAGTCTCCTATTAAGAGCGTTTTAAAGACAAACTCAATTCGGTTCTTGCTATCCCCCGTGTTTTTCTACGTCAGCTGAGGGGCGGAGCTTAAATGTTTTATCTCAGTCATTTACTCGTCTTTTTCTCGTCACCCTGTCTACCTGAAGATAACCAACCCTTGGAAATGATATCATAAAAATACTTTCTGATATATCCATTGCGTAATGCTAAGGTTCAACAGTAAATATTACCATTCACTCAAATAAGAACTGCACGGGAAAACATAATTTTATTGCCGCAAAAAAAAAGCTTCTTCTTGTTCATTGCTGACTGAAACAAGTACTTAATACAAATTGGATATTGAAGTAGGTATTTTACGATACGTTTTATAAACAATAACCAATTTTTTTTGTAATAATAATGTGTTTATTGCAGTTAAAACAGTAAATTATTCAACACGCACATGATGAAGACTATTACCCTCAAAGATAAAATTTGCAACACGAGCTGAAAGCGAGTGGTGTAATTATTTATCTGAGTTAAATATTATCCTTCATGTATTGAGCTCTAATATAAATCTACAACTATTAAATAATTTGTTTGAAAAATCTGAGCAATTATAATATAGACAGAAAAGACATATTAAAATCATACAAAGTGATAATGATATGAAATATTGTGAGTGAAGAAAAAAAATCATACAAAGTGATAATGATAAAAAATATTGTGGGTGAAGAAAAAGAAGTATAATTATGTAATAAAAATTGATTAAAGTTTATTTTTAAAATAATATGAAAAAATAAATAGTAAACTTAATTTTAAAAATAAATAATAATAGGTTTGCTTTATTATATATGTTGCCGCAGGTAACCTTCCATATGAGAGAGTAGAATAAGCACAAGAAGGAACAAATAAAAATAAAGTACAATAAAAAAATAAAAATAAATAATAATAATCTCAATAGTTTACGTTTACGCCGATATAATTCTACGGCACAATTGACAATTTTCAAAACGTACTCTAATTTGTTTTCGTTTTTCAACTACAAATGAAGAATATATGAACCTAAAAGATAAATAATTATTTAAAACGAGGACCAGTGCCGCATATAAGTCAGAAAGACTCATACGATACTAAAAAGTACCTACTTGGAAGCGCGCGAGTTAAAATCAGAAAAAAGATATAAACAATAAAACATTTTTAAATTTTTATTAAGTAGTATTATTAACTATTGTATAAATAATCAAAAAAAAAATTTTTTTATAATTTATTCTTTGTTTTTATTGTTTTATATTTTTCATTGATCAAAAGTGCCCAATTTTAGGATTTTTCAAATTTTTAAAATTCATATCTCCATAACTATCAACTTCTGTAGATCCACTAGTTACTCGATTGTAAAAGAAAGTCATAAACTTTACGATCGGTAGACGGTGTCGTTTCCGAAAATCCATTGGATGTTATGTTTTTGACCGCACGTCGACCACTCTGGGCCAGCCGACAAAATTAATGAAAATTCAGAAAAATTCGACTTGACAGAGGTTGTGTAGAATACATGTCATTTCCATATTTTTGTATATTTTTTAAAAATTAAAAAAACCAATTGTTGAAAACACTTGAATACACCGCTGTAACTCGTTTATTTTGTATTTATCAAATTCTAAATGAATAAAATAATCATTTTAATTAAGGTCATAAATAAACTGCTTTTAAACCCATTTTAAAGTTTTTAACACGAAAAAAAAACGAGCTACGTCCATGAAGACATCTTTCATGAAGACAGTGTTAAAATTTAGTTACATTTTGGTGACAATTGATGCAATGGGATGATTTCTACTAAACCTCTAAAACACTGGATTCATCACGGGTTCAAAACCCCCTTAATCTCCCATCTCTCACACAAAATTCTACCACTCTTAGCTAAAATAACCGGTCATCTAAAAAAAAGTCTGGTAACAGTTTGTCTCAAAACTAATTTGAAAATCTTGGAAAGAAAGCTTTCAAACTGTATCAAGCTTAATAAAATTGATCAAAAAATTTTTTATAACCTGCAAATCTACAGTACATGCATAAAACTTTGCGCGAGCAAAACTTGGCCGGATTGCAGCAGAAACGTTGAGCTTTAAATAAAAAAAAGCTCAGCGATGACGCATATCTCAGCGTCATTTATCAAGTATTCGGCCTTATAACGATCAAAAAAGCGTTGTTTTAATCATTGTAAGCGTACAGCGCTTGTAAGACTATTACAAATTAAAGACAGTTTTTAAAACAATTGAACAAATGTTGCTGATCGGACAACAAAGTTATCACTTAAATTGTCTTGACTGTTACAACTGCTGGGATCTGCTGCTCTTGTGACTGTTGTTACTGTTGCGATCTGTTGTGACTTACTGAAAACTTCCAGTAAGAACGAAACATGTCTGAGTTCACAAATCTAGTTGGAATAAATAAGCTTTGACATTATTGCTCAATTAGAAGTAAGTTTAAATTCATTTTCCAAACTTTATTAAATTTTCAGTTCAATGTAAAGCGTCCAATAATAATAATGTTTAATAAAATTAACAACGTACAATTTTCACAAGCTTTGCTGTTTAACATAAAGTGCGGTTTAAAATATTAATAATTACTTTTGATTTAAAGAACATGGTTTCACGCTTACAGTTTTAAAGGCACAATTGTGAAGCCACACAGTTGAATAGCAATTGTTTAGGAAAAGTGACAAAAGCATGTCAGTTTTAAAGTTGGTATATGTACATTATTGGAAAATGATAAAACTTCAGAAAGTTTATTTTATCTTTTTGCACTAGAACAATTTTAAGATTTATGTTATGATTTGTTCTCCAAGCAAAAATGTATTTGAAGCGATTATGGTTTGAATTTTATACTCCCATAACCCCAGTTTTGAAGAGTTTCAGTTTCAGGAAAAGCATTTTTAGTGTAAATTGGACTTGTTATGTTTAGTCGACCGAAGTTTGATCTATTTTACGGCTCATTCCTACATGTAATCATTCATAAAACGTCAAGGTGGTTAAACGAGAAGAAACGGCGGTTGCTGAAAATCCATTAATCCTGATGTGTCCTTTGTAATAGAAGAGTGTTTCAAGCGTATCATTTTTCTCAATCTAACTAGGTTATAAAAGTGATATTAACCTTTAAAATACATACATTTATCATAAAATAGCCGTAACTATTTTATTAAGGCCGTCGCTTCTGACACGTTTAGCAAAACAAACCGAAAAACTCATTCGTCAACATATTCCTATGACTCATTAGACTTAAATGACAAGTAAGACATAATAAAATCGGTTTCCAAGAGTCTACAGTATGTTTGCACTGTATGTACACTCTGTACACCTAAATCTGTAACTGTGTATAGTAAAACGTTTTAAAATCGGCAGTAAATTTTAATGCTCATTATGAGAGGAACAGGGCTACGAAGGTGAGAAAAATTTTCAACACAAAGTGTCTCGCGTAGTAGAACAACAAACAAACCAGCTGATTGCAACGTGGCTTCGCTGTTGTGACTACTATAATAAGTGGTATTAACAAACAAAAACAAGCCGTTAGTTTTTAGTTATAATGGGTCATGTGTATTTTTGCAATAAACTTGTGGACATTTTATTAGTGTATGGAGAATGTTTCGCCATTGGCTTGTCGATATGCAGAACGCTCTCTATTAAGAACACACCCTGCACCCGAGCATCCAATACTGCTAAACTAACTGGCAGGCAAAACCAAAAAAAAACATGCCAAAAATGATCGAAAATTATCCAGTCAGAAGTACCCATACCATGTTCGGGTAACGCAGTCAACTGTGTAGCGTACGTTACAAGATACGGAACTCTATCCCTTTCACCATAGACTAAGTAAACCTAGACTAGCCACGCTTATGGGAGGAATGTAACACATTTTGGTTGTGGGTAAGACGGGCGCGAGGAGGAAAGGGGGGGCTTGACAGCCGCTGGTACCTATGGGCAAAAAGCTGAATCTTCAAAGTGCGTTAATAGTTGTAAAGAAATCTGTTATATTATGCAAAAGGCCTTCACTCATGCATGGAAATAGATAAGGTGTTGATGGGTATGAAACCTGAAACCGAATAGATTTGAAGTGTTTGTTTTTTCGGGCTGGGTTGCGAGACTCGTAATAAATAAATGTGTAGTATTATGAGTAGAGTTCAAAAATCTTCCCAAGTCGTCTAGAATTGATTGTGGTTTGCAATGTGTTGATTAGGGCTACAATTTTTTTTAGAGATTTCTCATCGGAAAAAAAATATTTGGCTTGGTCGTGCAAAAATCGTATTATGCAAGGGTTGATTAAGACTGGTTTAAGGTGGTTTTATAAAAAAAAAATTTTTTGCATTTTTTAAATTTCTAGTACGCTACTTTTATGGTCACATAACCGTCAATCGGATATGCCTTATATTAATTATTTATTATTGCCTCCGCAATGCTTTCTTATGGAGTGCTTTATCGAATAAACGCTCGCCCTGAAACGCATAAATCGTAAATTGGTAAAATCATCATACTTCGAAAACGCGGCAATTTATCAAAAAATACATTAAAACAAACGTTGTAGATCTGAGATTGTAGATTGCTTAAAGTTGTTGAGATTTTCTGTAGGATGAGCCGTTTAGCTAGTACTATTTTTTTCGTGTGCTATTGCTAAAATTTACAGCGTATCACGCGAGAAGCGAGGAAGGCTTATAATACCACGGCCTAAGCCAAGCTATTCGACCTTATGCTATGAAGCTTCAACACGGGTAATTATCGCTTGTTTCAATACTTTTTTTTCCTATTTTTTATCCAGCCGATGTTGAATCTATGTACAAATGTTATTTATAAATTATTATTTATGTGCTCTGACTTTTTTACAAATAAATATAAAATAACATATAAAATAACATTAACATATAAAATTTTTAAAATGAGATTTTATAGTTTAATGATAGTACAAATAATTAATAATTGATAATTAATAATAATCTAATTAAAACGCACAACATTTTCTTATCAGCAATTTGATGCTCTACAAAATTAAGTTTTTATCGGATAAATTATTCTATACATTTTATTCTAAATAAGAAAAACGGCAATTTTTTCGAATTTAGTATAAAGTAGATCCATTATTCTAAGTACAAAAAAATAATCCTGTCTATGAGACAACTCGGTGTTGTATAAGTGATTTAAAATTTCAACTTTTCTGTTTATAAAATATTCTCATCGGAAAACCATTGTCTAATTTTTTTGTGCAGTAATTTAAAAAGAAAATCAAAAACATGAATTCTACCAACTTAAAGTTGTCAAAATATAAAATTTTTGTTTTTACCATACCACTAAAGCTGGTTGCTCGCTTTAGTGCAATTATGACATTGTTTTTGTCTCAAACAAAATTCTAAAAAGTCATAGATTGAATAAAGTTTGGTGCATCTGATTATTCTTAAAGCGATAAAGTTATATTAGAAATGCTGCCTCACAACTGACACCGGAGCCAGGCTGTTTTGAGAAAATAAATACATTATTTTAGAAAATCGCGTACAGTCTTTAAAAAAATCATAATTATTATTATCAAGCTCAGAGCCAGCTGGCAGTATTGCTGTTTTCTAGTTTAGTATGATTCTTGAAAAAATTAATACCTTATTCTTTCTAGAAATACATATTCAATATTATAATTCTGTCTAAATGCAAAATCTTTGCAAAAATTGAAAAATCGCATTTTTGTTACTTTTTAAATGGGGCAAATATAAAGTCAGTTTTGGTGAAAACTCTAGATTCTATATTGCCAAATTTTATTCGACCGGCGCTTCTAATGGTTTATCTTGTATTAGTATTTAATTTTTCCAAAGTGAACTTAATGAGAATTTTTGGAAAAAGACAATACCAATGTTAAACAAATTTTATTTAAATGCCATGTTGTTGGAATTTTTAGCATATAGATAATTTATTAAGTGTAAACTTTTTCAGTCACGTTGGACAATATTTAGATGAGAAAAATGCGGCGTTACCAAAATGCGTTGCCAATATGTCCGCATCAAATACAATTAGAAAACAAATATTAATATATTTTTTACGTCAAAAACATTTTTGGCGAAACCGTTATTCTAAATTTATTTTTGTGTTTTTCGCAGAATGTAGCTAGTAAGTTTAATGAGATTGGCTATGTAGTGAGGGCGTGACTGAGTAAATTAGAAGATAAATAGTTTTAATATCATCTGTTTTTAAATATTCTCTAAAAAAAGATGTTTAACTTCTACTAACTTTTATGAGAATTGATTATACTTGTGTATCTCTTAAGATTTTTGTTTGAGGCAATGTCAAGAATGTCACTAAAATGAAGTATGCGAATGTCACTACAAACTCTTATAAAAAAAATCTTTGTAACCGCACAGGATAGATAGCCACACCATACCTAGCGAACAAACAAAATTACATTTGCATACAAGACTTGATTAATTAGAAAAGTCAAATTTAGCGGAAAATTAAGTATCTGCCAACTTATATAAATACAAATAATTTGTATAAATAACAAAAAAATTATTGTATCAATTGTCTTGTATTTATTATTGTTCTGTACTAGTTGAGCCTTATATTTGATGTTTTGATAAATAAAATAACAGATAAAAAAATTAAATTAGTACCAGTGAAATAACGTATTTTTGAAGTTAGGTTTTTTATAATCTCCTATTACTGGACAATGCATCTAATCTCTCAAAAACTCGTTCAAAAGAATGTTATAATTACTCTTCACATAAGATGAGCTGTTTGAAGAGATTTTATTGCCCCGTTTTAGCATTACTTAAACACATAAATAGTTTTTTTTATTCATTTATAGCGTTATTCTATTTAAACTACTAAATAGTGTTGCTCTGAGAGCCGGAAGAAGATGTTAAAATTAGGATGACGCTAACAAATTTTAATATTTAATCTACAGCGTACGCCAGAGAAACTTACTTCTTTGAAAGGTCAATTAAAACCAAAGTACTTTTTTAGTTCTTTTTTTAGTTAAAAATACAATATTTCAAATTTTTTTTTCGTAAAGTTTAAAAATAACATCGTTTAAATGCCAACTTTTATTGTGCTCACATGATTAAGTCGATATCTGAAGTTATTAATCATATTTTTTCTTCATTTTATTGTTATTAGAGTTCTTTCTCTTTTTTTCATTCTTCATTTCAATCATTGAGCACATACAAGATAAGACCTGAGACCACCATTTTTCGTCTCATTTCAATTATTCATGTTTATTATCATTATTTATTGGTAAATTAAAGAAAAGTGCAAAACAACGATTTATCTTATCATTTATTACTACCATACACAAACAAGGTGCAAGAGCACTTGCACAAAACCAAACGTTATTTGTTATTTCTGTTTTGTTCTACTTGAAAAATGTGTATTTATATTTTCTATTTCTATTTGAATAAGTTCAAAGAAATGATACTTTTTTTCTACAACAAAATCTAGTCGAAACATTATAATTTTTATTTTAATAATTTTTTTCCTCATACTTTCACCTTGTATCCATAGTATTCTAATATTTATTACTATTATTATATTTTAATATAACAATTATATTTGTGTAAACATTATTTTGTAAACAATTATATTCTATAAAATCAAATCAGTCTAAATTTCTTTATAGTGCTCACAAACGCATCACTTATTATTTCTTTTTTGGAACAAAATGAACTACTATATAATAAATGCGTTAGCTTTATATTTTACAATAATAACATCAGCAGTCCCCATTAAGATAAGACAAAAAAGAGTATCAAATGTCCATGCATGACCTTGCGACATGCCTATGCTAGTGACAACACTGACAACGCGATGGCCTCCCTATCTAGCTACTCAATTAGTTATTGCACCGCATCCTAGATGGATTTTCCAGCGCCGCTCTGTTATCGGGTGTCTTTAATGAGCTTCAAAATTTACTGTACGGTGGGAAGTCTAGGTATATTTAGTCAATGCTTTCACGTAAAACGTGTTAAGGCCTTACAACTCCACGATCACTCAACGTGGAGTTGAAAATTCATTTGACAACACAATTACCCAGTGCTTGTTGCTCACAGATATAGCAACATTTACGCGTAATAGAGTCATGCCACTCGCAAAACACTTTTTGACAGCTAAGCGATTTGCAGTCAATGTGGGGGCAGGTAAAGTCAACGGATTCTTTATTGACAGTTTTATGTTACCTGACCGCAAAACAGACTCGATTGATTGAGATGGGGTCGCTTGGTCCTTTCCATTTGATCTATTCCTCCTGAACTCCTACGCTCATTGGTTCCTTAGAAATTCTAGGCTTTTTGCCAAACCATGTATGTTCCTAAGTTCGTTTTTAACTTTAACAGGCGTTAGCCTCGCACTGCCTAAGTAGGTCAGCCTTTAGGACGCTAACGCATCACAATTACAGAGTATGCAGTTAGTGGTTTTACTGTCTGATTCAAATAGTCTGCCGTTCTCACTGTCTGCCAGACCCAGCACTTTACGATAATACCTCACTAAACAGTGTTCAGTGAACAGGCCTGCAATTGTTCTTATTTTGTTTTTTTATAGAAGAAGAAGCTTTAACGCGTTCTCTAACAAATATTCAATTTTTTTCAAATTTCTTCCTGCCTTTGCCCAAGAGTATTCTCTCAGTGGCGCACTTTGGCTAAGATTTCCATGGGCCATCTATGCGAATCTGTTAATCCACAAAACAATTTGAGACCTCTTGAGATATTTGACTTCATTGGAAAATTGTATTAATAATCCCTCTAGTTGCGGAGCTTTCAGTAGTTTTTCATCTCTGGTAAATAGGAGTATGATGGTTTTTTTAAGGTTAACACGAAGTTTCTCCTTATCACACTATCTTCTGATTGTGTTCAAGGCGTTATGCATTAGGCAAGAAATGACATCTTCATGCTTGTTTCTGATTAAAATTGCAAGGACATCCGCGTATCTTAATACGCAGTGACCCCTTTGCGTCAACTCACAGAGTAGATCATCCACCATTATTGATCACAGCAGAGAAGACAACACTCCACTTTGTAGACAACCTTTAACTGTGGTCAGCAAAGTGCTTTCTTGTCCCAGTGAGGCTGTTATTATGTGGCTTACAAGCATTGATTCAATCCAGCTTGTTACAGCTGGTTCAATGTCGTGTTTTTTTGCTGCCGGCTATTATAGATTTGAAAGAGATGTTAACAAATGCACTCTCGATAGTTTTCTAGGTCTAGATGCCGTCTGCCCGTGTTTGGTATGAAAACCACCTTTACTTTTCTCCAGGACTAGAGTATGTATATAGCCCAAGCATGACATACTTAGATTATCTGTACTTTGGGCAGACCAATTTACCTGAATTATAAGAAATTGAGCGACTCAATGTTCGTGGCAACATGTGATTTTTACAAAACAACGCGCTTCCATATTTTATTGTCAAGTCCGCAATTATAGAGATGACACTTTTCCGAGCTGTTGGATTACTCGTGAAAGGTCTATTTTATAGCCCCCACGGTCGTCTGATTTAAATCTGTGCCATTATTAACTTTAGAGGCACATAAAAACATTGGTCTATTCATATTCTCGCAAAACGACTACGCAACTACATTCATAAATTCGACTCTTTGTACTGAGCAAAACAGCTCGCACTTGGAACATCTGCTGTAGCAGGTCCAAACTCCAGAACCATTTTTTACAATAAATCAGTAAATGTTTTTGTTGAAGAGAATGCATCTACTAAAGAAGCCAGCGAGATAACATTTAATAATTATTGTCGTAACCGGTAAACACTATTTAGTGATCTGGGAACATACGTGCCAAATTAACAAAATTGTTGTTTTTGATTTTAGATTGCAAACTGATAAGCGAACAAAAACCTATTCAAAAATGTAAAAAAAATTTCGCGAATCATGTATCAAACAACATTGTTTTGATCGCCATCAGTTTATTAATACAAAAAAATTATGTAGTATGGTGTGACCGTCTAATAATGATGACAGCAACCAAATAACAAGACGTCAAAAAAACAGACAATTTTGTAAAAACAAAAAGTTTAGTTTTTTCACCATTTGCAATGTGTGAAAGTGATAATGAAAATCTTCTTTTCGACGTATCGGAAGCCGTACGAAATGCAGTGTTTTCTCTTATTCCACAAAAATTATGTGGCAATCTGAAGCTGCCTACAAAGAGTTTATGCAATGGTCTAATTCTAAGAAAAAAATCAAAAGTTTTAGCGTAAACTAAAATTGAGACATTTACTCAAGAGGCGCCTGATGAATGTTCTTTACTAATGAATTTATTTTTATTAAGAATAAATCATATTCAAATTTTGTAAATTGTGGTTTTCTATAAAATACTGTAAGATGCAAAATGCTGGATCTAAAAGTATTTTTTGTGCCTTGCGCCTGCAAAACACCTCTTTCAACGTGTCCTAAGCGGCCTGAAACGCCGTCTTGCCAGCCTAGGCTAGAAGATGATTTCTATGACATTTGCTGTAATTGTCAATTGTCAGACATTTATCAACGACAACTAACGGTTTGTAGTGTATAATGTTACAATTAATGTATAGCCCCCCAAAGTTCCTAAGCCGTAATGTGTGCTGGACTATCGATTTTTTCAGAAAACAGCAATTTCACTTTTTAAGAACGTAAATAGGCAACTTTTGAAATGTCAAAGCAAATATTTTTTTTTAATAAACAGGACATCTGGATTTTTTACTTAGCGTTGCTATAACATAAAAAAAACTTTTTTCAATAAAAAATTCTTTTTATTTTTTAAAATAAAAAATCGGCAACGGCACAAAAAATTTTGTGAATCACACCGCTGAAAACGCTTTTGCAAAAATCACTCGCCTTGCAAACTGCCTGTTTCCGGCCTTGTGATTCAAATAACTATTGCGTTCTGCAAACAAAAAACAGTCAGTATTGGTTACCATGTAAATGTCAATATTTGACAACCAGTTTAAATTTTGTCGTCTTAGATCTGACAGCACAACTTTTTTTATTTACTCTAAAAAGTGTTTTTTAAAAATTGCAATATATCTAATATTCTAATATAATGTTCAAACGAGTGAAGTATTGGCTACTATGTAAATATCAATATTTGACAACCAGTTGTTGCAAAAAATTAATTTTTTCCATATTTTTGTAAATACAATAGTAGAATGAATATTTATCTATTTATGCCAATTTTTTTCAAATGCGTAATTGTGTCGTTCTTGCACAAAGCTGTTTCTGCTTTTGATACTAATGAACTCGTTGCGATTAAATGTAAAATAAACATTGATTTAATTTGATTTGTACACGAGAACAACGGTAAATTATTTGCGCAAAATTATTTATTCAAATGTAAGCTTGTGACGTCAACATAAAAATGTAAAACTTTAGCGCTTTTTTAAACCTTTTCGGAACCGTAAACTACTGGGCTAGCTAATTTTAAACCAAAGCTCTCAAGCTTCAGTTTATATGGTTATATACTCAATATTAACAAATCCAAAATGTTTCGTGCTAAAAATTAAGATCTTAAGTGAAAAAAGAAGGTCTACTGATGATTAACAGTAAGTTTCATTTTACTAGACAATTTGTCACATCACTTGCTACATAATAATAAAATAAACAGATTGAGGATTAATTAAAGTCAGATTAAGAGTTAGTCCGCGAGCGAACAGTCAAGGGAATACGCTAATGAACTCAAAGCTAATCTTGTCTAATTCTGCGAACAGGCATGTGTTTAATAGCTTCTAAATTGCCTATCAAGTAACCCTTTCCTTGCATGAAGATCTTTAGGGTTTCTGCTTGAACATCAAGACAAGGATTAAGTTTTTACAGAGCTTCAAGTAATTTCTTACTAGAACATTATATGGAAATAAGCAAATTATTTTACAAGGATCAGAGTAATAGATCTTCAACCACATGAATTTAATATTCTCTCGGTTTATGTTTTCTGATGTAATCGTAGTCCTTATTTTATTAACTAATATGTAAGATTATAATTAAAACATCTAGTAATGCACAACGGAAATCTTAAGAGAATCATAGAGCAAGTAATTTGTTAAAATTACAAAAAAATAAAATTTTTGCAAATATAACAGTAACCAGAAAAGCAACAGTATACCAAGTCTTTTAAAATGTTTTTTTTTATAGAAAATAAAAGAAGAGAAAACGGTATATAAAACAAAAGTGAAAGCAAAAATGATAACAACGTTGTTCTCTTCTACAAAATATCCTACAAAATATATTATAATAGCAGAATATGCACCTAATCATATGTAACTCCTATTCTAAACGCACTAATTCTTTCCGTTCTCATTAAGTTACAGCAAAATAAAGTTTTTAAACTCAAGTGTTCAAGTTTTATAATAACATTATATAAAAGTATTAAGCCTTTGCGTTTGATAAATTAATCATCATGCAAACAAGGAGACGCATCAACACACTAGCGTAATTAGCGTTAATTACATTATAAGTTTTCAACAAAGTGATTTAGAGCTACTACACGTCCCGCTTTTCTTTTGAAAATGCTGTTGACTGCGGAACTGAATAACTTAGATTTAATCTTTTCTACAAAATAACATTTAATTTGCTTGCAGTAATTTGCAATTACTGCTTTAATTTATTTTTTCTGCTCAATAAAATACCATTTTATTGAGCCAAAATGTCATTTTTACTACACTGAAATGTGCCGAAATTTATAATCTCAATGCTGTACATATTGTGATATGTAAATTTAAATATAAATAGATACCACCAATTTGCATAATGAACAAAAAATTATTAATTTTTTGATTTGGAATTTTATTTGAAATATTTTATTTCAACCCAAAGTAAGAAAGTGCTTTCTTGCAGATAGCGGGCAAAATTTATAAGCCGAGCCGTAGGCGAGGTTTGCAAGAGTATTTTGTTACCATAGTTTAAATACTATTTTTCCCTTCCGACACAACTTCGATGTAAAAAAATTTTTTTTCTCATCGGTTGGAAGTTTTAACAATGCTTAACTCATTTGAGGTACAAGAGAGTTAGGTGCAAAAGTAAATCACGCAAATTTTTATGATCACACTATGCTGAATTCCCCTCAAAATCACGTAAACTACTTTATTTTGTTTATTATTTTTATTTTTTTTAAAATCACGTGATTTACTAGTTTCCAATCGTTTCCAATACAGCAAAAAACGATTTTACCGCATCGCGGTGATTTTTACCTTGCTACCTAAACTAGGAAAAAATTTTTGGAACAATGTTCTTTTATTTCAATAAAACCATAGCAACCAAATAATGAGACCACTTCAAATTTAAAATATCAGATAATCGGCGGGGGCAACGCGACGTACCAAAAAATAAGTAAAAATCTAAGTCATTTTTTATTAAAAAATTAGAGTTACTCGTTAAAAACTATTACTTTCGTACCGCAAATGAGGGACACATTGTTTGCATTTCTAACCGGCTGAGAAAAAATAATAATTTGCATCGAGCTTTGAAAATTAATAATAAAAATAATAATCTTTATTTTTCCATACAGAGAAAACATTTGGAAAGGAGTAAGTTCAATTCTTACAGCTAATATCTAAGAGTTGAATCTTCCACTTAGTCATATCTACACAATATTAAACTAAAATAAATATAATATATGTATTTATAAACAAACATGTACAAAAATACAAAAAAAAATTTATCTTAATCTTAATTTGGCCAATAACAATAAAAAAAACACCGTAATCCTAATATGTGCATATTGACTATTGCACAAATGTATGTTTGTATTTTTTTTTCGATTTGTTCTAGAAAAGCAACTTTTTCTTAATTCGGGTGGAATTGACTATTATTCTATACATATTGAGATAAAATATAAATAAATCCCGTGTAGGCGTGGCTTGTCGGTGAGATCTCATTCCTATTAACACTCAAACACAAATAAAAATATTTTTTCTTAATATTGCTAAAAACACTAACATGCATTTTTTTGTGTTTACATCAACTGTTTTAATATTTTAAAGAAACATTTTCTTTTACCTACGACTGATTTGATAAATGCATATTATATTGAATATTTGAGTGAAGTAAAGTAACATATTACTTCCCTAGTAAAGTAATAAAATAAAAATCCACTTTTTAAAGTAATCCGTTTTAATTTCAAATTTAATCTTAATTACATGTTAGTACCTGCCGTTATAAATGTTAATAACACAACGTTCACACCTATTTATAGTAAAACAAGCCACTTCTGATAGATTTTTTATCCATAACAATTTTTGAATAACAATTTATCGATAAACATTCCGCCTGACGCAATTAAAAAGTTTCTGTAATTTTTAGTGTGTGAAGTTTTTAGTTAAGTTATTTTTAGTGTTTGATATTAGAACGTGAAAGCATTGTCTCTAATTTTTAACATCTTCTAAAAGCATGTTGGTAAGTTCTTGGATCCTACAAGCTCCACCAACTCAAACAATTAAAGCATCATTGATATTAACATTACTTAAATAGAATAAGTTATGCATAAAAAGAAAACACTACCTTCATTAACAAAAATTTATCATTATTTGCTTCTTGTAAAAATGTTCTTAACTCTAACTCCGCCATTGCCGGTCCCAAGCCCGGATGAGAAAGGAGGAGGGGGAGAAGTACCAACCTCGGAAAAAAACCAGGGTTCACCTGACCCGGGTGATAGCACCCTGTAAGGGTCCCTATCTAGGGTTACAGACGAAAAGGAAAGATTGGTCTCTTAAGTCCTGAAAGACAACCATCTAAGGGAAGAAAACCCCAACACAAAAATTACCTGGTCTTCCAAGGATGAGGGTTTGATCGATGGACCTGCACTCCATTATCTGTAAAAAAAAGTTTTATCGCAAAATGTCTCGACAAAGTAAAACCGGATAGGAAAAATAAACGACGACAATTGGCACGAAAACGGACTTTGAGTATAGGAACATAGAATGTACAAAGTTTATCCAACGAAACATTAGAAGTTTTTAAAGAAATAGAAAAATCTAGCTTGGATATAGTAGCTCTTACGGAAACTAAAAAAAAAGGCCAAGGATCAGAGGAAAGAAATGGATATATACATATTCATAGTGGAGTCCCAAAAGAGGAAAGAGCAAGCAGTGGAGTAAGCATTGCCATAAGGAAAAAATTTAAATCCAACATAAAATCATGGACTCAAGTAAACGATAGGATTTTACTGCTTGAACTTGAAATTAGGAGACACGTATTGATAATAGTAGCCGTTTACAGCCCAAATGACGACGCGGATGCGGAAAAGAAATCCCAATTCTATCACGACCTAGTCAAGTCACTGGATAGTATCGGACAACGAAAGGAGATATTTTTATTAGGTGACCTAAATGGCAGAGCTGGCTGTCAAAATGACAATCCTGTGGTTGGCCGATACGGGGAAAATGCTGTGAACGACAATGGACAAAGATTGATAGAACTTTGCCAACAGTTTGACCTAAAAATTACAAACGGTTACTTTAAACACAAAGAAATCCACAAATATACCTGGGTGCGCCCATCTCAGAACCAGAAGTCCATAATAGATTATGTCATCGTAAAACAAAAAACAAAACTAAAAATAGCTGACACTAGGGTTAAGAGAGGAGCAGAATGTGGTTCAGACCACTTCCTTCTTTTGTCAAAGGTCTACCTCCCATACAGAACTAGCGGTACTGAAAAGGCAACCACACAAGAAAAACAACAAGCTGAAAAACCGATAAAATACCATATCGAAAGTATAACCAATGACTCAACGAAATTTCTTTATCAAATGCGTCTTGCAACTAAGCTGGCGACCGTCCAGGATAGAACCCCAGAACAAATGTACACCGCAGTAACATCTAAAATCCATGAAGCGGCATTTGAAGCACTAGGAATAAAAACCCTCGCAAACAGACAAAGCCAAAAGAACTGCCCATGGTGGAACGAAGAACTCCAGCTACACGTTGATCAGAAAAAGCAAGCGTACCAAAAGTGGCTGCTAACTAGAACCCAAGCAGATCGAGCTGGGTATCAAGCAAAGAGACGTATAGTGACACAAGAAATAAAAAGAGCTCAAACTGAATACTGGTGTGAAGTATGTGAAAACATAGATCGCAGCATGGGAAATACAAGAGCAAATAAAGGTTGGAAGGTTATAAAATCTATTAGGACTAACAATATTGACAAAGGGGGAATAAGTCTAATCAGCATGCCACAATGGGTACATCACTATAAGAACCTTCTTACTGAAGACAGACCACAGTTCACAGAAACCAGTGGCGACAGCGACACTGACGATTTTGACAATGTACCGAATATAAATGTGAAAGAGGTGACAGATGCAATAGCACAAATGAAAAATGGCAAAGCCCTCGGGCCTGGAGGTGTTAATATTGAACTTATGAAAGCAGGACTTGAAATTCTTACTGAATGGCTCACAATTATCTTTAATAAGTGCCTTCAGGGCGCCGAACCCCCTTCAGACTGGAAAAAGGCTGTAATTTCATCCATATTTAAAAAAGGGGAGAGAAGAGACTGCAATAACTATAGGGGGATTAGTCTTTTGAGTACTGTGGCTAGAATTTATGGGAGAGTATTAAAACTAAGAATAGAAAAAGAGTTGAATGACGAATCAGAAGAGCAGAATGGGTTTAGAGCCGGCAGATCCTGTACAGATGAAGTTTTTACACTTAAAAATTTAATAGAAAAAAGAGTCGAACGGGGACGAGAAGTACATTTAGTATTTGTTGACCTGCAAAAGGCCTACGATACTGTGCCATTGAATAAGCTATGGCCAGCAATGGAAAAAAATCGTATCAGCAAGACCTACATAAAAGCAGTCAGAAAGGTTTATTGTGGATGTAAAAGCTACATCAAAGTGGGCGGAAACACTTCTGAAGAATTTGGTGTTTCCAAGGGCTTAAGACAAGGATGCTCCATAGCTCCACTACTCTTCAAAATTTATATCGAAGAATCTTTGGAAAAGTGGAAACGAAGATGTAGGGGAATGGGTCTGCCAATTGACGATTTTATGCTCTATACACTCTTTTTCGCAGACGATCAAGTTCTAATAACAGGAGACCGAGATGATGCTAGCTACATGTTAAGAGCACTCAAGAAAGAATTTGAAGAGTTTGGACTGATCATTAATATGAAAAAAACCGAATACATGTCTGTAGGAAACAACGATCAGAGTGATCTAGATATTGGTATGGGCACAACAATAAAACACTGCACCAAATTTAAATACCTTGGAGTAACTCTTTCCCCAAATGGTAAAAGTAATGATGATATATCTAATAAGATCGGACAAGGCAAAAGAATAATAAGGCAACTAAACTCTCTTCTTTGGAGCGATAGAATATCACGAAGAACAAAACATCTGATGTATAACGCAATCTTTGAATCTGTCTG
This sequence comes from Lagria hirta, assembly GCA_947359425.1. Taxonomy (NCBI): domain Eukaryota; kingdom Metazoa; phylum Arthropoda; class Insecta; order Coleoptera; family Tenebrionidae; genus Lagria; species Lagria hirta. Next base: position 9,927,197 of record OX375801.1, on the reverse strand, counting down.
TACCTACGGGTCGGAGACGTGGGAACTGACAAAGAGAAACAAAGATAGACTACTTGCACTCGAAATGGATTATTGGAGGCGTAGCAACAGAACTTCCCGTCTAGAGCACGTAAGAAATGCGCAGATAAGAGAAGAAATGGAAGTAGATGGAACAATTCTAGATACTATGATACGGCCATCTTCAGAGAATGGATGACTCAAGGATACCCAAGAAAATATGGGACTGGGTCCCAAGAGAAAGAAGGAGAAGAGGAAGACCAGCAAGAACATGGCGGGATAATGTACAAGAAGCTATGCGTGAGAGAAACTTAAGAGATGAAGACTGGTGAAACCGGCAGTTGTGGAAGTCGAAGAGCGGGAAACGACACCAGTCGTAGAAGTACCCGCATATATATTTATATAAAAATGTTCTAATATCGTAATTTTTAACCTAATACAGTTTTCTTTATTTTTTTGTAGTTATTGTGAGAGTTTACTTCTTATACATTTAATAATATAAATTATTAAGTCAAAACGGCTTTAATGTAATATTGCAAAAAGAAGGAATAGCTGAGTGGAGATTGCGCAGAGCGCTTAGCTAAGGGATGATACTATTGCCGTAAGGGCAGTAGACAGCGGTCAGCGGGTAGTACTTGTAGGAGTGTCGAGTGCAGTACTCGTGCACAGTCAAGTCAAGTCGAGAGAACGAGAGTGATAGTTATCTCTACACTCGATCGAATATAACTTGTTATTGTGTGCAAATGAAATGCGAATGTGGTGTCTTAACATTTCTGTTCCAGTAACCTAGCCAGGTGACAGATCCTACCTTCTTCTAACAATGTGGCTGGTTTGGCCATGGCAGCTAGGTTTGAGTACTGAAACGACTTGCTTTAATTTTAGGAAAGAGCACCTGTAAGATCTTATTACATTATATTGATTATTATGATGCATGCAGATACATCTATGTCATTATTGGCATACGTGTTTCTATTGAAAAGCATACAGATTATTAGTGTCAAAATTGACACGGTTGTTTTTGTTTATTATTGCTCTTTATGTGAAATGATTAAGAATGAAAACCTACAGCAGAGAACTAGTTCTGTTCTTGAGCCGGTCTTTACTACTGCTATTATTATTAATTATTTGGCTCTCGACGCCGATTAACATAATTCCTGTTTTTCGGATGAGATCTAGCTTCTCAGATTTTTTAAAAAGATTGGAGAGATCTTAAAAGCCGGTTTTGGTGCTGCCGTCAAAGCTGGTACCTTGTCGCTGAAAAGAGTTGTAGGTGGGTTCCCTATTGTGCCAATGGAAGGTTGCAGTATTCTTATACCTTTCAATTATTCCTTTAATCTTGTTTTTATTCTCCTCGCCGGAAACACTGCAGCCAATGAGCATCTAGGTTTAATTACCTGGGTGCAAGCTTGAGAGTGAGAAGGCCTTTATTAACTTCTCACATTGGTACCGAAAATAATAAATAGGTTAAAGAATGAAGAAGCAGAGGAAAGCCGCCAAAGTCCATGGAATCCGGTCCATATGATAGAAACAGCGAAGCCTCCGCAGCAGAGGATGCCCTCCACAAGGCTGGAATGGAGGAAGATTGCTTAGCGAGGACAAGCCCCCGGTCAGTTCCTTGATAAGTATTATTGACAGGTACATTATGTGTGAATGTGTTTCATGTATGGTTAATCTAATCCGTTCAATTCGTTCGAGGCGGTTTCTTAATGGCGGCCACAAAGGAGATGAGTTGTAGTAGATCGTTGATAATAAGGTAGTCTGTTAATCTTGTATTTATGCAGTATTTAAATTGTATTTATAATCAGAAAAAGAATGTGCTGAAACAATCTGACAATTATTGTATTTTAATGAAACTAAGTAATTTAATTATATGAATTTAATTATCCCGGCGCCTTCACCATTATTCTTATGCAAATTGCGTCAAAAAAATACCCCTTACATTATAGATAAAGTTTTGTATATCAGAGGAGAATAGTACACATAGAGCCGGTTTTACTGACAATTTTCGGAGTGGTTCGAACGGCTCGCTGCACGTTTGCGATGTGTTCGCTAACCAGGTTTGGAGAGCGTACACACGACAAATTTTGTTACAGTAATTGTTACATTACATGATATGTTCCACCCTGTAACTCGTGTGATACAGATACTTGAGCTAAGGCCCTCGTTATCGGTAAGCTACACACTCGTTATATAATGATGCCTCTATCCCACTAATAGTATTTATAAATAACTTTTATTATTTCTAGTATTATTGGATCAAAACAAAAATTTCTTAGTAATACATAGCTGTAATTAGTTATTATATTGATTATCAAGTTATTCATCAACAAATATAAGAACAGGAATTTAATTGTAATTTCAGCCCCTTGATATGTAGATCGACTTGGATGACGTTGTGGTTTCTAAAAATATGCCATGGAATGTTCTTATCTCTATAACATAAACATACCATCTGCAAACCCTATATCAATTGCTCATTTACTCATTTATTTCTAGATGAGATCTTGAATAGTTTGCAGTGTAGGAAAATTGTGTTTTGTGACTAATGGGATGAGTGTTGTCTCATTAAGCGTTTGCCTTGATTATAATAATAATAATAAAATTTATTAGCCCAACAGTGCAGAAGCACCAATTACAGGACAAAACAAAAGAAATATTATACAATAGTACTTATACTAACAAATTAAATCTATTAAAATTATTGTGACAAATTAAACATTGCATCAAAATTACAAATCAAAAATCGAATCAGTGACAGACAGTAGCTCAGTTACAAATTGCTTAAATAAATAATAATCTAAATAAAATATATCAACCTCGTGGCAGATGCAGTTGTAAGCTTGGGACATAAGACACACCGGAGATCGCAGAATGAATAGTGGATAGTGGATATTAATTATTATTTATTGAGTTTAGCTCATTGGGCGTCTGGTTTAGTTATGGTGGTATACATGAGCAAGTGCCTTATTTATAATGCTTGTTAATATTATTGGCTTAATTATATTGAAAAGGTATTGAAGATAGAGGTGAGTTCATGAAGATGTGGCAGGTATTAAATGGTATTCAATGATAAATCATGTTCATGTAGTTATGACGCATTATGGGTTTGTGCATTGTGTTTTGACTGGTGGTTTGCAGCGAGAAAATTGTGATTGACTGAGGTTCCGATTCCTTTATACTCCTTGCACGACTCACTTCCTAGGGATAATTAAAAAAAAGAACACATTGCGGAGGTAGCCAATTAATGTGATAAAAATGATTAAAACCATTTATCAGATTGATTAAACTAAGTAATTTTAAATTATTTTCAATCATCTTCTTACACAAATAAAGAAAATAATTGTGAAAGCAAAAGAATTTTTAATTGTTGACAAACAGATTGTCATTCTAGAATTTTTTTAATGTCTTTGTGATCTTTGGGTTGGTCCGCTAGCGTTGCGTTTACGTTAATATTTGTTTAAACAAGCGTGAAAACGGTTTGCGTTGATTTTCGATTAACATTTTTCTGAAATGGCTTTAGATAGACTTTTAGGTTAGATAAGTTTTTAGTTGTTGAGTTTGGTCAAACAAGGACTTACTATAGGTAAACATTTTGTTTGTAAAACGTATTTTAGTTCATTATCAAAACCATCAATTAGGTATGAACCAAAAAAATTTAAAAACTGAAAATCAAAAGCTTGTGGCACCTGAGAAGAATACAATAAACAATCATTTCTCGTAGAATTTGTGTCTGATCTGTAGAATTTTTATATCTTTCTATGTATCGACCGCAGCCATTAAAGTCTGCGCATTCAGAATCCAGACAGATTGATGTTAGAATAAAATAATGCAGTTCGTGTTGGGGGCTATTATGTTATTCCAAGCACGTTATTATTGAGAAATGCAACAATGTAAGTTTATCTCTCGTCCGACGTTTGGAAATAATCGCTCCACATTTTCCGATTTTCAGGAAACTGATCGAGATTCGGAAATTTGTTTAGGTGTGTGCTGCGATTTGAATTAAATATGAGAATTTCTATATTAAAATGCGCGAGATATATTTGATTTAGCAGAAAAAAAAGAAGCTATATCGACACTGTTTTTGTTTATCGGTTTATTTATTATTTAACAATAAAGTTTGTATTTTACACACGTTCTCGTCAGATACGAAAGTTTTGTTCTTATGGCGTGGCGAACACCATTTTCATAAGTTTAAAAATATATATGTCTATAAAATATCAGTGAAATTATAATCATAAATTGTCCGAAGACAAAGACCCCCAAACTACGAACCCTTGCGTTTCCGGACGTGTGATTCAAAATCACAAATGATGCCAACGCAAAAATTTAATTGGCATAATATTCCTAGTAGTCATTGTCCGACCTAGGCTGGCAAGAGCCCGTTGCCGGCTGATTAGGACACGTTGAAAGTTTTGTTGTGCAGGCGCAAAACACAAAAAAGTAGTTTAAAACGTTTAAATACAAAATAAAAAAAGGTTTCCAAAAAAAAAATTCTATTTTAAGAAAATAATTTTCGGTTTCAACCACCATGTGGTTATTATCAAAAAATGAATAAAGTTTTCATTATCTCATGACAGTAGTGAAGAAAAACGCTCAAGATTGAATTAACATTAATTATATTTTAGAATATTATTAAAAAATAAAATTTAGAAAAATATTTGTCATTCGGCATTAAATTTTACTGGCAAACCACGCTCATACAAAATAATTTTATCATTTCCGTCCATTGCGTATGCTCGAGAATATCACCCAAAGTTGCACCCAAGTAAAAAAAATTGTCTCTAAAACCAAAAATAAAAAAATACGAACAATTGGTGCAATTGGTTATGATAATTTATAATATTATTGTTTATTATTATTAGCTGTATTAAAATTAAATTCTTCATTCTCATTTTTCCTTAGTTATTTTATATGTATATACATATATTTTATTTATTTTAGTTTGTTCTTGTCTGGATTTAGTAAGTGAAGTGGTTTTTTCTGTATAGAACATTTAATATGTTTAATTATCAAAACTCGATGCAAAATTTATCTTTTCTTCATACCTCCGTCGAAAGTACGTACTTTCGTCCCTAATAACAGAGACGAAAGTTTAACTTTTAGTCCCTGTAAGATGAAATTCTTTCTTCCCTATAATAGGGAAGAAAGAATTCATCGTGTTTATTTATACTCGTAACTATGTTATATGACCAGCAACACTCGCTTCGCTCGTGCCGCAAATGTCGCGGCAGGCATCAAAAACTATCAGCATTTAAAGTTAAAAAAATAAAATTAAAAATAAAAGTACGTACTTTCGACCGAGGTATGAAGAAAAATCGTATACACGACGCGGGACAGAAGTTGAAATCTCGGTCCTGCGCGCCATGATGCCCGAGGTGATGGCGCGCAGGGCCGAAAATTCAACTTTTGTCCCTTGTAGTGTAATATACTATTTAAATAAAACTCACAATTGAAAAGTCGGTAAATTTTGAAATTTTTAAAAATTATTTAAATATTTTCATGCCACCAGCCATCAATCGTCTTTTTCAAGCAATTTCCCGGCCTAGTACTTACAAAAGTGACGTTTGTCAAAAGTGCAGCAGAGGTAAAGTAACAGCATTAGTTTTTAATTTTCTAAATAGCAACAAGCTTGGCAACTTTGGCATAAAAGAGAAATCAAAACCAAGCATAGCAGAAATAAACAAATTAAATCTATAAGTAAACCATTTTTGAGTTTATCTCCATGCAAATGTAATCACGTAATGTCAATTGCTTTTTAGTTTAGGTGTGAAATATAAAAATGTTTAATTTTAAAAATAATTGCAACTAGTTGACATAAAAAATTGTGTAGATTAGACCTCCAAAAAATGTTTAGCAAATGCCCGTGTTGCTATGTCTTGATTTAACGCCGCGACTACGCAATGTCAATCACACTTGCGCAAAATATCATTTTCTGAACTAGTGATCCAAATAACTATTTTTAGTTTAAATTTTATTAAAATGAAATAGAACTTCAGTGTAGTAAAAATTACATTTTTGCTAAATAAAACGGCAAAACAAAATATCTGCGCAACCAAATAGTCCATAAACGCGTCGCCTTAAAAAAAAGTAAGGAATAATAGCAAATTTAATGTTATTAAATCGTCAAAAATGTCATCAAAAATGTTTTTCAAATTGAATAAAACATAGACAATTGAATAAATATATTGATAAAAAATGTTTTGAAAAACTAGAGAGATAGCAAGCAATAGGAATTATTTTTATCAATATCATAAAAAACAATAGAAAAAAAAATGCTTTAATAGAAAAAAAAAATGGTAACGTATAAGAACATCTTAATTTAAAAAATTAAGTAAAACCTACAAAACAAAAAAAAGAAAATGACAAAAAAAAGAAACAAATTGTTAAAAAATAAAAATGGGAAAATGCAATAGCCGTTGAACAACTAATAATAAAAAAAGCCCAAGAAAAAGCAAAAAAAAAGTGAAGATAAGCAAAATCAATTGTTGAAGCCGACGGCTTTTTAAACTTGCAAAAAAACCAGCCCAAAAATGATGCGGTCTTAGTATGTTAGTTATAAATGTTAAAGTCAGATAACAAATTCGGCCTATGGCCGATATAATTAGACATATACTGATATTTTTATACTAGACATGCCAAATTCCAAAAGAGTAATATTATTCGGCATCTGGATAACATAATTTAAACAAATCCCGGAAAGCTTATAAACGTCATAAGCCAATGCCGAATAGAACAAAAACAATTATTTTCACAAATTAAATTAAACAAATAATGTCTTACATAAATAATTGACGTAACATTTTGTTTTTTACTTATTGCGACAAAAAGTCCTTGAATGACAATAAAGTTTTCTTTATCTTCTATCTTTATAATTTCAAGCCTTTTTAGACGTCTATAATCTTAGTAGCTCATTTTGTTATTGAAATCTTTCTTTCTCATGGTATTTTTCACTTAACTTAAAATATTTAAATATTGCTCAGAAGTTAATACGGTGGTAGAATTATTGACACTATTTTTGCAATCAACCTAAAAAGTTTTTCTTCAAAAATAAGCCGGCAACGAGATGCACATTTTGCAACATGGCTAAATTAAGTTAGTCCAACGCCGAATGTCTGCATCTGGCATGTCTAGCATAGACATATAAGGATATGTCAAATTATATCGGCCATGGACCGAATTGGCCATTTTACTTCAACATAAATATAATATTTGTATGTATCTGTCAGCTCAAGCAAGGCATGCAATAGAATATGCGTTACATAATATGCAATTATTTATACATACAAATATATATTTTTTATGTAAAGTTGATTTACCTGGCTAAAAACTCTGAAATTCTCGTTAATTACTATAGCAGCTAATGGTCTGAATAACTAACTAATTTGAAATAGCGTTGTCAACAAATAAATTATTTTATTTTTTAGTGACATGATATTGTTAATTTTCGTCATGGATACGATATATGAAACGTATCTCATATCTCCCTTAGGACTTTGTAAAGTTTTTCACCCTCAAACACATGGTTACCATGCATTTGCAGCAATTACACATTCACGCATTCTTGGATGTTGTTATTTTTCATATAATTTTGTTAAGAAAGCAGTAATGAAATACTAAAAAATAAAATATTTAATGCACTACGGGAGATATTCTGTTTTTAACCCTCGGTAGACTTACAGACCGCGGGCCTCCGGCCCTTGGTCTGTAACATGTCAACCTCGGAGAAAAAACATTCATATCTCCCTTAATGCATAAATATCTATTATTTTTTAGTGACATGATATTGTTGATTTTCGTTATGGATACGATATATGAAACGTATCTCATATCTCCCTTGGGACTTTGTAAAGTTTTTCACCCTCAAACACATGGTTACCATGCATTTGCAGCAATTATACATTCATGCATTCTCGGATGTTGTTATTTTTCATATAATTTTATTAAGAAAGCAGTAATGAAATGCTAAAAAATAAAATATTTAATGCACTACGGGAGATATTCTGTTTTTCACCCTCGGTAGACTTACAGACCGCGGGCCTCCGGCCCTTGGTCTGTAACACGTCAACCTCGGAGAAAAAACATTCATATCTCCCTTAATGCATAAATATCTATAACCATTGTAAAGAAGAAAAATCCACTTTATATTTAATATTAATAAATTTTAATATTTATTGTCTAAAAAATTACAAATTTAAAAATAAATATCAAACATTGGATAATTAAAAAAGTCAATAAATCTTAAACATTGAACAATAAAGACTACTGGTTTCATATTACACGAGAGAAACTTGTTCAGTTAGCTTCTTCGCTTCTAAGCGATCTAACAATCTAAAAACAACGTCAAAATTTTTTTAAAAAACAAATAAGTAGTGACAGAGTAAAAAAAATATCTATTAATATCTAAATAATATCATAATGATAAAAATTTCACAAAAAGAATAAAACTTATAAGCAATTGATTTGTTTTGAGCACAAGAACGGTTAAATGAAACAACTAAAAAATATATTAAATAAATAATAAAAACCATATATAAAAATTACGAAACAAAATCAAAAGCTTTGAGAGATATTGAAAATGTGAGGAAAAACTATAGAAGAAGTAAAAAAAGACAAAAAATATGTTAAAAGATGCTAGCTAAGAAAGTTTAGTAAAACTAAAAGTGTTCTCTTTGATTAAAAAAATAACTAGTAATATTAAAATATGAATAAAAAAAAACCAAAAATAAACGCTTTGTTACAATTAATCTAAACAAGATATAACTTAAAATTTAAGTTTTAGGTTTTCATACGTATAACATTTTTGTTTAATAGTTGTGCTAGAAAAAATAAAACTCCCTTTAAAAACTAAACTTTTATTATCAAAAAGCGTTTTATTGACATTGTTTGTATATTGCGTATTAAGAAAAATATTAATTCTAAAATTTTACAAATTGGCATTAACTATATGTACTAACAAGAAATTACTCTTAAGACTTAGGAATATTTGCTACTAAGATGCCATAAATTTGGTTAACTAGGTGATTTTTAGTAAAAAACAAAAAATATTGTAACCATGTCAATAATTTAGGTTAAGTTGGCTTGTATCAATATCATAGGTATTAACTATTATTATAAATTTTGCTCATAATTATGGTGAAATTATAAATTGTATTCTACTCTGGAATAAAGTGGTGTCACAAAATTATAATATATATAGCTAGATAAATAAATAAATTTCTACTTCCTGGCTTTTTGTAAAATTTTATCATTAGAAAAATTTATATTAACTACTCTTTTAGAAACACTAGACACCGCTTTTTTTATAAAAACGTAAAATAAAATATTTGTTTTAAACGTCCACAACCCCGACAACTTGATAGCAATCTTTCTATTAGTCAAGTTGAAATGTTACTACTTGTAGCACTTTAAAGATGGTTCACATTGTATATTACAATAAATTGTTCATTAATTATAATATGGGCACACGTAAAAAGCCCACGCCGACGCAAAAACATGCTAAAAGGTTCATTACTTTCGTATACTCTAAAAAAAAACCGGTTCAATCCACGAGGCGTTTTTTCATCTATTTTTGGGCATTATACCAAAACTAGTTGGCGGCTAGAAAAGTGTTTTTGCTCGGAGTATTAGGAACGTTTTATTGTAAGTAAGATTGCTTTATTTGACCGGTACAGAAAACTGATTCCATTTTCGAAATACTGTTACTTGTGATTAAAAATTTTTTTTATTTGAAACTCAGACTTCCACAATCACTAAATCAACAATAGACAATCGGATAAGCTTGCATTTAGAAAGCTATTTCGATAGACTATGTACAATACTCCATATCTGATAATTTTACTTTTTTGGGGAGTTTTGCGCATTTAGTTTGTTAAGGTGTCTAGCGTTTTGTTAAAACGTTCTAAGGCGTTTTAACAAAACGCTAAACACCTTAACAAACCGCATGCGCAAAAACTTTCAAAGTATGTAGTAAAATTATCAGATACGGGTTATTGCACTTCGTTTGTAATCGTTGGGCCATCGTTTTGTAAAACTTGGAAAAATCTCAGAAAGCTATTTGTTTTGTCTAAAATGACGATCTTATGGGTTTAGAAGTCAGGTCAAGTCAGGTCAGGTCAAACATATTATTGTTTTGGCCTTTAGCAGTATTGTCCTTTTTTGTAGACTGGTGGATGGCTGGTTGACTGAGTCCTAACGTTTAGTGAGTAAAGTGCTTGTTGTAGCGCTGCATCAGAACAAATTTCTTTTAGGCTGACGACATTAGTAAGACCAGGTATTAGGTCTCTCAAACTCTGCTAGAAAGAGAAATCAGATTTCCATGTCTACGCTTTCCACAAGCTAAGCGGGAACGAAAGAACTATTTTGCCGCTACCAGATCAAATGCTGCCACCAGGCCCTATGAGAATCTTTCCAGCAAAGAGAGTACTATACTACTAATAATACAGCAACAGGAAACAAAAATAATAGTCCAGGAGGAATCGGCGCATGAGTACCGAAAACTATTCCACCTCAATTTTTTTATGCGATCTTCTTCAAATTGCCCTTTTAATAATATAAATGCATGTTGCTATGGCGCAACCCGGTGCCATATTGTTTAAACCGAAATTGTTATTTTTCAACCGGACAATTTTTTTTAATATTCTTTATTGAAATACCATTAAAAAAAATTCATGTCATTTAAATTACTTTTTTATCAGTTTATATTACTTTTTTGTTATTAAAACGGAAAGTAAAGTAAAAGACCCAGTTATTGACTTGCAGTTGTGCTGCATTATGATCAGATAGTACATACGTCTCTTTTACCTTATTTTTTTTTAACTGGCCGCATATTATGCACAGATCACTGTCGTTTTTTGGATTTCCGGTGGACCGACGAGGAGTATAAATTGTACTTGAAGTTGAGGGTTCTGTTGACTGGACTTCCTGAAAATTTTCATTTTGTTTGTGTAGTTGTATTTCTCTTCGCCTAATTTTTTCTTCACTTGTGTAACTTGCATAACATGTTCTGTGCCACGAAAATGTTGGTTTGTCAACAGAAGAATTACACAAATTTTCTAACCGGATAGCGGCCTCATCTTTTCGTCGATAAGCTACACGTTGTACAGTTAGTTATATATGTATCGGCTTCGAATTTTTCACCACATCGTTTTCATTTTCACAAAAAATACATGGTAGGGTATCATCAGAATATTTTCTTTTCTTGGGAACAACTAAAAACGACATGACACTCACATTTATTGTAACGAAAAATCACAAAAACTAAAAATATATCCATCTAAGAATGTTAATAATACACGAAATCACTGAAATGGGTGCAACAACGTTTAAAAATCTTAAATCTTGAACGAAATAAAAAAGACTGAATAACTATGAGTAAAAAACAAAGAATGATCAGTTGAGAATCGACATGCACTAACTTGTATTTGTATTTTAGATGTTATATATAATCAAGAATTTTGTCACAAGAACAAACAAAGATCTTGAGGTTTTATACAAAGAGTAACCTTGAAAGAATAAAAAACAAATAAAAGAATTTTTTTCTTACTTAGACACAATCATACACACACTATGATACATATACGTAAAATTATTTTTGCCCTCATCGCTCAAACATCAGTAGTTTCCGTTCGTTCCCAATGCATCTAAAGACAATTTTTCCACACCGCGGTGTTTTTTCCTTTGCAAGCGAAACTAGGGGAAATGACTTAGTCAGGTTTGTATTGAAATCCAGAGACGTCACGTCAAACTGTCAATTGTCACACAACCATTCTACAAAATGGCTGTTTCTGATACATATAGATCACATACGTAAATAATCAACACAAAAGATTTATTGCCAAATAAGTAAGAAAACGATTGAAAATAGTAAGTAATTGATTAATAACACAACGTTCCAAAAAGTTTATAAAATTTCAAAATATCTACGTTATTCTTTACCATTAAGCAAAGTTTAAGCATAGAGTATACAGACCAAATGGATTTCTTGCTTTGATGTTGTTGAAAATATGCCAATAAGCAATTCTCGGTGAAATGTTTGATTTTTCCTCTTTTGCACCAATCTAAAAATTTGTTGTATGGTTAAAAGCCGCTCGTGCCTCGAGCGGCTTTTCTCAAGAAGCAAATTTGATACTGCTCTATTTGCAGATTTTCTAATTTCAGGTGGAGTTAAAATTTCTCTATCGGAGTCGCTCATATTTACAAATTTGAAACGAAAATTCGCAGAAGAAAATGGCGGAATAAATTTTTAAAACGATGCTTTTTTATTTCAATAAAACCATAGCAACAAAACAATAAAACTATTTCAAATTTAAAAAATTAGATACTCGGCGTTTGGCAACGCTACCACCCATAAAACAAGTAAAAAACTAAATCATTTATTATCAAAAAATTAGTTATTTATTATTAAAAAATTAGTTATTCGTTGCAAAAAAAATTGTACCTAACTTTTTCGGAAAGAAATTTCCCCCATTCGCAATAGATGCAGGCACGACCGTGCTCATGTGGGAAATTTCACTTTCCGAATTCGTTAGGTAAATAACTATTTTATTCAATTCATTTGAATGTTTTTTCTAAACATTCAAGTGCGTACCCAATATATTTTTATTTACTTATAAATAATTGTGATTTCAAAAAATGTTCAAATACCATTATACCTTATTATTGTTGATATAAATGCAAAAATTACTATGATAATAACAAAAAAGTAATATAAACTGATAAAAAAGTAATTTAAATGACATGTTCCGATTTATGCTTAAATAACTTTTGAAAAATTGATATCAGAAAAAATTTATTAGAAACAGATTGTAAACAATTTAATTATTAATAACATTGCTTTTTTCACAATCTTGATAAAGTTGATAGTTTTTAAGATAAATGATAAATAATGATTCAAGACACAGAGAGGCCGATGCAACGCATGAGTCAGAGAGAGACAGCAATACTTAAAGGTAAGCGACGCATACTTGTGAGCGCGCGAAATTAACAATTAAAAAAAAGATATAAAAAATGAAAAATTTTTAAATATCTATTAATAATATTATTAACTATTGTATAGAAAATAAAAAAAAAATATTACTTAGACATTATGTTTTTTTTTAATATATTTTTTATGGATCGAAAGTATTCAAATTTGAGATTTTTCGAACCTTTAAAAATTCATATCTTTAAAATTATTAACTTTATCGTGAAAAGCCATAGGACCTTTTTTATTGGTATTTCAATAAAAAATATAAAAAAAATTTGTCCGGTTAAAAAATAACAATTCCTTGCAATTGTTTAAACAATTTTGGTTTAAACAATATGGCACCGGGTTGCGCCATGGCAACATGCATTTATATCATTAGGAGGGCAGTTTGAAGAGGATCGCATAAAAAAATTGAGGTGGAATAGTTTTCGGTACTTATGCGCCGATTCCTCCTGGACTATAAGTAAACCCAGAAGTCGAACAACAACTACTATGGCCACCAAAACCGCGCATTGACCAAATCGACTATTTCGTACACTAGAATGTTTAATACTAATTATTATAAAAGCTAACGTTTCAGAAGATTCTTTTATAAAATCCTACCACCCTTTTAAAGAAAAGACTCGCATTGTGTAATGCGATGTACTGTTACATCGAAAAATTGTAAACAGAACATTACCCCAAATGCCTTAATTACTACAATTTGTCAAAATTTATATAATATAAAAACAAGAAACGGATGTGTTTGTTACTCAAAAAAAAATGTACAAATTAGAAGATAATTAAAAGCCTAGTGGTGAGACAAAAGTGCAAACAATTTTTCTTGTTTTCTAATTACTGTATATTCTGTCTTTGGCAGTTCTAAAATAGCATTTTAGTGTCTTTCCAGTTTAATTATTTTGAAAAACTTTTTTGTCGAATTAATTACTCGTTTGGCATTGTTTAATGGCATTGCTAAATAATTCTCTCTTTCTCTTCGCTGCATAGAATATTCATGAATTTGTAGCTGTTAACAATTCCAGCCGCTGCTGAAGTGTGGAATGCATCCATGACGACTGTAGTAATTGAGTTAGGACTGGAAACAATCGCAACGGTTGGTTTTTTTTTAATAACGCAAGCTGGGACCCCATGGGAGACTGCAGGAGCAGTCTGAACAATTTTTCCGATTTGTAAGTTTAATAACGAAGAGAATGTAAGGGATCGGCATAATGTCACACTTGAAGTCTTTTAGTCTCAAATTAAACTAAAGGTTGCCTCTTTGCGGACTCTCCGGATATTAACTATCAACCAGACCCTATTAAAGCTTTTAATTAGGACATTTACAAACATTCCAAATTTACTCAAGTGATATAATTGTGTTTGTGTTCTATTTGATTTACGCGAAGGTCGACCGCTTTCGTCGTTGTTCATAAATTGGGATTATTTGGATTTAGATGGTTTCATTACGGATGAAAATTAATAAGCGGTTGTGGTTGGTGGTGGTAGTAGTGAAATACTTTTTTAGGCGTGCGAGTGAGATGCTGCGGGCGCTTGCTACCGGATACATCAGAAGCAATTTATATGCTAATGAAGGTGCCAATATTTGACTAATAGAAGCAAACATTACGAATTCAAAAGAGTAATTGGAGAAAACATCAATGTGTTTTATTTTAAAACATCATATTTTTCTATAATAGTTTATTAAAATAGTTTTCCATGATATAGCCAGCCAAGATTTAGGATGGTATTCTTCACCATACGAAATGGAATAGATAGAATGATAAATTGTTGTGTATCTACCTCAACTGTTACAATATTTTGATGAAATATACTCCATTATTCGTTTGGGCTATCTATAGGTCTAACATAACCTACAAATCATCATAAACTGTCGCTTCCGTACGTACAAAGCAAACATTGTTTTCTAAAACTTACATAATACGATTATTTTTGCGAGTTTATTAATTACATCACTGTGCAGTGTATCACAGAAAAATTAAAGAGTTTGTTATGTTAGATCTTTTAGTCAAAAAAAAGGCTACTGAAAAATCTTCCAGGTTGACCTTTTTTATTTCCTGCTGTTACCGTTATAAATATAAATAGCCCACTAATGCAAAATGTTGGGATGCAAAACAATGTTTTGTCTCTCTCAACATTGATGTAGAAAAGATAATTCTTCTTATGAGACCATTGATAAGAACAAAAGATTTATAGATCCATGTTGGCCTATGCAATGACTTGGTTTTAATAGTTATTTATGTATCAAGGGAATTATGACCGACATAATTACAGAAGGCAACGGTTAGTATCCCAAAGACTCCTTTAGTTGTTCGAGGTCATTACTGCCGTTGTAAGTCTTTTGCTTCATACAATATTTTATTTTTTACAATATTTTAATCCAAAGTTTTTCTTTTGCTCATAAAAATGAGTTTTTAATACTATCATTATTAAATATTTACTAATAATAATTTAAATACGAAGTCTTGTCTCATCGAGAAGACAAATCCCCAAGCGGAGGGCTGAGCCTCAACAGATCGCAGCGTGGAAACTGTTCTATCGTGTACAACACCCTGCTAGGTAGGTCGTCTACAAACAATTCCGAGTTTCAACATCAAACCTTATTTAACATTACCCATGTTTAACCGTTAGGATACCAAATTAAACATAGCCAGATTGATCCCACCGCCAATTAATGGTAACATACGGCAAATTACGCTCGTGCGACAAATCTGAATACGTCATCTGCTTAGTAAAGTCACATTGTTTTGAGCCTATCGACTCTTAAAACTCCTAAAAGTATCGTTGCTACTTTTGACTAGAAAGGATACGGTCTTAGAGGCGTTCAAACATAATCCCACAGATGGTAGCTTCGCACCACCGCCCGCACGAGCGAGTGCGTGAACCAAATGTTCAAACCTGCGGTTCTTTTCGTACTAAGCAGGATTACTATCGCAACGAGGAGTCATCAGTAGGGTAAGACTAACCTGTCTGACGACGGTCTAAACCCAGCTCAAGTTCTCTATTAGCGGGTGAACAATCCGACGCTTGGCAAATTCTGCTTCGCAATGATAGGAAATGCCGACATCAAAAGATCAAAAAAAATCGTGCTATAACCGCTTGGTCGCCACAAGTCAGTCATCCCTGTGGTAACTTTTCTGACACCTCCTATTCTTCAAGCCAAAAAGATCGATAGGCCGTGCTTTTGCAGTCCCTATGCGTACTGAACACCGGTATTAAGCCAACTTTTGCCCTTTTGCTCTACGCGAGGTTTTAGTCTTCGCTGACCTGGCCTTAGGACACCTGCGTTATTCTTTAACAGATGTACGAATAAACGTTTGAAACAAACAAACTGTACGCGCACACAAACAGTTACGAAACAAAAAGGATACAATGTACACAATCCACTCTGTGCGCTTGGCTCAAGAACACCGAAACAGTTGCCGCTTGTAAGCAAACAACGTACGCGTTTGGCCTCACCGAGTAAGTAAAAAACGATGAATAACACATCGAAAAATGCTTTGATTTCTGAAGTTTTATTAGAAAAAGCCGAAAAAGCTTGTGAGACATTTATGCCGACAAAGTGGCACGGTTCGTATAAGAAGAAACATGACAAATTTCAACAGCAACGAAAGGAAAAGCATCCAGAAAGCCAAAATCTAAATGATAAACAAAACTATTTTACTGGCATATTTTAAAGATCTGGTACGTTTTTATTATTCCAAGCTTGTTTATTATAACAATCGCCTTGAGAGACAAACTTGTAGACTTCAAAAACTACACTACGAAACTAGAAACCAAAGAAAAATACAATCGCCTAAAGAATAGAATCAAAATCCAGACAAAACTCATTGCAAACACAAAAATTGACACAAAAAAGGCTATCAACAACCACCATAAAACTATTTAAAAAAAAAACGCAAAATAGAAGACAGAAACTAGCCAAGATTAGCAACCAAATAAAAAAAAGACATGAGAAAGAATAGAAAACAATTGAGAATGCAAACGACAAAAAATCACATACTCAGAATGAGGGGAACTAAAAAAGCGCTCAAGAAACTGACAAAAACCAAGAACTGAATAAGAAAATTAAATTATCACAGAACAACTATATAAGAAACTCTACGGAAGTAGTACTGCACAAGGCGGAATCGAATTGTTAGAGATTTTGAATATTCCCAATATCCTCTAAACTGAAGTCAAACAGGCTGTTAATACCCAAAAGCACTCTAAACCGATGGCATAAGCAATGAACTTCTAAGACATAGTAAGGAAATATGCTTTTATTTATATTTTAAAATTAAATTCTACAAAGAGTTCCTCGTTGCATTTATTACAGCACTACTTTTATCTATAACCTAAATACCTATAAATTTATTCAAAATTTAAAAAACGCCCAATTGATGCCGCTGTAAAATATTTCTGTTTCTGCAATTTAGTGAAGAAGTTTAATGTTTGAAAATTTTAAATGATGGTTTAACATTAATTTAAAAATTCTTGTTTTATTAACCAAACCTGTAAAACATGCTCACATTCATTTATCTCCCAGAAAAAAAACAATTTTTCAAACAGCTTACACGATTTGTTGAATCATTGCTAAAAACACTCTGGATTACCTCAACTTTCAAATAAAAAAGTTTGTTCAAAGTTGGTTGAGTCGTTTAGTGGCTACAAAGACACAGAAATACACATTACAAGCTTATAACACCTCTTCTATGTTGAGAGTTAAAAATGATTCTGTACAGTTAAACAAAAGTTACAAAACAGAAAATTTTTATAAGATATTTGTTTTTGATAGATCTAATTAGTTTTGTGAAATTGTAACGTTAGGTTCCCCCCTGTTTTTAGCACATAATTATCTATATATATAAAAAAAAATCGTGTTTGTTACAACACTTATAACTCGAGAACGGCTGGACCGATTGCCATGGTTTTTGATTTGTCGAATTTGTTTCCGTCCCGAATAGCAGAATACATTTTAAAAACAATGAAAACTCGATATGTGTAATGAATACTTAATCATTTCAATAGATGCTGATTTGTTTATTACATGTCAAACATTTGTTGTCCAATCCTGTCAAATAGTGTAACAACTATTTTTTTTTGGAGCTTATAGCCTGGTTGCTGAGACCTTTAAGCCACAACTTTATTTTTTTCTGAAGACATCATGTGTGCGTTCAGAAATTTATTTTTTGTAAAATGTCTACAAAGTTCAGGTACTGTTATATTTGTTTTTAATTCCCGAAAATAATACCTAAGATTTATTCTACAGTAAAAACATAAAATCATCGGAAAGGAACGGAATTTAGGGAATAAAAAATCAGTTGGTAAAGGTTATAAGATTAAGGAAAAAAAATCTACAGGTTAAAAAAAGTGTAGATGTCTTTTTATAGGTTGTATATGATTTTTTTTGATAAGCTATTCATACGTAGTGGTTATATACTCTTTGAGCCATTGTCTATGTCTCGAAAGTTCAGGCACTGTTATTATATTTGGTGGTTTTATGCGAGTGCACATTTTAATAACAATGCCGCGTCCTAGAAGATCTAATCTTTCCCAGCGAAGCCGTAATGCAATTAGGCAACGAAATATCGCGAGTCAATTATCTGCGAGAAATTGCACGCGTCGATACTTAAAGGAAAATTTAAAGATGAGGAAGTTCTTATTCCAAGGATTCCGATGATCCCAACGGATATGCCCTTTGAGTTTAAACGAATTCAATTCCCGATTCGTCTTGCCTTCGCCATGACGATCAACACATCACAGGACCAATCCTTGACTATTTGTGGCCTCAATCTAGAAAATGCATGTTTTTCTCATGGTCAATTGTACGTGGCATGCTCACGTGTCGGCAAACCATCCGCTTTATTTGTTCTTGCGCCTGACCAAAAAACAAAGAATGTCGTTTACCACAAAGTGCTTGAATGAAAATCCTATTAATGAATTAATCCGAGTTTTATTTTTTTTCCCTATCTGCACAACATAGTTTTCAATAATTTTTTTCTGACATGAGTTTGAAGTACTTAATTATTATTTTTAATTTTTTTTTTATTTTTATTCTCATTCTGTATGTATGTTTTCATCATCATTCATCATAATAAAATAGTTTTATGTTTCTATCTATATAAATATATTATTTTGTAACATTGTTTTACGTTCATCAAAGCCTAAATTAGTTCAGCTAAAAAGTAACACGACATTCATTGACTGTTAGGCGGTACGAAGTTCGCCGGGTCAGCTAGTTTTTTATATATTTAGCAGTCATTGGTATACATATACAGTTTGCACTATGCACAAAATGTTCAAAAATCTAGCAAACAGTATTAGCTCTAGATTTATAATACATGAAATGTTATAGCTTAAGATATTCCATACAAGTTTTATGTATCTAGCAACAATTAAATCAATGATTCGTGCTTATTAAATACTCATCAGTTCCGTTTATTGCTCAAATCATTCATTCTACTTTTGTAAAATTAACCTTCACTAAAATTATGCAGGCTTCTGACAACAAACATTAGAAAATGGTTTTAATCTTATGTATTATAATTTTGTACAAATACAAAACTATAACAAAAAAGTATTATTTTTTGTATAAATGCGAAACCTTAATATATAAAAAGTTAAAACAAACTCACAATATTATCTGTTTGCCGCCACATTATGACGTTTTCGTCAAAGTTGCAAAAAAAGTATATTCAATTAACTGTAAGTCAGGGGTAAATTTTTGTCCCGATAATGCGGTTGTGTCTTCCAGGAATGTGCTCAGCAGCCGGTCACAAGTGGGAGTAAGAGAAAAAATTTGGTCGACAACGGCAAGTTTAGCGCCACCCTGTATTTTAATTATTTTATCCGCCATTTCGATGAAGAAAAACCAGTCTGATTTGCATTATCTCATGGAAGAAAACTGCTGTTATATTATAACACATGAAACAATCCAGACCTACTATGTGATTACAATTAATAATGTACATATTTACACTTAGGCAATAATACATTAAAAGAAAAATAATCATGTGTCACTAAAGTGTCAAGTAAACAATAAAAATAAATCAATTCTTAGATTGGCACGTCTTTATAAAATATACAAAAAAAAATCACAAGCCATCGTGACTTCAGTGAATTAAGTCCCCAAAGTAATTTGTCACAGAACTTAAAATTGCATTATTGAACTGGCAATTTATGCTATAATCTATCTCACCTGCATTCTTACAGCCCACATGTTGAGTGTTTTCATAAAAACACTATTTTTGAACGAGTGTTTATCTAGTGATTCGGCCGTATTCTTCATGCGTCATTATTTGTTTGTATTGAAAAAATATAATGTAGTTTAAAATTGGCGCTAGTAAGCAAGAATATCTGTCATGTGTCAAGTACCCGCCCTGTCATTAATAATTAATATCATGGTTATGGTAGCATCTGGTAGCAACAACAATTACGTTTGATTAAAAGTAATTGTTGTTGCTACCAGATTATTAAATAAACAGCCATTAATTGTTGTGTATAAATATATTCAAAGCCAACTCTGTACTAAATGTTTTATTTTAAGTAGAAAATGCACTGAGTCCTTGTGTATGAGTTTGCTTTTGACATATGTAGCAAAACAGTTTAAAACAAAATTAATTATGTACTTACTTCATTTTCAAAGCTATACACACAACAATAGTCTTCTCCAGCTTCCGTCAAAAGCAGTGTCATAAAATAAATTTAAAATTAACAACAGATCAAAGTTTTTTTAATAAGAGGTGATCACACAGTCAATTTACTTTTTATGTCTTAATGGAAAATTAAACTAATATCATAAAATATGTTTTATGCGAGAGTATGGTTGCGCACCCTCCGGGTGCTTACCCTACTCTCTTGAGTAGAGGGTTGCCTGCGGCAACGTGTATGAACCTAGAGGGGTTGCCTTCGGCAACCGTAGAACAAACACAGAGAGATACAAAAATTATATTTACTTTTTTTTTCATTTAAACGCCTTGAAATTAAAGCAAGCATATTATTTATTATTATTCAAAAGTTTTTTTACATTTTTTTCTTTTTTCTATCTCTTCTCTTTTTTTTTCAATATTTTTTTTTTATGAAGCAACCATATTTTTTTGCTATTGAGATTATTATTATTGTTAATCTTTTTTCCATTCAATTATTTTTTTTAGTATTTTTTCATTGTAATATATTATTACTTAATCCTTCGTCTGCATATTCCACTCTCTCATATCGAAGGTTGCCTGAGGCAACATTTATAAACCTATATAATAAACAAAACCTACTATTTATTTTTAAAATTGATTTTATTATTTATTATTATTTCTTTTAAATTTTTTTCTCTTCATGTTTTTTTCTCCTTGTGCTGACCTTACTCTCTTATACATAATAAAAATTTTATTATACATTTAATTTTTTTTTTCTATTTTTTTTTTTTAATTTTCATATTAACTTTATAACTATTTATTATTATTTGTTTTATTTTTTTTTTCAATTATATGTATATATTTTTTTTATTTCTTTTTGTGCCTACCATACTCTGTTATATGTAAAAGGTTGCCTTCGGCAACAATAAAACAACAATATTTTGTTTTTATTAAAAAAAAATGTATTACAGTTCATTTATTATACTTTTTATAATTCTTTTTTCTTTTTTTTTTCTTTTTTTTTTCATTCTTTCTTTTTTTTTTCTTTCTTTTAATTTTATTGATATTCATATTAATTTTATTACTATAATAATAATTATTAATAAAGTTAGAATTTCATTTTAGTTATAAAATATAATAAACTTTTAATATTAAATGATCATTTTCTATTTTGCAATTGATTGTGTCAACAATAATAATTGCCAATTGACATCGTATTTTTTTTTAAATATTTAATCGTTTATTTAAAAATATTAAAATAAGTACGTACGATTGAGAAAAAAATATATATTCTGTATAGATACTTTTCGAATATGATTCTCCACTTCCATTTTATTTTAATTCATTATTATATCAATATTTTTTCATCGATTGGTCTCAAACACAACTTAACCTCACTTTTCGTATACACAATTATAATTTTCCTACAACCAAAGTGCTATATCTTATATAATATAATCACTCTTCTAGCCATTCATATTATATTCTCATATTAGGAAAAAATGTAGAACTGGCCCAATAATTAGATGTCTCCTCAAAAATTTTTATCAAATCTTATCTAAAAAAAAAATTATATATAGACAATGAGATTAAATAATTATTAAACCTACTTTATTTTAAGCTTTTCACTTATATTTTGCAAAAAAACCATACTTTTACACTTAATTTTGTAAAATATGTAAATACTTTATAAAAATTCTAAAGATAATTAATTTATTATGATTTTTTTTTGTTGCTAACAGCAACGATGTCAAAAATATTAGAGTGGTAAATTTTAAATTTTTCACAGCAATTAAAAATTAAAATTATTATCAAATAAATTTTTGTATCATTTTAAAATGGAATATAGAGATTGTCAATTAACTCTAACAGTCTTCTTTTATTACATTTCTCTCAATATAGTTACATTATATAATCAATCAATAAAACATTTTTTATTGTGGTCTTCTTATAAAGCAACAATTAGATTTTTTTTATAACTACCAATCTATAATCAATTCAAGGCTATATTCTCTTCAAAATTCTTTTTCAATGAGGGTAATATTTTGTTTTAATGTTTTTTTTTAAATGTCAATAAAAACTATCAATTTCAAAGTGGAAAATAGATGAAAAAACATATTATTGAGACTCTTAGCAACGCAAATAGTATTCAGAACAATAATTGTTGAAATTTTTGTCTGTACTTTTGTGCACGGTCATCTCAGAAACGGTTTATTCGATTTAAATGTGGTTTTCAATAATTTATTGTGGTAAGCTTTACTTAACATTTAGTGTTTGTTTCATGTCAACTGTTTTGTAATTAAAAAAAGTTAATGAGTTTTACACGCCTGCGCGGTATATAAAGCGCGCCAACAGTTGTATTCAAAAACACTGACTGTTTGTAAATACATGTTGTAATCATTTAATATAAGTTATTTTGTTTTCAAGTTAGGCTAGAGAATATTTATAATCCAAAATAAACAAAAAGTTATTTCCAAAAAATGCTTACTAAAGTCACTATTCCACGCGGACGAGGTCGCAAACACAGCTAGGATCCAATAAAACTACTTATTAAATAAAAAAAATTGGAACAAGGGTAAAGTTTGATACTTAATCTTTGTATAAGATCAAGTAAGTAAATTTGAAAACGCTTGAAAACTTCCCGAGCCATGTTTTTAAGCGAAAATGTTAAAACTTTTAATATAAATGTTTTAATATTCTCAGTTGCTGAAGATTTTTTAAATTGTTTTTAAATTTGATTTTGTAATTGCAAAAACTAACAAAAAAGTTAAAAATTTGCTAAATTAAATTATCGTTTCAGAGCGAAAATCAAGATGGAAAGCAAAAAGATTTCAAACTTACTGCAACATAATAGTTCCGCCTATGTAAAACAAACATGGCTTTTGTTTGTCTGACATTGTCTCAAATTTCAATAAATAGAAGTACTATAGTATTTTTAAGATAAACACCATCACCTGCTCAAGCATGTCTGGCCATCCAATCAACGCACTCTTACTAAGTTATATGATGGTCCAACCAATAGAAACGCCAATGATCTTTAATCACGCGCCCCTTTTTGTTTACATCCACTTCGCCTTTACCTTGCAAATACTATAGGAGTCAGACCTAATTCTAAACAACTATTCTCAATTGTAACACACTAAATAAACTTTAAAAATCTAATATACCTAAAATGCAAAGCAACTTCATAGAAGCCAATATGTATTAGGTACAAGTGACTACTGCATTTTAAAAATGATGTATTTTTTGCACGTCAGTATTAGAAGGGAGAGGTATTAGCCATTTGACTAAATAAATACAGTCAACCATTCATCCACCTTTACCGCTACAACCGTCACATAGCTTTCTAATGTTGCATGTGACAAACATTTTCAAAAACAAATTTGAATACTTAGAAAATAGGGAGAAGAATAAAAAGTGGACATATGGAAGAATAAAGACGGAAACTGTAATAGACTATACAATACTAAATCATAAGAGCATGGAAAAAGATCCAAAGATTTGAGATTATAATGAAATAAAAACAAAGAGAAAAAAAAGAAAAAAACAACATAATGAGAGACAAAAAATCATAAAAAGCATATAGAAAACTGTAGTAAAAAAAAGAATTTGTAGACACAAATGTAAAAAATACGAAAAAAAAAACTAGAAATAAAATAAAATAAAGATAGAGTAAAAAAACAATTATAGAAATAAAAAAAGAAAATAACAATAAATAATGGAAGATAACATTAAGATAAGAGAAAAAAAAATTAAACACAAAAAGTTTACATAAAGAAAGAAAGAAAATGTAGCATGTGTGGAAGAAAGAAAGACAAACATTAGAGCACATAAAGAATGAATGCGTGAGGGAAAAAGAAAGCAAGCTAGAGAAAGAAACAAAACCAAAAGAAGGAAAACAGAAATAGAATAGGTAAAACTGATAATAAAAAAAGAAAGATTAAACAAAACACGAAATAAAGTAGAAAAAATGGAAAAAAAAGAACAAAAAAATTAACAAGCAAAAAAAAAGAAATAAAATACTATTTAATGTTAGAGACTGAGAAATAATAACGCAGTTAATTATAAGTCAGCACTAAAGATAAAACATTATTTTATTGAATCACTAAACGCTATTATTTTGACAGAAGCAAATGCGTGCGCATTGTAAAAAACCCTATATATCCTATAAACCTTTGTTAATCTTGCAAAATTTTCGGTGCATTTTTAGGAAATAATTAGGAATCTGATGTCAATTTGGCTGTCAATAGTGTCACTGTCAATAAATTGTTTATGTTTACATAACTTCAAAAAAGCATTTACACTTTTTACAAATTCCGCATCTGTTAAAAGTCTCAATAGTGGAGGAAAATGTGATATCAATGGCCATCGAAACAAAGCTTTACGCTTCAAACACAACAGGATTTGCACGCCGATTGTGGAAAAATCTTGTTTGACAGGTGAAAGTAAGATTAGGATAAATTGATAAGTCTTGCTGACACCGCTGTTGCAAAAAATTGTATTGCGTAATCGAGACCTTACTTTTAACAATGGAAATAAAATTTATAAATGCGATTTAAAAATTGTCGAAAATGACCCGTGCCAGTAGCCGAAGCAAGTATAGCAATCACATTTTTGATTTTGCAACCGAGTATTTCTTAAAATTGTCAAGATACGTCATATTATGTGAATACCTGTCAACAAAAAATTACTTTCTAAGATTCGAACTTTTAGGGAAATAACTTTTCTAATGTTGCATGTAACAAAAGTTTTCAAAAAAGATTTTGAAAACTCAGGGTGAGTTAATTTTAATTTTGACAGTTTACATTACAAATTTCACAAAACTAGGAAGACTTTACTTATTTACCTATTCAACTATATAATATTCCTTAACAGAAAACCTTTAATTCAGAATGACCAACCCTTTATGATTTTATAGTAATTATAAGTAGAGTTTAATAAAAAATAGTTTTAAAATAAGCCGACATAACCTAAATTATTGACATGGCTGCGATATGTTTGTTTTTTCACCAGAAATCTCACAGTTTCCAACCTAATCAAATTTATGGCAACTTATCAATTCAACAAATATTTCCTCTGTCTAGAGAGTAATTTCTTGTTGACAAATTATTTTAATAATTATTTATAATGCCAAACATTTGCCAATCAAGATTATAATCTTCAAAAAAAAATGTGAGACCGCATTGGAAAGTTATTTAAATTGAATGATCAAAATCAACTACAACTACAAAATGACATTAGCCCGGCGCCTCCACCATTTCTATGCTAAGCACTTACCCGAGGAACTGAGAACTGTATAACGAAGAACCAATCTTCCAGAGCCCCATCTTTGTAATATTTCCAGTGGATGATCATTATCTCGCAAAGGACATTCTGTAAAAAAGTAAGTAAGTCACTTTAATTTGCTAAAGAAAAAAGAATTTGAGCCGCAATAGTTTTAAAATGTAGGTACATGTGCATTAATAATTTGTAAGGAGGAAGGAAGCTTTATGACAATGTTACAGATGTTCACTTCGTCCTCCTCTATGCTTTAAATCAAATTTTCTGTACACAACGCTCAACTCCCAAGATCCCTAACAAATTAAATGAGAAATCCTGCGGGCGTCTGGCACAATCCTTTCCAAAATAATTTCATTTCATTCCTCCGGAGATAGCACTTTTTCCACAATTACCATATCAAAAGCTTGCTAATATTTAATCTAAGCTAACTAAATTATTTGTCCGTATAAATTTTGAAATTACATTAATTGGAAAGATAAGCGAAGTATGTAGTTAATTTATATAAAATATTTTCATTGCTAAAGTGTTTGCACAACAAACATTTTCAACTAGAAAAATACTTTCTAGCCGCCAAATAGCGTAATTTGGTAAAATGTCAATATAGAATATAGTCAACCTGATCTAACCTAATATGAGCCCATAAAAACCAATCTTTAAAAAATAATATATAACTTCTAAATATATTTGAAATTTTCAAATACTCCGATTGATTCCGTTGCAATAAAATTACCTAAACCAAATATTTCTGTTGAAAGTTAGTGAGGGTGAAGTTGAGCGTTTTGCAAACTCCGGATAATGTTCCAACACAGTTCTGTTTTCTTTATGTTCTAAAGACGCAAAATATTAGGCGAACAAAAAACTTTCAAACTAGATCCAAAAAAGCAAAAGAAAAAATCTGAAAAGCAGTCAAATTTCTAAAACTTTTTTTTGTAGACTATTTTGGATTTATCACTTAACAAATTTTTAGTCGTTATCTTGGCTAGTTTCCTAATTTTAGACAAAGCGCATAAATTTTGTTCTTGCCAATTATATGTATTAATTTTGCCAATTTTGTAAAACAAAATAATTTAAATTAAATATTAAATCAAATGGTTTATTGTTGTTATTAACCGTTAGCAACAAAATATCCCAAAACTTAAAATTTTTATTTACTTTAAATAAAATTTCAAAAAAACGCAAATTTCAAAAATTAACTTTAAGAACACGTTCTATAAGGAGCATTAGCGCCATAGAAAACAAGCAGCACTGAGATTTTTGCGCCAAATCATCCTTTATAAACCTAACTTCTAATATACTATAACCAGTTTTTTAATTTATTTTAGCTTAGAAAATGTTTAACTTTTTTTTTAATGTTTCCACAGTTTTAGAAATTTATGTTTATTTATGATTTTATTACTACACCCGTTGATCTTTGTTAGTTCTTTATGATAATAAATCTATTTTCTAAAATGCTTAAGCTTGCTGATGTATGTCCAAACCACCGTTTTATATCACCATTTCTTGTGTCAAATTTAATAATGTTTATGATTGAAGCGTACCACAATTATAATTTTTGTAAGCTCAATCGGTAAGTTCTTTACCTAAAGCAAATGTTTTTTAGCACCGCAATCACCTATCCAAACGGGCAATTAAAAATTGTACATACGTAAACAATGTTCGAATTAGTGCTGTTGCGCTGGTCCACTGGGTCAATATTGAACGAGTTGTTAACCAATTGTCATGAATAATGTGATCAATAAAAAAAAACGAATTAACCGGTTTTATAACAGGAGAATACGCAGGCCGTTTATTGCTTGCCTCAACAATATTGTATTATTATTGTACATTTTGGTTAAGAATAATTTTTTCCACTACTTGTGAAGAAACGTAATATTTTTTTATAATATAGACAACTGAATATAATATATGATAAATTACTAAAAACTGCTAAAAAGGATTATTTAAATGCTTTGAAATGGTTTAAAACATTTTCAAGACAAAATTTTAATTATTTTCAATAATTTTCATTTTTAAAATATTTAAACGTCTTTAAAAATAGTTTTAAGCAATTTTAATAATTTTTAAAGGTTTCATTTTTATTTTTAATAAGTTTTAAAAGCTTTTTAGAATTTTTTACAAATTTTTCAATATTTTTTAAAAAATTTCATTAAACTTTTTATATTTCATTTTTAAAATTCAATAATACGTTCAAAACTTTTTAAAAGTACAAATGAATTACTTAAAAGTGCTTAAAAAGATTATTTAAATGCTTTGAAATGGTTAAAAAATTTTCAACACTAAATTTGAATTATTTTCAAATTATTTTCATTTTAAAATTATTTAAACATCATTAAAAATTGCTTTAAACATTTTTAATAATTTTTTAAGGCTTAATTTATATTTTTAATAAGTTTTAAAAGTTTTTTAGAAATTTTTGAGTTTTTAAAAAATTTTATTGAACTTTTTATATTTAATTTTTAAAATTTAATAATACGTTTAAAAATTTTTAAAAGTACAAATGAATTACTAAAAACTGCTTAAAAGGATTATTTAAATGCTATGAACTGGTTTAAAACATTTTCAACACAAAATTTGAATTATTTTCAATAATTTTCAATTTAAAAATATTTAAACGTCATTCAAAATTGTTCTAAGAATTTTTAATAATTTTTTAAGATTTAATTCATATTCTTAATAAGTTTTAAAAATTTTTTAGAATTTTTTAAAAATTTTTCATTAGTTTTTAAAAAATTTTATTGAAATTTTTATATTTAATTTTTAAAATTTAATAATACGTGTAAAAATTTTTAAAAGTACAAATAAATTACTAAAAATTGCTAAAAAAGATTATTTAAATGCTTTGAACTGGTTTAAAACATTTTTAACACAAAATTCGAATTATTTTCAATAATTTTCATTTTAAAAATATTTAAACGTCATGTTTAATTTCGCCATGCCATTATTGCACATACGCTCATATTTTAAATCACTAAGCAAAAGTATAAATTGTGAGTAAAAAATCATCATTGATAATATTTTTTTTTAGTCTGCTGTCGCAAATCAATTATTTATTAATTTTTTAAAGTTTTATTTTTTAATAACTTTTTTTTTTTTTAAAGCTAAACAATTTATTTAATCTATAAACATTTAGTTAAAGTAATACAATTTACATAATAACTGTTATAATATTTTTTTAATTTACTTCATACTTGTTAAAGTCACAATTATAATAATAATTATTATAAATTTGAAATGTTTTTTAATTTGCTGCTTTAATTTAATTTTTTATTTAATTCTTTATGTATTCATGTTTCAATAACGTTTTTTTAAAGCAAAACAATTTATTTAATTGATACTTGTTTAAAATACATTCAATTATTAATATTGTAAATTAAAATTAATTTTGCTGTTGCAATTCAATTATTTATTTAATTTTTAAAGTAAATATTTATTTTTCTTAATTTGTTTTTTTAACAGTAGCAAAAGAATTTATTCAATTTATACTTGTAAACGTCACAATTATAATAATAATAATTATTATTAATTTGAGACGTTTTTCAGTTTGCTGTCGAAATTCAGTTATTTATTAAATTTTTAAAATATTCATTTTTCAATGACTTTTGTTTTAAAGCTAAACCATTTATTTGATTCATACTTGTTAAACTTACACTTATAATTAATAATATTTTAAACTAAATTTGTTTTCTGTTTGCTGTTGTAATTCAATTATTTTTTCAATTATTAAAGTTATTTACGTCACAATTATAATGTTTATTATTATTAATTTAAATTGTTTTTTGGTTTGCTGTCGTATTTCAATTGTTTATTAAATTTCTAAAATATTCATGTTCCAAAAACTTTTGTTTTAAAGCTAAATAATTTATTTGATTCATACTTGTTAAACTTACACTTATAATTAATAATATTTTAAACTAAATTTGTTTTCTGTTTGCTGTTGTAATTCAATTATTTTTTCAATTATTAAAGTTATTTACGTCACAATTATAATGTTTATTATTATTAATTTAAATTGTTTTTTGGTTTGCTGTCGTATTTCAATTGTTTATTAAATTTTTAAAATATTCATGTTCCAAAAACTTTTGTTTTAAAGCTAAATAATTTATTTGATTCACACTTGTTAAACTTACACTTATAATTAATAATATTTTAAACTAAATTTGTTTTCTGTTTGCTGTTGTAATTCAATTATTTTTTCAATTATTAAAGTTATTTACGTCACAATTATAATGTTTATTATTATTAATTTAAATTGTTTTTTGGTTTGCTGTCGTATTTCAATTGTTTATTAAATTTCTAAAATATTCATGTTCCAAAAACTTTTGTTTTAAAGCTAAATAATTTATTTGATTAATACTTGTGAAACTTACATTTATGATTATTAATATTATAAATTTTATTTGTGTTTTGTTTGCTGTCGTAATTCAATTACTTATTTAATATTTAACGTATGTATTAATTTTTTTGTTAAACTAAACAAGTTGTTTAATTTATACTTGTAAACATCACAATTATAATAATAATTATTATTGTTAATTAGAGTTGTTTTTCAGTTTGCTGTCGAAATTCAATTTATTAAATTCTTAAAGTATTCATTTTTCAATGACTTTTGTTTTAAAGCTAAACCATTTATTTGATTCATACTTGTTAAACTTACACTTATAATTAATAATATTTTAAATTAAATTTGTTTTTTGTTTGCTGTTGTAATTCAATTACTTATTTAATTCAATTATTTTTTTAATTATTAAAGTTATTTTCCTTAATTTGTTTTTTTAAGCTAAACAATTTATTCAGATTATACTTGTTAACGTCACAATTTAAATGATTATTATTATTATTGATTTAAATTTTTTTTCCAGTTTGCTGTTGTACTTCAATTATTTATTTAATTCAAAGTATTCATCTTTCAATAACTTTATTTTAAACTTAAACAATTTATTTAATTTATACATGGTAAAGTTACATTTATCATTATTAATATTTTAAATTGAAACTGTTGTTGTTTTTGTGTTTGCTGTTGTAATTCAATTATTTACTTAATTTTTAGTATTGAGTATGTATTAATTTTTCCCAATTGTTGTTTTTAAAGCTAAACAATTTATTTAATTTATTCTTGTTGAAGTCACAATTATTATAATACTAATAATTATTATAATTTGAATTGTTTTTTTTTTGTGTGGTGTTCAATTATTTATTTAATTCTTAATCTTTCAATACCTTTTTTGTAAAGCTAAATAGTTTATTTAAGTTATACTTGTTAAAGATACATTTATAATTATTAATAATTTATATTTAAATTGTTTTCTTGTTTGCGGTTGTAATTCAATTATTTATTTTATTTTTAAAATAAGAATTTATATTTTTTAATTTGTTTTTTTAAAGCAAAACAATGTACTCAATTTATATTTGTTAACGTCGCAATTAAAATTATTATCATTATTACTTATTCGGATTGTTTTTAAGTTTGCTGTCGTAATTCAATTATTTATTCAATCCTTAAAGTATTCATCTTTCAATAATTTTTTTTTCAACTAAATAATTTGTTTAATTTATACTTGGTAAATTTACATTTATAAATATTAATATTAATAAATTCAACTGTTTTTGTGTTTGCTATTGTAAATCAATTTATTATATAATGTTCAAAGTATGTAATAATTTCCCCTAATTTGTTTTGTTTATAAAGCTAAACAATTTATTTAATTTATTCTTGTTAAAGTGACAATTATTATTATAAATTTGAATTGTTTTTTTGTGTTGCAATTCAATTATTTATTCAAATTCTAAAGCATTTATTCATTTTCCCTAGCTTGTTGTCTTTTCAAAGCTAAAGAGTTTATTTAATTTATTAAAGTTACGTTTATTATAATTGTCAATTTTAAGTTAAATTGTTTTCTAATTTGCTGTCGTGTTTCAATTATTTATTTACTTCTTAAAATATTCATCTTTCAATATTTTTTTTTAAAATCTTAACAATTTATTTAATTTATACTTGTTAAAGTCACAATTATGAATAATTGTTATAAATTTAAATTGTTTTTCAATTTGCTGGCGGAATTTTATTATTTATTCAATTCTTAAAGTATGTATTTATCTTTCAATAATTTTATTTTAAACCTAAACCATTTATTTAGTTTATATTTTATGAAGTTTTATTTAAAATTATTAATATTTAAATTTGAACTGTTTTTGTGTTTGCTGTTGTAATCCTATTATTTATTTAATTTTCCAAGTATGTATTCATTTCTCTTAAGTTGTCTTTTTTAAAGCTAAACAATTTATCTAATTTATATAGGTTAAAGTTAGAATAATTGTCATTCTCAAGTTAAATTGTTTTTTGATCTGCTTGTCGTAATTAAATTATTTATTTACTTCTTAAAATATTCATCTTTCAATAACTTTTTTTTAAACCAAACAATTTATTTAATTTATACTTGGTAAAATTACATTTATAATTATTAATATTTTGAATTTAAACTGTTTTTTGTTTGTAATTCAATTATTTATTCAATTTTTAAAGTATCCATTCACTTTCCCAAGTTTTTTTTTAAACTTAAACAATTTATGTAATTTATACTTGTTAAAGTCACAATTATAATAATTCTAAATATAAATTTGAATTGTTTTTTAGTTTGCTGTCTTAATTCAATTATTTATTTATTTTATAATGTATTCGTCTTCCCCAAACTTGTTTTTTTTTCTAAAGCCGAAACAATTTATAAAAATTATATCTGTTAAAACTAAGTTTATAAGAATTGTTAATATAAATTCAAACTGTTTTTTTTTAGTTTGCTTCTTTCAATAGATCTGTCAATTTTAATAAAAAAACTAAAAATTGTGTTATTCGCGCTTGTATGATACGGCCAGGAGCCATAGTTACATTTTGTTGTTTATACAAATTGTATGATAAAATTGACATATCAATACTGTAAATGTTTACAGCAAATACCTGTATTATGCCATCGTTTTTGTGTGTGTAACATAGGTATTAACTGACAGGAACCGATAAAAATTTTAATTTTCAAATGATTGTGTTATTTTTTTTTAAAACTAAACAATTTATTTAATTTATTAGTGTAACTAAGTTGAGGCTTTTTATATATTTATTTATTTTTCGAAGTATTCATTTTACAATAACTTTTTATTAAACCTAAGCAATTTGTTCAATTTATACTTGTTATAAGCCCTTTTCTTAATAAAAAAAAGAAATGTAAATAAACTTTGCAGGTGAAGAGGATTATCATTGGCTATCGTGTGATAATGCTAGTCTTTACAACCACGGTTATTAACAATATTCTATTAGATAGATTTATATAAGTTGTTTCGTTTTTTCGCTCCAAAGTTAAAAATTGACCATTATTCACTTTCCTGCAGTTTAGCTTACCCATTTTCATCCGACATCCCTGCACCAGTTCCTTTTTTGCGTCACTTCCGAATCTAGTATCTTTAGAAGTTACCACTAACATCACGACGAACGCAACTCAAACTGAAATAAAATTCAATAAAATTCGATCGAATTTTCTCATTGTCCAATAATAACAAACATGTGGAATGTGTTCGATTGGACGACCGACGTCCATGTCTGCGTTTATAATTTACCATCGTTACATTCAGCCTGATCGATTTTATAATAATCCTTTCACAACAACACTGATATGACAAAGAATCTTTCTAACATAATATAAACCTTACTACGAACAGTGTCCATATAGTTTTTATGTTTAGAAACAAATAAATAACTACAAATTATCTATAACTGCTTTGACAAATGCATATTGTATTGAATATTTTTGAATTAATTCTAACATGTCCAACTTCATCAATTCCGCCTTAAGTAATAACAAAATTTTTGCATATTTTTGTTTCAGTCTTTGGCACTATAACATGGAAGCATTGTCCCTGATCTGTAGCATCTTTCAAAAGCATGTTGGTAAGTTCTTGGATCCTGCAAGCTCTACAAACCCCAATAATTAAAGCAACCTTAAATATAACACTACTTAGTAAGAATAATTTATGCATAAAAAGGTACAGTACCTTTATTAACAAAAATTTATAATCATTTACTTTTTGTAAAAATTCGCTAATATCTTGTTTAGTGAAAATTTGAAGCCGTGCGCAAGAATCCATCAATTTGTTCTTTTCTGAGAACTCAAGATTCTTTTTGTCGATGTCAAAACTTCTTCTTTTTGATAAATTTAATCAACAAACAATATTTGTCAATTTCAACTAATTCTTCCAGTTGCATACAAGCTCATGGCATAGAATATTTCTTCTATAAAGATAAAAAGAATACTCATTTAAAAATTTGGCGAAACATGCCAGCAAAACGGTTTTTTTCAACACCTCATTTCTGTTCCCTGTCCCACCATTTACAAACAAATACGATATTCTTTCTCGTATTAAATTTTGAATTTGTCTCCGGCAACAAATCCATTTTCACACCTTCTGATAACTTTAAAATACGTGCGGAGACACCAAAATCTTCCATTACTTTTATCAGAAACGACTAAACGTGCCAAAACTTTTTACAATTTAATGTAAACAAAATCAGTGTTTTGTTTCAAATTGTTTTTGTGCCTTGCGCCTGCAAAACATAACTTTCAAGGTGTCCTAACGACAACTAACGGTTTGTATTGTATAATGTTACAATTAATGTATAGCCCCCCAAAGTTAATAAGCCGTAATGTGTGCTGAAGTATCGATTTTTTCAGAAAACAGCAATTTCACTTTTCAAGAACGCAAATAACATAACTTTTGAAATGTCAAAGCAAATATTTTTTTTAATAAACAGGATATTTGGATTTTTTACTTAGCGTTGCCATAACATGAAAAAACTTCTTTTAATAAAAAATTCTTTTTATTTTTTAAAATAAAAAATCGGCAGCGGCACAAAAAATTTTGTGAATCACACCTCCGAAAACGCTTTTGCAAGGACTTGTAGTTTGAAAAATCACTCGCCTTGCAAAATGCTTGTTTCCGGCCTTGTGATTCAAATAACTATTGCTTCGACGATACTAAAGCTGTGATACGATATAACTCGAATATTTGCGATTTAACCGCCCCTCGGCTATCGCCTCGTCGACTAGCAACGTTCAAGAATATTCTTGTTATATCAACAGTTATTTACCTATTTTTTCGAATAAACGTTGCAATACTCAGAGAATCTAAATTTGAACTTTAAAACAATTCTGTACACCTATAATCAATCAAAGCGTCTAACAAACAAGTTGCCAGCTTGAAAAAAATCAACTTTGTAAAACTGCCAGAAACTTCAGCTTTCTGTCACGATTGTTAGTTAATACAGCGAAACTGTCTTAAAGCGAGTTGAGTTTGGAACTTGCTCTTCTCTGTTCTGATTAATGATGTTTGACGCTCTTTCTTGAACTTGGCATTTTATTAGAGGGCCTAAAGC
This sequence comes from Lagria hirta, assembly GCA_947359425.1. Classification (NCBI taxonomy): domain Eukaryota; kingdom Metazoa; phylum Arthropoda; class Insecta; order Coleoptera; family Tenebrionidae; genus Lagria; species Lagria hirta. Next base: position 9,891,937 of record OX375801.1, on the reverse strand, counting down.
AAAGCAAAACTTCAGAGATCGTAAAAAATCGAGAAACAAGCTTTTTGAAAAAGTCACAGAAAGCAAATTGAATAAAACAATTACTTTCTGTTGATGTTGAACTAAAAAATGTTTATTCAATGTGTCAAAGCTTTTTGCAGTCTAATAAGCTCTTTAATTTAGTTTGTCGCAATATCAAGGGTAGCGAAATAAAGCGCATAAATGTAACAATTTTCAAATATGTTTTTTAAATATCTGCATTTACACATCTAGTATCTATAGATAATAACAAATTGCTGACAAATAAACAATAATTGTAACAATTTTTACCCTTTGATATCCTACAAATATTATTAACGCAAAAGTTTGTATGTTTGTTACTCTTTCGCGCAAAAACTGCAGAATAAATTTTGATAAAACTTTACAATAATACAGCTTATACATCAGAATGACACATAGGCTGTAATTTATAAAGATGTTTTGTGAATTGTGTAAAATATAACGATAAGTGTCAAGTTAGTAGAAAAAAATTCTGCCATCTGTGAGCTATTCTGGCGTGCGCCGCAAAAACCGTTACTATATCTAATAGAAATGTTTATCTTTAATAGTCCTACAAATAAGCCAGCGACAGCATCTTATATGTGTAAGCCATTATCGAAATATAAATACAATAAAAATTGATAATTTATTTCTAATGCACATTTGGTAGTAACAAATTGATCCTTATATCAAAACAATTTTTTTTGAATACCACCATCGAAACTATTATTTTATCATATTCATTTGACTAGAGAAAATAAAACTTCATCTGTTTAGTCAAGTAAAAACATTTTTACCTGTCTAGGTGCCTAGTCAGGTAAAGTAGTTGACTTAACTGTCACCCTTGCGACAGTGTCAACCTTAACCATTTGACCAACCGACATTATTGATTCAATCGTTTTAATTATTATATTACTAGCTGACCCGGCGAACTTCGTACCGCCTAACAGTCAATGAATGTCGTGTTACTTTATAGCTGAACTAATTTAGGCTTTGATGAACGTGAAACAATGATACAAAATAATATATTTATATAGATAGAAACAAAAAAGTATTTTATTATGATGAATGATGATGAAAACATACATACAGAATAAGAATAAAAATTTAAAAAAATAAAAAATAATAATTAAGTACTTCAAACTCATTTCAGAAAAAAATGATTGAAAACTATGTTGTGCAGATTGGGTATAACTCAAAGGGCATATCCGTTGGGATCATTGGAATCCTTGGAATAAGAACTTCCTCATCTTTAAATTTTCCTTTAAGTATCGACGCGTGCAATTTCTCGCAGATAATTGACTCGCGATATTCCGTTGCCTAATTGCATTACGGCTTCGCTGGGAAAGATTAGATCTTCTAGGACGCGGCATTGTTATTAAAATGTGCACTCGCATAAAACCACCAAATATAATAACAGTGCCTGAACTTTCGAGACATAGACAATAGCTCAAAGAGTCTATAAGCACTACGTATGAATAGCTTATCGAGAAAGATCATAGACAACCTATAAAAAGACATTTACACTTTTGTTAACCTGTAGATTTTTTTTCCTTAATCTTATAACCTTTACTAACTGATTTTTAATTCCCTAAATTCCGTTCCTTCCTTTCCGATGATTTTATGTTTTTACTGTAGAATAAATCTTAGGTATTATTTTCAGGAATTAAAAACAAATACAACAGTACCTGAACTTTGTAGACATTTTACAAAAAATAAATTTCTGAACGCACACATGATGTCTTCAAAAAAAAATAAAGTTGTGGCTTAAAGGTCTCAGCAACCAAGCCATAAGCTCCAAAAAAAAAACAGTTGTTACACTATTTGACAGGATTAGACAACAAATGTTTGACATGTGATAAACAAATCAGCATCTATTGAAATGATTAAGTATTCATTACACATATCGAGTTTTCATTGTTTTTAAGATGTATTCTGCTATTCGGGACGGAAACAAATCCAACAAATCAAAAACCATGGCAATCGGTCCCGCCGTTCTCGAGTTATAAGTGTTGTAACAAACACGACTTTCTTTTACATATATAGATAGAAGATTAAAACATTATTGGATAATTATAAATAACAAATCAATTATAATTTATCAGTAAAATTATTATTTTTTTAATAATAATAGAATAAATAAGAATCAAATTAAACTTTTCTTATCTATTTATTACGAGTATTTGCATTTCAATTTATATGTCAAAAGAAGTGCCTTTGAATTAAATGTTAAAGTCTATTATTTACAACCTAAAGCCTAATCTCAAATCAAAACAAAACCTTGAGTGTCTAAACTTAAATTTTTGACCACTTTTGCAAGCAAGCATTAGAGCTTTATTAATACTTTTTTTGTATCAATATACTTTTTCATCAGTTTTAAGTATTCTTTTGCTTCTGCCTCCAGCAGCTCTGCAAATATTTATACCGTAGGCTGGTGCTTGTTCATTCTATACTGTATTCATTTTCAAGAAAGAGTGCTTCAAAACAAATGCATGCAGGCTCCACGTGATCATATCTCTGAAGTGAAAGATGGTCGACGATTTTTCAAACAGGGCAAGCCGCAGAAAAAATCGCCTATTCCATTTTAGACCAAGTTGTTTTCAATTCGGTTTAAATATATTCAAAATTATATTATTTTCACTAGTATTTAAATGGTTACGTTAAGCCTTTTTTCTGGGAGGACTGGAGCACTGAGATTAACCTCAGCCTCTGTCTCCGTAGCAGCACACAGAAACAGCAACGAAACAAATGCTTAATGCACCCCTGTGCTTTCGGCTGCCAGCCCTGCTCAAATTTTTGAATGAATCACGTACTGATCACGTCCTACACATTATTTACTACCACTCTTTCTTGAAAATGAATACAGTATAGACTGAAGCAGCTACAGGTAATAACTGTTTTTCCAAGTTTTACAAAGAGAGAATTTCTACTCCTACGCTTTCCAGAAGCTAAGCTGGAGCTGGAGTTGGAGAACCATTTTCATTGCTGCCAGACCGAGTACTAGTACCAGGTCTTTTTAAGTAAAATATTAAAGTTCATTTAACAAATTTTTTTATTTCTACTCCAGCTGAGTGAGATAATAAATTCCTAAATATTTACAGTTGTTGCTAAAATCAAAATTTTGACATTTGGTACTACTTTGTCCTACAAGATGGTTCATCCAGGTTAATTTTTGTTGCTGAACGTGTTTAAAAAACATATAATTTTGGGTTTGTTTGTATTTAATACCAGTTCGGTCTTAATAAGTTCGATAATTTTTCAAATTTTTCCAAAATCTATTGTGCCATTTTTAATGCCTTTTTTAAAAACGTTAACACTAGAAAGCGCCACAATGTCATCTGCAAACCTAAAAAATGTATTTCCCCCACAATTAAGTTTGAGAAAGTTATTCATATACAGTGTGGAAAAGCCAAATAATTTTGTCTCTTACTGTATATAGTTATGAGAAAACCTGACAAATTGACATTCTGCAACCTAAAAATACAATCTCTACCTTCAACACCCTTCGAATAACAAGTGCGCCCTCTAAATTTTAAGCTTGTGACAGCTTCAGAGTCTTTTCATAATCACATTCCAGATTATGGCAAGAATAAACCAAAAAATACATAAAAACCGGAATGCGTCACAAATCTTATCACAATCACTTACAACTTAGATCTTTATAATAACAACGTAAACAACAATCATATCAGCGTACTTTTTAGAGACATACATTAAAAATACATTAAACAGTTCCCGTGTCAACCTCAGTTTGTTTAAAACGTTGGTTTTTTCTTGCACCCTTAGTGAACAGTTTCATGATTGTTATAGTTTCATCCGACTTGTACAATGTGTTAAGAAGAGTTATTCCTTGGTAATTTTTCTGATTATCTTTTTCCCCCTTTTTGTGTATTGGTACTATTATTCCTTTTGTTCATTCCCAAGGAAACTTTAACCCTTCATTCAGTAGTTTCTTTAACTCTTTTATTTCTATACATTTATGCCTAATTCGGTATCTCATCCGTTCCTGACGATTTTCTTTGTTTTAATTTTATAAGCGGCTTTCCTACCTCTTCTCTTGCTTTTTCTTCTTCCTCTACGATCTTCTCTCTTAGTTTTTCTTGCTGGTCTTTTTCTTTTTCTCTTTTTACTTTATTATTAATGTTTTTTTTCTTTCCTTTTCTTTGCTTTCTATTATTTCTTTTTTCATCATTGTAATTTGTATCTCTAGCGGCATATGGGTTGATTCAATCCTTTCGCTTATCTCAAATCTTTTACTTTTCTCCATGCCTCCTGGTACACTATCCCGTAGTCAATTACCGTTTCTGCCTGTTTTGTCCTACTCCTACTATTTTCATTGAAATGATTTCATCTCCGTTTGTCTTTTTATCTTCCTCTACGATCTTCACTTTTAGTTTTTCTTGCTAGTCTTTTTCTTCTTCTCTTTCCACTTTATTATTAATGTCTTTTTTCATTCTTTTTCTTTGCTTTCTTTTATTTCTTTTCTACCATTTTTATGATAGAAAAAAATTCCGTTAAATTTTTATCTTCCTCTACAATCTTTTCTTTTAGTTTTTCTTGCTAGTCTTTTTCTTTTTTTCTTTCCACTTTATTATTATTGTTTCGTTTCTTTCTTTTTCTTTGCTTTCTTTATTCTTTATTTCTTTTCTATCATTTTTATTTGTATCTCTAGCGGCATATGGCTTGATTCAATCCTTTCGCCTATCTCAAATCTTTTCACTTTTCCCCATGCTTCCTGGTTCCCTATCCATAGTTATTACTATTTTCATTAAAATTATTCCATCTCCGTTTATCTTTTTATCTTTTTATCTTTTCTTGTTCTTGTGATTGTATCTGTTTCTTCTTCTCTTCAATATCTTTACCCTTCTTTCTCTATTCTTGCATTAAAATTATGCTCAATTTTCCCTCTCTTACTTTTTGCTCTCTTTTTCTATTTCTTTTTGTTTCAATCGGTATTATTCATTTCTTTTGTCTTGTTTTTTGTTGCATATTGTGCTTTTCATCTGTATTTACCCAGTAATTTTCCTTCTTTTTTGCTTTCCAATATTTTTATTTAACCATGTTTCTACCATTCCTATTACCTCAAACTCTGCCCAGTTTTTTCTGTTTTTCTTCAATATATTTTTGTTTTATTCTTAGCTTTTTAATTCTTTTTTCTATTTTATTTTATAACTTAATTTTTTCTGTTCGGTTTTCTATTTCTTTTTTACCTTTCATCCCATTTTTCCTTTTTTATTTTTTCTTCTTTTTTTATTTCTTAGCACGTTTATTTTTGTGTCCAATATTTTTATTTCATAATTTTAGATCTTTAAGCCTTCGTTTTGATCTGTTGTACTAATTTTTCTTCAGTTGTTTCACCATTCCCGTGATTACCACATTATTTCTCCGTTCTTTATTTTTGTTTTCTTCTTTTCTTTCCTTCACCTTCGCTTTTTTTTTGCTTTTCAATTTTTTTCGATATTTTATTTCTTATTTTAACTCTTTTTTCATTTCTTTGTTTTCTTCTCTCAACTTCTTCATTTCTTTAATTAATTCATCTAGCTTTCTTAATATTGCTTCCATTTTTTTTCTTCCTGTGTTTTTTGTAGGAACCTTGCTATCTTCCTGCTTATTCTAAATCACTGTTGGTTTTTACCAATTAAATATTGCCGATTTGATGCTATTTTCTAGGATTGTCTTAGAAGAAATCGGAAAAGTAATTACAGAATTACACTGCACAGATTGTAACACACAATTTGATGTCAAATTCTGTAATTAACTTTGACTTTTTACTCATAAAAACAGACAACAATTAGAGCTGCTATCAGCAATGCATTGTCATTAATACCTCTGCATCTTTTTCTGTTTTAGCAATTAAATTTTTATATTTATTATAATTGTGTCTTTTCTCCAGTGTCTTCACCTATTTTAGAGAATCAAAAAAAATAAACTCCTGTGGTGCAACGTCTTTTTTTTCTATTTTCTAATTATTACATAAAGTTATACAAATCGCAATTTTTATTAATAATTCTTCTTTTGACTGACACTTTTTTTTATTGAAAGTAAAAATGAGCAAATGTTGACAGTATTACGTATTTTTTTTTTAACTAAAAATTGGTAGAAAAAGTATGAAGTAAACCAATTACATTGCTTTGATCTAAAATATATGAAGCACGTATCCCTTTCAGCAGAGCTTTGTGAAGCCTAATAAGCTCTATTATTTAGTGTGTCAGAACAGAGAGAAAAAAACCATTGAAGATTAATGAAGAGGAGGCAATGCGGAATTTTTCAAACGCTATAAAAATTAACGTTGAAACCGTAGAGAGGACAGAAGAGTGACAGCAGTAGTTGATCATGTGGCTTTAAGAAAAGCTTTGAGATGTCAAGTTGAAGCGTGAACAGACTTTTTTTTTGTATTAGCTTAAGATGTAATAAAATTAAAGATTTGTTTTTAATTATACCCTCTGTTGGGGTGATGGATAATTTAATTTGATGCTGGCTTACAAAAACACACATTTATATTTTGCTAAATTTATCTTTTATAATAAATTAAATGATCAAAACCAGTAAACGTCAGAGAAGATTCATAGTTGTTAATGACCAGAATTATGTGGTCTTTGCGTTCTGCTATCGAAATTTCACGCTACATTTACATTTGAGGAGCTAATCTATAATGTTATTTAAAAAGCACAAATCTATTCATTAAGCCTGAAAAAGTTATTTCAATCGATTTCATTTAAATTTGATTACATTTATTATTAAAATAGATAATATTGATTATTTATTTTCGAAAAAAAAAATATATCAGTGACATTCAATGTTGAAAAATATATTAGAAGAGAGAAAAGAACAAAAAAGAAAAATAAATGGTGGGATAAAAAATCCTACCAAAGCCACAAAATGGTTAAAAAAATGATACCTAAAAAACACAAGTTAATAGAAGCAACTTTTTAAAAACAAAATAAAAATTTAGAGAGAAATGTAGAGACAAAAGAGAGAAAAAGAAGAAAAAAAAATTCAAGCTATTAAAACAGAGAAAGAGGTGTGGAAGAACGTAAATAGGAAGAAGAAGAGAAAAGAAGCGGCGAGTAAAGAGATAACAATATATAAATGCGAGGAGTTGTTCATAGAAGTGCTTGTAAGAAAAAGAGAAGAAGATAGGAGGGTACCAGAAAAACAAACAAACCAATATAGTGTGAAAAAGAAAAGGATTCACAAGATCTACAAAAAAGTAAAAAAAATAAAGTGAAAAGCCTATGAGAAATAAATCTGCTAAACACAGGGCATAAATTGTATGCGTTAACACTGAATTAAATGATAAGAAAAGAAATGGAAGAAAAGAGTGCAAATTCAAACCGCCAGGCGGAATTCAGAGAAGGGAAAGAAACTATGAATAATGTATACATCCTGAAACACCCATCTAAGAGCAAGATAAGAGAAAAAGGAAGAAGGCTACGTAGATTTTAGGAAAGCGTTTGATGGAAACGATAAAAAATATTTTTCTAAAGTATGAGAAAGAAGGAAGTAAGTGAGTGGCTGGTGTGAAAAGTAGAAAAGATATTTGTACGGACAAAAAGTAAGGTAAGAGCAAAAGATAAAAAAAGAGAATGATTTGTAACAACAAAAGAGGTAAGACAAGAGTGCCCGCTCCGTCTCTTGTTATTTTCAATTTATATAGCAGACATAGAGAAAATGTTTAGAAAGGTGCAAGCAAGGAATGTGTAAGAAACCAAAAAAAAATTTTAAACTTGACGTTTGCGGATCATGTCGCTGTTGTAAAAAGAAATGAAAGAAATGATAAAGAGTCTAGGAAAGTATGTGAGAAAGACAAAACTAGAAATAAATGTAAAGAAAACGAAGACGATAGTGTTCAACAAGAAGAAGAGAAATAAAGAAAAAAAGGATTGGAAATGTGAAAGATAGAGAATAGAGCGAGTAAAAGAGTTCAAATATTTACATTTGATATACATTTGATAACAGAGCTATGAACAAAGTGCGTGTTAGAGAAATGGCAAAGAAGGCAAACAAGGCAGTGGGTAAAAGAGAAAATGGGTACAATGATGAGTAATGATGGGAAAAATAAAATGAATTTTAAAAGTCAAAAAACAGCAGCGTATTTAGTATGAAAAGAATGTAAAAAAAAACAAGCTGACAGTGAAAGCGAGAAAAGAGCGATTAAGTTTGAAAACAGAATGAATAGAAAGAGAGAACGTAAAATATTAAATAAATGCTAGAAAGAAAAAAAATGAATACAGAGATGAATGATAGAGATAAATATTATAGAAGAAATCGGTATGCGAGTAAATAATTGAAAAGATTAAAAACAGAAGTCAGGTGAATGAACGGAGAGATGTGTGAAAAAGACAAGGATGTAAATAAGCAGGAAAGAAGAGAAAAAATTAAAGAATCTAGGTACAACAAGAATTATGAGAAACGCATGACCGTTGAAATCCCGGTGTACCTAAAAAAAGAAAGTGTAAAAAAAAGAAAGATAATAACGAGGTTCAGGTGCGGAAATAAGGAGATAGAGAATAGGTATTGAACCGAAGAGGAAGATAGACTATGTAGAATGTGTTACAAACACATGTGGAATGAATTCAGTGAGATGAGAGAAAAATAGATAGAACGGAAACAGAAGAAATAGTGAGACAAAATAGAAGAGAGATAAAGTGGATGAAAGGAGCATAGGAGAAAAGAAAACCAAAAAATGAAAACAAAGAAAGAGAACACAAATGATAAATAGGAAGGAAAGGTTAGAGAAAAATAGTAAATGTTATTACTATTATCTATTACTACTGAGCTATTATCTATGAATGTATATAATTTAAGCCTGTATAGGCCAAAATAAACCTTTTAGTACTAGATTCAAGATTAAGGGATATTGCACTAAGACCTTTTGATCTATTGTGCTCCTTTCATTAAAACAGTTTTTTTTAAAACTTCCCCTTGGGTGAAATTCGAACTCACGTCACTCATTCGGCCAGGCTCTGAAAGCACTATCTTCAGTCATCGAGCGACACAATTTTGACAATTAATTCTGTCATGAATACATATCAGAAACATTAGAGTTTTCTGCTTAATAACTAGCCTATTTTAAAGTAAAATAATTGATCGTATAATTCAAAAATGCTGAAAACGTTTATTTGATCCTAAAATGTAATTAAGTGCTAAAGTGCTAAAATACTTAAGTGCTAAAAGAGAAATATAAACCGTGTTCCGTTCAAAATTACAACAAGAGTGTCTTATAAAACAATGATGATGGTAATTGTATACAATCCACGAGCCTCGATAGAACAGATTCCAAACGCACTCTCGTTGGCCACTTGACTACCGAGGGCTTAGTAGTAATAGATATTAGCATTTATTGTAGGATTTGTTTGCAATTAACTAAAATAAAAATAGTTATTATACAAAAAAAACCGATATTTAACGTAGCGTATTAAAAAATTATCAAAACAACTATAATTTAGCACAACACATTACTTAAAACTAAATTTACTTATTGTTATAGAAAGAAATAGCAAAAAAAAGAAGAAATAGATAAAGAGAAGTAAAATGAAGTAATAATAGAAAACATAATAATCATAGACAGAGAGAAGTACAAAATGATAACAATATATAAAACAAAAATGAAAACAATGAGAGAGAGTGGATAGAAAAAAAAATAAAACGACAAAAAAATTATAGGAGATTTTAGTGTAATATTAGGAAAATAAAAAATTATAAAATTATGAACAGGAAACGAGGAAGAAAGAGTAATAAACAACAGAAATACAAATGATAAGAAAAACAACAGAAAAGAGAAAGAACTGAGAGAACTGAGAGTCGGAAGAGAATGGGTGGAATGGGTAGTAAATAGAAATATTGAAGGTAGAAAGTGATAAAAAAGAGAAGCACACATATGTAGGGAAAAAGGGCAACAGTAATTGACTGTTGCCGCAATAAATAATAACCAGCTGCCTATTTCTAATTTAAAAGGCAGCTGGACTTAAAAAAGCATAAAAAAACAAAGAAAAGCGGCCCTCGTGAGAAGCTAAGTTGTACCTAACGCCTTCTAGTCGATGTTTTTTTATCTACCCGAATACTGTTCTGTACCCGTTTAATAATGTCATCCGTGCGCACACCATTCGTCGTCTGTCAGCACCAGGAAGGTTCCTTCCTGCTCCGTGTTGTCAAAAATTTTGCAACCAGACAGTTTGTTGTTGACTCTGAGGGTTCGAACCGCACATTAAAATAACGAGAATATGCACGCTAAGTTCAACAATTTAGGCGCGTTGTTCTATTGTCTACTGTTGCATTTTAAATTCTCTAAGTCTTATTACAAAATACTGAAATAGTCATTTACCTTACGAGTTCGGAAAGATAAAATTCCCACATAAGCACTTTTTTTGCATTAGTGCGAATAGAGGCAATTTCTTTCCGAAAAAATTAAAGATATTTTGCTTAGAACAAATAACTATTTTTAAATAATAAATAATTTAGTTTTTTACTTATTTTTAGGCTGGTAGAGTTGCCCCGCCGATTGCCCAATTTTTTTAAATAAAATAGTCTCATTATTTGGTTGTTACTGTTTTATTAAAATAAATTAAAACATTGTTACAAAAATTTTTTCTTAGTTTCGGCAGCAAAGTAAAAAACACCGTGCTGTGAGAAAATAATTTTTCGGTGCAATGGGAACGATCGGAAACTACCAATCATTGAGCAATAAGTGCAAAAAAAATAAAAGTAATTATAATAAAAAAGTTATAAGGAATTTAAACTTTGTCGATAATTTTTGGTTGACTTTGTAGACACTGAAAATTTATTCAAATAAGAATTTGTTGTGACGTACTGAAGAGTTCCAATAGAAACGAAGCATGTTTGAGTCTATGAATCTAGTTTAAATGAATTTTTTTTGACAATATTTTACTATTTATTAAGACAGACTGAAGTAGATGGTTAATATTGCATATCTTAGATATGCGCTTCAGACAAAAGCGCCAATTTAATAACTTGGTCGTCCAACAGCGATATCTCTCTGTATCAAAATTATTTCTATTAGGTCATTTTGAGTAACCTATAGCATTGCCATGTAGAAACCTTTGATAAAAGAAAACTTTCTATAGATGTTGCTTTAAAAATTCACCACAAAATAACTGGTTTCACTATAGCAGTGTACAATGTAAAAAAAAGCGCATGCGACATTCTGTCTCTTTATAAATCCCAGTCTTAATGTAAAAATAATGAAATTTTAAAAAACAAAAGCGGCGATTTCTAGCAAACAAAACTAAAATTTGCCACCAACCGATTTCGCCAATGTAAATTTAAAATAAATCAAATTGTTCAAGTTTTCAGGCGTAACTTAATTTCCTGAAAACTTCTCGCTGGCTAAATGAACCGTGCGACTATTGTAAGTTGTGAGGTATTGACGAAGCTTTTCTGAAAATTTTATAAGCAAGATTGTTGCGTTTTGTATAGGCATAATAATCCATGAAAACTTTTAATCATTCTTAAAGGTTTTAATCATTCTATCTTTTAATATTATGCGATTCATTATAATCGAAAATGTTGCTCCCCGACAAGGCGACAACCGAGTCGTATAGCGCCCCAGATGGTTTAAATCGCAAATATTCATGTTATATTCACAGCTTTATCGTATGATCGAAACAAGCTATTTTAAACAAAACACTAATTTTGTTTACATTAAATTAAAGAAACCTATTGAAAGTTTTGCCACGTTTGGTCGTTCCTGATAAAAGTGATAAAAGATTTTGATGCTTCCGCACGTACTTTAAAGTTAGCAAAAAGTGTGAAAATGAATTTGTTGCCAGACAAGACAAAAATTCAATACAAAAAAAGCGACGACAATAGTATATTTTTTCAAAGCATTGAAACATACACAAAAATATATCAGCAGATGGTATTTTTAGCAATATTTAAAAAAATACAGTACTATTTTCATGAGACAGTTTTATCCATTAGAGAATTAAAGAAAATGTACTTTGAATCTTTACTTCCTTCAAGTAAAAAAACCTATTTATGTATTATTAAATGTTAAATGATTTCTGTTCGGTTTCTACTTAAAGGAGATTTGCTCCGAAATCTTCTTATAGGACCTTCAATACGGATTTAAATCACGATTTCTTTGCAAATAATAATTCAAATAATTTGAAAGATAGATACGTTGTCCTGTAAAAACTTTTTCATCACAAATTTATAGAATTAATGTTTTGTCATGTATAATAACAACGTTAAAACGTTTTTGGTATTAATTTTGAAATTGAGTTTTATTTTTTATTTTACTTTTTGATTATTTTTTCATAATTTTCTATGTCCTAATAAACAATAATATAAAATATAATAAAATAATTTTTTATACGCAAAGTTTTGAAAATAACCTCATTCATTTAGACTAATTCAGAGAAACCGGCTATAATTATTTATACATAGGTATCCAACGAATAGTTCTATAAATTGCAAACACTACTTTCTCTGCTGTAAAAATAATATCAAAAAAAATTAAATAAATTTTGTATTTATAAAATTTATAAAAGTTGGGTGGCCGCACCGAATCTAGCAGTTGCAACAACTGTTCCCCGCCCTAAGCCTTGTGGAAAGCGTAGAGGTAGAATTTATATTTCTGGAAATCTTTCTAAGACTCAGAGGAGTTAAAATAAACTAGAACAAACTAAAATAAACTGAAATAAAATAAAATAAACTAAAATAAACTGGAATAAACCAGAATAAACCGAAGAAAACTAAAATAAACTGAATTGAACTAAAATAAATTAAATTAAACTACAATAAACTAAAATAAACTGGAATGAACTGAGATAAACTAGAATAAACTTAAATAAACTGAATTGAATTCAAATGAAATGAATTTGAACTAAAATAAATTGAATTAAACTAAGATAAAGTGAAATAAATTGAAATAAACTAGAATAAACGAAAATAAGCTAAAATAAACTGAATTAAATTAATCTAAAATAAACTAAAAAGAATTGAAATACAATAGAATAAACTGAAATAAACTAAAACAAATTAATTGAACTAAAATAGACTGAATTAAAGTGAAATAAACTGAATTAAACTAAAATAAACAAAAATAAGCTGAAATAAACTAAAATGAACTAAACTAAACTAAATTAAAATAAAATAAACTGAATTAAATTAAACTAAAATAAACTGAAAAGAATTGAGATACACTGGAATAAACTGAAATAAACTAAAATAAACTAAGATAAACTCAAATAAATTAAAATAAACTAAAATAAACTAAAATAAACTAAAATAAACTAAAATAGACTAAAATAAACTAAAATAAACTAAAATAAACTAAAATAAACTAAAATAAACTAAAATAAACTAAAATAAACTAAAATAAACTAAAATAAACTAAAATAAACTAAAATAAACTAAAATAAACTAAAATAAACTAAAATAAACTAAAATAAACTAAAATAAACTAAAATAAACTAAAATAAACTAAAATAAACTAAAATAAACTAAAATAAACTAAAATAAACTAAAATAAACTAAAAAAAAGCTAAAATAAACTAAAATAAACTGAAATAAGCCAGAATAAATTAAAATAAACTAAAATAAACTAAAACAAACTAAAATAAATTAAAATAAACTAAAATAAACTAAAATAAACTAAAATGAGCTACAATAAACTAAAATGAACTAAAATAAACGAAATAAGCTAAAATAAACCAAAATGAACTTAAATAAACTTAAATAAACTTGAATAAACTAAAGTAAACTGAAATTAACTGAATTGAACTAAAATAAATTAAAATAAACTCAAATGAAAAGAAATGCTCCGATTTGTTTGAGCCAGTTTTCTCAATGTGACGATAGTAATAAACCGTTCACACCGTCAAAATTATTTGAGGGTGCCCATATTATAATTCATAAACAACTATAATATACAAGGTAAACTATTAATTATTTTAAATATTATTTTCAAATCAAAAATGGTTACAAATAGATCAAACTGCGTGAAGAGACTTTCCAGATTTCGTTACAAAAGCCATAATGAAAAACACTATAAAATTGCCATCTGAGCCAAATTTTTCCAGAAAGAGCTTGATAAAACTGCAAAAACAATTGGAAATAATAGCACGTGTTACTATTTTCTATTCTAGTTCGCTCTTTGCAGACTAAAAAGTGTTATGATGTTGTTTTAGAGATTAATCACCTTCACAACCTTACTTACACCTCACCAAAAAAAAACGCGTATTTCCAAAAAGTTACCAAAGATGATATTGTTAAGCATACAAAATGAGATGACATGTAAAATTATCTCGTATGAGCGTAGCATGTCTGCAAAATTTCATTAAGATTGACATTTGATACACAGATAAAAAAATTAAATTCGACTTTTTTTTAAATATAGGTAAAAACACTAACTTGTTTTTAATGTGAGTCTATCGCAACTGTTTCAAAATTAAAAAAATATATAATCTTTTAATCGAGCCATTTATGGATTTAACATAACCTACAAATCGTTATAAATTGTCGCTACCGTACGTTTATGGTAAAAACTGTTGTATGCAATGATTTGGTTTTAAAATATTTTGTTATTTTTACGTTTCTTTGCTTCGGTCAAATAGATATTGGTTTAAATATATTTATGGTAGTGTTCCAGCTAACAGTAAGAATGTGTTATCAAAGTTTAAATAATCCAGCAAATTTTAAACGTTTTGTCAAATTTATTATCAAATTATTAAACTTAAAATTACTAAGCACACAAAAATTTATCACAAGTTAGTATTTTTTTAAATATTTAAAAATTTATACAGTATGCCTCCAAATTGAATTCAGAAAAAAAAAACATTATTTTTAATTATAGAAAAAAAATTAAAAAAGAATAACATTTTTTGCTTAATTCAAAATGAATAAATCTGCTATTAAAACTTTAATATTATCAGACTGTAATCTTAAAATAAAAAAAAAACAAAAAAAAGTAACCAAAGATTTTTAACTAAAAAATTACAAATGAATACAAATTGTTTCTTAATTCAAATCAATTTCTACTGTTCGACTAACCAACTACCTCTTGCAGCACATAGTTCAATTCTTTCCACGAATTTCTGCCATTGTTAAGGATGCAACAGCATCTCTTATCCGATTTTTTAATATTTGGACATTATTGGGTAAGTCTTCTTTGTAAACAATTTGCTTTAATTGCCCTCACAAAAAAAAATCTAAAATTATCTATTTATGGATTCTTGGCGGTCATAAAACGGGGCCACTTCTGCCAATCCAATTACCTCCAAATTTCCGTTTTAGCCAATTACAAACAATATGAGCAAAGTGCACTAGACAACCACTAGAAAAATACATTAAGTGTCGATAATCAAGAACATTGAATTAAGTACCTAGATTCTTTGTTGCAATGTTAACATTTTTAACATTATATTCAATTATATCTGACATTAACGTAATATTTGACATGTTGAATCCAAAGCCTACCATTAGGTAAATACGTTTACAAAATCGATGTAAATAAAAATATGAAAAAATTCATTTCAAAAGTACAGACCAGTAATATTAATGTTTTAATTGCAGATTTATCCATTTTGAATTACGCAAAAAATGTTATTCCTTTGTTTTTTTTTTGTAGAATTATAATAAAGTTTTTTTTTCTGTTGTGAACTCAATCCAAAGACTTAATTTTTTTTGTTTGTCTCCCAAACGTCATTTGTAATAAAATATATAAATATAATAAATAAATTTCATTCTTTTATTCCGTCTCGTATGGTCGACAATAGCACCCTAATAGCCGCTCAAATCTCATTTCTGATTAAATTTTGAATGTTTAAAATGCTGAGTTAACTAGTTGATTTTGTGTTTTAATTGACGTCAATTTTTAAAATTACTAAGATTATATTAAACCTATAAATGAATTTCTAAAATAAGAAATTGAGACATAAGAATTAGCCATTTTTAAGCCATACACAAACATAATAAATATGAGTTCCATTACCTCAACAAGGATCACAAGTCGTGTATAGTTACTTGCATATAGTCTATAGCCACAAAAAACAAGATACTTTACCAGCGTTCAAAGATCAGATAGAAAAAATACGAATCCATAAAAATGTTTTTCTTCCTATTAGTTGCTTTTAGTAAAAATTTAAAAACGATACAATAAAACCAATTTTTTTATTTGTTAAAAATATATAGGAAGGCTGACAAAATTGGAAACATACAGTGTGGTTTGAAGAAGTCTTATTACTGTTTTACATTATTTGAGAAGCAGACTTTCAAAATGAGTTTTGTCCAACCTGCACAATTTTCAAATAGTAATAAAATGTACCATAAAAAACTTAATACATTTTGGTAAAATTTGTTGATATAAAAAATTTAGTCTTTCACTATTGACTATAAAAATATTTAATACTCAATAATTAGCAAAAACGTGGAGCGAACGCTTTTTGGTCGTCTGATATAGACAAAACACTCGTTTTGTTTGAAAAGTCCAGAGACCTAATGCTGTTAATAGTTTAAGATTTAAGGCTAGAACAATTTGTAAAAATAAATATTTTTTACAAAGTAAACAATCAAAAAACAACTTTAAAACAAAAATTTTTTTTGTTATTCACACAATTCTCGTTGCTCCAAAAATCATCTTCAGCATTCTTATTTTCCTGTCATCCCGTCTTTACCAGACAGATTATAGTGCGACAAATCAAACAAAAACTAATAAGCTTAATATTTTATACTGTAATTGCGTTATTTCCACATTATACAGTGTTATACTATAATATAAAAAAACAAAAAAAACTCAACTGTCTTGTTTTATCTGATTTTTTTTTCCCTCTTCCTTGCTTTTTCTTCTATTATCATTCTACCTCATTCAACAAGTTTAATCTCTTTCTTTCTCTTTCTATCATTTTCATCCATTCTATTCCCTCTTCCTTGCTCTTTCTTTATGTACTTTCTCGCTACCGTACGTTGTTTTACCTCCACGCATTCCTTTGTCATGTGCTCTAATGTTTTTCTTTCTCTTCCACACATCTTGCATTTTCTTTCCTTTTTCTCCATCCTAAATCATTTTTCTCTCTCTTCATTCCCACATCTAAATCTTGCAATCATTTTCTTGTCTCTCTCATTTTCTTTTTTTTTAATCGCTTGGTAGCATATGTATTCAGTCTCCCTTATTTTCCATTATATTTGCTCTCTCTAATTTCAACCCTGTTTTTTGTTTCTTTATGTCTCTATCTCTGTCTCTTATTTCTCCCTTAATTCATTGCTTTGCTTCTCTTTTCCGCTTAGTTTCTTTTACACTGAACCCTTCTCTTTCATGGTATTCCTTACTTTCTTTTCTTATTCTCTTGTCTGGCTTTCTGTTCATCATTTTCCAGCACTCTTTCAGTATCTCACATCCTCCTCTATCTCACATTTTATCTTCAAACTTTACTGCTGTTTTTTCTGTTACTATTTTTACTTTTTCTCTTTTTCCTTCCTCTTTTATTAAATAACCTAAAGTCTCTCTACTTAACCCTAGCATCCATCTTGTATCTCTTGTACTTTTTCTAACTATATCCTCTATTTCCATCCCCAAATTTCCGCTCCAAGCAACATTACACTTTTTACCAGACTGTCAAACCTGTATTCTTGTTTCCTTGTGTATCCCTTTCACTATTTTTATTATTGCTCTCGCTATTCTCTTCTTTTCCATGTACTCTCAGAACTTATTTCTACCTACTCTATCAAATGCTGACTGTAAATCCACAAACACCCCAGATATTCTTCCTTCTTCTATTTCTTACTCACTTCGAATTACCGCATTTGAAGAATGTACATTATATATTAACCCTTGTCCTCCTCTAAATCCCGTCTATCAGTCTAGTAATCCTCCCACTCTTTCTACCTCTGTTTACAACTTTTCTACCACACACATCGCATACACCTTGTACATTGTGTTTCTCGGTAATTTTTTTCATTATCTTTTCTCCCCCTTTCGCTTGCTTCGCTTTATATCGCGTAGGGTGTATACAGTCTGGAACCGACTAGAAACGATCTAGAACCTTACATAGCTTCTTGAATCTTCTTTCTGGTTCTCAAACCTTTACAATAACCACAATTCTCTGCCATTAGACAATGCAAATCAGCGTGGTATTTCTTCATCCTAGTGGTGAAAAGAAATAATAAAGACATAATAGCGCAACTAAAGTTGCTGTTTTGATCAACATTTTGTTATATTTATTGAATATCCCACCCCCTACTCTCGACCGACCGCTGAACAGAATTCACCCTTGACCTAAAATTAATTAAGTATAATTTTTGCAACTTTGACGCAAACGTCATATAGTTTATTCATTAACTGTTGAAAAAACTGTTGATTTATTTAATAAACTATACAAATTAAAAAATTTCAATTCATATTATTCTTTAAAAGCAGTAAATTTTGTTTATTTTTTAGTAGTGTTTACCTATCGCAAAAATTGAAATTATTAAATTGGATTTTTTCAATGACAATTATTATTATCAAATCACAAAATCAGACATTGCTGCGGCCTTAAACCTGAGGAGCCAGTGCTATGCAGCTATATGTAATAGCCTTTTTGCGTGTCACTTTAACTGCATTGTTTTTACGAAATATCTATAATCAAAGACATTTTACATTTTTAATTCTTTTACTTTTTTTAAATTACGCTCATAGGGAATCGAACCTCGTCACTAGTTATTATATAAAATAGACCAGGGTCGATAATTTTTAAAACCAAAAAAAATAATAGTAGGATGAAACCCTTTAGAAAAGAAAGGAAATATTATAAAAATGAAAGGAAAAATAATTTACGGGCGATCTGAGGTCGGGAAAGGGATGGGGGTGAGTTTTTAAGGGTAAAAACGGTTTTTCTTGATTTCCGGAAAAACTAAGAGTCCTATCAAAAAAAATTAAATGGCAAAGTTGTAGGTAATAAAAAGATCTAAAACTTTTGTATTCGCACTTTTTTCACATAACCTCAAAATTTATGTGAAAAATTTCAAAAACCAAGATTTTGGTTTTTTATTTTTATCTTTTACAAAAATTTTTTTTTTAACAACATTTGGTGAAAGCTTACCTTTTTATGTCCCAAATACGCTGTAGTTTATTTGACTAAAAATATTTATTTTTTTACCTTATTTTGAATTAATATCGAAAAAACACCCTAATTTTCAATCGAAAATTCACCCGTCAAAATATCATCTTTTTTCAAAAACTTGGTATGGTTTCTGTTCGTTGAAATCTGTACTTTCCGATGGTAAAAAAAAATATATGTTACTACAGTAAATCTTCTCAGAAAATGCAAAAATTCAAAAAAAAACTTAAATTCGATTTTTTTTTTAATTATTATTAATTATTTTATCTAATAAATGTGATTGCTGCAATTTGTTTCAATTAAAAAGTTGATTTATTTAATGCTAACTACATTTATGTCATAGAAAATCTCATTATATATAAATATAAATGTAAATCGTACTATTAAATGTAGATGCTTTATTCTGATTACGTTATTCATTACAATATTTTTAAACACATTAATCTTATCATTCATAAATACCTTATTTTCAATTCTAATCACTTATCTATTAGTTTTTATCTTTTTGATGGCATTTCTTCATCGTTAGATTCGTCAAACATCTCCGATTCTAGTAGATCTTCGAAATCTTCATTACTATCACCTTCTTCCTCTCCAACATTATTTCTAGGCTGCGTTGGTTCTTCATCCACAATTTCTTCTAAATCATTAACTTCCTCGTAGGTTTCTTCTTCAATATTGGAGCAATTTTTAGAACCATAACCGTTTCAACATAAATTTGTGCATTTCAAACCATAGTATGGGTTTTTTTTGGAACGAATAAAAGTCTTTAGATGTTAGTACATTAAGGAGTAGTTTCGTATAAAAAAAAACAATAAATTGAATTGATTTTTGTTAGATTTTGACTTTCTAGACTTGTAAAATAAAAAATGTAATTGAACATAAAAACTGTAATTAAACAAAAAAACATAATTAATTCCCATTGTTTTACCCTTAAGTTTTTAATGTCCTTTAACATTCTTTTACCCTTAACGTTCTTCTACCCTTAACTTTTTAATGTGTTTTTTGATAGATTCTTGTTAAATGAAGACTTTCTGAACTTGCAATTTCTTTCCAGAAAAAGTAAAATTTTCGGTTCGTGATCAAGCGTCCCGAAGGGACGGTTGATCACGTAAGCCAAAAATTTAACTTTTTTTGGAAAGAAATTGCAAGTTCGGGAAGGACATTAACAACAAACAAAGAAAAAACTGTCATTAAACATACATTCCTTAAACATTCGACAAAAAAAGTGTAATTAAACATATATTCCTCTAACATTCAACACAAAAAACATAATTAAACATACATTCCCTTAACATTCTTTCATTGTTTTCCCTTAACATTTCTGGAAAAAAATATAATTAAACATACACTCCCCTAACATTAAAGAACAAAACCTAATTTATAATAATTAAAAAAAAACTTTCGAATTCAAGTTTTTTTTGAATTTTTGCGTTTTCTGAGAAGATTTACTGTAGTAACATATATTTTTTTTTACCATCGGAAAGTAGAGATTTCAACAAACAGAAACCATATCAACTTTTTGAAAAAAGCTGATATTTTAACGGGTGAGTTTTCGATTGAAAATTAGGGTGTTTTTTCGATATTAATTCAAAATAAGGTAAAAAAATAAATATTTTTAATCAAGTAAATTACAGCGTATTTGGGACATAAAAAGGTAAATTTTCACCAAATGTCGTTAAAAAAAAAATTTTTGTAAAAGATAAAAATAAAAAACCAAAAACTTGGTTTTGTAAATTTTTCACATAAATTTTGAGGTTATGTAAAAAAAGTATAGATACAAAAGTCTTAGATGTTTTTATTACCTACAACTTTGTCTTTAATTTTTTTCGATAGGACTTTTAGTTTTGCCGGAAATAAAAAAAAACCGTTTTTTACCCTTAAAAACTCACCCCCATCCCCTTCCCGACCTCAGATCGCCCGTAAATTATTTTTCCTTTAATTGTTATAATATTTTCTTCCTTTTCTAATGAGTTTCATCCTACTATTATTTTTTTTCACTTTTTATTATTTTTAAAGGCTTCTACCCTGGTCTAAAATAAATTCAAGAGTTTATAATTTCATAACAATTTATATTTAAAGTAAAATGCAGAAATGAACCACAAATCATTTAACAAAATATTCAACTTGATCAATTAAATGACCGCGACGAGAGTCATGTGACATTTTAAGTTAGAAAAACAGAAATTTGTCTTTAGCATCCCAGGAAAGGTGAGTAGCAGTTAGTAAACTGAGAGAGATGATATGATCAGTAAAGATCTCCAGATGGTCGGTCGGTTGAGTATTATTATAAATGTTTAAACTGTAAATTGTTTACTAAGAGAGAAAGATAGTCAACCTGTTGTTGTTGTTAAATATGTGTTGTTTTGTGCAATAATTACGAAAAGAGTATGAATTCAGTGCTGACTCCTTGATTTTGGAGGAATAATGAGTACAGTGGAAGCTCTCATAAGCGGACAGACAAGGTTCCGACCTTTTTGTCTTGTTAATATTTTTTACATTGATTTTAAGCAACTATTTAATACCAAAGATCGTAGAACATAGACATCTTGACAATATTAGTTTTTTGGCCTATTTTCAATTAATCTTCACAAACATTTTCAATTAATCTCGTTTAGCTTAATGAGGCTATGCAAACTGTGACAAAAATTTCAATAAAAAAATATCTACATATTAAGTTACAAAAATACTTTGTGAGTAGGCGTTTAGCAAAATTTAGTGTAAACGTTAATTTGCTTTTGTTTCTTCTTTTTTAACGTCTTTAAGACTTATAACCCCCTTTGTCTTTCGTGTAAATCTTTCAATAGAGCACTAATTTGCAAGGCTCAAGACTCTTCACCCCAAAGCGTAAATTACAAGATTCAAAGCAAAATTTTAACACAAAAGATCTCTTTTACGCCTGAATAACTCGAGACGAATTAATAAGACATTTTACGTTTGCTTTATTCTATTTTCTTTTTAATCTATCTTTATTCTGTAGCGATAGCTGGCTTACACTTTTTTTTTATAAAACCTAAGTTTTTATAATAAGTTTCTATAAAATACAATAGAAATAGAATTGAAATTAACTCACCGCCATGTTCCGGGCACACTGCAATCAAATTGCAGCTTTCGTCTCCGGGATCGCGACAACATTCTATCACGTCCGAGCACGTTGTGTCAGGAGTCACAGGAACATCTGTTGATGCACCATCACCAACAACTTTAACGATCATCTGAAAAATTACTGCAACATTATTATCTAGTTCCATTTGTTCTTACTGTTATAAAGATTGTTTTCTATTAAACTATAAACATAAATCATTCTTTAGATTGAATTAAAAGTTGAAAATTGTAGAAATGTGGAACTCTTTGCGGTACAAATAATAGCAATGTACTACTTTTAAAACGTTGTGCTATGTGCTATTAACTATAATAGTTTTAAAACAGACACACTCTTCCTACATTGCTTATTGGCAATTATTTTTTAAATCATTTTAACAAATTTTAAAAAATTATTAAAGTTTTCCAAAATTTTTTGCCTAGGGAATAACCCAAAGAAAATGACACCAAACTTCCATCAAATTATAGACCAATCATATGTTTGATGACATTATATACATTGTTTACATCATGCATCAAAGCTCTAATTTATCATAATTGCATAAATAATAATCTATATATATATAAAAGAAAGTCGTGTTTGTTACAACACTTGCAACTCGAAAACGGCTGGACGGATTGCCATGGTTTTTGATTTGTTGGATTTGTTTCCGTCCCGAATAGCAGAATACATCTTAAAAACAATGAAAACTCAATAATGTGTAATGAATACTTAATCATTTCAACAGATGCTGATTTGTTTATTACATGTCAAACATTTGTTGTCCAATCCTGTCAAATAGTGTAACAACTGTTTTTTTTTTTTGGAGCTTATGGCCTGGTTGCTGAGACTTTTAAGCCACAACTTTATTTTTTTTTGAAGACATCATGTGTGCGTTCAGAAATTTATTTTTTGTAAAATGTCTACAAAGTTCAGGTACTGTTGTATTTGTTTTTAATTCCCGAAAATAATACCTAAGATTTATTCTACAGTAAAAACATAAAATCATCGGAAAGGAAGGAACGGAATTTAGGGAATAAAAAATCAGTTAGTAAAGGTTATAAGATTAAGGAAAAAAAATCTACAGGTTAACAAAAGTGTAAATGTCTTTTTATAGGTTGTCTATGATTTTTCTTGATAAGCTATTCATACGTAGTGGTTATATATACTCTTTGAGCTATTGTCTATGTCTCGAAAGTTCAGGCACTGTTATTATATTTGGTGGTTTTATGCGAGTGCACATTTTAATAACAATGCCGCGTCCTAGAAGATCTAATCTTTCCCAGCGAAGCCGTAATGCAATTAGGCAACGGAATATCGCGAGTCAATTATCTGCGAGAAATTGCACGCGTCGATACTTAAAGGAAAATTTAAAGATGAGGAAGTTCTTATTCCAAGGATTCCAATGATCCCAACGAATATGCCCTTTAAGTTATACCCAATCTGCACAACATAGTTTTCAATAATTTTTTTCTGAAATGAGTTTGAAGTACTTAATTATTATTTTTTATTTTTTTTATTTTTATTCTCATTCTGTATGTATGTTTTCATTATCATTCATCATAATAAAATACTTTTTTGTTTCTATATATATAAATATATTATTTTGTATCATTGTTTTACGTTCATCAAAGCCTAAATTAGTTCAGCTAAAAAGTAACACGACATTCATTGACTGTTAGGCGGTACGAAGTTCGCCGGGTCAGCTAGGACTATATATATTGAGCACAATGGTTGCATGAGTGGTAGTTTTCTGGTAGTAGTAATAAAATAAGCTCGATTAAATCGATTATAAAAATCGTATAATTCCGTTCCGCATTGTTGGTTAATAAAACTTTTACAGTAGTTGTATATGATCAATTTAAATTTAATTCAATTATTAAAATATATAATGCAATTTTGGCAAACTTCACTTCATCTTTCAATTGGAAACAAATTAATATCAACTGAATTATTGCCAATCAAACAAGGAATATTTCAAAAATATTCATTAAGTTTTCTATGGTTTTGTTCAGCAATTAATCCATATTTCTGGTTGTGGTTGTAAGCTGATTACAAACCGTCTTATAACCAGAAAATACTTTTTCAACTATTAGTCATCTTATTTATATAGACGACATAAAAATACATGCAGGCAATAAAAATTAATTATTCATTTTAATAAAAATTATGTTATATTGGTGTAGATTTTTGGTGTAGAACAGCTGTAAAGAGTCTTTTTCCTTTGAATTTCTTTTTATTGATCTTTATTGTCATTTACAAGTTTTTTGACTTGTGCGACCCAGATGCACAATTGTATAACATAAGACAAGTCTAGACAATATCTATTTATCTATTTGTATTATAAGATGTCTTTTTACTGAATAAAGAAAAACACTTGAGCTTTACAAATTACTGATACTATTATGTACAAATAATTAACACTTCTTTTTAAATATACTACTATTAGATAAAGTATTCTTACTAACAAAATAAATACTATAAATAAATAGATAATAAATTCTTCTTTTTCAGCCACTTTATAAGTAAGTCAAATTTTTGCAAAATCTTTTATTTCCACTTTATTAAAATTAATTGATTTAACAAAAATTTTTATTATTTTAGAAAAATTATTTATTATGATGCCTTGATTTAAAGTAGACTTCATTTATTAATTTTTCTCAAACAACTTACTCTTTATTAAAAATAATAATTTAAAAATGTTATTAAAATTAGTAAACAAAAGCTATCTATTTATAAAAACAATTAAATCAAATTTGATTTTGGTTTTTAACCATACCGGTCACAGTAGCATCTGCTGAACGCAGTTTTTCTAAACTGGAGTTAATAAAAACATACTACAAAATACTATGGACCAAGAACGATTCTCAAATTTATTCTTGATTTTAATTGAAAACTTTATAGCGAACATGTTAGACCTATCAAATTACGTGACAAATTTTGCTACCATGAAAGCAAGAAAAAAATCGTTTTTATAGTTATAATTTGATTGTAAAATATAATATGCTTGTTTTTGTTTGCTTTCCGAATTATTCAAAGTATTTTTTCATGTATGATGACAATGTTTTATTTAATACATAAAATTCTAGATTATTTATTACAGATTTAATAAAAAGTGTAAAAAAAATTAAAAACAATAAAAAGGGGTATAAGACCTATCACAAAGTTTACAGGGCCCGCAAATATTTTTTAAACCCGAAACCGCTATTGAGTTGCTACGCCACTGCTCAACACAAATTTTGTTTTCCTCAGATGATTTGGTGTTTTTCATTCGGAAGAATGCGGCCATAATATCGTCTTGTTATGCATGGAATATCTTCTCACTTTTGATTTTAATTTTTTTGATTTTTGGATTTAGCTTGTGACACGTCGTCGTTTTTAAAAGTTGTTTATAAAATTTTTCCGCCAGTTCAGTTATCTGATCTTTGTTTGTGGTAGTTTTTCCTTTTTTGTTTAAAAATTTGCAGATCAAGTTTGTTCCCACAGTCGTCTCTTTATTTTCTTCAATAAGTTTGGTTATTTTCTCAGTTTTAAAATTTTTTATATCTTTCCAAATGGCCTTCAATATATTATTATCTAATTCTTTTAAGGTGTTATAATTACTAATACATCTGTTAGGTAGTTTTTTTTTATATTCCAGAAGTTGTTTTGTATTTTCGCTTAGTTTTTCATAATTTTTTGCTCTTTTCGGCCTGCATTTGATTGTATTGCCTTGACTATTTGGTTGTTTATGTTGACATATGAGAAATAAGGCATATTATTATACAAAAATTAAACATTACTTAAGTAGTTAAATCTAACAATAATATATTTTTCTTTGAAATGCCTTTTTATCTCCAGACATAAACAAACCATAAATACGTTTGTAGTACCTCACTTTAAAAGAGGAATTTTAATTGATGAAGCAGTTGTAAGTGTCTCTCGCACTCCCCATATTAATATATTCTTATTTGACTTTGTTCCAAGCATTTGAGGAATACACACATACAAAAATCTAGCTCTGGTGTTTTATTTGAACCCATAAGTTATCAGGTTATGGGCCCAGGATTCGCGAGAGTCTTTCAAAACAAATAAAAACATTTAAATCAAATTTTTGTGCGTTGTCGATTTAGTCGGTCTCTGTGTTTCAAGTGCGGTTCTCTTTGTGTGTGCAAGTGCATTATAAAAAAGTCTTTGTGTGATCTACCATCATGGATCTTTCCAAATCTACAAAACGCAACATCAATCCATTTAATGGTAATAAATACAGTATTTGGAAGTTTAGAATAAAATCGCTACTCACTGAATTGGATGTCCTTTCCGTCATCGAAGAAAGTATACCTGCAGAACCAGATGCAATCTGGTCAAGAAAAAATGTGATCGCCAAAGGAGCAATTATTGAATATCTAGGGGATGCCTACTTAGGTTTTGCAAAGGAATCCACAACAGCGGCAGCTATTATTGGTAATCTTGATGCAATTTACGAAAGACGGAGTCTAGCATCGCAATTGAATATTCGTAAGCAATTACTTAGTTTAAAACTACAACCAAATACAGTCTTACTGCAACATTTTACAATCTTTGATGAATTAATCACGCAACTGATAGCAGCAGGTGCTAAAATTGATGAAATGGATAAAGTGTCGCATTTACTTCTTACATTGCCGGCTGCATATGATGGTGTCATTACAGCGCTAGAAACTTTAAGTGAGAACAATTTAAATATCGCTTTTGTGAAAACGCGCTTGTTAGACCAAGAAACAAAAATCCGAAACGAAGAGGTGTCAACAGCCTCTAAAATATTGCAAGCAACCCTAGCAATCCGAAAAAATATCAAAACTCACAGCAGAAAAGTCACAAATTTAAAAAGCACTACGCGTCAAGAAATAAATATAAATTTAATAAAAACCACAAAGAACAGACAAAGAATAAATTGAAGCAACAGATTTGTTCACACTGCGGCAAAAATAATCACGTAAAACAAAATTGCTTTCATTATCAACGCATGTTAGAGAATGAAGTGCAAGCAAAAAATTCAAGACCTACACAACGGACTCTACACAATATTCAAACTTCACCAACAGAGAGATTTGCTTTTATGTTTGGAACATCATCAAGCAATTTAAATATTGCTACTGGAGAAAATCAATTAAGATTTATTCTTGATTCTGGTGCTACCGACCACATAGTGAACAAAACACATTTTTTTAAATCTTGTGAAGTGTTAAATCCACCTTTGAAAATCTCCGTGGCTAAAAAGGGCATTGACATCACTGCAACCATGAAAGGAACAATCGAAGTGACGACAAATATGGGTCATGTTGGTCTACTTGAAGACGTCCTTCATTCGCCAGAAGTACCCCACAATCTCTTGTCAATCCGACGGATGCAAGAAAATAATATGTCAATAACCTTCAACACCGCAGGGGTCGTGGTCTTTAAGGGTGAGAAACTGATAATGTCTGGTAAGTCCATCAATGCCTTGACATATATAATGTTTCAAGTTCATTTACCTTTGTGTCAACGGTCTCATAACATGGTAGTGATTAGGGAAAATCGTAAAAATTTGTACCAAATTAATTATAAGCTATGGCATGAACGTTTAGGCCATCTTAGTAAAGAAAACTTTACCATTTTAAAAAATAGGAATTTAATTCAAGACACTGATAAAATTAAACATATAATTCCTAATAATGAATTATGTGAATCTTGTCTTTATGGAAAACAAGTTCGACTTCCTTTTAACACAATCAAGCAAAAAAACCATGTTATTAGACCATTATTTATCATACATTCAGATGTATGTGGACCAATTAGACCCACAACTATTGACAATAAAAATTATTTCGTTACGTTTTTAGACGAGTTTACCCATTATGCAGTCGTATATTTGATAACTTATAAATTTGAAGTGTTAAAGGCTTTTCAAGATTTTATTGCAAAGAGCGAAGCCCATTTCAATTTACCAGTTGTTAATCTTTATTGTGATAATGGTGGCGAATATATATCAAATGATTTCAAAATTATGTGTGTTCAGAAGGGCATCACGTATCATTTAACTATTCCTTATACACCAGAACAAAACGGTATGGCCGAACGCTTAAATCGTACGATAACTGAAAGAGCTCGAACAATGCTAATTGCAGCTGATTTAAATAAAGATTTTTGGGGTGAGGCTGTTTTAACAGCAACTTATTTAATCAACCGTTCACCTACACGAGCTCTGACCGTAACTCAAACACCTTATGAGTTATGGCATAATAAAAAACCTAGGTTATCACATTTAAAAGTATTCGGCGCAACTGTATATGTTCTTATTAAAACCCCTAAAGCCAAATTTAATGCAAGATCCTTTAAAGGGATTTTTGTAGGTTATGAACCTAATGGGTATAAATTATGGAATGTTAATACAAACAATTTTCAAACAGCACGTGATGTTTTATTCGATGAAATTAATTTTAAAATTTCACGTCCAATAAAATCTGTAGATGGGCTGACGGACAAAAGTCCGCCAAATAAAATTTTTAAACATGATAATCAAAGTCATGATGACCCGTCACTTGTAATATCTGAAAATCAATCAGAAAATACAAGCAATACAGATAATAATTCTGATAATAAATCGGAATCTTCTGAACATATGAAGTCATTGCCAACCAACACAAATATTTCAAACGGTACAGAAAGTCTTAGGAGAAGTGAACGCATTCAGAAACTTCCAAAATTTTCATATAATGAAAATGTGAATGATTTTTCTTTGTTCACACAAACACTGTTTTCTTTAAGTCCTCAAACTTTTCATGATATTAAAGACCGGGATGATCGAAATCAGTGGGAGTTAGCCATAAAAGAAGAAATTAAATCACTTCTGATCAATAATACTTGGTCATTAGTGAACAGACCTTCAAACCGTAATATTATCGATTGCAAATGGATATTCACTCTAAAGAACGATGAATGTGGTAATCCAATAAAATATAAAGCACGATTGGTAGCAAGAGGGTTTAGTCAAGAATACTTATTTGACTACAATGAAACTTTTGCACCAGTCGCTCGCATCACCACATTTAGAATGATCATAGCACTAGCAAATCAATTTAATTTATTACTTCATCATATGGATGTAAAAACTGCATTTCTTCATGGAACTTTGAAAGAGGAAATCTTTATGAAAGTTCCGGAAGGCATTAAAGCAGACAAAGATCAAGTGTGCAAATTAAATAAGGCATTATACGGCTTAAAACAGTCATCTCGATGTTGGTTTGAATTATTTGATCTCATTTTACGTAAACATGGTTTTATCAACACAGCTGTTGATCATTGTTTATATTTTTACGACAAGGGTCACATAAGAAAGAATATTTACGTTGTTCTTTATGTTGATGATTTGATGATTGCTACAGGTGATAATCAGGTTCTCATGAACTTTAAAAAATTTCTAATGAAAGAATTTGATATGACTGATTTAAAAGAAATCAAATTATTTTTGGGAATTCGCATAAGTAGAACTGAAAATAAAATTACATTAAATCAAAGTCATTATCTCAAAATGATATTAAACAAATTTAATATGAGTGATTGTAAACCAGTCACTACACCTTTACCTATAAAATTGAATTATCAAGCATTAAATGCTAATCAACATTATGATGCGCCCTGTCGAAATTTAGTTGGATCATTTATGTATGTAATGCTTTGTACACGACCTGATCTTTGTGCTGCTGTAAACATCCTTAGCCGTTATCAAAGTAAAAATAATGTTGAATTATGGAAAGCGCTTAAAAGAGTTTTGCGGTATATCAAAGGTACACTAAATTTACAATTAACTTTTACTAAAGATGAAAGTTTACATGATATACTTTATGGGTATGTAGATTCAGATTGGGGTAATGATGAGTCCGACAGAAAAAGTACTAGTGGTTATATTTTCAAACTTTTTAAATACTCTACAATTTCTTGGAACACTAAGAAACAAAATTCTGTAGCAACCTCATCTACCGAATCTGAATATATGGCTCTTTTTGAAGGTGTAAAAGAAGCCATTTGGCTAAAAGCGCTTTTGCAGAGTATCAACATAAAAATTAAAAACCCTATTACTATTTTTGAAGATAATACAGGATGTATTTGTATTGCAAATAATCCTACCGATCATAAAAGATCAAAACATATTGATATCAAATATCATTTTTCTCGAAATAAAATAGAAGAAAAAATAATAAACGTTACTTATATTTCCACAGATAACCAAGTAGCAGACATATTTACCAAACCATTACCTGCACAAAAATTTGTGGACTTTAGATATAAGCTTGGCATAGAATAATTTTTTTTATTATACCTCAGTAAACACAATATATATAATGTAGTGTTTCATATTATGTAGGTATATTTTTTTTTGTTTTTTTAAGAATTGTTTTATTTTTTTTTAAGAATAAATATATCTTTTTTTTTTGAACTGTTTTATTTTTGAGTGGGAGTGTTGACATATGAGAAATAAGGCATATTATTATACAAAAATTAAACATTACTTAAGTAGTTAAATCTAACAATAATATATTTTTCTTTGAAATGCCTTTTTATCTCCAGACATAAACAAACCATAAATACGTTTGTAGTACCTCACTTTAAAAGAGGAATTTTAATTGATGAAGCAGTTGTAAGTGTCTCTCGCACTCCCCATATTAATATATTCTTATTTGACTTTGTTCCAAGCATTTGAGGAATACACACATACAAAAATCTAGCTCTGGTGTTTTATTTGAACCCATAAGTTATCAGTTTAAAGTCTCGGTGTCATTGCCACATTCGTCTGTTAGATTTGATGATTTTATATCTTCATATTTTTGACATCTTTTATAGAAGCCCAACATGATGTTTACCACAACTATCTTTGCTTTGACCATTTGCTGGAAAACCTATTTAAAACAGTTACGTCCTAAACTATTTCATTTATATTCGTTATTACAAAGTTGATCACGTTTTTTGTAAAACCACCAGGGCTTATTCCATGTCTATTTGCGTCGGGGTTTGTTTTTGAAAAAAGTGTTTTTTTCATATGGCTCATGAGGCGACATAAAATCCAAGAGCATAACGCAGCGCTTGTTTTTTTGTCCCTATCCGTAACGTCTCATTGCCATTTTGCTATCGTCTGCCCTCTGCCCTATTTTAGCATTAAAGTCTTCTATAAGAAAGTTGCAGTGCGTTTTGGTTTGTCTCATTCCTTGGTAAACATCGTCATAAAAGCTTATGTAGTTATTTTCTGCTATGTTGTGAACATGTCATTTATGAATCATGAAACCTACACCTCCAATAGATAAGTCCTCCCCCCCCTTTATAACGGAGTCCTCCCCCCCCTTTATAACGGAGTCCTTTCCCCCCCCCGGTTTTCTTACCTCTTCCTCTTTCTGCACTGAGCCCCAGCACATCCATTGGGATACAGTAATCCATTCAAATTAACAGTATAGAGGGAGGAGAACCAAAATCAAAATTCAAAAATAAACAAAATAAAAATAATATTTATTAAAAAAAAAATTTTAATCGAATTTTATTACTTTTAAAAAGTAATTTAAATAGTAAAAATTTGAAACTGGTTGAAGTGCTGTTCCTCTATTAGCTTATTTCTCTAGTGTAATCTAAGAAACTGCAACAAATATTAGTAATATTAATATAAAAATTCAAACATCATTTATTAATTTTAACCAAAATCTCATCAAAAATCTTCGACTGAATGATTTTTAATTACTAGAGAAAACGGCAAAGAAATTTTGAGCATATCAGTATTGTTGAATAACCATATATCTGAAATGCAAAGTTATTTTAATAATTATAACATAAATAAATAAATTAGAAAAGTTTATTGTTAGCACTGATATTGGTTTTACACCTTAGAATCTGCAAAGTGAATTATTAAAAATAAAGTCGATAACGTTTTGTTAAAAATTAAACAAAAACCATTAAACAGTAGATTTTTTACAGAAATGTAATTAGATAAGATAGATAAAAAGCTCTCATTTGTATGGACTAATTTGAGAGATAAATACCTTTCGTTTTTAACTTCTTACCAAAAATAAAAAAAATCAATTAGTATGGTTTTTATATATTCCTGAAATATTGCACTTATCTCAATATTTCTGATACAAACGTTATTTACGGTAAAAATATTACATATATATTTTAATATTTCAACAATAATCTAAAAATTCACAAATTTATTATTTCTATTAAAAGAAAGATATTCATATTGAATAGCAATATCTTGTGCCAAAAATCAAACAATTAACGATATCGACACAATTAAAAAAAAGGCGTTTAATTTTTGTTGATTCAAAAATTGTCTTTTTTTTAATTTCGTACCTAAAGACTTAACTATATCTAATTCTACAAATAAAACTTTCTTGAAACAAAAAGTTTTTTTTTAAATGTGCCTTATTAAATTAAGGGTAGTTTCATTGGGCCGAGAAATCTCCAAGTCGATTCCAACAATTAAACTTCGTGCACTACGGATAAAAGCGGCATTGTGAAAGTGTCGGAGATAACCGATAACTTTCTCAGAGTGCTTTACCGAAATTTAGCTATAATACTGGTAATATATCAGAGCACAAAAAACCCGCCTTTGTAAAAAATGTCTTTTTAATGATATAAAACTGTCGCAGAAAATGTCTATATTATAAAGTTTGCGCTCATTTAAGACATTCTAATTAATTCTTTTAAACTTAAAACGTTGCGTTGAGTTTCAGTTTACGGTAATTACATTTTGCTCTTAAATACCAAAACAGTACATGACGCAAGCAATAATAATTGATAAAAAAAGTTTTTTATTAAAAGTTTAAGCTCTAAAGAATTTAAAGTTAATGTACCTGCCAATAGCTTTAAATGTGCAACATTTTTGTGTATTTTGTAAAGGCAAAAGAGTTTTTAACGACTACCAAAAGAAAAGCTGTTATTCAATTTCAATGTATACCTATTTCTACGGATGTTTGTGCATACCATATTTGCTTATCAACCGATCTATTTATAGTATTTAACGTTACTAGCCAGGTATAAGAGTTTTTACTGGCGATAGAAGAGTGATGATCACCTTCTTGAGCCAGTAAAAACCTGTTACCTGGCGTGTTTACGTTGAATGTTTTGTTTGTTCCTCACTTGTAAAAGACAATTCAATTTTTGAATAATGGAATAATCCGAGAATTCTAAAATTCACGAAATCGAGTATGCTTTAATGTATCACTTTGGTAACGTAAATCGTTTTTTGTTTGTTTACTTTCTTCAATTTGCCCGTCCGTGTGTGTGAGTAGTACTGTTCTCAAACGGATCATGAATGTACCGCAAGCGATAATAGATGAAGCTGCAAGTGTGTCTGCAAGTTTGTTGCCAGACAAATCGTCAGCAATGTATGAGCGGGAGTATTCTGAAATCAAAGAATGGCAAAAGAAGAACAAATTAAATACTGTAACCGAAGATGTGGTCCTATCGTATCTCAACCAGTTGGCTACAAAATTTAACCCAAACACCTTATGGACGAAGTGCTCAATGATAAAAAGTTGTTTAGAAGTGAAAGAAAACCATTCAGTTGACAGGTTTCTTTGTTGTAACAAAAATTATTTTTAGATATCATAAAGTGATTGCGTTTTTGAAGAAACGTAACAAACACTATGTACTGAAGAGAGCTAAAGTTCTAACGAAAGAACAAGTGGAGAAGTTTTTACTTGAAGCTTCAGACTATCAGTGGCTATTGGCTAAAGAACAATGGCTAAAGTCATCACAGTTTGTGGTACATTCGGTTTATGTCGATGCAACGAGCTTCTAACACTTACTTTAAATGATGTGGAGGTTGTCGAAAAATACATTATTATCACATTACGAGAAACCAAAAATGGAATTACTAGAAGGTTCACAATAACAGACGACAAGTGTATGTTTAAGCCATGTGCTTTATTTAGAAAATATTTAGCGCTACGTCTTAGAGGAACTGAGCATCTTCGTTTGTTCTTAACATACCGGAATGGTAAATGTGTCGCCCTTAATGCAGGTCAACATACTGCAGGCGGAGTACCTAAGAAAATTGCACAATTTTTAGGATTAAATCAGCCTGAAGCTGATTCTTTGACTTTGAAACGTGCAGGGGGCTGGAAGAGTAGTAAAATAGCAGAAAGTTACGTAGAAGACTCAATTAAAAACAGACTTAAAGTGTCAAAAAAGATGTTCTCAACAACAGAATCCACGCCATCCACGTCCACTTCCACAGAAATTCTGCAAGTAGATTCAAGTGAAATGTCAACATCTGGAACCTTTAGTTTTAGTGGAATTCACAGTTGTACGATGATATTTAAGGTGTACGATAAAGATAAATTATTTTTAAATGTTAATGACAATAAATAATCGCTAAAAGTTCATTATTGTGTTTTATTGTTGATAAAAGTGATGTCCATAACTGGCTAGCCTGTTAAATGACATCTATAACTGGCTAGCCAGTTATGAGATGTTTTCAATGTGAATATAGTCACTTGATAAGTGCATGTTTACAAGTGAGGAACAAACAAAATCTTTTTTTCTGCTTAAAATAGAACAAATATCAATAAAAAAAAGTCCAATTTTGTTTTTGAGCCACACAATTATATCTACAGCCAAATAGTAATATGACGTCGATCCGTGTTATGCCATAAAAAAAAACGCTAAAAGTTAAGATTAATTTTTTTTTGCGTTTTTGTATAGTCTTGTATCATTTTAGTGCCAGATTTTTTGCTGTTTTTGAACACTCAATATTTCTAGTAATTTTACTATTTGTAAGTCAGCGAAAACCACAAATTTGTCAAATACATTTTCTTCCTCATCAATCTGATATTATTTTGTGGTAGCATCATATTTATCTTTATTCTATTTTTATACTTCCCCAAATGAGAGCATAAATTGGTTTTTATGACAGAAATCGGTCAAATGTTGCCCACACTTTCCGCGCGCCGCCACTTGCAAAACTTGTCATAATCTTTCACATACAAATCCTTTGATTTGTCGGAAATCAATTTTTCCCAAGCAGTTTTACAAAATTTCTGCTGAATAAACGCTTTTTGCCTGAAACACAATCATTTCGAAAAATGAATTGTTGAAATGAATTGAACAAACGCAGTAGCCTCAACCACATAAAAATTGTTAACTTTTTACACAACACTAAATATTTAAATAGACACAACTTTTATGCCGGTATTCATAGTCGTAGCTCAAGTTCAAGCTTAAGTCCGTCTCAAGCTTGGACTCAAGCAAGAACTCCGGCAATGCTCGGAAAAGCGTTTGCATGCGTTTTGAAATAGATTTATCGCTGATTCCATCTCAAGCAAGGACTTCGACAATGCTCGTGAAATCTGATATTCATATCTTGAGCTTGAGGTCGACCTCAAGTCCGGATCGGTATTCATAGACAAACCTCAAGATTTAAATATCAAATTACGGTGTGAATAAGGGCGATTTTTGCTTGATGAGCAAGCGCACTGGGTCCATCTCAAGTCGGACTCAAGCAAGACCTCGACTTGTCTCAAGTCCGACTCAAGACGCCATTCGCCGGTTATGTCATCGTTTGACGTTGGAAAATACTGAAGAGTATTATGTGTTGCATTTCATAACAACGAACATTGACATGCTGAACGAGTTATGTGCGGGGTGCTGCAAACCCATTAGAATTTTTTTCAAACTTTGAATGTAAGCGTCGCAACAGCTTCAAAAGACAATGTAGTGAATGTAGGATTGCTTGCCAATTAGTGGAAAGACAATTATTACTTACACAAAATTGAAAAGCTTGCCACATTTTGTGCAAAAATGAAAGCAATGTTTTAACAATAATAAAAGTCACAGATATTTATTAATTGGGTAATAATTTTATTTTGTAACACCTTCTACTGGTAAAAATAAGTACAAAAAAAGTAAAATTTTTATTAGTTTACATTATAAGTGTAAGGTATTGTTTGCAGAAGCATAGTAGACAAAACGGCAGCCGAAAACTTTCATCTTTACACACTTCTGGAATAGCTCTTACTACTAACTGATAACTCTTCTGCATCACATTTGCTGCAATAAAAGTGGGAAAGGTATGGTAAGCTTTATATTAATGTTGCACTTACATTGTCGCGCAGTGTGAGCTAGCTTCTGTTTGGTCTCACTTTTGCAGCTTTCGTGTTTTGCGGAGAATGTAATAATGGTCGAGATCGGTCACTATTGCGGCAATTGTCGTATTACTTTCCACATTATTAGAGTTGTCCATGCGGGACTACAAGGGTTTTGCTGTTTTTGTATACGCAGCTTTTTTGTCTATAATGCACATTTTATGAAGTTACCATACACGTATTCTGTCAGTAGACATGTACTCCCCCGACAACACAAAACACTTTCGATATGACCTCTGGGGCATCGAGTTATTACTCAACCTGTTACTTTAAAGTAAATATAAACACGCAGAATGACGTTCATGCGTCACAATTGTCAAACCTAACAACACAAAAATTACTACTTTTGTGCCTTCTGGATGACGCAGGCAAACGCTTTCCCCCGAGCATTGCCAAAGTCCTTGCTTGAGACGGACTCAAGCTTGAACTGAAGCTTGAGCTTGAGATACGACTATGAATACCGGCATTAATATATTTTAATTCAATTTTTTAGAATCTCTTAGAATTATAAAAAAGAATAAAACGTTATGTACCACGGGCATAATTGTCAATTCTTTTTTAAATTCTGTTTTTCTGACTTTAAACATTTCCTCATGCTATAATCTTGTGATGCCCTTAATACATAAACAATAATTATGTCCGTTCCACAAAGCACCTGATTTACAGTTTTTATTAGATATATTCCATTTTCAATTTGATCGTTAGTCTTTACCATAACATTTTGTAAGCAGTTTTCTATTAACATAGTCTCACAAAAGGCTTTTTTATCTCTACTAATATTGATAATATTTTCACGTTCTTTCTCTACTAGAACATTTTCAAATTTTTTTAAATTACTTGATGCGCCACAGTGACACACTGTGACCTATTGGTCTATTGGAATAGCAGATACTACAAATTGATATATTTTTGTAAATTAGTTTCTCCGTTCGTTTTAAACGCAAAAATTGTTTTTTGTAAATCTCTATTCACTAGTCATTATTCAAAAGCTATCAATTTTTTTCCGAAGGATGAAACAAAATGATAGTTAAAAAACTCAATAGAAGCCAAAAGTAATGTAAATGCTTACATTATTATTACTGAATATTTGTTGTTAGTATGAAATAATTAAAGATTAAACTGAACTCAAACTAACAAAGAAATCTGAGATCTGCTGATTCTTTTGCCTGGCTTGTCAAACACTGTCAACATCACTTTTATCTATATAAGACGTTTAACTTTTTATATATAACGTTTTAACTCAAAGAATAACTGTTGTTTTAAAAATACTAAAATCAAATTTAATATAGTTTCTGCATAAAAAATAAAACAGAATTATTTTTACGCAAATTTTAGGCTTATAAGTAGTTAAGATCTTCTAACTCAGTAATATAGGTAGAAATACTAG
The DNA here is from genome assembly GCA_947359425.1 of Lagria hirta. Lineage (NCBI taxonomy): Eukaryota > Metazoa > Arthropoda > Insecta > Coleoptera > Tenebrionidae > Lagria > Lagria hirta. The sequence continues at coordinate 9,854,263 of OX375801.1, read as the reverse complement.
TAAGCTGCAAAAATATGTAGCTAGATTATAAAATTCAAAAACTGTAAGTAGGACCGTTTAATTAAGCCTCAATTTATAAATAATTATTATTGAGCACATTTTAACAATGTAGACTATTTTTGATACAATAATATATAGAATTATAACTTAACTATAAAGCATCCGTCTGTAATTAGAACATCCCATATACATGTGTTGTACCAACATCGATCAAGGGCTTTGATAGCACACAAGCGTTTAGCAATGTTGGAATAATTACATGACGAAAAGGCCCTAACGAGCGAAATGATATGTCTGTGGCGATAAGAGAATTCATTACCGGAGTCAGCCCATTAGCGGGAACACCTCATTGAACTATAGACTTGCCAAGATTATGTCAGAGACGCTTTTGTAAAAACTTTTTGATAAGAGCACTGCGATTATATTGTACGTTTATGAATTATTTCACTCTATTATCTTATTATACTCTAAATGATAAAATGTCAATGTTGATAGATACAATTTGAAATAAAAAGTGTATTGCTGATTAGACAACCAAGTTGTCAGTTTAGCCCCTTTTGTCTCAAACGTAAATCAATGATTTACAATTATATTCAAATCTTTATCTTTTTTTTTATTAATAATAAGTGAATTGTGGTTATATAGATGACAGTCTTCAAAAAATTAATTATGTTTGCATTCTGCACAATTTAACAAACAACTGAAAAAAATGCTTCGAAGGGTTAAGAGGTGAGTTGTAATAGATTGCTCATGATAATGTAGCTGGTTGTCGTTATTCTTTACAGTGTTTTTACCTGGATATTTCATGTCAATAAAATACAACATAAACAATAAATTACTAGAGAAAGAGTTAATAATCTAATTCTTTTTAATTAGAGTTTTCGTGAATATAAAAATACATAAATATACAATAATTGTATGGGTTGATTACACTCATTCCACTTAAACACTTTAAATTAAATACATACTATATTGTAAATTATTTTTTAATAATTGCTTAAAAATATTGAAACTTTTTCTAAAGTAAAAAATCAATGCAAATTCATTCAAAGTGAATTTGTAAACTTGGACCTGTTTTATTCTCATTGGAACTCTTCAGCAGGCCAGATTTGAATACATTTGCAGTGACAAGTTAGGGCTTTTATTTGCCCGAGTGCTTGTTTCTTCTGTAAATAGGAAAAGAAGCGAGAAAAAATTTTTTACATGTTTTGATGCATATACAAGGTGTTTCATTAATAATTGTCTATATAGGAGATGGAAAATGTTTGATCCAAAACATGACGATTTAACCTGAAACATTTAGATCTTTACTGAGATACTAGTGTTTTAATATGCCCCAGAAATAAAAATCTAGGGAGTAAAAATCGGGACTCTGAGTAGGACAAGAAAATTCACTTTCTCGCTCTATTCATCTATGTAGAAACTCATTATTATGCAGGTGGAACGTCATCTTGCATAAACCACATATCTCTTCTTTTGTTTAATAACAACTGTTCCAACTCATAAAAAAGCAAAGTTTGGAGAAATCGTAAATATGAATTACTATTCTAATTTGCAGGTAATTTAGAGGGACTTATTAAACTATTTCTAAAAAGTCCGCACTAAAGATTTATCTAAAATTCGTGCGAGAACTGTGAGAAAACCTAAAAACACCCCTCTAAACAACACCTCTCTAAAACACCCTGTGAGAAAATCTCGGTGAGTAAAAACATTTCATCTTATTAGTGTTTTAGATTATTAAATGGTCATGTTTTGGGTCAAGCATTATCCAGTGACTATATGGACAATTATTACTGAACCATTCTGTATACATTCTATGTACCACTTAACCACTTGTTTATCGATAATATCGACGCCATAAATGCCGTCCTGCCTTGACAGATTCAAGAGACAGACATCTATATGTCTGTTGTCTACCAACTGACAAAAGACCGATCCTTTTTTGGCAACAAAGGTTTTGTCCATGACACAGTGATTATTTAAGATTTATGACAACCTAGGTTTATAGCTTTCAGAAACCAAGTGAGAAACAGACTTTAGGTTATACTCTAAATGACAAATGTTAATGTTAAAACACGTTGAGCGCCATGCTATCGCAAGCTAGACATCCCGTAAGAGCCGAACTTTTTTTAAAGTTTTAAAATAAAAATAGTATTGAAGAGAAGAAATTTTCTACATTTTTTTAAAAAAATCATAAAAAACAACTTGCGGTGCACTTGGACCGCTCCGTCCCAGATACAGTATGAAAACATTTGATTTAGACAGTAAATTTTTAGAATAAAGTTGTAGAAATAGTACCGTTTAATAGTACTAGATCTATTACCTACAATAAACTGCTACTATAGTACTAATACTTACAATAAGTAACAGTTTCTATGTAAATACTTATACAAAACAGTACCTATGCAGGTACTGTTACAGTAGGAAAACATTTGATTTAGACAGTAAATTTTTAGAATAAAGTTGTGTTTTTAATTTTTTTATGAAGACTAACAAATCTCGTATAAAAAAATATAGTATCTATTACTATTACCTACAATAAACTACTACTATAGTACTAATACTTACAATAAGTAACAGTATCTATGTAAATACTTATACAAAACAGTACACCTATGCAGGTACTGTTACAGTATGAAAACATTTGATTTAGACAGAAAATTTTTAGAATAAAGTTGTGTTTTTAATTTTTTTATGAAGACTAACAAATCTCGTATAAAAAAATATAGTATCTAGTACTATAACCTACAATAAACTACTACTATAGTACTAATACTTACGATAAGTAACAGTATCTATGTAAATACTTATACAGTATGAAAACATTTGATTTAGACAGAAAATTTTTAGAATAAAGTTGTGTTTTTAATTTTTTTATGAAGACTAACAAATCTCGTATAAAAAAATATAGTATCTAGTACTATTACCTACAATAAACTACTACTATAGTACTAATACTTACAATAAGTAACAGTATCTATGTAAATACTTATACAAAACAGTACACCTATGCAGGTACTGTTACAGTATGAAAACATTTGATTTAGACAGAAAATTTTTAGAATAAAGTTGTGTTTTTAATTTTTTTATGAAGACTAACAAATCTCGTATAAAAAAATTTAGTATCTAGTACTATAACCTACAATAAACTACTACTATAGTACTAATACTTACGATAAGTAACAGTATCTATGTAAATACTTATACAGTATGAAAACATTTGATTTAGACAGAAAATTTTTAGAATAAAGTTGTGTTTTTAATTTTTTTATGAAGACTAACAAATCTCGTATAAAAAAATATAGTATCTAGTACTATTACCTACAATAAACTACTACTATAGTACTAATACTTACAATAAGTAACAGTATCTATGTAAATACTTATACAAAACAGTACACCTATGCAGGTACTGTTACAGTATGAAAACATTTGATTTAGACAGAAAATTTTTAGAATAAAGTTGTGTTTTTAATTTTTTTATGAAGACTAACAAATCTCGTATAAAAAAATTTAGTATCTAGTACTATAACCTACAATAAACTACTACTATAGTACTAATACTTACGATAAGTAACAGTATCTATGTAAATACTTATACAGTATGAAAACATTTGATTTAGACAGAAAATTTTTAGAATAAAGTTGTGTTTTTAATTTTTTTATGAAGACTAACAAATCTCGTATAAAAAAATATAGTATCTAGTACTATTACCTACAATAAACTACTACTATAGTACTAATACTTACAATAAGTAACAGTATCTATGTAAATACTTATACAAAACAGTACCTATGCAGGTACTGTTACAGTATGAAAACATTTGATTTAGACAGTAAATTTATGGAATAAATTTGTGTTTTTAGTTTTTTTCTAAAGACTAACAAATCTCTTATTAAAAAATATAGTACCTAGTACTAGTATCTACAATAAACTACTACTATAGTACTAATACTTACAATAAGTAACAGTACCTATGTGAATACTTATAGATACAGTACCTATGTAAAAGGCTGATTAATTTTTTTTCAAAATCTTTACATAAAAATTTTCGAGAAGGTGTGAAAAGACGCCTGTAAAAAGCAGAGCCCTTAATATTAATATTAAGAGGTCGCGCATCGGAAATTTCTATTTCCCGTTTAAATAACACAGGAATATTTTTTTTTAAATTTTGCAATTTCGTCTTTTTGCAACGACTCATTGAATTAGCGAACCAAAGCATATTTTTGTTAGAAAATTTGAGGCTCTACAAAAAAGGTCCTTACAAACTTTTCTTTTAACATTGTTTCTTTTTTTTTCTGCGCAGTAGGTTTTTTTCGATATTGACTTTTCTTGAGTTTCAACCATTCATTAAATAATTTTAAAACTTTCTGCAAAGCATGATAATTTTTGCAAGTTGGAAGTCCGGCTTGTAACCATTTTTCTTCAACTTTTTTTATTGTACCTGAAGCACTTTTTTTTAATGTTAGTTGGTGTATACAATCTCCGTTGGTTGGTAATTTTCGTCCAACAAGATTTTCTTTGATATCACCAATTAAGTATTTTTTATTTTCTATAATAGTCAATAAAATAATAAACAACAAAACAATAAACTTAGGGAGCAAAATAATAAATAGTAATATCTGAAGTTCGATTGAAAAGAGAGTTAGAAACAATGTGGCACAGTAACGAGGAAAATCAAAACATGTGTCTTTTTGGTTATGTCGGTAAAAAAGTGAACTCCATTTCTTAATAAACTACTGTAAGTAATTTTTGTTTAATAAAGTAACTTCAGTTCATTCGTTTAAAAAAAAGCGCCTAAACCAAAGGTTTTGTGACGAAAGACGAATCTACTTATAACGTAAAGTTAAAAAAATCTCCGAATAGCAAAAATACATCAGAAAATATTATTACTAGCAAAACATTGAGAAAAGATTCATAGTATCATCGAAAAAAAAAACATTGAATTTTTTTGTAAGTTCAGCTTTGACCTCGAATAACTTTTGAAGGAGTGTGACTATCGAAAACTTTGTAAAGGCCTTTTTTGTAGAGCGTCAAATTTCCTACAAAAATATGGTTTGGTCCGCTAATTCAATGAGCCGTTGCAAAAATACGAAATTGCAAAATTAGAAAAAAATTTTTCTTGTGTTATTTAAACGGGAAATAGAAATTTCCGATGCGCGACCTCTTAATAATAATATTAAGGGCTCTGCTTTTTACAGGCGTCTTTTCACACCTTCTCGGAAGTTTTTATGTAAAGATTTTGAAAAAAAAAATTAGCCGTTTTGTTTGAATCAGCCTACTATGTAGGTACTGTTACAGTATGAAAACATTTGATTTAGACAGTAAATTTTTAGAATAAAGTTGTGTTTTTAATTTTTTTATAAAGACTAACAAATCTCTTATTAAAAAATATAGTACCTAGTACTATTACCTACAATAAACTACTACTATAGTACTAAGAGGTAGCCAAAAGTTCCGACGAGGTCGGAGAGGTCCGATCAGCGGTCCGCTAATTCCTGTTGCAACTTTTTAGAGTTAAACCTAATGTTTCATTCCTGTTACTCTAAGCGTATTATTTGTTTGTTTAGTGATTGCTATTAATAAAATCAATCTTGAAATGACCAATAGAACCAAAACAAATTCAATTGGCAACTTCGAGCCGTTTCTGAAGAAAGTAAGTTGAGATAAATTTTTTTTCAAGTACAAATATTTTTCTTTGCAGCAGACCTGACCTGACCTGACGTAACATTATGTTTAATGTTTAGGTAAAGGATGATACAGAAGGTCAAACAATCAAACGCTCCAAGATGATACAGAAGAAGTTGAACCAGCAACTGTAAATACTTGAGATAACCTGTGAAAAGAGCCTGTAGAAGACCGTATTCTCTTCTGTACATGGAATTAAAACAGAAAGGTGCTTTGCTTTAAACCAATACAGCAGATTTTTTTAGTTTGTTTGTTGATGAATAGACAATATGGTCGATGGAACTAAAGTTTATGCAACGCAGCTTTTGACAGCATTTTCTGATTTTCCTGGATGTTCACGATATCACGAATAGTCTCCAACCTCGCGCAAGGAATAATGCCTTGTATAAGACGCTAAAATGGGTCTTGTCAAAATGCCTTTCATAAGACACTACTGGAGTATCATTTATTAGGTTCAGTAGTTACATTATAAAGATTAATCCTAACACAGTTCTTAAATACTGATTTAATTTAATTTTCACTACTCTGCTGTTCTTCTTTCCCTCGTTACTATATATCTAGCCAAAGCCCTTTCAAACCCTTAAATTACAATTACCCAAACATGAAATTCTTTTCTTTCTTCAATTGACATAAAGTGTAAAGCTTCTGGCATATCGACAATTCTTTCTCTTTTACTGCACCTAAGAATTATTCTCATACCTTGATTTTGGAGTTTTTGCAAGTGCTCCTCCACTTTAGAGTTATTTAAATTAAATCAAAACCGACCCGCAGTAGTCAAATAACGGCGCAATGATAGTTTTATACATAACACTTCTCATATACGCCGTCATGTCTACGCCAATTCTACGCATAACACCTAGCTTCGCACCTACCTTTTACTAACATAATCAACATGCTTAGAAAAATTTAAGTTTTTATCAATAACTATTCGTAAGCACTTAATTTCCGCTGCCACTTCTAATTCTTTTGGTCTTAACTTGACTTTTATATTTTCTTCATTCACACTTTTCCTAACTTTTCTAACTTCCACAACTTTAGTTTTGTCCACATTCACACACATCTTATTTATTCGATTCCATTTATCAATTCTTTCCATTTGTTTGTTCACTTTGTCACAACAATCACTACTCGGTGGCATAAATTAATCTGCAAACAGTCTGATTTCACAATTATTACTAACTTATATAAAGTCAAAATAATATTGGTCCTAGAGCTGATCCCTGCAGAACAACATCCCTTAGTCCAACATCAACAGAAGCTGACAACAGTCTATTAAACTTCACTATTTGACTCCGGTCTTCTAGATAACTTTGAAACCGCTTTAGCCCTATACCACTTATTCCAAAAGACTGCAACTTCTCAATCATAATTGTTCTATCAACCACTTCAAAAGCTCTTTTCAAGTCCACTCCCAAAACACCAATACTATCGCTTTTCCTTCTCCTATATTTTTCATATTATATAACATTTTTCAATTCGGTAAAACCTATTGCAACGCACTCTCACACGAATGTTTTTTTCTAGAAGCTTATCGACAATCTGTAAACAAGTTATTATCTTCTAAGTATTCTAATAATTGTTTTTGCACCAGCAACTCCAACACTTTCTTTGATCTTCGTACCTTTGGTATTGGAAGTACTGTAGCTTCTTTCCATGCATTTGGAAACTTTCCTATTTCTAATATTCTGTTAAATATCTAGCAAATATTATCCGCTGCTGCTTTAACTATATATTTCATTACATCTACATTGATTCCTTCTTCTATACCTGCCTTCGGCTTTAAATTTGTTACTATTGATTTCAGTTGCTCTACTTCCTTTTTTTTCAAATTATTCCAGTTGCTTGTACCATATCTTTTATGTTCTTCCTTAAAAGTGTCATGATTGTTACAAATTATTAATGCTTTAACGCTATTCATAAAATAATTATTGAAGATATCAGGCATTTGTTCGATTTTGTATTTTATACGGTTTTCAATTTGTACTTCTTCATATCCTTCTCTTTTACCTCTTATTAATTCTTTAAGCACACTGCACATTCCTTTTAAGTCTTGTTGATTGTTGACAAGTTTTTCTTTCAGATGATTTCTTTTTGCTTTTCTACACATATCACATCTAACATTATGTTTCCCAGTTGTCTAAATACCTCCCATTCTTCTTCACTTTTGCTTAAACGTGCCACTCTGGAAGCACTTTTTGCTTTTGCAATATTTGTAAATCTTCTTTAAACCAAAAATTTCTTTGCTGATTTTAATCCAATACAAGTGTCTTTTGTGTGTTAGTGTTTGGATCAAACTGGATCGCTGTTTGATCCAAACATCTAACAATTTCTTTAATCATGGCGCTTGTCAAGAAATCAACAATGTTGCTTTGAATACTTTCCAAACCAACCTTTATTATCTGTTTGAATTTTATTTTATCCATTCGCTTATATTTTTTATTCGCTGTTCTATGTTCTAATATACTACAATTGCAGAATGGCCAGTTATCTTTGGCTCATGCCATACCTCAACCTCCATTTCTACATTGCCAAAAACCAAATCAATTAATGTTTCTGAATTTTAAACAACTCTTGTTGCTTTTTTAACCAATTGTTTTAAGCCTATAGAATTCATTACTGTTACTCATCTGTTTCTAATATAATTATTTCTTTACATATCTATATTAAAATTACCCCTTATTATAGCGTTATCATTCCGCATTATGTTCTCACATATTCCTTATAAAAAAAATTATAAATTCTTCATCTTTACAATTTGGTGAATGATAAAGTATCATCAATATTTCTCTATATTGATGATACGAACAATATATAGCAGAGGCATCAAACAGCTAGAGAAAAGAGAAGAAAAAAGAGACAATACAGAAGAACACTCAAATTTACTAATAGGAGGCGATTTTAATGCAAGAATAGGAGAGGAGGGAAAAAGAAGTTGGGAGGAAGAAAAAAAAGAAGATATTAGAAGACCAACGGAAGACAAAAAGCAAAACAGGGAGGGAATAGCATTGATGAAAATGGTAGAAGAAAATGGGTGGGAAATACAAAACGGTAATAAAGAAGGAGATGAGAGAGGGAGGTGGACTTACGGAGGGACACAGTCGGAAACAGTTATAGATTATGGAATAATAAACCAAAGAGCATGGGACAAGGTACAAAGGTTTGAGGTAGGAGAGAGGATAGAGTCGGATCATATGCCACTAGAGATAATGATAACAAACACAAGGAAACAAAAAGAACGAGAAAAAAAAAAGAGAGAACAAGAAAGAGAAAGAAACAAGATTACAAGAATAAAATGGGACAATCAATCGATAGAGAAATACAAAAGCAAGCTTGAAACAGAACAATTTGTTGAAAAAGAAGTTGAAAAAATGGTAAAAGAAATAGAGATAAAAGTAAAGAAAGCCAAAAAAACAACATATGGAAAAGTTGAAAAAAAAAAGATAACAAATGGTGGGATACAAAATGTGACGAAACAAAAAGAGAAGTGAAAAAAAGATTGAAAGAATGGAGAAATAAGAAAGGGAAAAAGAAAAAATACATAAAGAAGAAAAAAGAATACAGAGAAACATGCAAAAAAAATAAGCAAAAAAAAAGAAGAAGAACAAAAAAGAATAAAAGAAATTAGAACGCAAAACGAAATCTGGGTATATGTAAAGGAGGCCAAAGAAGAGACAGAAAAGATAACAAACCAAATTGAAATAAACAGGTGGTGGAAACATTTTAAGGATTTACTAGAAGGAGAAGAAGAAAGAGAGAAAAAAACCGAGCGAAATAATTTAGAAAAAGAAAGAATTGAGGAAGAAAGAGAAGAGACAATAAAGGGAACAATAACAACAAAAGAAGTAGAAAGCATTTTAAGAAAACTTAAAAAAAAAACTTCAAGAACGGATGGGATACCGAATGAAGCATGGATGTATGCGAACGAAAGGTTAAAAGGCAGATTGATTAAAGTGTTGAATGAAGTGTGGAAGGGAGAAGAGTTATCTCGGGAGTGGACAAAGGGGATAATAATACCTATCCACAAAACAGGGGATAAAGACAATGAAAAAAACTACCGGGGAATAATTCTTCTAAATACGATGTACAAGGTGTATGCAATGTGTGTGGCTGAGAAATTGAAAAGAGAGTTAGAAAGAGTGGGAGGATTACCAGACTGGCAAGCGGGGTTTAGAGAGGGAAGAGGACCGATAGACAATGTATATATTTTGAATGCGGTAGTAGAAAGCGAGATAAAAAAGAAAGAAGGGAGAGTATGCGGAGTATTTGTAGATCTAAAAGCAGCGTTTGACAGAGTAGATAGGGATAAGCGGTGGAAATTTATGGAAAAGAAGGGAATAGAGAGAAAGGTGTTGGAGAAAGTTAAAGAAATTTATCGAGAAACAAAGTGCAAGGTGAGAGTGAATGAAAGAGAGAGCGAATGGCTGTGGACAAAAAGAGGACTGAGACAAGGATGCCCACTGAGCCCACTACTGTTCACAATATATATGGGCGATATGGAGGAAGGATTAGCCAAAAGGCAAGAAGGAGGAGTGGTAATGGGAAGAAAGAAAATTTGGTTGTTGGCGTATGCGGATGATATTGTGATGGTAGCGAGAGAGGAACAGGGACTGAGAGAAATGATAAAAAATGCGGAAAGATACATGCGAAAAAAGAGACTTGAGGTGAATGAAAATAAAACAAAAATATTAGTGTTCAGTAAGGGAGCAAGGAAAAAGGTAGAGTGGAAATGGGGTAAGAAAGATATAGAACAGGTGAAAGAATGGAAGTTTCTGAGATTTATGTTTGAGGTAAGAATTATATGTAAGGCGCGGGTAAGAGAATTAATGAAAAAGGGAACCCAGATGAGTGCGAAAGTATGGAGTACGGCAGAGAGAAAGTTTGGGGGAGAATATGGAATAGGAATGACATTATTTGACAGTCTGGTAAAAAGTGTGATGATGTATGAAGCTGAAATTTGGAGGTGGAAAGAATGAGTGGAAATGGAAAAAGTGCAAGAAAGGTACACAAGATGGATGTTAGGGCTAAGCAGAGAGACTCCAGGATATATAGTGAGAGAGGAAGGAAAGAGAGAAAAATTAAGAATAGAAGCAGGAAAAAGAGCCGTGAAGTTCGAAGATAGAATGAAAGATAGGGAAGGGTGCGAGATATTGAAAAAGAGTTGCAAAGTGATGAGTAGAAAAGCAGAAAGAGGAATGGAAAAAGAAAGGAAAAAATATTACGAAAGGAATGGATTCAGCGTAGAGGAGATCGGGAAAAAAAGAGAAGCGAGACAATGGGTGCATGGAGAATTGAAAGACAGAGACAGAGACATAGACAGGCAAGAAAGGAGGGGTGAAATTAGAGAAACAAGATACAATAAAGAATACATAAAGTTGATAACAAAAGAGGGACCGGAATATGTAAAAAGTGAAAGTAAGAGAGAGCGAAACATGATTGCAAGATTTAGATGTGGGAATGAAGAGAGAGACAACAGATATTGGATGGAAGGAAAGGAAAGAAAATGCAGAATGTGTGGAAGAGAGAAAGAAACATTGGAGCATTTGATGAAAGACTGCACAGAAATAAAAGAAAGTATGCTAGGGAGAGAGGATGTAATAAAAGGAAATAAAGAAGGAATAGAATGGATGAAAATAATAATGAGGGAGAGAGAAAGATTAAATCAGAAATTGAATGAAGAATAAATAAAAAAGAAAAAGGAAGAGATGACAGAAGGGAAAGCGGGAGACAGAAGTATGCAAAAAGAGTAAATGAAGACAGGGGAAGAGAACACAAAGAAAGAAAAGGGAAGATAGGATAGAAAAAAAATCAATATTTATTTAATTTCTATTTAATGTATATAATTTTATAATTGGGTATTAATGTATAATATATTTAAGCCTGTATAGGTAATAATAATAAACATGTTATTTAATTTCTCTATATTGTTTTTTTTTTATTTCTACAATTATTGTCCACCAATTTCCCAATTGCTAATAATGTAAATTTAATTTCTTCCTTGGTGTATAACAATACTATACCTGTTCTGGTCGACTCGGAACCGCCTCGCATACTCGTTTATATGAAGTTCATAATCTTCTATGATTTTTGTTACATGTATTTCTATAAAGCCTATCACACTTGGTCTATATGTCCTTAAAAATTCATTTTCTAAAAGATCTTTACGTCCCAAAAACCCCTGCGCATTTAATATTTTACTTTTACACTCTTTTTCACTTGTTGATTGCTGTAGATCATATAACATGACTTAATTTTTTTTTTTTTTTTAATTAATCAATAATTGTTTATATCTTGGCAATCTTAAAATAGAATATAAATACCTGGAGTTAAATGCTGTGTCACCAATCACTTACTACAATAATGAATCCAGAAGATCTTAGGATAGGTGAGATTTTACCATACACTTACAGGGATCCTAAAATGTTAAAACAACACCTGAATTTGCTATTTCAAACCATCCGTTAACTAACAATTAGTTTGATCAAGCGCTCTGTTAAAATATTTATAGACAAACATTTATGAGTCGACTATTATAGGCTAAGAGCTTACCTAATTCTATAGTACTATTGCTCCTTCAATTGAATTTACATATGCTGTAATGTATTTTGATTTCTTCAATTATTAAACTTCAAAATATAAACTATTTGATAAACTTCTTTTTTTTTATCAATTATAAATTACTGCCAATACAAACTTTAACATGCCACAACAATAATAATAATACTATGGCATTTAAAATGTCATAAACATTTTAGTACTAATCAGACAATAATTAATAACTTTTACGTAACATTATGCATCATATTAAATTCTTCAATTATTCTTATTAAATTTCTAAATTCAAATTTCAATTTTAATTCAAATGATTTTTAATGAATGACTGATTAATTAATTAATTTCTGCAAGTACACTATTTCATATGGTATAACAATAATAATAATATGGCAACTAAAATGTCATAAACATTCTAGTACTGATCAGACAATAATTAACAACTTTCACGTAACGTGTTTTATTAAACTCAGAGGATGTTTCAACACCATGTTCTAATAAACTCAGCGGTTACGCTACTTCAAATAAACACCTTCACGTAACGTGTTTCACTACAGAGGATGTTAAGACACCATGTATTAGTAAACTCAGAGGTTACGCTACTTTGAGCCAACAACTTCACGTAACGTGTTTTATTAAACTCAGAGGATGCCTAAGCACCATGTTTTAATAAATTCAGCGGTTACGCTACTTTAAACAAATACCTTCACGTAACGTGTTTTATTAAACTCAGAGGATGCCTAAACACCATGTTTTAATAAACTCAGAGGTTACGCTACTTTAAACAAATAGTTTCACGTAACGTGTTTCACTACAGAAATAGTAAACTCAGAGGTTACGCTACTTATTATAATTGCAGAACTGATTTTAGTTGATTCACATTATTATGTGACAGCAGAAGACTATATTTTATTTTTATGTGTAAATTATTTTAGTTGAAGAATTTCAAACTATGCATAATTTATTTAAAACAAAGTATAACTGTTTAAACTTGCTAATCTCAAAACATTAAATAAAACTTAATTTATTCGAACAAATACAAGTAAATTAAATTCTGTCAAAATGTCGACATTTGACCACTGTCAAATTATAAGAAAGTTGATGCAGTGCAGCGGTTACGAAATAGATATTTATGCATTAAGGGAGATATGAATGTTTTTTCTCCGAGGTTGACGTGTTACAGACCAAGGGCCGGAGGCCCGCGGTCTGTAAGTCTACCGAGGGTGAAAAACAGAATATCTCCCGTAGTGCATTAAATATTTTATTTTTTAGCAACATTATATTCTTTATTTTCAACATAAAACGTAAAAAAAACATTCAAAATTTGAAAAAAATGTGGATATCAAAGGTGGTTTGACTGTGCCGTTGCTACGATAGTTGCTACAGTTACATAAATTTGTTTTTCAATCAACAAAAAAAAAATGTCTGGAAGCAGCAGCGTTATTCCTCACACTGTGATTATAAAAGCGGAAAAAGCCAGTGAGGTATTGGTTCCGAAGAAGTCTGAACATTTGTACATCAAAGAATATGACCGATTTCATGTATGGATGGTGAAAAATGGGGTTACGGATATAAATGGAACTGTAATGTTAGCATATTTTCAAGACTTGGTATGCTTTAATCTGGTTGTTGTAAAAAGTTGCTTACATTTGTGTTTTCTTACAGTCACAATCATTTAGTCCAAATACGCTCTGGACCAAATTTTCGATGGTTAAATGTATGCTGCAGTTGAGAGATCAGGTTGATATTTCAAAATACCAGGAGTTGGAAGTGTTTATAAAACGGAAAAACAAAGGATATGAACCGAAAAAATTGAAAAACCAAGATCGTTGGCTGCTGAAAAAGCTACAAACTCATTCAAAAGCAACCAGTTCAGTGGAAAGTTTGAAAATTGTACCTTCTATTTGACTCGTGAACAGGCGCAGGAAATTGAGGAAGAAAAAAGTATCAAAAATCCCTAGGGAGTTATGACTATCTTTTCATGTATTGTATCTATGTTGAAAATAAAGAATATGATGTTACTAAAAAATAAATAAAATTATTTACCAATTAATTTTCAATATATTATAAATATCAATGTAACCAAACTACAGCAATAATTGTAACAACTTTAACTAAATGTTTATCAAACTTTTGAGTAATTAATTGGATAACTTTTTAATTAAATTATTATTTTATTTCGAACAGCTTGTATAGTAAAGAAAGAAAATGTGAAACTTTAAGATAATGCTTATCATAAATTCGACTAATTAAATTCTTGAATTAATAATTAAATTATTATATTTTATCAACTAAAAATATTGCTTTTACAGTCTATAAAATAATAAACCATAGCATAATGCAAATATTAAGTTTGATGAAGTTATTGTACTTTAGATTTGTTTCTACTTTAATTAAATATTTTTATTGCAATTCAATTATTAACTAGTATAATTAATTATCCAAACAATTTCCAATTACAACATAGATTTAAACAAAACATAATTTGACAATAATAAAATTATTTAAGGAATTGACTATAAATTGGCACTAGTTAATTTATTTATATTTTTCGCAAAAACGGTTACTTTATCAAAACTATCAATAATAATTAGTTATTTCATATTCAAAATACAAGCCCATTTTATATTCACAATATAAAACGACTGCTATAAATTAACAAATTGAGTGAATAACGACTCACAAGGATTCGTTCTTTTATATTTAAAATACAAGTTCATTCTATATTCAAAATATGAAACGACTGACAGAAATAAACAAATTCAGTGAATTAGGACTCACCCAAATTTAATTGTTGCACTTACGGCACCACAATAATTATTCACAACACTGGCACGTCAAGTTATACAGAAAAATGATCTAATTTACTGTAGTCACAAGTTTTATAAATTGCGTAGCAGGGGTAATCGGG
Organism: Lagria hirta; assembly: GCA_947359425.1. Classification (NCBI taxonomy): domain Eukaryota; kingdom Metazoa; phylum Arthropoda; class Insecta; order Coleoptera; family Tenebrionidae; genus Lagria; species Lagria hirta. The sequence continues at coordinate 9,839,114 of OX375801.1, read as the reverse complement.
GGTGGTTTCTAACCGTCTTGTTTCTGCTTTTTGTCATCTTCGGCGTGCCTATTTTTTTCCCTCATTGGCGTATCTGCTTCGTCTCATCGTTAGGATCTTAGGTACTGTGCTAATCTTATCTTTCAAGTATTGGCCCTTTATGGTGCCTATAGATTTATTTGTCTGGTGTCGTGTGAACCTTTATCTTAAAGACATTTACTAAAATATTCAATATTTGGTTTGGCCCGTTTTTTTTTTATTTTATCTAATCCCAATAACAATTATAATATTTATTTTTAAACTAAATATTTCAATTTAATGATTTAATTATACTAGTGTTACAATCAGTATTACACTGAACCTTGTCTTTTAGTTTATCTATTTCTCGTCTTAAACATGGACAGTTAATATCGTATGCCGAATGGTCCAATCTTAAGTTTTTAATTTTAAAATTCTTTATTTTATGTTCGCAATTAAAACATTTCTTAATCTCACGTCCGCATTCCTTAGTAGAATGTCCCGGGTTTGAGCAGTTTCCACAAACTTCGTCTTTCTTGTACTCTTTGGCAAAATTATAAAAACCGTAACATTTGTAGCATCTAATTACATTTATGTACACTTGCACTTTGCATATGTTCCAACATATTTTTAACTTTTCTCTTTGTAAAATTGATTTATTTTGTAATCTTATATGATAAGCATATTTATAAAAAATTAGGAAATCCTTATATATGACCATTACTCAATTTAAACAAAGCATTTGTTTGCATTTACTGACAGAATGTAGAGATCCTGTAGCAGCTGAAAAGCTGTAAGAAAGTCCTCAAAAAAGCGAACTCGATTAACCACACACAGTTTTTTTTTAAAAAGAAGGTAAATTGCACACCGCACAAAAATATTGTAAGGATTGTTACGGAAAGAAACTGAATGAAATATTATCAAAAAATTGTGTTAAAAAAGTGCCAACAAATTGTAAAAACTGTGTAGAGCAACCTCATATTTGTCTTTTTTGCTTTACGGTAAGTAAACAATTGGTCATTCAGTAAGAATTACCGGTTAATTAAAATATTTTATTTTGTTTTCATTTTAATTATATGTATTTGAATATCTCAAATAATTTGGTTTCAGTTAACGCACCATAAATACCAAAATCAATTTCTTGAACTAAAAAAAATACACATTTTTTTGAGACGGAAAGAATCTCACAATTGCATAAAAGTAATTTAAATAACATTCTACAAATTCACAACTGTTTATATATTATAAAGTCTAGCGGTCTGTCTGAACCGCCGTAAAGTTAGCGAGTCCATATGGACCTCGATGGCGCCGAAACTGTTAATAGATACAAATTAAAATAAGAGGTACATCGCTGATTAGACAACAACCTTTCTAACAGCAAAATATTCAAAACTTTTTTTCATAAAGCTAATTGGGTATATTCGTAGTTTATTATAAAGGTAGTAAAGTTACAACTTGCAGTTTATGTTTGATAAAATAATACTAGAAATTATTTTAGTTCCACAACTGATTACATTAGCATAGTTCTGCTCAAGAATGTCTTTATCCAAAATTTAGCACGATTTGCTGCAAGCATTTGAATTCCGTTTAATAAAAATAAAAGAATGGTATTTGAAATCGAGAAACGTTTTCAGTCACGTATTGACAATTACCTGAATAAGAGATATAATTTCCTAATGTTCGTAAAACTTCTAAGCGAATCATTATTATAGACTACGACCCGATTTTAGACAAACAATACTCAATTTAAAAAAATAAACAAAATCGTAAATTATAGATTTACTTTCAGCATTATAGATTATAGCCCAATAGGTTTATGTCTTTTCTAGATTCCTGAGAAATCATTTATCTTTTTAATTGAGTAATACGTATCAATAATTCTATAATATTGATGATGCCTGTCAAAAACCGTTACTAAACGGTGTTTTACTCTTCATTTTGTCTTCTTAGAAGAAATAACCGGCAACTAGAAGAATTTTCTAATATAATGCAGCTGCGTCTGTGAATCCGTATAAAATCGAAATAACAATTCTGCTCACATAGAAATTGCTAACTGTCCTCCTAACTGATCATAAACTTGTACTAGTACGACCACAATACCCATTCAATACAAATTCTTTTCTTCATAGCCGAGAAAATAAAAACAATAAATAATGCTAAAGCATAGTCAAAAAAAGTGAGAGCAAAAAGAATTATTTTTGACAAAAAGTGAGTATCATAATCACTCAATTTTTTTTTACTCAAATAAATGTTGGCACTGCACAGAAAACATTAATATGTTACCAACATTTGACGTTTAACACAGTTGTCCCACTTGCCAAAACATTTTCTATTAATCTCAATAGTTATTTCAACCCCCATGTGGTCATCATCAAGAATGAAACTAAGATATTATTTTTATGTTTGAGAGTGAGAAGCTTTTAAGCAGCATTTAAAAGCCTTTACGACACAAATGTTTTACCTAATGCCTCATATTATTGTTTTCAACATAAAATAGCAAGTTAAGGTTTTTATTAAACGTATTATTATTGAACTTTTATTTTATCAAAAAAAAAACTTCAATTAAGAAAAAGCATTTATAAAAAAACTGCGTTTATTAATAGATATAATGAAAAAATAAAATGTGAAACATATTTATTTAAATCTAAAGGTTTTGCTAAATTTTAACAGTTACTTTGAGTTAACAAGCTCCTACTTTTTTGCAACTTTTCAAGGAAGCCTCTGAGTATTTTACAATTTATCAAGAATAGTTTACTCATTATTCTTTTGAATTCAGAAAATCAACACTGCATTCATATCATACTCTTCTTGTAATTATAAGCTTCCTGTAAGCACAAAACAATACATTATAAACAACAGCAACACGTAGGCTTTCCTTTTCTCTTGATAGTTTAAACATGTAATAATTTTAAAATCCTTTTTAATCGTAATCCTCCCTTTCACTTGACTAACTGCCAATCAACCTGTCCAGGGATGCTTAAGACCATTTTCTCCCTCTCTAACTTAAAAATGTCATATTGCATCCGTCAGAGTCAAAAATATTTTCCGCCTTATTAGCGCATTTTTATCTAAATTTTAAAGTAAATTTAAATACATATGCACGGCATCGTTATGTACCGAGTCGCAAGCAACGATTTTTGAATCTTCAATTGTTTTACTTTTATTTAATACTTCAAAATATCAATTTTTTCCTTGTACAAATTGAGTGTGCATTTGAGCATCGAATACACAACCCAGCATGTGATGGGTTTTTTCATTTAGAAAGACCATGAAAATGTCAATAAAACATTTTCGGAAAAATGGTTTGTTTTGTGTTGTTTGGCCCAGTTGATGTAAGTTTTATAAGTCTTTTCATACCGCTCGGTATTAGATTGTTTGTAGCTTCTGCTGCAGCTTGCAATAACTCCGGAGAGTTAAATGTGTGTTACTAGAGTCACTATTAGACATTTTTAAAGTTTTTCAAGTTTTCAAAAACAAGTACAAGACTGTAAGAGGAACAGGAATATAATTGTAATTTTATCTCCTTGATTTGTAGATCATCAACATCTTGGATGACGTTGTGGTGTCTAAAAATAGTTTATAAAATGTCCTTATCTCTATAACATAAACACCATCGTCCGGATACCGTATCGTTGCTCATTTATTTATTCATTTCTCGATGAGTTTCTGAATGCTTCGTAGTGTAGGAAAATGTGTTTGTTTTGCCGTTTTGTAAATTCTGGAGGAAGTTTTGCTCATTGGGCGTCTGCTTTAGTTATACATATTATTATTTAGTGAGTTTATCTCATTGAGTGAATGCCTTAATATAGTGCATTGATATTATTCGCCTTAATATTATTTAGTGAGTTTATCTCATTGAGCGATTGCCTTACATATACTGCATGCTAATAATATTTAACTTATTATTGAAAGTAGACTTGAGTTCATGAAGATGTGGCAGATATTAAATGATATTCAATGTTAAACCATGTTCATGTAATGATGACGCATAATGGGCTTGTGCTTTGACTGGTAGTTTGGAGCGACTCGCTATCAGTCCAATTATCAAGAGATTTGACAAGTATACGGGACGACCCTTGTATTTTCGGTTCCTTTATACTCATTGCACAACTCACTATTTGGGGGGTAATTCCAAGAGAGCGAACACATTGCGGAGTAGACTCATTATTGTGATTAAGGAGAATTAAATGATTAATATGATTATTTAGCAAATCTGCTTTTGTATTAAAGACAATTTGCTTTAAGAGCAATACATGCCCATCTCTATGAACGACAGTTGAGACTCGCTATCAGTCCAATTATCAAGAGATTTGACAAGTATACGGGACGACCCTAGTATTTTCGGTTCCTTTATACTCATTGCACAACTCACTATTTGGGGGGTAATTCCAAGAGAGCGAACACATTGCGGAGTAGACTCATTATTGTGATTAAGGAGAATTAAATGATTAATATGATTATTTAGCAAATCTGCTTTTGTATTAAAGACAATTTGCTTTAAGAGCAATACATGCCCATCTCTATGAACGACAGTTGAGAGATATTTAAATATGAGTGAAATGCAATGACAGGTACATATTAATTTAATGATCGGCATTGATGTATTAAGGCTAATCACCATTCTTTTTGTTAAGTTTAGGTAACAAAGCAGTGACGAAGTAGACTTTTTTAAAACCGTCAATTTAGGTAACGGCAACTTTGCAACTTAACTTTTTTAATTTATCTGAACACATTTAGAGTAATATTTATATTGAACTAGCGGGCCCGGCAAACTTTGTTCCGCTTCAGTTTTGTTATTTTATTTTTCATTTTTCTTTCTTTTGTCATTTGTTTTGTTATTATATGTCAGATGCGTTTACGTTTTATATTTTACGATTTATGTCACGTCACACGAAATGGGATAAAAAGTATTCTTTCTTAGGCTACTGGTTCTAAAAAACCACTCCACCAATTTTCAGCCAAATCGGTCATAAATAGATATAGATTTTTAAAATAAACGACCCCAAAAACTTTTAAAATGATATGCAAATTAATTATTTACATTTATTACTCTTATCACATTCACCTCTTTAACATAAATATCGTTTTCAAAATCAACGACCTAAAATTCCTCGAAAATAATACCCATATCGTTTTTTTACATGTTTATCCCTAGAACACTCTCTTTTCATCCTCCTAAGAGTAATTTTTTAGAAAGCAGGAAACATATACCTATTAATTTTTTTTTGACAACTTAGGCAATTTATGGAAAAAATTATGAAAACGACATCAATGTTGATCTTTAGACATTTCGACCTCTTTCCGCCTTATTAAGGAATGATAATATTTTACTTCTAAAATTGCGGATTTAAACATAGATATTATTTTTAAAATAAACAAACCAAAATCTTTGAAAATCATACTAATATTGATAATTGTCATTTTTCATCCCTATCCCACCCCTTTTCATCCCTTTGTTAATAAAAAGTATCCTATCCTTTTCATTCAAATCCAGTCATCAGTTTGTAATTCTCCATACAAACTTTCACCCAAAGTTGGTATATGGGAAGTTGTCTCATGCAAGACCATTAACATGTAAACGCAGGACTTTGATCCGTGGTAGGAGAGTGGATCGATTTATTGCAAAAAAATTTTTTGCAAAAAATCTAAGTTTGGGAAAATTTCAGCATCAGGTTGCTAAACGTACCTAGAATCTTCGCTGTTTAATTCGAAAAAATGGTCCTGGATGTCTAGCGCCTACGTCATAAATGGTAATTTGCCGAGCCTCACCGAACGTTTCCGACATCGCATGAGACAACTTCCCATGTACCAATTTTGACAATCACCCCTCTTTTAGAAGGTGGTTTCTAGAATAAAAAGTATACTATGTCCGTCTCCTGGCTCTAAGCTACCTCCTCACCAATTTTCAGCCATATCGGTAAAGCCGTTCTTGAGTTATAAATAGTGTAACTAACACGACTTTCTTTTATATATATAAATTAAATAATGAATATTATGAGTGATGTGGCCAAACAGTATTCAAACTTGGACAAAATGCAACACTTTTCCGTCACGGTATGTAATGTACTATTAATTCACTCTTAATCAATTCGCATAATAATCAATTTTAATAAAATTTATGTATTGACATAAAATTAATCCACTTTATTTCAATTAGATTACCACACAACAAAATTTTCAATTTTTGTTTCTTCAATATTATGATTTTATTTTTTGATCTAATAATAAAACGGCCTGCCATAAATTGTCGTATTTTTGCTTCACACACAACAATTTTTTCCTAACGATATTATTTTTAAATATTTTTTAGAAAAAGTTTATTTTTGACTTTTAAGCTATAGAGTTAAAATCGAAAAACAAAAATGATAACACGCCAGATATAGATATAATAAACATTGCAATTGTTTTTTTAACCTATTCCAAAAATAACGAAGGTGTTCAAGTTGACTGTATTTTTTTATGTTTGTTACCTAAAATTTTTTGACTGAGTGAGCAGATTTAGATAATTCTTTCTTTATTTAAAAGCTGATGCCTTCTATGTGGTCCCATACTTTTGATCAAGATCAAGATCTTAATTAATTTAAGCAAATTAAACTAAAAGCAATTCAAATCAATTAAATAAATGAAATAATAATTGATAATAATTGTTCATAATTAATCTCATAATTTTTTTAAATCTTTAATTTGTTTAATTATTTAAATCTTTATTTAAAACATTGAAAGCATAACATTTTTCACTTATTAAAAAAGATGAACAATATTAAGAGTAATCAAGGGCGGTTGTGCTTTTTGGCTACGCAATGGCGTAGAAATTTTTGTGAATTTGAATATATCAATTTAATTAGCTTGCGTTATTGTTTTTGAACGCTGTAAGATAAGAAATACATATTTCTATCCCTTTTGAGAAATTTCCGATTCCTTTTTAAAAAATTCATACACTTTCAAATAATGCGCAAATGCATCGATACACCACTAGGCTCAAATGTCAATGACAGTTGTAAATAAAGACGTGAAATACAGGTTAGTTTACCAGCACTAATAAGTAATTAATTAATGCTATTTTCAAAATGGAATAAGGCGATAAAACGGAGAATGGAAATATTCGATTAATCTTTGTCTTCAAGAAAATGCAGGCTCAGTAGTTATTTTAACTAATTTTAGTACGAACCGATCTAAGACTTGCTGCCAAAAAAGCACAGCCACCCGTAAATTCTGTTAATATTATACACCCGGTATATGAAATCTGTATTATAATACGTATAAAAAATTAGAAAACAGTCAAATGACCAAATGCGGATTTTATTAGGTAATTACAGATCGATTAGTCTAATGCTTTCAATTTGTGATATTGTACTGATTACAAAAAAAACAAAACATTTGAATAAATTTACGATCATTCAAGTAAACAGAAGATAATTATTTTACTTCATAAATTTTTCCATTATTATATCACTATATTAATTCACGCAGTGGAGTTAGCACGCAGATTTTTAACATCTGGAGCTACAGTTTACAAAAATACATTATTATCAACAATGCATCTTCAATAATAGTTTTTATTTAAATATTTTTTTCAATTTTTATTCAAACGGAATGTTGAATTGACATTAATCTATCTAATAGCTTTTTAAGTAAACCTGTAAAAAGTCGATATTTACGTAAATATAAAAACCTGGGTAAAACCATTTTGTCCAGTCCTTGCTTAACTAAAGAACCATCACAAACCATCATTATGAAGTTTTTGGTATGTACTACTAGGTATTAAATTAAAAAAAAAAAAATATTGTATTACCTATTATTGTTGTAGTTTCTTCTTACTTTGGTAGCGTTTGTTGCTGCTAAACCAATTGAACAACAACACGATGCTCCTAAACAAAGTTCTGCAGGAAGTTATAACTTGAAAATTAACAGTAATGGTTTTTCCAAAGTTGAACAACGAGAAGTGGGCAGTACTGTTAAAGGAAAGTATTCATACAAAGACGAGTTTGGTAAACCGCAAACTGTTGAATATACTGCTGATCGAGATGGATTTAAGACTACTGGACACTTACTTTTCACGGTACCTATAGATGGTAATCGTCTAGTAGTTGACACTGAAGAAGGTGCCAGAGCTAGAGCTTTGCCACTGTAAAGCAGTTCTCAAGACCTTCATAAATAAATATTTATATAAAAAAAAATTAATTTTTGGAAACATCTTGTATTATTATTCGGTTGTTTGAAAAAAGTAAAGAATTCAAAAATCAAATTTCAAAATAATTAAAGAACACTTTCAGTTATTAACAATAATAGTATATTATTCAACAAGCGTATAATGATGGCTATTATTTACGAGGTGAAGTTTCAATCAGAAGAGAATAATAGCCATCATACGCGAGTAGAATACTATACTTTATGTACAACTATTAAATTGGAAAAGTTTGTTATAATAATCGTAGAAAATCCCATTATAATTAACACAAATATAAATGTATTTAGCTTAACAAATATCCCGTATTCAATCTAATCCAATAAAATGATGCTATTTATTTATAGTTATTGTGGGAGTTTACTTTTTATACATTTATTAATATAAATTATTCAAGTCAAAACGGCTTTAATATAATATTGCAAGAAAGAGGAATAGCTGAGTAGAGATTGCGCATAGCGCTTAGCTGAGAGATTGCCGTAAGGGCAGTAGACAGCGGTCAGCGGGTTGTACTAGTAGGAGTGTCGAGTGCAGTACACGTGCATAGTCAAGTCAAATCGAGAGAACGAGAGTGATAGTTATCTCTACACTCGAACGAATATAACTTGTGATTGTGTGCAAATAAAGTGCGAATGTGGTGTCTTAACATTTCTGTTTCAGTAACCTTGTACTAAAACGACTTGCTCTAATCTTAGGAAAGAGCACATGTAAGACCTTATTACATTATATTGATTATTATGATGCGTGCAGATACATCTATGTCATTATTGGCATACTTGTTTTTATTAAAGAGCATGCAGATTATTTGTGTCAGCATTGACACGGTTGTTATTGTTTATTATTGCGCTTTATGTGAAATGATTAAGAATGAAAACCTACAGCAGAGAACTAGTTCTGTTCTTGAGCCGGTCTTTACTACTACTATTATTATTTGGCTCTCGACGCCGATTAACATGATTTCTGTTTTTCGGTTGAGATCTAGCTTTCAGATTTCTTAAAAAGATTGGAGAGATCTTTGAGGCCGGGTTTGGTGCTGCCGCCAAGGCTGGTACCTTGTCACTGAAAATGGTTGTAGGTGCATTCCCTATTGTGGCAATGGAAGGTTGCAGTGTTCTTATACCTTTCAATTATTCCTTTAATCTTGTTTTTATTCTTTTCGCCGGAAACACTGTAAGCAATAGCCATCTAGGTTGAATTACCTAGGTGCAGGCATGACAGTGTGAAAGCCTTTTAACTTCTCACATTGGTACCGAAAATAATTATTAGGTTGAAAAATGGAGAAACAGAGGGAAGCCGCCAAAGTTCATGGAGTCGGGTTCGTATGATAGAAACAGCGAAGCCACCGTAGAAGAGGATGTCCTCCACAAGGCAATGTGTTTCATGTATGGTTAATCTAATTCGTTCAATTCGTTCGAGGCGGTTTCCTAATGGCGGCCACAAAAGGGGTGAGTTGTAGTAGATCGTTGATGATAATAATGTAGTCGGTTAATCTTGTATTTATGCAGTATTTAAGTTGCATTCATAATCAGAAACAGAATGTGGTGAGACAATCTGACAATTATTGTATTTTTCTTGCTACTCCAGTCGAAAGTACGTGATTTCGGCTGCGATTCCACGGCAGAAAGTGTATCTTTCATGCACTGGTAGAACTATGCGCGCGCCTTCTTTTAGCGGGAGTAAATAGCCGAGGGCATCATGGCGCGCAGTTCAGGTCCTGCACTTGCTGCCGTGGAATCGCAGCCGACACTACGTACTGTCGACTGGAGTAGCAAGAAAACTAGTATACACTACACGGGCAGAAAGCTGAAAGCCCTGGACTGCGCGCCTTGGGCATTATGGCGCGCAGTGCAGAAATCTCAACTTTCTGCCCTTGTAGTGTAATATACTATTAATGAAACTAGGTAATTTAATTATATGAATTTAATTATCCCGGCGCCTTCACCATTATTCTTATGCAAATTGCGTCAAAAAAAATACCTTTTACATTATTAATAATTGTAATATTTGAACCATTGGTCACGTTAATCGGAGGAATAGAATTAATTGTTACTTGAAACAGTTGAATTATAATGTACATTGATTCGTTTGGTTTACTTTTGGTTCAATTGAAGATAATATTTTGGTGGTCATATCGATTTCATTTTTGACAAATCCGTCTATTTGGTTTTCTGCTACGGTGGTAGACTTCCACCCACCTTCTAATTAAGAGCAGCAACTCTAAGTTTAAATATATGACCCGTTCAAGCTACTTTATGAGTCTGTTTAATAAGTCCGTTTCTTAATAAAATCTCTAAGGCCTGTAACCCCCCCCCCCCTCACCTCACCTTCACTGCTAAATTGAAAAACTTCCTAAAACTTATTTTATCTAAACATCTAAGCTCACAAAATCAAATAGATTTCAACCATGCTCCAGTTACTACACATTTGTCATTGTGAGCTCTGTTATTATTAACACAAAACTTAAGTAGAGATCATCACAACTCAAAACAAAACAAGTAACAAATTAATAAACATCTTCAGTATAATAATTATTAATTAAAACTCATTTTATGATCAATTTTGCACGTTTAAGTTCAAAGACGTTAATTTTCGTATTGTTTTCGTATAACAATTAGTTGTCAGTGTCAAAAATTAATGTCAAACAACGCATTAATTAAAAGATTGTTTTGTGAAAGACTAAAGCGAAAGCTTTCAAATTTTTTCTTAGTCAAGTAAAACACAAATTAAAAAATTTTTTAACTTGTTAAAATTGACAATTAACTGAATGGCGTTCAAAGTCAAAAACGTTCCGAGTCTTAAAGCGTTAAAGACATTGTTTACGCCCGCAAACAGTGGTCAAAATAGCTTCATCAATCAATCGTACATAAATATATTTATTTATTTGAAAATGTTTGGTATTATCGAATGTTTGTCATGTCAGAAAACTAATTTCAATTTGACCACATCAAACAACTTAATTCTTTGAGCAATGAGTCTACAGCTTGAGGCGGTTAATTTTCAATTTATCAGACATCGACTGAATGGCTATTATGTGTTTGATCTATTTCTTTTGAAAATAAGCTATAGTCGACCGCAGCAGACAAAAAATTATGTTTTTTTATCAAATAGTTATTTTTGAGATATTTCAAACAATTGAATGATTTTAAATGTTTCTACTTTAAATAAATTATATTGTAAATTTCTGTACTTACAATAGAATATTATATTATTAGGCCGACATGAGTAACTCGACTTTACAATATTTTAACATTAACTGTTAATGTTAAAATATTGTAAAATTGAGGAAAAGGCAAGATTTTGTGATCTAGCTGTCTGTTATACAAACTATGTCGGCTGTCTATATTTCTGCTCTGATGCTCATCAGACAGATAAAAGAGAGACGAGAAAAGAAGAGAAAGGTAAAGACTACATAAATTTATTAATGAAAAACAATGTTAATGCAAAATTAAAAAATAATAAAGAAAAAAAAATAGTAAAGCAACAACCAAAGATAAAAATAACAACAGAGAAACAATAAGATTAAAAGAATAAAAATTAAGAGTGAAAACTTTTAAATAGAAACAAAGAAAAAGACGAGAAATGAAAGTGGAAGTGGATATATGGGGGAATAAAGACTGAAACTCTAATAGACTATTGTAACGCAATGGAAATTTCGATTCAAATTTATAATAAATAAAATCGTAAACCAAATAATATTTTGGAAATTTTGAAGTAAATAAGTAATATACATTAGTCAAAAATAAGGAAAACCCAGGCAAAAGAGCAGTAAAAATATAAAAATGTCGGGTCAGTCCCAGCTATGGATCATTTCGTAGAATTTTCGTAAATGAGATTAAAAGCAAAAAGGCACCTTATCGTAAGGTGGTACTACTTTTTATAGAGGCAAAAACGTTTTTGATTGTATGAGCACGTTTAGACGAACGCCGAAAGAAACTTTTAAACACTCGTATCGTCAGATGATGTAGTTTATTAAGTAACTAATAATTCAGTCATCAAAATAATTATATCACAGTTTAAATTATGTAATTGACGTAATTGAGCAGCCTACATTATTAGTTCTCAAAGAACTGAAGTACTGGCCAATCTAAAGAATGCTCTAGTTTTCCTAATTATCTCAATTGTTGTAAGTTTAATTTAATGCACACAATAATTAATAATTCAATTAATAAGTCAGAACTCACAGTATTGTCAAGACGATAATCATTGTAGATAAATTAATATATCAATCAGATTACTTTGCGTCTTGAACGATATTTCAGAAATTCAATTTTGTTACTGTTAGAAAATTAATATTAATTATTAATCAGTTCAAATTAATTCAGTTCGAATTAATTCAATGATATTACTCTTCAGTAGATTAGAATTGATACAAACAAACATTGATGTAATTACTTAGTTCATAATCAAAATATAAGTTATTTCAATTAAATTACTAATTCAAGTACCAATTAATAAAACTCAATAATTAGATTATTAACATTAACATTAATAAACGTTTCATAAAATAATTTTCAAGCCTACAAACAAAACATCGTTTACGTTGTTCCATTGAGCTGTTACAGCACACCAAGTTTCTGTATTCTGTTACAGCCAGAATACATACACACCTATTCATATGTAGCTCATACCCTAAAACATATACATACATACAATTCCTTCCGCCCTCATTTTGTTGTAGCCGGTGAGGTTCCTAAACTCGAGTAGTAAAGTTTATCAAACGTTATATAAGGCAACAAGGTTCTTGCGTTTGATGGTTCAATAATCAGGCAATCGGTAGAGGTGCGTGTACGTACAGCTAACTTAGCGTAGTTAGCGTTACAGCTTTAATTACAGTATTACTGCTTTACAAAGCAATCTTACAGCTACCCTTGTTACGTCTTGCTCTTACACTATTGCGGTTGACATTTTATTTCTAATTTATATCACTTGTCGTGCAGTTTGTTGGATCAGCTGCGGTAGGTTACTAAAATTAAAATAAAGTTTCAATCAGTAAACTCTTAGTGTGTTTTCAAAGTTCAAGGTCTTTTAAAGACTGGCAATTCAATTAAAGATATTTTATGTTGATAATAGAATTTGAGTTTGTTTGTGAAGTTCTAAGTCATATAAAAGTCTATAGTTAGATAATTTAATAGTCATGAGAAGTTGAAGTGCGTACACGTACTACACAATAGTGTAGTTAGCGTTGAAGCGCTATTTATATTATGATCGCGTTACAAAGTGATTTACAGTTCTTTCAATTTTTTTGAAAGACAGTTAACTTTCAATTGTGAATTAGCTGAGATCAATTTCACGAGTTCTGTAGTTTGTTGTAGCAGCTGCAATGAGTTCTAAAAATTAAGTTTATCAATAGAATTTTGAATTGTTTGTAAAATTCAAAGAAATTCAGTAAATGCCAATTTATTAAGAAATTCCAATTGGATTATAGAATTTCAGATTGTTTGTAAAGTGGTGCCATTCTAATTTACTTACAGCATTCTAGTTTGATTATAGGATTTCAGTTTGTGTAAAGTTCCGACTCAATCATTACAAGTCCAATTTACTTACAGCATTCTAATTAGATTATAAAATCACAAAACTACTTATAAGATTTCCATGTGCTTATGAGATTCTAATTGGTCTACACTAGTTGTGAAGTTGTACAGTTTTTAAGTCAGTTACTGATCAAAGGTAATAAGTCATTGACGATTAGTTACGAATTGGTGAAAACATCAAATTCAACTTGTTTCTTTTAGTTTCAGTAGCCATTGTTAAATGTGAGATATTTATTATTGACTAGCTGGCCCGGCGAACTTCGTTCCGCCTTAGTTTTGTTATTTTATTTTTGATTTTTATTAAGGTCTTAAGGCCCCGTAGGGCCGATCTTAAGACCCCCTTAGGGGGCCGGGTTTAAGATCAAGTTATCGGCCCTTAAAAAATGTCTTTGTTATAAAAAATCCTTAATCTCTTTGTTAATAAAAAGTATTCTATTCTTTTCATTCAAATCCAGTCATCATAAGTTTCCATACCAACTTAATCGGTCATGCACACACACGATTCAATTCCATCAAATTCAGTCCAATTTCGTCGCTTCCAATAATTGTACTGCACCGTTGAGTCGTCAGTGGCCAACTAAAGAGTGGGTAGTGCACTTAACATGTAAACGCACTATCCGACTTTGGTTGGTGGTGGGGGAGTGGATCGATTTATTTGGAACGGTAATTTGCCGAGCCTCACCGAATGTTTCCGACATCGCAACGTTCGGTGAGAAACCGTTTCAAAAAAAGGGCTATTTTTAGGGTTTTTCCAGCAATAATTCTAATTTTTCTCGCCGTAAAAACCATCCTTGAACTTCAACGAACATTTTAAAAAAAGATTTGGCCAAATTGGTCCAGGCGTTGTTGAGTTATGCGCTTACCAACACATTTTGCGATTCATTTTTATATTATAGATATGAAGGCGGCCTCGTAGTTCCTCTTGTGACAGTAAGTGGTTGGTAACTCTCTAGACGAATGACTCCAGGTATTTATATCTATTTATATCTAGAGGTTGTAGACTTGATTGAATATATATAAATCATTATTATATAAAAAAAAAGTTACGTCACATAATTATTAATTGCGTTTATACTATGAAATAGTAAATCAAAAAGCATGGAAAAATGTGGAAAAGTTTGAGATAGGAGAAAGGATAGAATCAGATCATATACCTGTAGAAATACAGATTAAGAATAGGAACAAAAAATAAAAAAACAAAAAAAATCAATAATAAGATGAAACAAAAAAAGAAAAGATGCATGTTGTACTTTTAATATGTGTCTTTTACTGCAAAAAATAATTATATCTAAACAATAATTCTTCTGTGCATATGAAATGCCAACTCTATAAACAAAAAACTCATATTGCACCCCAGCCTTGATAAAGGAAATAAACATAGCTCAATCAAATAGTGATGAAGAGTTTCCCTTAATTGCCCTAATTGTAACGGCATTCCCAATATTTTTGTTTTTGATTATTCAATTAGCTCGTTAGTACCACAAAATATTTAAACACTGAAATGATAAAAAAACGCAGAAATTTTTTGTATTTACATAAAAAAAAAAGAATTTGAAGTAAATAAATGTAAAACATGGACTTGTGAAGGTGTTCCATCTTTTTGACACGAAATGGGATTGTAATAATTAAATGTAAATTAAAAAAACACAATATCTTCCCATAGATGCTTTATTTCAACTTAAGGTTGAATTTAAACTACATATGTTTCGGCTTGTACTGATTGTATGTATTAATCAGAGGCCATCGTCAGGTTTAAGAATATTTAATACAAATGTTTCAACTAGCCGACATGAAAATAGGAGATTACTATGGTATATCTCAGAGTAAACTAAAGAAATGCAGGTAGCGAAAGTGGTTGAAACTACTTGGAAGGGAGGAGGTACTTAGAGGAATTAACATTTTTCTAAGAAAGAGTATGAAGAGGTAAGTATTTTTTAAAGAGATTACTGTGTAACAGACAAATCGAGATATGTGGAGCTAAATATTTAATAATGATTATTTAAAAAATGATTATTTTAAAAAAGATTATTTATGAAAGGTTTGATAATTTGAGTAGTGAATTCAGTTTGGTCATTTAAGATTAAATTAGGTGATGTTTTCTTCAGTTTTAAAATTTCTAATGCTTCCAAATTAGCGCTTTCAAAAACATTATTAGGGTTGTGTAAAAATACTGAATGTGAAAATGTGTGTTTTTTAGATATGACATGTTCTGCAAAAGTACTTTTGTTTTTTAATTCTTCCAAATCTATTGTGTTTTTGTTTTTGTGTTTGATTTTTAAGTATCTTAGATGTTCAGATATCCTAGTTTTAAAAGATCGCAGTGTTCGACCTATGTAAGAGTTGCCACAGGAGCAAAAAAGTTGAGAAACTCCGCTTTTTAAGTTTTTGAAAGTGGCTAAAAGCTATTTTTATATTAAATTTTAAAAAGAATTTTGAAATTGAATTGGACGTTTAACCTATGTATGGTAAGGTGAAATATTTAATAGGTTGAGAGGGAGAATTGAGATTTGAGATTAAAGAAGTGAATTTGTTAAGATAGAATTTGTTTTGTGTTTTTCGGAAAAGTTTATTAATTAAGTTAAGAGGGTAGGAGTTATTAATAGCTAATTGTTTGATGATGTTAAGTTCTTTATTAAAGTTGGTTTTATTAAGAGGTAAAGAAAATAGTCTATTGAAGAGGAAATGAAAACTAGCTAGCTTTTGGGAGAGAGGATGAAAAGAATTATAAGGGATTAGAGAATCTGTTGTTGTGTTTTTTCTGTAGATGAAAAGATGGTGTTTGTTGTTGAGTATTTTGATATTGAGATCTAAGAAATTAATGGAATTATTGATGCTTATTTCATGAGTGAATTTAATGTTTTTGTTTAAGGAGTTTAAGAAAGAGAGAAAATTATTTAGATCATTGGTAGAACCTTGAAAAAGACAAATGACATCGTCGACATATCTGTACCAGTAGCAAAGATTTTTTTTAAAAGAATTTTTTTGGTTGATGATGAAATTTTTTTCCATATTGTTCAAAAATATTTCGGTTGCTAAGGGTGAAAGAGGGTTGCCCATGCTTAATCCGGAAAGTTAGAATAGAAATAGAAAACATAAAATTTAGTAAGAGAGTAAGAAAAAAAGTAGGTTAGAAAAAGAAAAAAAAAAATAGGTTATATAATGGAAGTATTTAGAGTACCTAGTGTTTAAAGAAAAGAAACAGATGTAAAAGACTATTGTGTTTGCAATGTTTAGAAGTCTAAATTTAAGGATAAAAAGAAAGAGTAGAGCTAGAAAGAGTGCAATAGAAATATGTGAGATGGATGTTAAGATAAATCAAAGAGACGCCAGAGTATATAATAAGATAAGAAAGGAACAGAAGAGAGACTAAAAATCAAAACAGGAAAAAGAGTAGTAAAATTTGAGAAGGGTGTGAGATATTGAAAGAGAGCTGGAAGGCAGTGAGTAGAAAAGCAGATAGAAGAGTACTATAAAAAAAATATTTAGCCTAGAAGAAATAAAAAAAAGCAAGACAATGGGTGCATAAAGAAATGATGGATAGATATAGAAACAAAAACTCGGGAGATAAGATATTCAATTGAAGAACAATCAAGTACCATAAATCATTTTTTTTAAATTTCAGATTCTGTATTTTAATCATTAATTATTGCATCTAATGCTGAGAATTTTGCTGATAAATATAAGTTTTAATACAGCTAAAAAACGGTTAAAACTAAATGTTTCTTGCTTGAAAAATAAATGAAAAATACCTGTCCTAAATGTTCTTTCATTCAATTGTTTCAGATAAAAATAAACGACAAGAAGATATCGAAATACACACCATAAAATCAACTGGCACAACTGTAATAAGATATTTTATTTTTGAATCGAAATGTATAAACGAAAGGGATATCTCGAATACTTAACACAACAGTAGTGTTTTGCTTCAGGTTCTGGGAACGAAGAATATTATTAAAACTCGACACCGCGAAACCTCTTACACTTCACCGATTTTAGGTCTGTTACAGCTTGAAGTTTGAGTATTTCCACCCGAAAGCTTTTGTACTGCAATTCATGGTTGTTAAGTTTCGGTGGAATGTAATAAGTTAAAGTATGTCGATGCAAATAAAAAAATCTTGCTCAAAGAAAAAACAAATAACTTAAACTTCTCCCATTGGTTCGTTGAAAAATCAAATACAAAATTTTTAAAAGATCAAAAATCCAGGGTTTTTAACCAAATTTGCTGATCACAATTAACTTAATAGTCATTTTCTATATTATGCTGTTTTCTCAAAAAAAATTAAATCTGTGTAATCTATGTAGGAAACCATATAGCACATTTAAAGTTTGTGCAAATTAGTATTAAGGAGCGATAAAAATGTTTATTTTCAAATTTCGCGGTAAATTTTACTTTTGCAAAGAAAGATATGTCATCATACAATGACATCACCATGCTTCTTAAGGGCTCTGCTTGTCATGTGATTGTTTTCAACCAATAGAATAGTTTTTTTTTTATCGGACAAGGAAAAATTGTTTCTAGATGTTCTTGTAGAACACGCTATTTTATTATTTTTTCTCGATCCTACTAGTTTACTTGCATATTTGTGTTATTGCTTTTTTTATGGGTTTTTACTAATTTAATATTAATATCTGTAAGAAGATAATTGAAAGTAATTTGAGATTACTTAGTTTAACTTGAAAGATCTCTATTAAAAATTATCTTTTAAGAGTCTTAATTAGATTAATAAGATTAATATAATTAAATTAATTAATATTAAAATTTCTAAGAATAATAATATTAATCACATTACTCAATTTAACACATCACATTAATGGACCACCCCGGCAATGTGTTCCCTCTCTTTGAATTATCCCCAGATAGTGAGCTATGCAATAAGTATAAAGGAACCGAAACCTCAGTCATCCCGTATACCTGCTCCAAACTACATAATTACATGTACATGATTTAAAATTAAACAGTTTAATGAGCACAACAAACAGTTAAAAGACAAACTTACGATGCGCTTAAAAATTATAAAGAAAAGAAGTACTTTTAATATCATTTAATACCTGCCATATCTTCATAAACTCAACTCCACTTTCAATACCTTTTCAATATCATTAAGCCGATAATATTAACATGCATTATAACTAAAGCAATCGCTCAATGAGATAATCTCACTAAATAAAAATTAACATGCACTGTAATCAAGACAAACGCTCAATGAAAAACAATCACCAAATATTTACAAAACAGGAAACAAACACAATTTTCCTACACTACAAACTATTCAATATCTCATCGACAAAATTAATCACTAAATGAGCATCGATATACGGTATACAGATGCAGGTATGTTTATGTTATAGAGATAAGAACATTCCATTAGCTTTTCTCATAAACCATGGCGTTATTTCAGTCGCTCTACAAATAGAAAAAAAATCAAATTAAATTTTTGTTTCTCTTACATATCTGTGTTTATTAGTAGTTGCTAATTGTTGTGTAATTTTCTTATTGTTTTTATTTGTGCGATTGTGTTGTGTATTGTTGTGTTTTGTGTTTCTTTTGTCTAATTGCGTCACAGTTACATGTCTAAGTGCCGGAATTCATAGTCGTATCTCAAGCTCAAGCTTGAGTTCAAGCTTGACTTCAAGCTTGAGTCCGTCTTAAGCAAAAACTTTGGCAATGCTCGGGGGAAAGCGTCAGTAAAACAAAAGTAGTAATTTTTGTGATGTTAGGTTGGACAATTGTGACGCATGAACGTCATTCGACGTGTTTATATTTACTTTAAAGTGACAGGTCAAGTATCGAAAGTGTTTTGTGTTGTCGGGTGAGTACATGTCTACTGACAGAAAACAGGTATGGTAACTTCATAAAATGTGCATTATAGACAAAAATGCTGCGTATACAAAAACAGCAAAACCCTTGTTGTCCCGCATGGACAACCCCCATTATTACATTCTCCTCAAAACACGAAAACTGGAAAACTGCAAAAGTGAGACCAAACAGAAGCTAGCTCACACTCAAAAAGTGTGTAAAGATGAAAGTTTATGGCTGCCGTTTCGTCTACTATGCTTCTCGCAAAGCAAACAATACCTTACACTTATAATGTAAACTAATAAAAATTTTGCTTTTTTTGTACAGTAGAAGGTGTTACAAAAAACCGCACATAACTCGTCCAACATGTCAATGTTCGTTGTTATGAAATGCAACACATAATACTCTTCAGTATTTTTCAACGTCAAACGATGGCATAACCTGCAAATGGCGTCTTGAGTCGGACTTGAAATAGACCCAGTGCGCTTGCGCATCAAGCAAAAAGCGCCCTTATTTACACCGTAACTTGATAGTTAAATCTTGATATTTGTCTATGAATACTGATCCGGACTTGAGATCGATCTCAAGCTCAAGATATGAATATCAGATTTCACGAGCATTGCCGAAGTCCGTGCTTGAGATGGAATCAGCGATAAATCTATTTCAAAACGCATGCAAACGCTTTCCCTAGCATTGCCGGAGTCCTTGCTTGAGTCCAAGCTTGAGACGGACTTGAGCTTGAACTTGAGATACGACTATGAATATCGGCATTAGAGCATTCGAAGCTCCTCGATAGATTCCACATTTTTTGTACATATGTGGCTGATTTATATCTTAATTTATTATAATTAATTTATATTTTAGAGATTTCATAATTTTTTTTCTAATATTTTTAGAACCAAAAACCATTTTCGTAGACTTCCCTTGCCCTAAGAAGTTTATAGTTAATAGTTTTACTATTTTAAAACGACATGCGCTTTTTATTCACATATTTCATGTATATTTTTCCCACCCAGCACCCTTTTTTCATTCTCTCTTCCGTAAGTTTATCTACTAGAGAAGTACAAACTTTTATTAGTATTATATGATTATTAATAAGGTTTGATTAATGTCTGCAAAAATTTTTTTGTGCAAAACAGCATGATATACAAAATTACCGAAGATTTCACAAAATCTATAAAATGTTTAAATTTTTTGAAAATTTTTCATGGTGGATTGTTTTATTGTGAAACACAACCAAGAAAAGCCCGAAAGGAGTTGCTTTAAGATTGCACACTAATTACTTATGCACTTAATTTAAGATATTCACAAAGTATAAAGGAAAATCCAACATGGGATGCATAACGCAATTAAAGCTGTAGCAACAGGGAAAAGAAGCATACGTACCGCAACTAAACAGTTTGGTACAGCTTATCCTGCTCTCAGAAAAAAATTTTAAAATAAATCATCAACCACAAAGTTAGATCGTTTTACAAGAGTTTTTTCTTAAGAAATGGAGTAGCAGCTTATGTTCATATTAAAAAGATATATGATCTTTTCTTAGAGTTAAGACGAGAAGACTTATTCATATTAGCTTATCAATTTGTTGTCAAAAATAACCTACTCTACACTTTCAGAAATGGTAGAACCGGAGAAAGATGGTATTATAATTTTATGAAAAAGCATCCAGAATCAACCAGTATTGCGCAAGCTTGTGGTTTCAACAAGTCAAGAGATTCTTTGATAACTTGAACTATGTCAGAGAAAGAGATAATTTTGGATTATATAATATCTTCAACGTGAACAAAACAGGCATCCAGACTTCTACAAAAAAAACTCTGAAAGTAATTTTTTTTCGCGGGAAAAAAATTTGATGCGATATCATTAGCAGAAATAGGTCATTTTATTACAGCTCCATGTTGTTGCTCAGCCACGTGTAGATTTATACCACCTGATCTAACTTTTCTTGGCAAAAAAAGAAATCTTAGCTTTTTGAATCTTACTCCCTCGGAAACCGTCGATTTTGTTAGCGATAATGGATAGATTAATTGGATGATATTTTTTGTGAACACTGTGAGACCTACAAAAGATCAAATGGTTTTGTTGATTTTAGAAAATCAATAGCAGTTTTGGATTATGCTAAAGAAAATAATGTTGTGATACTTTTGGATACAGCTCACACTACGCATACAATGTGACTGTGAGTGTGTAAAGGCCACTAGAAACTGTTTTGAGATGGAAATTACAAAGTGGCAAAAACAACATCCAGTACAACGTATCACTTTCTACGACATTGGTGATATTTTCGGTCAAGCTTACTTGAAAGCAGCTACTTCTGTAACCGTTATTAGTGGATTCAAGAAGTCTGAGATTATATACAAATGGCGTTTACCGATTTAGATTTTGTTCCATCAGAAGTCACTGAAAGAGATAATCAAGTAACGAGAACCAATTTAGAAGCTTTGGTTGAGACATAGTAAACCGCTATCAGACACCATCTCATCTCCAAGCCAAATCTCAGAACGCTCTAAAAAATCTTGCTGTACCTGGTCTTTCGAGTGTAAAGAAAACTAAGAATATAGTGCAATTAGAAGATATAAAACCTATTCCAAAGATCGATACTAAAACGACAGTTTGCATAAAACAATCTCAAAAATCAAAAATTTTAACTTTTACTCTTTTTAAGAATGCGTTAGAAAAAGAGAAGCAAACCGTGTCAAAAAAATGTAGAATCTCGAAAACATTGAGAATAAGAGTACTACTTCCATCTCCAATTATAATCCCTAATTATCCCACTAAAAATTCATTCTCTTGTTTAATTTAGGGAGATGTTTTTGGTAATCAACAGCCCGGACAAAAGCGGATTTCCGTGCAGTATTAGGGAGGAGTGGGCTTGCACTGACTGGACCACTGACGTCTTCATCTGTGATAATTGTAGGGAGAGTGTCATTAGGTCAAAAAAATAACATTTTTTCCTGTTTTTTAAGACATTCCTTTTGCCCTAAGTGCAGATTTTTTTCTTGTATACTTGAGCAAAAAGACCCAACTCCACATGTTCATTTTTTATTATCTTTCTTTTTCTGTTGTCTATCTAATTTAACAATTGTTGTTCTTTATTAAGTATATCCTAATGAAATAGTATGTTTATCATTAAATAATACATTTTTTCTACGACAACATCAAAAAATGTTCTTATCAAGAGTGCAAATTGAATCATAGGAAGCTACATTTTGTATTGAATTTCATTTTCATCAGTTGCCTAGGCAAGTTGCTAGACAACAAATGCAATATGAAATATTTTGTGTTCGGTCTGCTGTTTTTGATAACAAAAATAGAAGTGACTTAGAGAATATAACGCCCTACGACAATAAATGTCATCGTGCTTATTTCCAAGAAATCAGATAATTAATATAGAAAGTGATAGTTATAATGATTGGGAATTAACATCTCCAAGTATAACAGACGCGGCAAATTTAACAACACTAAGTTTGTTGCCTGAAATATCAAAGAAAATGTACACACGGACTTATTACCAATTTTTAGAGTAGAAAAGAGTTCGAAACGCAAAATTGTTTTGCGAGAACGTTTTAATCGCTTAAAATTCAAAAGTTCCACATTATGGACACAATACTCAAAGCTACAAACGACTCTCAAGTATATTAAATAATATAGATGTTGCAGATACTTAAAACTCAAAACATTCCTTGAGCGACAGTTCGACTGCTACAGACTCAAAAAGTCGAAGATCTTTACATCAAATGACATCAATAAATTTATTAAAGAAGCCTCAGATGAGATCTATTTAGCAACAAAAGTAGGTTTTATATAGCCATATAATAAAATATATATTTAGGTCGCATTAATTATGGGCATAATGAGTGCATGTAGAACACATAAATTACATCTGATGAAAATTACTAATTTCCATGATTTGGGTTCAGCTGTTTTAATAACTATACCATACACTAAAACCAAAGTTGTACGAAGTTTTACCGGAACTAGTCCTTACTATAAACCTTACAAAAAATATGATAATCTCCGCCCTTCAAATGTAAATGATCCATGTGTAATGCAATAGAAATTTCGATTCAAATTTATAATAAATAAAATCGTAAACAAAATAAGATTTTGGAAATTTTGAAGTGAATAATAAAATATTTAAATATACATTAGTCAAAAAATAAGGGAAACCTAGGCAAAAGGCAGTAAAGAAATAAATCAGTCGGGTCGGTTCCAGCTATGAACCATTTCGGAGAAGTTTTAAAAGAAATTCTATAAGCGGGTAAATTTCTAGTTGCTGTAAATGAGATTAAAAGCAAACAAGCGTTTTATCGTAAGTTGGTACTATATAGAGGCAAAAAAGGTTTTTGATTGTATGAGCACGCTTAGGCGAACGCCCAAACTTTCCAATCCCTCATTCTGAGAATTATATACAAAGTAAAACTAAATAAAAATTCCAGGACTTACAATTTTGAGAAAGGGAAAGAAATAATCACTAAATAACTAAAATAGGGAGTCAATGTTAGTTTGGGTGGCAGTGAGAAAAGGTGTCCAAATTCAGTTGTGCAAATTAAGAACTAAGTGCAATCCAGAAGTAAAACGGTGAGTAATTGATCTCACAGAATTTGTATAACACTATTCCGTATTAATGGTTTTGATGAGTTATCTACCAGTTGAATAGTTTCAAAAATTGCTTCATTTACCAATTAATAAAATTAATTTAAAATCTTAAATAGTTCAAAGGACAAAAACCAATACTTCAATCTTTATACTATTTTAGAATAATGCAATTAAAATAAAATATATTATTTCAGTCTCATCAAAGTTATGAAATTACGAATTAAAATATTACTAAATAATTTGTAAATGATGGTTTTGTTATTATGTTATTTTGTACGTTCAACCATTTTGATTTACATCTCTCGTACCGTCAGATGATGTAGTATATTAAGTAATTGATAATTCAGTCATCAAAATAATTATATGACCGTTTAAATTAGGTAATTGACGTAATTTAACAGTCTACATTATTAGTTCTCAAAGAACTGAAGTACTGGCCAGTCTAAAAAATGCTCTAGTTTTCTTAATTATCTCAATTGTTTTAAGTGTAACTTAATGCACATAATAATTAATAATTCAATTATTAAGTAAGAACTCACAGTTTTGTCAACACAATATTGATTGTAGATTAATTAATATATCTAGCAGATCACTTTGCGTCTTGAATGATATATGAGAAATTCAATTTTGTTACTGTTAGAAAATTAATATTAAATATTAATTTACTTCAAATAAATTTAATCGGAATTAATTCAATGAAATTACTCTTTAGTAGACTAGAATTGATACAAACAAACATTGATGTCATTACTCAGTTCAAAATTAAAATATAAGTTATTTCAATTAAATTACTAATTAAAGTACCAATTAGTAAAATTCCGTAATTAGATTATTAACGTTAGTAAACGTTTCATGCAATAATTTTAAAGCCTACAAACAAGACGAGTAAACGACGTGTACGTTGTTTCCTTGGGCTGTTACAGCAGACCGAGTTTCCGTATTCTGTTAGAGCAGAATACATACACACCTATTCATATGTAGCTCATACCCTAAAACATATACATACATACAATTCCTTCCGCCCTCATTTTGTTGTAGCAGGTGAGGTTTTTAAACTCGAGTAGTAAGGTTTATATAACGTTATATAAGGTAACAAGATCCCTGCGTTTGATGGTTCAATAATCAGGCAAACGTTAGAGGTGCGTCTACGTACAGCGCACTTAGCGTAGTTAGCGTTACAGCGTTAATTACAGTATTATTGCTTTACAAAGTGATCTTACAGCTACTCTTGTTACGTCTCGCTCTTACACTATTGCGGCTGACATTTCATTTGTGATTTAAATCAGTTGTCGTGCAGTTTGTTGGAGCAGTTGCGGTGGGTTATTAAAGTGAAAATACAGTTTAAATTAAGGTTTAAATAAAGTTTCAATTAGTAAACTCTTAGTGTGTTTTTGAAGTTTAAGGTCTTTTAAAGACTGGACATTAAATTAAAGAAATTCTATGTTGATAATAGGATTTGAGTTTGTTTGTGAAGTTCTAAGTCATATAAAAGTCTATAGTTTGATAATTTGATAATCATGTTGAAGTTGAAGTGCGTACACGTACTACACAACAGTTTAATTAGCGTTGGAGTGCTATTTATATTATGATCACTTTACAAAGTGATTTACAGTCCTTTCTACTTTTTAAAAAAGACCGTTGACTTTCAATAGTGAATTAACTGAGATTAATATCACGAGTTCTGCAGTTTGTTGTAGCAGCTGCAATGAAATTGAGTTTATCAATAGAGTTTTGAATTGTTTGTAAAATTCAAAGTAATCCAGTAAATGCCAATTTATTAAGAAATTCCAACTAGATTATGGAACTTCAGTTTGTTTGTAAAGTGGTGCCATTCTAATTTAATTACAGCATTCTAGTTTGATTATAAGATTCCAGTTTGTGTAAAGTTCTGACTCAATCATTACAAGTCCAATTTACTTACAGCATTCTAATGCCGTATTCATAGTCGTAGCTCAAGCTTGAGTTCGTCTCAAGCAAGGACTTTGGCAATGCTCGAGGGAAAGCGTGTGCGTGCGTCATTCTGAAATCACAAAAGTAGTAATTTTTGTGTTGTTAGGTTTGACACAATTGACGCATGAACGTCATTCTGCGTATTTATATTTACTTTGAAGTGACAGGTCGAGTAAGAACTCGATGCCGCAGGGGTCATATCGAAAGTGTTTTGTGTTGTCGGGTGAGTACATGTCTACTGACAGAATACATGTATGGTAACTACATCAAATGTGCATTATAGACAAAAAAGCTGCGTATACAAAAACAGCAAAACCCTTTGTAGTCCCGGGCAACCCCAGTAGTGTACAAAGTAATACGACGGATGCCGCAATAGTTCAAGAAAAGCGAACGATCTGGACTATTATTACATTCGCCTCAAAATACGAAAGCTGCAAAAGTGAGACCAAATAGAAACTAGCGGAGCTCAAACTGCGCGCTTTTGAGAAGGACAGTGTAAGCGCAACATTAATATAAATCTTACCAAACCTTTACCCAATTTTATTGCAGGAAATGGATGCAGAAAAGTTATCAGAGTAGTTAGTAGTAGGAGCTATTCAAGAAGTGTGTAAAGATGAAAGTTTTTGGCTGCCGTTTTGTCTACTATGCTTCTGCAAACAATACCTTACACTTATAATGTAAACTAATAAAAATTTTACTTTTTTTGTACTTATGTTTACCAGTAGAAGGTGTTACAAAATAAAATTACTACCCCTGTGACTTTTATTATTATTCAATGCTTTCATTTTTGCACAAAATGTGGCAAGCCCTTTAATTTTGTGTAAGTAATAATTGTCTTTCCACTAATTTGTAAGGAATCCTACATTCACCACATTGTCTTTTGTGAAGCTTTAGCGACGCTTAAATTCAAAGTTAGAAAAAAATTCCAATGGGTTCGCAGCATCCCGCACATAACTCTTCCAACATGTCAAAGTTCGTTGTTATGAAATGCAACACATAATACTCTTTTCAGTATTTTCCAACGTCAAACGATGACATAACCTGCAAATGGCGTCTTGAGTCGGACTTGAGACAAGTCGAGGCCTTGGTTGAGACCGACTTGAAATAGACCTAGTGCGTTTGCGTATCAAGCAACAAACGCCCTTATGAACACCGTAATTTAATATTTAGATCTTGAGATTTGTCTATGAATACCGATCCGGACTTGAGATCGATCTCAAGCTCAAGATATAAATATAAGATTTCCCGAGCATTGCCGAAACCCTTGCTTGAGACGAAATCAGCGATAAAACTATTTCAAAACGCACGCAAACGCTTTTCCGAGCATTGCCGGAGTCCTTGCTTGAGTCCGAGCTTGAGACGGACTCAAGCTTAAACTTGAGATACGACTATGAATACCGACATAATTAAATTAAAGAATCACATAACTACTCATAGGATTTTTATGTGCTTACAAGACTCTAATTGGTCAATAGGATGTGATTTCATTATATAGTTCTACACTAGTTGTGAAGTTGTAAAGCTTTTAAGTCAGTTACTGATCAAAAAAATAAGTCATTTACGATTAGTTACGGATTGGTGAAAACAGCAACTTTGTTTCTTTTAGTTTCAGTAGCCATTGTTAAATGTGAGATATTTATTATTGATATGAAGATAACATCGCAGTTCTTCTTGTGACAGTAAGTGGTTGGTGACTCGACGAATGACTCCAGGTTTATATATCTAAACTTTAGCAAATGGGTTGTAGACTTGATTGAATATATAAATCGATGTTATATAAAAAAAAATTACGTCAGATAGTTATTGATTTCGTTTATACATGGTTCTTTTGGTACATGGTAATAATTATCAAAAAGGAAAATGTACCGTCTAAAGAATGGACGTGAATAAGCTTGTAGGCATGGGAAAAAACATTGATAAATATTTAAAATGGCCAAACCACAAATTAAACATCGGACACTGCTTTTGTGGATCTTCAGCAACAATTCTTGTTGATGTTGGTGGTGACAACTAGTTTGAAGCGTCGCGGTGGCTGGAAGTCCACGATAGTCGCCGTGGGATATATCGATACATCGGAGAAAAATAAATTTGACACGGCTAATAACATTGTAAATGCAATACAGAGCATTTCAAATATACCATCGACTTCAAAAATAGGAAATCGTGAAATGCCATTTACTTCGACAATGAAAAATTGTCAATATCAAGAAAATTTTAGTATCCAGCATTCTACAAGTTCCTAAAAAATGATTTTCAATAATTGTACATTTAACTTTAACAATAAATAAAATATGTAAGTTATTTCATAATTCTTCTTCTAAATTGGTAGAACACTGCTGTCCAGGCTCTGCTAATAAATAGATAATTTCGTATTTTCATCGTCCAGCATATCCAATATCCTGCATATTTGTTTTTATGATTGTCGTTGTCGTAGAAAAAGTATAGTATGCAACTCGCACAAAATAGCAATTTTGCACTCAAGTTATTTGCAACACGAGCCGAAACTCGTGCAAAATGTGCATAATTTTGTGCTTGTCACATAATATACTATTATTATACAATAAAAAAAAATAGCGTTCTCAAATAAAGACGCTCTTTTTGATGGTGCTTTCTTTACTGTTCCATCCGCGTAATTTTTGTAAAATAAGAGTACACATTTTTTGATTCACGTATTAATATAAAGATTATCTATGTAAAACGTTTCCAAATGTTAGGTTAGGTTCTTTATCAAAGTTATAATAGAAAAATGTAAAATCCTAAAGCATAATGCACCCACTTTAGTATAAAGCTTTTGGAAGCTTTTCCAGCATCAAATTTGCTGCAATCGATTAATAATGGTTTTTATCCACTCATAAATCACGGTGTCTAGCCATCAATCTTATCAATAAATTAACTCAAACAGGATTATTTTGTTTGAAAAACGACAAAAGAATGCTAAAGTACAGACGATTGATCTCTGACTGCCGGGGAACAATGGGATCGCCATTATCGCTTTCACTTTTTTGTAAAAAGTGAAAATTTAAAATTGATATAACAAGATATGAAACTGACATTTAGGCGGAAAGATTCAAGAGAAGAGGTAAAGCATCTGTAAAGACGACGCATTAAAAAGCAATTTGTGCGTTTTTAGAAGACTATCGGATTTATTGCTGAAGCTTATTGGGAATAAGAGCCTTTTTCACTAATCGGGTAAGCTCCAGAAATCTTAAAAGAAAAAACTTTTCGTAGAAAACGAAAATAAAAGAGGATACACTCAAAGCAAATTAAATGTCAAGACAAGATGTAAAAGTCAAAAAAATAATAGGAGTAAATGATTTATTATGAAATCTGAAGTAAAGCTAAACTCTCTTGTTTAGACAGTTTTTGTAGCCTACTAATAACTAGCCATTAAAGTTTTATAGGTGTAATGATTTTATATTAATAGAGACGAAATAGCTACTTACTATACCCCAGGATCAAATTTCTAGAAAGTGGCTTATTGCAACAGCGGTAACATTTGCAGAAAGAAAACGTAAGGAGAAAGAATATCCATTGGCGTACAAACATGTCTTAAAAGAGATATAATAATCTATTTGTATAGTTATAAATCATTTAAAAAAATATTTTTATAGTTACAATCAATGACAGAAAACACAATTATTTCCGAGGCGTGTAACACAAACAAATAAAATATTAATTAGTTTTGTAACCCAAATATGCATAAAAATATTTGAAAATGCTCAGTTATTCTTGTCTGACTATTTTGAGCATTTTTGCGAGAAGTAAAAGCAAAGTTTTGAATTGACTTGTTAAAAAGAATATGTTAAAAGTTGAACGGTTAAATATAGCTGTTAAATAGCCCCAAATACAATAATATCAGTATACGTACATCGGTTGCTTCCGTACCACTCTGAATTAAATCCTATTGAATTAATTTAGACTTAGGTTAAGACGAGTATAGATAAAATTAAAACTTCTTCTAAATTGAATGAATTTAGCTGTTATTTTAACACTAGAAACCAATAATTTTATTTATTTGTATTAGATTAAGAAATTAGGTAAGATAAGCTTGCAAAAAAGAGCGCATTAACCTCTTTTGTCGTGGCAAATCCATTCTGTGATTGAGGAAAAAACACCTACAGGAAAAGGTTGAAAATGAAGGAAGAAACAGGCAGATCAAAACTTTGGTTTGATTTTCCTAGTTTGTGACATTTTTAAAAATTTCTTAAAGAATTTTACCATGGAAAAATTTACTTGAACCTTACTAAAAATAGGCTGCACCTCTTCACAGACTTTCTTACCGGTCACTGGGAAGCACCTGGTACGACTTGGCCTAAAAGATAATGGCAAATGCACATTTTGCTGGGAACAGGAGGAAGCTTCGGAACACCCGATAACATAATTCGACGCCGTTAGAACCCACCGTAAAAAAACACTTAGATCAGGAATACATGTTGGATGGAGACAAGTCATCCTTAACGCCATCTCAGCTGCTAGAATTTTCTTACAGCTTTGGAGCTGGATGGGAGGCTATAAACTGAACCATAACTCAAACAGCTCAAGAAAAGGTATCACAATAGACTAATAGGTTGTAGTGCAAATAAAATTTTACTTCTAATCTAATCTAATTTAATCCAAACAAATCAATGTACATGTTATCTAATTCAAATGTTTTTAGTTACCAAAACATTAGTTTTAATGCTAATGACTAATTTGACCAATTGTTCAAATATTACAATTATTAATAAACATAAATAAATAGCACCATTTTGTAAGATTTGATACGCGATATTTGTTAAGCTAATACATAGATTTTTGTTTTATTTATAATGAGATATAATAACTATGTACCGGGTGTCCCAATAAGAAAGGTTATATCCGGCTATATCTCAAGAACCGCTTGCCATAGAGCTTTGAAATAAGAAATTTTATGACAAAAGCGACAAAAAACAATAGCTGGAAATTATTTTCAACTTTTTCAAGAAAAACCATTTTTTTTCGTTATAAGACTAGGACAAGATAATCAAAAATATGTTTATTTGTCGAATGTGAGTAAGAAGGAGGTGGGGATATGCAAACAGAAAAATGTCTATAACTTTGACTTGCCTCGACCAATTTTGACAAAATTGATCTCAATGGAAATATATTTTTTTGTTTTATTTATAAATTAAACAATTCAACTGCATTTCTCAATTGTTACTTTTACTATTTTCTTTAAGAGTCTAAATAAGTCTTAAAATAATTTCAAAAAAAATTAAACAAGTGCATATTTTTAAACCGCACGTCGATATCGTTTTTGCAACAAAAGTTATAGGTGGAAAAGTGAAAGGGGTATAGTTTTCCAGTTAATGTTAAACATCATTTAGATGAGTTGTGTCCTGAAAAATAGATTGGAAGAGAAAGTGTATCTTCATGGCTACCAAGATTGCCAGACTTGAGTTGCTTAGATTCTTATTTGTGGTAAAAAGCGAAAGATTTGGTGTACCTTACTAGACCGACAACAAAAGAAGACATAGTGCAAAAAACAAATAATGCACTTCGAAATATTTCAGTTGCTGAAATTGAAGCAGCTGTAAATTCTACACACCAAAGAAAGATTGGCTTTTTCTTCAATTTGAATATTTGACAAACCACTAGGTTTAGTACTTTTTTTGTCTTTAGTTATGATACGTGCATTTTTGTTATTTCTCTTGTTCATGTTTATTTGAACAAAATTAAGTTGTTGATCAAAAATTTGTTTCTTGATAATTAACTTTGTAAATATAAAACGTACTACTAAAAATCTGATTCCTGCCATACTCCTTTCACTTTTCCACCTATACCTTTGGTTGCAAAAAACATATCAACGTGCAGTTTTTGAATTTGCACTTGTTTAATTTTTTTTAATATTGTTTCAAGACTTAAAAACTGTTCTATTTGAATTTTCAAAATAAAACTGTAAAAAGTTTAAAATTTTTCTAAGCAATGCTACTTAGTAGTAGCATTGCATTGTAAAATTATCTTTCCATTGAAATCACTTTTGTCAACATTGGTTGAGGCAAGCTGAAGTTATAGACGCTTCCTACTCACATTTGACAAATTAGAGTAACAAGTGCCCGATCAAATTTGAGCAAAATTGTCTGATCTTTGCAATAAACATATTTTTGATAAACTTTTCCTAGTCTTATAACAAACAAAAATCGGTTTTTCTAGTTAGCTGTGATAATTTCTCCCTCTGGCGGTTAATCTAAAAACTTAAAAATAATTTCCAGCAATTTTTTTGCCACTTTTATTATAATTTTTTTTATTTCAAAGAGCTATCGCACGCGGCTCCTGAGCTATAGCTAATGACCTTTCTTATCAGGACACCCGGTACATACATACTGTGCGTAAATAAACAATAATGTACTGTATAAAATATTTTTTTAGAATAAAATAATAATGTTGCTGAAAATATGTATGTAATGAAACAAAGTTTTCAAATAAAAAAAGCGTCAACATAAATATTGAGAATTCGTGAATAAAGTATAGTATTCTACTCGCGTATAATGGTTATTATTCTTTAGGTAATTGTTCCTCTTGATAATAGACATCATTATAGATAGATAGATAGATAAATAGATAGATATATAGATGCTTTACTAAATTGTATGGACAAAGCTTTAAAATAACAAATAGCAAATTTCATGATAATTAAACAATTCAAAAAATACACATATAAATAAAATAAAATAACAACAAAATAAACTAACAACAATAATACTTATTATTAGGATGAATGATATTATATAACCCATTTATAAGGACCAAGGATTAGTTAAAACAAAATATTACTATTGTCGACGTTTCGCCATTTTATTGAGGCATTTTCAAGACTAAAAAAGAAGTTACATTGGGATGATTAGTAATTTTTTCTTTATTGTATAACCTACCTAAGTAATAAGAATAAAATTAAATATTTAATAAGTCCGGGACCAAGCTAAACATTGGAACAACCATACATGACTGTTCTTTCCATGGACATATCAATTCTTATCTAAAAAGATGATATATAAAAATTTATACAAAAAAAGAAAAAATATCCAATCATTTCCAACACAACTACACCATTAACACTTGTTACATGATTAAAATTACAATTAAAATATTTAATTACAGTCAAATTAATTTTTAAAATTTACACAAACCAAAGAAGCAACCTTTAAAATATTTTTTTTTATAAAAAACTTTTAAGAAACAAAACAAAAACAAAAACAAAAACAAAAACAAAATACAGTTCTTTACATAAATCACTTTTAGACTACTGATTTCAATATTAAATGGGCCTAACTCAACAAATTATGGTACACTGTGCTTAAATTTTGTATGTCTGTTCTACTATTGCATGTGGTTTCATCTTTATATATAAACATCATCTCAGAAAATAATCTCTTTACCAAATATTGCTCGCAATCTAAAACCTCTGCTTTTATAAAATTAAATTTGTGACCGGTTTCCTTTACATGTGAAGACAGAGCTGTTCTTTTTTTATCCAAATTATGTAGCTGGCAATCGTTCTGGTGGTTCTTGATTCTTTGGTTTAACTTTTGAGATGTTTGGCCAATATAAGACGCTTCGCAATTATTGCATTTTATTTTATAAACAACATTAGATTTTTCCAAGGCTGGTATGGGATCTTTTAGTTGTGTATACAAGCTATTAATGGTTTTATGATGATAAAATGCTAATTTTAATTTGAATGGTTTAAAGGCTTGTCTAAGCTGATTATTCATACCGCTTATGTTGATCATTCTAAAATATGTATCATTTTTATTTCTTGTTGTTCTATCTAATGTAGTTGATTGGTTTTCATTGATTATTCTATTAATGATGTTTGTTGGATAATCATTCATACCTAATATTTCTTTAAACTTTGTCACATTTTTGTGATGAAACGACCTATCACTTAATTTAAGCATTCTAAATTTAAGTGTTTTAACTACCGCTATTTTTTGCTGAAAAGGATGTTCCGAGTTAAAGTTAATAATACGGTTGGAAGCTGTTTGTTTTGTAAAGAAGTCTATAAGTATTGTATTGTTACATGTTCTAATTAGCTTCAAATCAAGAAAGGATACCGACTGATTTATGTAAAGAACTGTATTTTGTTTTTGTTTTTGTTTTTGTTTTGTTTCTTGAAAGTTTTTTAAAAAAATATTTTAAAGGTTGCTTCTTTGGTTTGTGTAAATTTAAAAATTAATTTGACTGTAATTAAATATTTTAATTGTAATTTTAATCATGTAACAAGTGTTAATGGTGTAGTTGTGTTGGAAATGATTGGATATTTTTTCTTTTTTTGTATAAATTTTTATATATCATCTTTTTAGATAAGAATTGATATGTCCATGGAAAGAACAGTCATGTATGGTTGTTCCAATGTTTAGCTTGGTCCCGGACTTATTAAATATTTAATTTTATTCTTATTACTTAGGTAGGTTATACAATAAAGAAAAAATTACTAATCATCCCAATGTATCTTCTTTTTTAGTCTTGAAAATGCCTCAATAAAATGGCGAAACGTCGACAATAGTAATATTTTGTTTTAACTAATCCTTGGTCCTTATAAATGGGTTATATAATATCATTCATTTATTATTAAGGGAGTGAACTAAATACATTTTATTATTATTAGGAGTCGACAACAGCAAGAAAAATATAGATAAATTCATAGCACAAAAAAGTAGATCAAAAATTGTTCCAGGTCCAGAGAGCTAAAGTAGTTATTCATATTTACGATAACAATTAGATTTAGAATGTTTCATTAAAAAGGTCGTCAAAGATATAATAAGGTCTTACCAACATAAATTCGGTTACTAAACATTTAAATTTAATGTCAGTCGAACAATTTGGTGAATGGTTGTAGATTTTGATAGCTTTATAAAACACAGAGTTTTTTACTAATTCAGAACTATAGTATATTCACGTTAAACGCGAAGCTGCAATAATAAATAGGTATTAAGATTTGTGTGTCAATATGAGAACAGAGTTTATCTAAATAGTATTAAGCTTTTATTTTAATAAGATTTTTTAGCATAAGCGAATGTAAAGACTGTTAGAAGCCCTCCAGGTAATACTCGTGTTGTCAGCAAACAGACAGATTCTGCCATTTATGTTGACTTTAGTAATGTCCTTAATAAAAAGTAAGAAATAGAATATGACCCAAAACTGAGCCTTGAGATATTCCAATGTTAATTGCCCTACAGTTTGAATAAGATTGGTTTGCTTCTACTATTTGACGTCTTTGTGACAGGTAAGATTCAAACCATTTAAGCGGAACTCCACCAATACCCTAGAAATTCAATTTGTTCAAAAGTATAAGTTCATGACTTATACAGTCAAAAGCTTAAGTTATGTCGCAGAATACTGTTGCTATATGGAAATGATTATTGAGATTACTGTAGATGTTGCTGAGTAGTGAACACATGGTATTATTTGTGTTTTTTTTTGTTTAAAAGCCCGAATTGACTAAAAGCATTGACTAAATATTCCTGAATCTATACTAGAAGATAGTATGTGATGTTTAGAAAGAAAATCTAACATTCGAAACCTTATCAGTCTTTCAATAATTTTAGAAAGCGCATACATCAGTTTTATTACACCTCTTATGCAAAGGAATAGTTATAGCAGTTTTTAAGCATTGTGGAAAAACGCGGCTTACAAAAGAGTCATTTAGAGGGCTATAAGAGAAAGAACTGAAAAGATTTTAATAGATAAGCCATCAATGCTGATAGAAGATTTGTTTTTATACTATTTATTGTTTCCACTACTTCCAAGTAATAAACCGGCTTTAAATAAAAGCTGGTTATAGTCATGTCTGCAGATCGAAGGTATGAAGAGAACTTTTCTGAAGAAGTAATGTTATAGAATATTTTTTCTGAAAAATGCACAAAATAATTATTTAATTTATTTGAGGTCTGATGGGATACATGTGAGTGGTTTTCTTCGCAACTCGTTAATTATCTTTTGACACATTTTTAGCATTTGATTTGCAATGATTGTAGTAAACTTTAATATACTTTAGTAAACTTTAGTAAACTTTAGTAAACTTTAGTAAACTTTAGTAAACTTTAGTAAACTTTAGTAAACTTTAGTAAACTTTAGTAAACTTTAGTAAACTTTATAAGTTTTAAATAGGTGGTTCTGTATCTGAAAATATAGCCCAAAATGTTGGCGTTATTAGTAAACGCTCTAATGTAAAAGAGTGAGCGCATATTTTTTGATAAATTTCTTAAGCCTTTAGTTATCAAAGGTTTTTGTTTTCTCACTCTCGTTAAATAATATACTATTACATAATGGTAATAAAGGATGACTTACTGGTACGATTGGCGACATCGAATAACCCTCATCTTCAATTATTGATATATCAGTTGAATATCCCGATAAAGTCAAAGCCATTCCACTTATCCATCTGTCAAAAAAAAAAAAAAGATAAATCACTGTAAAAAATTGAACATTTTAAATTCCGCACACAAGCTCTTTAACAACCGCCGCCGATTTTGAAACTAAAAACTAAGTAAGAAGTGTGACTAAATGTATTCTCGAGAAGCCACTAGAGAAGTATTAAATTTCACTTTATCAAATTACGCGAAGCTCTAGGAGCTTCAATTTCATTACCGGCCAAAGCATAAAATAAAAACAAATAAAATTGCAAAACAACTACAAATTATGTAATAATTTCACAATTTTCAACAGTTGTAAACCGGAAAACAAACTCATTTTCTCAATTTAATTTCTAGTCAGTATAATTGAAGGATTTGTATCCTGTATAGAGATTCCCATATTTCTGCAATAGCTTTGTCTCATTAAATAAAAAAGATACAGATTTGAGATTATTATGATAATCCAGAAGATGATATGATCGATATTTCTACCAACTGCGCTGAAACTGGCTTCTGGCTTTATACTATAGACAGAAGCAATAAACTCAAATGACAGTAATATGTCATCAGGAAGTTGCTACTCCAACACGAAGGCTTGATACACCGTACTTGATGGGAAATTGCTTTAACCGTAAACTAAATGTCAGAAAAATAAATGATCTAACGTAAAATGTTATCATTAAAGTTATGAGACAAGTTTATCTATCCAATTAAAAGTTAAAAGAATTTTTCGTTTCTTAATTTATTAATTTGAAGGCATTAAAATAGATAACTGAAAATCTTTCCAAAAGTGAGATTATTCATAAAGTAAAACAATTTGCAAACTCATACATACGATATTCGCTAGCTTCTCATTGAAACTATTCACACAGTTTTACCACTTGCCAAAATTATGTTTATTAATTCAAAATGTTGCAACAGACAGTTTTGAATATTTTTCTAAAATGTGGATTAAGTGCGTGAACAACATTTTTGCAGCTTTTAAAACGTATTAAACAAATTTTGTGTTAAATTTAAATAAATATATTCTTTGAATAAAATTATTTTATGAAGGAAAAATTATCTTTTTTAAATGTAAACGTAATTAAAAATCATGGTTTTCAATATCAAATGGCAAATTTTGTAGTAAATATCTACTTTCCTTTAAGTCAAAGAAGCCTTAATAAAGAAACAGCATTTATCAAAAAAGTTGCTAATATTAATGCATATAATAAAAAACTAATAAATAAAATAATAAATAAACAAAAATTCAAAACAAGTGTCAAAAATTGCACAACTTTTCAAACAAATAAAAAAGAATTAAAGTGAACTTCAATCTACAAACAGACTTAAAGATGTGCCTAAACGTTTAGGATCAAGAGGGTTTCATCATTCAGGGTCAAAATTATAGCCAAGCACGCTTTCAATAGCAAGCATCATTCATAATAGTATTAAAAGTTAAAAATTAGTCAAGCAAATAAATAACTGTAGACATCTGGACGCCGCCGAATTTATTAAAATCTATAAAAACGTGGCAAATTCTTTTAACAAAGATAGCGTTTCTTTTTTCAGCTCCTTAGTCGGATTTCTAGAAAAAACCTACAAAAACTTCCTAAACTATGAAAATTAAACAAATAATAATTCAGTTTTTTTCATCTCTTGATAGTGATCACATGATAGTCGAAAGAGCTCTCGAGATTTAATAAAGAAACTTTTCGGCAAGTGGTAAAACTGTGTGAATATTTTATAGTGCCAAAAATTCCAAAACAATCAGTTAATTAATTATCAATTAATATTACTAAATTTTATTTTTGTAACTTATAATTAATTGCCTTTTTATTAAAGAATTAGAAATTTTTTTATATTATTTCTTGCTGTATAATATACATATTTATGCACATGTCCTAGAGCTTAAAAAAATAATTACTAAAAATTATGTTAAAAATATTATTATATTATAATAATAATGTAATTGTATTATATATTATTATATTTTCAACCCTCCCTGTCCCGGAGGCACAGCAATTTTGCTGGATTCAGAAATCATTACGGTCTTCGACAAGTAATGGTAATGACAATATTATTTATCAAATAAATATTATTGAAAAACAAGCTTTTAATTTTCAATTAGTTTAAAATCCAATTTAAGAATTGAAACAAAGACAACAAATTGCGTTTTAAACTAAATAGACTATACAAGTTTGTTTTTTTTTTAAATCAAGCTAAATTACAATCTCCCCACGCATCTACGATCATATTATTTAAAAATGTTAGATTTAACATTTAAAAACATTCGAACAATATGACATGAACATAATAATGCTGCTTTCTGTAGTTCTGCGAGGATTTTTAAATACAAATCTAAAATTTTGAGGCTTTTACCTAATGATATAGGTACAACACTTATATTTGAAATAACTAAAGATAAAATGTTTACCATTTTTAAATTTCAAAGATTCCTAATGGCCACAAAAAAGCAAATATTTGACCATTTTTGATTTAAAGGTATCAATAATATAACAAGAATTTGAAACAGAGCAATATCTATAAAATATGCAATTTCAGTTTTCTTCAATACGATAACAATATCCGGCCTATTGGCTTCAGTTTTTGAAGCAGTTAGTAATATTAGATCTTAATATAATTTGAAATTATTATTTTCTGAAATTTTTTGGATTATATTATAATACGGTTCTACATCTTTGACCAAACCAAACTTAAAAGCCAAATTTCAATAAACTATTTTTGCAATCGCGTCATGTCTTTTTTTATATTGCTTGTTAACAGAAGATAAAATGTGTTCAATTGTTTCCGGCGAATTAAAACACATTCTACAAACGTCATTTACTAATTGAATCTTGATTATAAACTTACGATAATTTTTAGTGTTAATTACCCTTGAATAGCAAAAACAAAACCTTCAGTCTCTGGAAAAAGTTGTCCTTTCTTGATCCGTAAAAATGACAGTTTTTTATCTATACTATCTAACTCAATTTTTTTAAAAACTCTACTGTGTAATATCTTTTGTTTAATTTTTAATAACAAATTATTATTTTGGCTATTTAATTTATATTTGTGATAATTTTACTTTTTAAATTTAATGGAGTAAGACCTGTCTCTGTGTTCCCAATAAATTTTTTTAATTTATTATCGGTATTATAATTATAAAAATAATTTTGCATCTTAGAAATTTAGTTATTGAGTAATATTGAGTGATATGCTCAAAATTCCTCTGCCTTTGTTTTCTCTACTAATTAAAAATCGCTCAATTGAAGATTTTGGATGATGTCTATTAAATTTAGTAAATTATGTTCGAATCTTTATAATAATGTTATTAATATCTGTTGGAGTCTATTTGATTACACCAAAGGAATCAGTTAATAGAGGAACAGCATAAGAAATTATTGCTTGTATCAATTTTTTACTATTTAATTGCATTTTTAAAAGTAATAAAACTCTATTGAAAAACATTTTGATACGATACAATGATACTATTTTTAATTTCTTGTGAGAGTTTTTGATTTTATAATAATTTATAGTTATTTTTTAAAGTAAAAATAAGCCAATAAGGCGCTAAATCGCTTGTATAATTAAATCATCCCAATGAGGGCCATATGGCATCTTAAGTAAAAGAGGGAGAACATCGGCTTAGCAACCCTGGAAAGGCGGGGGTAGAGGCCAGCCAGTCAGCTGAGAAGGTAGATTAAAGAAAGGTCAGAGCGGTCAGGCGGGCAGTATTATGAGTATTTAAACTGTTAATTGTTTATTGAAAGAGAAAGATAGTTAACGTGTTGATCTTTTGATCATATGTTGTTTTGTGGTAATAATGTGAATTCAGTGCTGTCTCCCTGAATTCCGAGGAATAATGTGAATTCAGTGCTGTCTCCCTGAATTCGGTGGAATAATGTGAATTCAGTGCTGTCTCCCTGAATTCGGAGGAATAATGTGAATTCAGTGCTGTCTCCCTGAATTCGGAGGAATAATGTGAATTCAGTGCTGTCTCCCTGAATTCGGTGAAATATTGTGAAATCAGTGCTGTGCATTCGGAGGACTAATGAGGTACCGAAACAATGAAGACATCATTGAGAACACGATGCTAAAGAAAAGGGGTGA
The DNA here is from genome assembly GCA_947359425.1 of Lagria hirta. Classification (NCBI taxonomy): domain Eukaryota; kingdom Metazoa; phylum Arthropoda; class Insecta; order Coleoptera; family Tenebrionidae; genus Lagria; species Lagria hirta. The sequence continues at coordinate 9,798,590 of OX375801.1, read as the reverse complement.
AGATTGAGTCAATCGAGTCCATGGAGTGGTTTTCAAAGTCCAATGAGCCTGGTGATGGAATAATGAGGTACCGAAACAATGAAGACATCATTGAGAACACGATGCTAAAGAAAAGGGGTGAAGATTGAGTCAATCGAGTCCATAGAGTGGTTGTCCAAGTCCAATGAGCCTGGTGATGTCTTCCACTATGAGTTCGAGAGGAAGAGAATCCTGTGAGAGGAAGAAAAGCCCCCGGTGAGTTACTTTACAGGTATTATTGACAGGTACATTATGTGTAAATATGTTTCATGTGTCGCCCAATCGATCCGTCTGACTGCTCAAGCGTTTCTCTAACTATGAATATAGAGGGGTGAGTTGAAGTAGATTGTTGATGATAATGTAGCTGGCTGTTGCTATTCTGTACACTATTTTTGAGTGAATAATTAAGGCTAATAATCGTAGAACATAGACATCCTGACAAATTTATTATGGAGAAAGAGTTAACTGTTATTTAATTCAATTTAATTGTTAAAATTTGGCAAAACGTAAGATTAGAAGAAAAGTAGTCTTACATTCTTGATGAAACATTTTTGAATTTTGATTATAACCTGGATATTTGTACACTTCTCCTTGATTTAAACTTTTAATAATTTCATTGTTCGTAAATGTATAAGATAAAATTTGATTTGTATCTTTATTTGTGCCTTGAAGTTTACATTTGCTAACACCAAAATTTATACCAATACTATTTGAAAACAACTCAGTAATTTTTATTAAATTGAATAATTAATTTTTACTGCTTGCAAATATTTTTATGTCATGCATATACATAAGATGACTAATAGTTAAAAAACTAATATGTTTGGTCATCAGTTTAAAGCCACAGCCTAAATTATTAAAGAGATTAGATTAATTGCTAAACAAAACCATAGAGAACTTAATAAATCTCCTTGAAATATTCCGCGTTTGATTGGAAAATAATGCAGTTTTTATTGATTCTTTTCCAATTGAAAGATGAAGTAAAGTTTGCCAAAAATGCATTGTATAGTTTAATAATTGAATTAATTTTAAATTGATCTTATACAACTGTAAATTTTTTAATAATCAATAAAGAGGAAGGGAATTATAAGTTTTTTTATAATCAAAGAAAGCAGTGTAGATGTTACGTTTGTTTAATCGAGCTGAATGAATAATTAATTGTTTTGTACAAACAAAAGAACCACTCATGCAACCTTTCTGCTCAATATTTATAATTTTATTATTAATGCAATGGTTATAAATTAGATCTTTGATGCATGATGTAAACAGTTTATATAATGTTGGCAAACACGTTATAGGCCTATAATTTGACGGATTTTTAGTGTCAGTTTCTTTGAGCTTCGAATAGGTTATACCTTCAGCCAGAAATTTTGGAAAACTTTTTGGATTTTTTATAAATTTGTTAAAATGATTTAAAAAATATTTGTGAAAATTAGTAAATTTTTTAATCCAGAAATTGGGAATTTTGTCTTTTTCTGGGGACTTCTAATTAATTGTATTTGACAAATTTTGGTTTATTATTTCTAATGATATTTTATAATTTTTCATTGACCTAATATTATTTGAATAAGATTAAATATCTTTTGTTAAATTATCAAAATCGTAATTAAAATAATTAGACCAAAACCCACTTCAAAAATTTTGTAATTCTACTATAATTTGGGAGACCATTATTATTATTATTATTATTTTCATTATGACTATTTTCCAGACCTTGATAAAATTGTTTTTCATAATTTTTAAATTGTTTTTGAAAAAAATTTTGAAATTTTCTTTAAAATGTTTTTTTATAAACTTTAAGACGTTTTGAATACAAGCATAGTTTTTGTTGGAACGTATCTTTCACAGCCTGAAAAGAAAAGTTGTAGTCCTGATATGTACGTTGATGAATAAAATATTTATTTAAAATATTATTAATGCATATGTCTAAATAATTTGACCGTGTTCCTCGTGAATATTGAGTAATTTGGTCTAAATTTTTTCTAATTCATTTAATTCTTGTATTTAACCTAATTTCCCACTTTGGAATTGTATTTTCAGTTACAGGTCTAGAATGAAAATCTTTAGAACCATTGGTTCTAATTTCAGCGATGTCACTACAATATAAAATTTTATGTAATTCCATAAAAGAAAGATTTGAGTTTAAATATTTTTGAATGATGGTTTGTGTTTAAAATAGAAATTAATGCATTAAATTTCTTGGTTTAGTTTTGTTTACGTAGATATGGCCCCTATCATTGGGACTGATTAATTTAAAGTCATTTAAAGCTGCGATACATTCATTTTCTAGTTGAATTTCGAGATTTAGATGATATGAAAACCCGTCAATGATTTAAAATTCTTCAGCATTTGAGACTAGACTGATAATGCTAACATTTTCCAAAATAGAACAAACCCCATCAACACTCTCCAACAAATCTTCTGAATTATTTGTTGTAATTTCACTTCCGTCAATGTTCGAATTATTAGTTTTTAATCCGTCAGACTTGTCAAATTCTAGTTTTAGTGAATTTATCACATTTTGTGAGATGTATCCATTTTTAACAATAGCCCGTTTGCGATCATATAAAAAAACTTATATTAAAAAATATAAATTTAACATTTTTGCTTATAACTTTTTTATTTATAGTTCTACAACAAAAAGTTGGTGGACCAAAGTTGTAGCAAATTTTCAAGAAATTGTAGAAAATTTTCATTTCAACCCCTATTTTTAAGATGGCGGCTGTGGGACAAAGGAGGCGACCCCACAAACTTAGTTTTTTTAGCTCTACACTGACCCCCCCCCCTACACGTCAAAAAAATAAAATTGCGTCCTCTAAAAAACACAAGGTAAGGCAATGTAACATTTCAATGGACTATCGAGGAATTAGCACTTCTGTAGAGCACTTTGCAATTCACGTCACACTCGACCCAGCGACTTTTTTTTTCATTAATATTATTATTATAATTAAAAATTATAATTTTCATACAAGACAAATACAAAAGTGAGATATCTATGTCTCCCAACCGGACATCTTGTTCTGACTCATTATTTTTCATGGAATAACGTGCATGTAATTAATATATAGTTTATGTATGTACCAAGTCAGTAAAGTGGTACTTTATCAAACGAGTCTAAGATTATGAGCCGAGCGAGCGAGGCGAGTAACAGGCGAGTATTTTACTGACACGGTGCATACAAAATTTTAGCGCCGACCGTAAAAACAAAGAACTAAATTTTTTGACTTATGACCTTTTATTCTGAGAAAATTAACAGTTAGAAAAAAAAACGAGTTCAAAAATACTAATATTTTGTCATGTTAATCCACACCGACAGTTAAGCAGTCATAAGAGTACTTGGCTTCAATGTCATCAACTCAAAAACATTAGAACGCCGCAACAAGTCAAACAAACCGACAACAATAAAAATATTTTTCTTGTTTTGACAATCAGGTATTCAGAAATAGAAACAAGAAAGCTGATAGAAGTCGCTTTGAGTTTTTGTGTAAAACTGGAACTATTCTGCAGCTTAAAAAATTACGTCTATAAAAACCAATTTAATTGTAGAAAAAGACAAATAAAGACTCTAGACTTAACTAAATTTTCTTGGTTTTGAAACATTTTTTAAAAAATTCGACCATGCAAAATCAAAGTCTGCTTGATCCTCAGTAAAAATAGACTCTGCATCTCCATAGACTTGTTTACTTGTTTATGTGACTTGAGAAAGCACCTTGTGAGTCTAACGTAAGTTCCAAGTAAGGTTTATAAAGTAAGTATAAAAGTAGAATCTCCAGGAAAGAAGTGAAAATCCCAAAACAGCTGATAACAGAATGCGTATGCATTAAAACCCAATGTAAAAAATATTTAGAACAAGACTTCACATTGAACACCCATACAGCCATTTCGGCTACACCACTTTATTACAGCTTTGAAGTTGAATAAGAAGCCATATGCTAAAGTACATCTGAGATGGCTCAAACAGAGAATAGACCAATCATTGTCATCATCATCATCATACAGCGGTTTGTTTCGTCTACTGCTAGACATAAGCCTCTCTTAACCTAAAACATTTTGCTCGGTTTTGGTCATCTTGAATCCAGTTCATAAATTGGGTTTTGGCCATGTTTATTTTCAGATCTACTTTTTAGAAAGCGGCGGATAGCTCTGTCACTATTTCGCTTGCCTCGTCAAGTCGGTCTGAGATCAGCACGATATTGTCTGCAAAACGTAGGTGGCTCAGCTTTTCTCTATTTACGTTTATGTCCTTACTGTCTAATTCGATCTTTTTAAAGATATATTCTATTAAATTTGTGTGTCGCTTTGTCGGATGCCTTTTTCGATTCTAAACCGATCTGTTTCCGCATGTATTTTCACTTTTGCTGTTGCCTGCTCATATAATAAGTCGTAATATGGAAATGTAGCAATGGTCTATGACAGTTTGCGAAAGCAAACTTTAAACACTTCATGGTACTTTATGGAGTCGAATGCCTTTTCATAGTCGACGAATATTAGTACTAAGGGCTTGTTGTACTCAATGCTCTTTCCTATTAGTGATTTTATCACCTAGAGATGGTCATTTGTTCCATATCCAGCTCGGAAACCTGCTTGTTCTTTTGGCTGATACAATACAGATCAAGTTTATTAGTAAACCACGCGGTAGTGATTTTAGTGTAGGATTTACATAAGCGTGTTAAAAGACTTATGGGTCTATAATAGTTCTGTAGGTCTGTGATACTGACTTCCTTATGCATAATAACAATAGTGGCATTACTCCATATTGGTGGGGTTGTTTCCCACCAAATAACAACGCCAGGTGTTGTTATTTTTTATTTCTGATAACGACTTTAGGACCTCTTCTGTAGTTATCGTTGGCATTTTTTTCGATCCTTGGTTTAGTATTTGTGGTATATTCTCTGATGCTTCTGCTTGACTCTGGTTTCCAAAATTAATAGTTGAATCTAACAAAGATTTTGCAAACAAGGATGATAGTCGATAAGTTACTTTATAACAACTACCTCTGTCAAAATTACCTATTTGAGAAAAAACGTAAATTTTAATGTTAGACATATGAAATTGATTTCGTAGCCAACTTCTTGCGATACTCGCCAACGAAGATAACTAAAACACCCCTCAAAATATGTTCAAGATATATAGTCTTTCAACATTTTACGGTCATCAAAAGTTGCCCTTCAATGTTTGCTCCTCGTACTATATTCTTGTTCGTAACATGTTGTGTCCACGGAATACGAAGCATTCTTATGTGAAGCCACATTTCGATTGCCTCTAGTTGGTTCATCGTCCGTACCTTTGAAGTCCACGTCTTTACTACGTACAGCAATACCTACCATATAAAGCATTCAACCATGTGTTGTCTCAACTTCAGATTCTGGTTGTCATTGCAAAGAAGAGATCTTATTTTATTTGAAGTTGCCCAATCAATTTCTATTCGGCACTTTATCTCACAGTCTGAGTTTAGATCCTCTGCCGTAATACTACCAAAGTATTTGAACTAAGACACACGTTCCAATTGACTTCTATTAACTTTTAGGGTAGTGCCATTGTAAGGTTGTCTGCTAAATATCATAAATTTTGCTTTCCTTATGTTGATTTTAAATCTTGTGTCTTCTCTCACGTCACCGATCTTGTGCATAAACAACTGTAGTCTTTCAATTGTGCTCGCTAAAATTACTGTATTATCAGCATATATGATTGTTGTTATTGGTTCCTCTTTTATTTTGGTGACGAAGTGTAATATTCCTTCCAATGCTTCTTCGATCAGAATATAGGTTGAATAGGAAGGGCGACAGTATACAATATCTATTATCTTTTCTAACCCCCTGCAGTATATCAATAAGTTTATTATGCTGTATGCGGTCAAAAGCTTTTCGTAATCGATAAAACTTTTAAAAGCGTCTTTCTGCTGATTACCACATTATTGGAAGAGAAGGTTTCTTCCGAAAAGTGCTTCACGCGTTCCGAAAGCGTTTTTGAAGCCGAACTAAAAATCATCAAGATCTTCGTCACATTTACATCTGATGCAAGCGTGAATGATCCGTAGGAGTGCTTTGATCAGGTGAGACATAAAGCTGATCAAGCGATAATCTCAAATTGGATAATGTTTTTTAAGTAGGGCAATGCAGGGTTTATAATAACTAGTCAGGTAAAATTTCATAAATATATCTCATATGTCTCATAAATACTGTTAAACAGTTTAACTACCAAGCCAACATTTTCCTCTGTAATAAACTTTAGAGCCTCTGTCAAAATCTCGTCAAGGACAGAAGCTTTCCTATTTTTTTGCTGTAGAGATTGCGTGATACATGCTCGTACTTAGAAGTATTTGGTCTATGATCTTAAAAGTTAGGCATTATATAACTGATCTATGTGTTTTTTAGTTCTTGTTTCTTCAAAATTAGTTAATTAGTACTATAATTATTTGTAAATGACATAGTACGTTTCTTCCTGTGGACTCCAACTACTTTCATTACTTTTCTGTACATATTAAAAATATTATGTTTTGAGTTTTTTATTTCTGCACATTCCCTTTCACATATCTCAAGAAAATTGGTCCAAACCACTGAGCGTTTTTCTCATGCATTTTTTGAGCATTTTACCAATGGTACGCTAACAACGGCTCGTAAAAGGGTTTTAGCTCATAACAGCAAGTAAAAAGTTCTAACGTCGTAGACCACATTATTATGAAACCGTTTTAGTTGACTAGTAAAAAGAAGCATTTTCATTTTAGAAATATTGTTAATAGTAACTCATTAGGTTTTTGAAAAACCTATATTTTACCTAGATATAACCTAAATCTTAACATAAACCCCAACATTTACCACAAAGTTTACCCAAAAAATAAGCTGTATTTGAGGTAACTTTTATATAGCGGTCTCCATTGTTTTATCAACCATTTCAGCGGACGAAAGGAGGCTAATCTATTTCCCAGAGCTATTATATAAAAGTGTGTGGCTAAGATAAGTTTACCCAGTTGTGTCTTAAATATTCATACTCTTTACTCTGTCCGTGTGTTCTAGAAGTCATTCCAAATTGTTACCTAATTACCACCCAATTGTGACCTTTTGTTATTTGTGCTGAGACTGTACCCAAACAGAGAATTTAGTGCAAAGTTTAGACATTTAATTTTACATATAATATTCTCTTAGATTAATGTTTTATTTTACTTTGAGTTTTTTTGTTAAAATTGCCTTCAGCAGCTTTGGTTTTATTCGGACTGGCTGACTGAGCTCTGGCGGTCATATTGCTTGATTCTGCAGCGTCCGCTGCAGATATCCTTTTGAAGTAATACCAGGCCTTTCAAAACTTGCTAGAGGGAGAGGAGTTTTACCTCTACGCTCTCCACTAGCTAAGCCGAGTCGGAAACTTATTGCCGCTGCCGAATTGAGCACTGCCACCAGGTTTCCCTTAACTCCAGCTTAATCTCCCCTCTCTGATGCCTTGTTACTTTTTTTGTTAAGAAGAATAATCACAGTCTTCTGATTAGCAGCTGTAAGACTTTGAGAGTGCGATGTTTTTTAGTCTTCCCCATCTCCAAATAACAGTTTTGCAGTATTTTACAAATTTTGATTTTAAAAGTCAATCTAGGTGTTAATGGATTAACACATAGTTCTTTTATATAATTTGAATAAGTTAAAAGATGCAAATTAGTTTTTAAAGAAAAAGGAGAAAGAATTTATAGAGAATTTGATTTAATTCACTTTTTATAATTTATATAATAAAGAAAATAATATACAAATTAGTAAAATATGCTTTATAGATAATGTAAATCTAGTAAAAAAAATTAAAGACCCATGCTACTTCAAAAAGTAAATTTCATAATATTATTAATCAATCTGAATTGCCACTGTTTTTGTTAATCTTCCTTCTATTTCTCATTACATTTTGCTTTGCCTCATTGGCTGCTGCTGATGCTTTTCGTGCAGCATCCTTGGTCGATGACAATTCCGATTTCGCAGATTGCAACTGTTTCTTCAACTGCTCTAATCTTATTCCAGCAGCGTCCATTAGTTGCTCTTTTTCAGTCAGTTGTTGCTGTAAACCTTCCTGTGTTTGAGCAGCATTAACCTCATTTCCTTCTGCCAGCTGAAGTGCAGTACTTAATAGTTTGATTTCTGCTTGAGATTCTTGCACAGCTTTACCCGCAGATTGTGACGTTCCTTGCATTTGCTGTAAGCTAGTCTGCTCTTCTTGTACAACAATTTCAGCTTCTTGAATTTCTTTTCGTAGTTGCTCGACGAGTTCTTGTTTTCCTTGAAGAGCAGCTTCAGCAGCTTTAGAGGCTTCAATAGCTTTTTCAGCTAATTGTTCTTTTACTTGATGTGCGGCTTGCTGACCAGCTTGCTGTTGAGCATCTTGTGCGGCTTTGGCTTCTTGTGCAGCTTTTTGAGCTATCGCTGTAGCTTTAGATCCAGTATTTTTGTGACATTCGCGTCCAGGTTTATGCTGCTGTTCCTCACTCAACACAAATGATGAACGAAAAAACAAACAAAATGCTATTATTGTATAAAACGGCAAGTGTCTCATGGGGGTCAACAGTGGTGGAAAAATCTAATGTTTTTTATGTAAAATTACAATCAAATTGACAGACAATTGACAAGGCAAGGCTAACGTAATTTGTACGCTGATTCGTACCATGAATAATTGCTAGGGCTTGTTACTCGAGACAATTTAAATGCTATTGTCTGTAAAAATTTCGAAACAATCCTTGATAAACGTTGCAATTACTTGGCAGATTGATTACTGTAATTTTTGTCTTGATACTTTACTGAAAATCATTTTCAACTGCATTTACACGGCGTATGATTTTTCTAACTTAATTTCAATTATTTTAGTTAAATTATTAAGTTTGCCTCCCAAAAGCAACTAATATGTTAAATATTGTAACAAAATCGAATCCAAAACTTTCACACGATAACTTCTTAGAACTTTGTAACTACAAACACTAAACAAGCTTTTGAATGTTATCGCAAGAGAAACAGATTGTGCAAGATACAAGTTGACTTTAGTTGGTGAAGATGCAGCTGAAAATACAATTTTCCTATAAAAAGACAATTAATACAAGTGGGAGTCTGCTGGAAATAACCAGAAAATTTAAAAAAATATAAGTGTATTTCAATTTACCTAAAAGAAATAATTTCCCATATAGACTACATAATTGTAAAAACATTCAAGTATTTTTTTTATTAGTACACTTTATGTCAAAATACAAAAAAATTAATGTAAAAAACATTAATTTGTATTGTTGATGCATGATATAAGCGGCTCGTGTACCCACCTGCTATAATTTTAACTTTTTTCTTCTTGTTTGCTTTTTCTTATTTTCTCTCTTCTTTTCTAATTTTTATCAGTATCCATTCTATTCCTTCCTTCTTTCGTTTCTTCTCTATGTCTTTTTTCTCCAACTTGCTTTCTTTTACCTCTACGTATTCATTCATTCATCATGTGCTCTAAAATTTCTCTTTCTCTTCCACACAGCCCGCATTTTCTTTCATTTTTCTCTATTCAAAATTTATTTTTTTTCTTTTCATTTCCGCACCTAAACTTTTTTTACCATCTTTCTTTTTCTCTCATTTTATCTTTTTAAGAATCTAGGCAACACTTCTGTTATTAGAGTACTGTATTTTTTATTAAACCTGTTTTCACTTATTTTTTCTATCCTTTCTTACTTGTCTATGTTTCTATTATTATCTGTCATTTCACCATGTACCCATTGTCTCGCTTTTTTTCTAAATGTCTTCTAAGCTGAACATTTTCTTTTTGTAGTACTCCTTTCTTCTTTTTTATTCTGTTGTCTGCTTTTCTGCTCATCCCCTTCTCGTTCTTTTATGTTGTCCTCAAACGTTACTGTTCTTTCTTTTTCCTGCTTCTATTCTTATTTTTTCCCTTTTTCTTTTCTCTCTCACTATATATCCTACAACTTTTTTTGTTTAATCTTTTTCTTTCCATTCCCGAATTTCCGTACCATACATACAACATTACATTTTTTACTAGACTTTCGTTGTCTTTTTACTAGACTACTTTTTACTATTCCCTAGCGGTTCTCCTTTTTTACTAATTCTCTCACCTGCGCCTTTACATTTGTTACTTTTTTCAAACATATATTCTAAATACTTCTATTCTTCAACCTGTTCTATTTTTTTCTGATTTTAGTATTCTCTCCATTTCTCTTTTAGTAAACACTATTATCTTTGTTTTACATTTATTCACCCTAAATCCATGCTTTTTTCTGTACCTTTTTGAGTTTTTTATTTTTTTATTCAATCCCTTTTCTTCTCTTGTCACCATCGCTATGTCATCTACATACGCCAGCATCCACACTTTTTTTCTACTCACTACCACTCCTCCCTTGTGTTCTTTTGCTAGCACTTCTTCTATATCACTTATATATGTTTTAAACTGTAGTAGACTCAATAGACACTCTTGTGACTCTTGTTTCAAGCCCCTTTTTGTCCGCAGATATTCGCTTTTTTTTATTCTACTTACTTTACACTTTGTATCCTCATATATTTCTTTAACTTTTTTTACTATTTCTCTCTTATGCGTGTGATCCGATAAGTTATTTCTATCTAACCTATCAAAGACCGCTTTTGAATTCTCAAACATCGCACATAATCTTTTTCCCTCCTTTTCTAACCCACTCTCTACTACTGCATTTAAAACATACACTTGCCAATCTGGTAATTCTTCCACTCTCTCTACATCTTTTTAAAATTTCTCTGCTACACACATTGCATGAATATCGTATTGAGAAGAGTTATTCCACGGTAGTTACTTTTGTTATCTTTTTCCTCTTTTTGTGAATTGCTATTATTATTCTTTCTGTTTACTTCCGGAAAAACTCATCTCTTTCACACTTCGTTCATTAATTTTTTCAGTTTTTCTCTAACTTTCTTACTAATGCTTCATTCAGTATTCTATTCATTCGTGGTGATTTTCCTCTTTTTAGTTTAATTGGCATTTTTTCTACTTACTATCTTGTTAATTCTTTTGTCTTTTTTTTCTCTGTCTTCTTCTACTTTTATTTGTTCGTTTTTTTGTTGTTTCATTTTCCTTTCTTCTAATAAATTTTTGAAATAGTTTAGCCATTTGTTTTATCTTATTTTCTTTGTTGGTTATCTATTTTCTTTTCCACGGTAACTACTTTTATTATCTTTTTCTTTTTTTTGGGGATTGTTCTTATTATTCCTTAAATTTACTTCCGGAAAAACTCTTCTATTCCACACTTCGTTCAATAGTTTTTTCAGTTTTTCTCTATCTTTCTTACTGATGCTTCATTCGGTATTCTATTTGTTCCTAGTGATTTTCCTCTTTTCAGTTTAATTGGTATTTTTTCTACTTATCATCTTGTTATATCTTCTGTCTTTTTTTCTCATTCTTCTTATACTTTTATTTTCTTGTTTTTTAGTCTTTTTTTCCTTTTTTCTAATAAATTTTTAAAATAGTTAAACCATTTTGTTTAATCTTTTTTGTATGTTGGTTATCTATTTTCTTTTCTTTTTCTCCTTATTTATATATCTACACGTTTCATTTTCTGCTCTTATTGCTTTTATTTTTTTTTGGCCTTCTTTGTTTTTTATTCTAGACATGTGTTCTTGTATTCTTTCTTTTTATGTAACCGTTTTGTTTCATTTTTTTTCTCCATTTTTTTAATGCTTTTTGAACTTCTGTTTTTCGTTCTGCCAAAATCCAAACCAAGAGCTAAAAAATAATTGGCTTTTGCAAGTATAAAAAAAATGGTCTAATTTTAAATTAAAGCACTATTTAAACACCAAAAGTGTACTTGAGGTCAATAACAATAAAAATATTTTATTAAATGGATCATAATAGAAACGAGAAGAAACTATTTGATTATTAACAAAAGCAAACAGTAACGCCAGAATAAAAATCAAAAAATTAAAAACTGGAAAAAAAACATTTTGAAAAAGTTAAGACGGAAAATAGACAGCTTATGAAAGACAGTAGAATAAAAAACTAAATTTGATAGCCAAATATTTTTTGAAAAACCTGAAGTCCACTAACAACAAACAAGTTCTTAGACTTAAAAATGTAATAAATTGCAGTCAAATTCAACACAAGTTGGTGTTTTTAACAATGAGCATTAAAAAAATATATTTCATTTTTTTATTTGCGTCCCAATAGTCATTCGGAACGAAATTTCATTCACAAGCAACGCCCATACAGAATAACTTCATCATTCCATTCTATTCCGTATGCTTAAGAATACCACCCTTACTGTACTTTTTATATCCAAATTATACATCTAAAGAAGTGAGTTAACAGAAAGTTAAGACAGCCAAAATTAAGTTAATTAACCCCAAATGTTAACATTAGTTATTGTAAAAATTAAGTATGAAACAAAGATCTTTATGCTGTGAACGTACCTTTACCATCAAATCAAAGTGACAGTTATTAATTTGACATCTAAACCTAATTTAACTCCACTTTTATTTTAATCAATCGTTAGTTCAACACGTTAATAATAAAAAATTAAACGCACTTTTAGTGTTATAACAAACATAAAAATAAACTTTAATAAGAAAATAAGACCTTATAGCAAATAATAATATTGTCGTCCATCGACTTGAAGGCATTTGCGGCCTCTTTGGACAATTGCGTTACTGACATTTGCCAACATTTGAGGATTATTATTAATTTCATCAATTTTAGCAACTATTGCCTGACGCAACTCATCGAGGTTTTTTAAGCGTTGCTAAAAAATCGAGTTCTTTAAATAAGACTACAAAAAGAAGTCACATAGCAGGATCTTGAAAGGTAAGTTATGGCTGTATTTCGGCTGATAACTCGGCGATCTTAAAGATCTTGTATCATATTCAATGTCTCGTAAGTAGTATCGTCTTACTGAAAGTACCTGTTCACAATTTTGTCGTCATGAAACTGTGCAAATCTTCTCCCGGTATCTGCAGTAGTCAATGTTCTATTACCTCATCCGTAAAAAAACTTAAGATTAACATATTTCCACTAAAATTAGACCTTTTTTTAAAATTTTGTGACAAGTGGGGATTGATAATTAAACTTGTAAAAGTCGACTTAGAAATGTTCGTGGCGCCTCTTCCATTATTTGCCTTACATTTTCAACAACTTTCTCTTTTCTCTTTGTAGAGCCACCACTACCCTTTTTACAATCACACAAACCAATCTCACGACAGAGTTGAATGCAATGGGTTGGTTTCATTATGATAAAAAATGTTGGATGTCTAAACTGCATAGGGAAAGTGTTGACAAACTTCTTAAAAACAAGCTTGAATTGAGTGTTGCCATTCTCCATCAACTCGGTGGCCGTTAGGAAAATAAGATTCCACAACGAAAAATTTCTGTTCTTGTAACAAAACTTTTTTTTAAATTTAAAAACTTTTAACTTTGCTCCTATAATCATATCATTAAACAACACATTATTATTAGCAACAACAACAGCATACATTGCCTATATTTCTCTCTTTATAAACAACTAGCTGACCCGGCGAACTTCGTACCGCCTAACAGTCAATGAATGTCGTATTACTTTTTAGCTGAACCAATTTAGGCTTTGATGAACCTAAAACAATGATACAAAATAATATATTTATATAGATAGAAACAAAAAGTATTTTATTATGATGAATGATGATGAAAACATACATACATAATGAGAATAAAAATAAAAAAAAATAAAAAATAATAATTAAGTACTTCAAACTCATGTCAGAAAAAAATGATTAAAAACTATGTTGTGCAAATTGAGGAAAAAAAAATAAAACTCGGATTAATTCATTAATAGGATTTTCATTCAAGCACTTTGTGCTAAACGACATTCTTTGTTTTTTGGTCAGGCGCAAGAACAAATAAAGCGGATGGTTTGCCGACACGTGAGCATGCCACGTACAATTGACCATGAGAAAAACATGCATTTTCTAGATTGAGGCCACAAATAGTCAAGGATTGGCCCTGTGATTTGTTGATCGTCATGGCGAAGGCAAGACGAATCGGGAATTGAATTCGTTTAAACTCAAAGGGCATATCCGTTGGGATCATCGAAATCCTTGGAATAAGAACTTCCTCATCTTTAAATTTTTCTTTAAGTATCGACGCGTGCAATTTCTTGCAGATAATTGACTCGCGATGTTTCGTTGCCTAATTGCATTACGGCTTTGCTGGGAAAGATTAGATCTTCTAGGACGCGGCATTGTTATTAAAATGTGCACTCGCATAAAACCACCAAATATAATAACAGTGCCTGAACTTTCGAGACATAGACAATACCTCAAAGAGTATATAACCACTACGTATGAATAGCTTATCAAGAAAAATCATAGACAACCTATAAAAAGACATTTACACTTTTGTTAACCTGTAGATTTTTTTCCCTTAATTTTATAACCTTTACCAACTGATTTTTTATTCCCTAAATTCCGTTTCTTCCTTTCCGATGATTTTATGTTGTTACTGTAGAATAAATCTTAGGTATTATTTTCGGGAATTAAAAACAAATATAACAGTACCTAAACTTTGTAGACATTTTACAAAAAATAAATTTCTAAACGCACACATGATGACTTCAGAAAAAAATAAAGTTGTGGCTTAAAGGTCTCAGCAACCAAGCCATAAACTCCAAAAAAATAATAGTTGTTACACTATTTGACAGGATTGGACAACAAAGGTTTGACATGTAATAAACAAATCAGCATCTATTGAAATGATTAAGTATTTATTACACATATCGAGTTTTCATTGTTTTTAAGATGTATTCTGCTATTCGGGACGGAAACAAATCCAACAAATCAAAAACCATGGCAATCGGTCCAGCCGTTCTCGAGTTATAAGTCTTGTAACAAACACGACTTTCTTTTATATAGATTTATAGTTTAACAATGTACACACCGCCCGACCGACCTTTGAAGACCTGTTCTACTCGTCTCCATCCCTCTCCGTGCACTAACTGTCACCGCTACTCAACCTTTCCAGGGATGCTAAGCGCAATTTCTCTCTCTCTAACTTAAGATGCATCGAGATCATTCAATTTTACAAGTTATTTTACGCCTTATTGGCGTATTTTGCTTTAAATACAACTATAAATTATTATAAAATTAAAAACTCTCACATTTCACACAAACTCATAGGCTTAGCCAACTATGACGCCAATTTTTTTTTAAATCATCACAATAATTGTTAGCATTCAGGTTATAGTAACTCAAGTAAATGAAATTACTTTGAAAAAAAAGAAATGCTAACAATGTGTTTATTTAAGGTTTAAGCGTCACATTTATTAGTCAGTTATGTAATTATTCTGAAAAAATATTTGTACTAATTAATTAATTGGCAGATATTTTCCTATTTTCACCAATTAGTAGTCGATAATAAAATACATTATAAATAATTATTGTTAGGAAAGTTTATTTTGTTGGAACAAGAGCAAGGTTAATAAGATATTTAAGAAAAAACTTTTGAATGTTACAACAAACAAGCTTTTCCACAAACCGTTTTCCATTTCACAAAATCAAATAATAATTTGAACAAGATACTTTGAATCGAATAACATGAATAGCCTTGTAGAAACATAAAATTCTAATCAGTTTACATTAGACTCTATTAATTATTCATTATTTAGTTAATGGTAGTAAAATATTTCTTTTTATTAAAAGTTCGCTCAACAAAATCCATTCAAAATCATGATTGAGACATCGTTGTGAATGGATTCTGTAGACGTGTTTGTGTTACTAATTATTGATAATTCTTCTTACATAATATCTGGCTTTAAATAATGATTGAACAAAAACCTTTTACATAAGTAGTTTTATGAAGAAAACAATTTTTTGTTCATTTCACATTATCAAATCGGCGAAGGTTATTTAACGAATGATTCAAGTTTTTTTAGCAAACATTAACATTTCAAATTGTCATAAATAAAAAAAAATGGAAAGTTTTTTACTTTATATCAATTAACCGAATAATTAAGATATCTGATTTTGAAAGTTTTTTATTTAATTGGAAATGATACCAATTCAAATTTGTTCTCGCTTACAAGAAATGTAGTACTTATGTCGAGGTTACTATTAAAATAGCCAATTAATACAAAGTCTAATACCGTGTGATCAAAAAGTCTTTCTATTGATATAGAGAACGTAATCTAATGACAGTTCTTACGTATGTCAAAAAATAAATTACAAAAAGTAATATTTTGATTGTTTTAATTGTTAAAAATAGTTCTAACAAGTAAACACAAAATTTGTTCAAGAAATTCTTACTACCGTAACTGTATTTGTTTAGAAAATCAAAAATTTGTTGCGTTTTGTTATTATAATTATTTATTCAATCCAATACAGGGTGCAATTATTTAATGAGACTGGGAGCGTCCAACATCGTTCACGCAAACCTAGTGTAAAGTCTGAAGAGAACATCAATAAAATTCGAAGTATTATAGAAGAACATCTTTCAAAGTCAAACAGAAAACTATTCTAACAAGATGATTTGTCTTTTAAAACTTTTTAAAGCTTCATATGGTGCATTCTGTGCATAAAATTTTTTCTGCAGATTCGGTCCAAGGATTAATTATTACCGGTGGTTTAACACTAAGGACAATGATGGTCTTCTTGGCCTCACTTTTTTTACAAGTTATATCTTTTTCACTTGTTTAAAGTTATGAAATATACTGTTTAAAATAATTTGCCATTAATTGCTTTATTTATTTTATCAAATGAATTAACAACACAAAGTTAACTGTTGACCTCAAACTAGCACACCTTTGCAACCTGCAGTATATACGTCGTCAGATGGTTTGTGGCTTATTGTAAATGTGTGCAAGAAAAAATAGTGATGACACTTTAAAGCTAAACTAATTTAAAATTTAATTAAAAATTATTTTGCATTTTCTTTTTTAACATTGTAACAGATAGATATTTTCCGCCAGTTTATCATAGACATACGTTTTTTATTTTAACGCCTACGCCTACTTTTCGGTCGCCCGGTGTATTCAACTACTTAAAAAAATATATCAACTTTTAGTTATTAGCTTAATTTTTTTTAGAAATTTTATTTCTAGTGATACTTTTAGAATCATTAACAACGATTTGCAGAATGTCATAATGCCTTTAGACCCTTTACCAATAAATGTATAAAAATGTCTTTTTTTGCAACATACATACCCTAAATAAACCTCAAATTCGGTGAATGAACAAGTTGTTTACCTTGACAATAATTATTCTATTAAATCAAAAACGTAAACACTATTTCACCATGGGTACGGTACCATCATTTCTGGTAGGTAGCCTTCAAAACGCCAAAAACAAACATTTACAATTAAAGTAATTCTCTCGAAGAAAAGACATAATATAATTTGAGGTGTGCCATTCTTCTTTTAATAATCTGCATGTTTTCGTTCACATTCCGCTTTGTCATTTCGATTTTGCTCGCATGATCATTGGCGGAGGAAAATTGGTTTTGCAATTGTTTATTTGTTCAAATATTAGCAACTATCATAATTGATAAATAACATTATGTGGTCCATCTCAATGTGGACGACAACATCCAGAAAATATTCAAAAGACTGTTGATTTTGTCATGTTTTTTCAGATTTATAAATTTATTTTATCGTATCATTCTTTATGTCTGTCTCCATAAATACAAATACTTTCGTACAATTATAATTTTATATAAACACTAAAATATTTATGAAACAGAGAAGACATCCACAAGAGCATTAATATAAGCTTATACATGAATAAAACTATAACAAAAGCCGTAAGGACTGACATTAAAAACTAATAAAAACAAATAAAAAAAAAGAGTACTATACAACAAATTAAGTAAAGGAAAAACCAAAATAACTAAACTAGAAAATGAAAGAAGACAAATAACAAAAAAGAGAGAAGAAATATTAAAGATTGTTGAGGACTCTTACACCATACTATATAGAAACCAGAGTCAATGAGAACCATTAAAAAGCTGGTTTCCGTACCAAATTTAGTTCAAATGACCATCTCCAGGGGATAAAATCACTAATAGAAAAACGCATAGAATACAACGACCCCTTAGTACTAGTAATCTTTGACTATAAAACGGCATTCGACCATATAAAGCCCTATGAACTGTTTAAAACTCTCGCAAACTGTTCATATTACGACACATATCAGCAGGCAACAGCAAAAGTAAAAAAACAGATCGGTTCAGAATCGAAAAAAGCTTCCGATAAAGCGTCATCATTTCCTCCAAACTTTACACAACTCTAATAGAATATATGTTTCAAAAGATCGAATTAGACAATAAGGGTATAAACGTATCGCGAGCACTATATGTCAACAATATCGTGCTGATCTCAGACCGACTTGACGAGGTAAACAACATGATTGCAGAACTATTCGCTCCGTCCCAAAAAGTAGGTTTAAAACTCAACACTGCCAAAACCCAATTTATGACAAACTTAGTTCTCAGCTGTCACCAAATGCTGGAAAGAAGAGAAATTCAATAAGTAACATCTTACAAATATCTAGGACATGAAATCCGAATGAGAAGAGACAACTAGACCTGCAAACTAAACAAAAAGATAGGACTGATTTGGGCTGCCTTTGGCAGACTGATACATGTAATTAAATCAAATATACCGATTTGTATTGAAAGAAAGGTGTTTGATGGATGCGTTCTTCCGGTATTGACATATAGCTCGGAAACACTTACATTAACACAAAAAACTATCAATAAAATAACTCAACGAGTCATGGAGAGATTTATGATAAAAATCTACGAGATAAAATCCAGAATGAAGAACTACAAAGAAAAACAAAACACACGGATGCAATTGAAAAAGTCACACACTTGAAATGAAAATAGGTTGGCCACGTCGCAAGAATGTCAGACGATAGATGGATTTGAAGAGGAAATCTTCAAACTGCATCCAAGATGACCAAGACCGAGCAAAAGTTGTCTACAAGGAATACATCAGGCAAATCAACAAAAACATTAAAATCAACCCAAACAAATTTTGGTCGTTTCCCAGTTCTAAAAATAGCTCCAGTTGTACACCTGCATCTATAGATTTTAACAATTCTACAATAACTGATCCTCAGGCTATAGTTGACAGTTTTGCTGCCTACTTCTCCCAATCTTTTATGAAAAATGTGACTGGTAATCAACGATCCGCTTCTTCTTCTTTATCGTTTGATGTTTTTAATTTGCCGCATGTTATAGAAGATAATGTGTGTGCAGCTATTAGACGTTTAAAACCTACCATGACTAGTGGAGCAGATGAAATTCCTGCCTTTATAATCAAAGATTGTGCGAGTGTATTTGTTAAACCTTTGAGAATTATATTCAACTTAATATTAAAAACCAGCTGTTTTCCAACCAAATGGAAATCATCCATTATACGCCCGGGGCATAAAAAAAGCTGCAGGTCTGTTATTTATAATTACAGGCCTTTTGCATTAATTAATAATTTTGCCAAAATCTTTGAGTACGTCTTCTATAATTCCTCAATTCATTACATCTCTCGCATGTTATCTCCCAGCCAGCATGGCTTTACAAAAGGTCGATCTACTGTAACAAATCTTGTATCAATGTGTCAGTGCTTATGTGATGTACTTGATAACCATTCCCAAGTAGATGTAATTTACACAGATTTCTCCAAAGCTTTCGACAAAATTGACCACAATCTTTTCTTGACCAAGTTAGATTCATTTGGCTTTGCCGACGATCTGGTCAAAATGTTAAAATCGTACTTGTGCGATCGATCTATGTATGTTAGCGTTAAGGGGTATAAATCTAAAGCTTTCAAACAAAAGTCTGGTGTTTCTCAAGGATCTGTCCTTGGACAACTGCTTTTTAACATTTATTTTAACAATCTGGTGAATGATTTAGACATACCGTGTCTGTTATTTGCTGATGATATAAAAATCTATCTATCAATAGATACAGTCAACGATTCTCACCGACTTCAAAACTGCATTAAAGTAATCTCTGCAAGATGCATGTCAAATAAACTAGTCCTCAATCTTCCAAAGTGTAGCAAAATGACATTTACAAAAAAAACTAAACCACTTTTATTTGATTATAAAATCGATGGCGTCATTCTCTCTAGACGTAAGTCTGTCCGTGATCTTGGAGTTATCTTTGACTCAAAACTATCAATAGTTTTTATAAAGCATATAAAAACTATTGCAAATAATGCTTTTAGATTCTTGGGCTTTATCCTACGCATTGGCAAGGAATTTTTAGATGTAGAAACTTTGAAACTTTTATATATAAGCTATGTTAGATCAAAGCTTGAATATGTTACTCTTGTTTGGTCGCCGTTGTATAATATTTATATTTCACCGTTAGAGCGCATACAGCGCAGATTCCTTAAAAATGCGGTTTTTATGTTGAATGGAGTGTATCCGCCTCAGGGGTATCTTCATAAGCTTCTTCTCAATGAAGTTGGTCTACAACTTCTTCTGAACAGACGCAATGAGCACTCTGTAATCTTCTTGTTCAACCTGTTTAATGGGCTGCTGGAATGTCCTCAAATCCTTGAGCGCATTAGTCTGAGAATCAACTATTTATGTTCTCGTTCAAAGAAAACGTTTTACATCGGCGAGTGTTACACTGACATTGGGCTCCCATCCCCTGTTATCCAAATGCTTCGTAACCACGAGGGTATTGAAAGTTACATCGATCTTTTTGCTTGTAATATACAGCAAATAAAGCAATTCTCTAACATGCGCAGGTAATGTACTGGGGTGATTCAACTCTAACGAGACCACAGTGAAATATTGCTGTTGTATGTAGATCCTCCATGTCTACTTAACACTCGTATTACGACTTGTTCGTATTCCTATCAATTTTGGCTTATACTGGGGCTTATAATTGGGCTTTTTGCCTGTTAGTTACACAATAATAATAATAAAATGAACAAGACAAGCTGTTTGATGATGATGATGGTAACACCTTTGCAACCTTGCTAGACATCCATCCACCCAACTTTTGCAGTTCTAACATGTCTCCATCGGCGTTTACAAGCATGATCGCTACAGAGACCGGTGGACTTTTGAGTATAAGATATGTAGCTATTTTTTCAGGGATTTAAAAAAAAGAAGCTTAAATCACTTACTATTTCTGTACAAAGAATCTTCTATGCGTAACATGAGCCAAATCAAGAACAAAAAAACGACCTTATTCTTTATTAATGCATTCGTTCTGCAAGCTCCAGCAAGTCCAATCAAGAAAGCTTCTTTTATCATCAAAAGAAGTCCTTCTGGAGCTGTGCGCCAAAAATCATCAACTTGTGCTTTTGTCAGTACTGAAGACATTTTATGTCGGTATTCAACATTTTTCTTTTTGATAAATTGAATCATTTGTCAATTGTGATTCTTTTTTTGAGTAGAAAACAAGCTCATATCAGAAGATTGGTACCGGTAACAAAGCTAGTTAATTAATTTATTAAAAGAGAAATGCTCTTTACTACGGTTTAATTTAAAACTATCTAAAGTTCTTACCAATAAAAATGTACTATAAAAGTTTGAAACAATAGCATCAAATTATCGACCAAGTCGATTACTTTAGTACCTGTAATATCAAAAATTGTTCAAACGTTAATTAAAGACCAAATCACAACTTATTTTGAAAAAAAATATTTATATAACGATAGCCAATTTAGGTTTCGATCAAAATCTACCTTAAACGCCATCGTAAAATTAATTGACTATAATATATTGATGAAGCAAAAATCGAAAAATCGAGAAGCTGAAACATTCTGCAATCTCGAAAAAGCATTTAGCTGCCTTTTCTATCAAGTTCTTAAAGTTCTTAAAGTAAAATTGAAGTCATACAACTTTAGTTTTAAAAATATTAACATTGTTTTATCTTACACAATAGAACTCAAAATGTGTCTATCAATAATAATTCATCCCAAACATTGACAGTTAACCAAGGCGTACCACAGGGGTTTGTGCAAGACTTATACGCTTTTTCTTATTTATCAATTCAAATATCAATAACCCAAACATTACTTTTACCCTCAATCTGTATTGTAATTAAATAATAACAAACCTAGAGATTTGTTAAACAAACCCAGTCTACTTGTACGACTACTTCTATTACACTGTACGACGTTGTTATGTAGCTAACCGCAAGCAGCGATCTATGGTTTTATGATTAATCTTCAATTGTTTTATTTCAATTCAATACTTCAAAATGTTAATTTTTTCCTTCAACTTTAGTGTGCATTTGAGCATCGAATACACAGCCCAGCATGTGTTGGACTCTTTTTATTTTATTTATTTAGAACTTAGTTATTTGATTTAGAAAAACCATGAAAATATGCCAACAAAACATTTTCGGGTGAATGGTTTGTTTTGTATTGTTTGGCCTAGTCCATAAGTCTTTTCATACCGCTCGCAAATTTTTTCTAGTATCAGACTGTTTCTAGCTTTTAGTAGTTAATTGTGTCTCACCAGAGTCGGTATTAGATGTTTTTAAGCTTTTTCAAGTTTTCAAAAGAAAGCACAAGACTAACAATTTTTTTTTAATAACTGTCAATTTTGATTATAGCAACTTGTTTTTTTTAAATTTTTATCTTAAACACGCTTACAGTAATAATTATATTGAATTAAAAATGAATATTATGAATGATTGTGGTCAAAAAAGTATATAAACCTTGACAAAATGTTAAATTTCTGTCTCGAAATAACAAGACATAGATAAAAAGTTTGATTAAAATAATTTTTAGACAAAGAGATATCGCTCATTAGACAACCAAATTAGCACATTAGCGCCTTTCGACTAAAACCAGTATCTAAGATATGCAATAGTATCATTCTATACTGTTTTTACCAACAAATTTATTATTACAACATTATTCAAATTAAATTTGTTTAATAAAACATTTGCAATAACTCTATTATTAAAAAAATAATATACTATAAATAATATAGAGAACAGCCATGTTTATATCTATTTATAGCTTAAAAATCTATTAACACCCCATTTAAATATTCGACAAATTAGTTCTCGCGCTGATTTAGTATTCATTTATTTTTTATATAATCGAAAATTTTTTCTAAAATGTTTAATAAAGCTTTTTGATTAGATTTTGCCTTTTATTTGCTTTGGGCAAATTATATTATTGTACAAATTAATTCTTGTTCATTAGATAGATATATTATTATATATCTATAATATATATTATATAATAATTATTGTCGAAAAATAATAAATAATAAACAGCCACTACGCTACTGAACTTGTCATTTCCATTCCAGAACAGCAGCATCTAAATTTGCATAGCAATAAAACATGTCTTAAATTTACCTAATTGATTCAAGTAAATAGAAATAGGCACTCAGACAGTATGGTTGTATGTTTATTTGAATAATAATTTCAAATGGCGTTAAGGAAAGTTAAGATCTAAAACGTGAAACGTTAAGTAATTTCCGGCTTAATTAGGATTAACGCAATTGGACGCATAACCCCTATTAACTGTAGCAAATAAAATAGGTGCAAATATTTGTCATAGGTTTTTATATCTCTACAAATTATTAATAATTATTAATAATTATATGGCATTAATTGGTTGTTATAGTCGCAACATGTTGTGAATCATTACTGTTTTCACCTCAACCAGACATATTTGCATAAAATATTATAGTATTTAAAGTGTCTTAACCACTACTTAATAATCTTTTTGCCTTTGTAGACCACGTGCCATTTTTATTTGATAACCGACTTTAAAAAAAAAGAAGAAATATATTCTTTCAAAGATGTTCCCACACAATTCCTTTCCTTGTCTAAAGAGAGATCATTAAATTTTTGCTTACAAAATAAAAGTAAAGAACAAAATATCATAATAGTCAATTAATCTTCAACGAAACAAGCGCAATTGCAAGTCAAAAGTAAAACAAATTGCTCAGTTTTCAATTTTTATCAATGTTGTTATGTTTGAAAGAGAATGTCTGGAGTGTATTTCATAATTAATTTGTCAATGATCTAACCATTTTTTTTTGATCATTGTTGAGTCACTTTTTATCAATTTTTTAATGTTAAACACAGAAAAAATTCTGCAGTTTTTCAAATATTTCTTTAATTTTTTTATCAACTGCACTTAATAATAAACAAGATTTAAAATTTTTATATACAAGTATGTGAAGAAAAGATTTTTTAAATTTATTTGTAGCAAAATAACCTAAAACATAAATTTTATAAGAAAAATTGTAGAAAAAAAAATTTTTTACATAATTCTGCAATAAGTTAGATAAATGCCCCAAAAACTTAAAAAAAAACCTTAATATTTTTATTAATGTCAACATCCAACTCAAATAATTTTTAAAGAATAGCATTTATCAAAAAATTATACCAGAAATTTTTTAAAGAGTTGTCAATTTCCTGCAAGAGTAAGTTATGAACCCAAAACTTTAACTATTTGTTAAAAAGCTACACAATTCCTAAGTAAAAAAACCTTAAAATTTATATTGAAGGATTGCATTTATCAAAAAATTATAAAAAATCTTTAAAAAACCTTTAATTTTCAACCGACTTTAAAAAAAAGAAAAAAGTTCTTAATTCAACTGTATTTTTTTTAAGTGTGTTACTTCATAAGTTTTTTTGGGTCAACCGATTTTGATGATTTTTATTATTTGAAAGCTGGTGCTTTGTATGTGGTTCCATTTAAATTTGATCAAAACCTGACCAGTACTTTTTGAGTTGTCTAATTAACACTTACAATGATTATAAAATTGGTAAGAAATTAAAAAATATACTTTAATATAATTAAATATTATCTTATTTAATTATTTAGACTAATTAAACAAAAAACAATTTGAACCAGTTAAATAAAATAATAATATTGAAGTCAATTTTTTCCAAGTTTTTAATTTGTTTATATTATTTATTTATTTTAATTATATTATTTACAAGAATATATTTTAACCCAAGCAAGTTGAATATTCGTTAAAGAGCTACAAAATTAAATTGACTCACATAATAAATTCTAATTGAAAAATATAAGTGATAGATTTTAGTTGCAAAAAATAAAAAACCAAAACTTAAAAAAAAACGACTAAAGAAAAACGAAATTAAAAAACAAAAAGTAAAAACTTTTGACAAAAAATTAATTCCCGATAAAAACATTTTAATCTAAATCTTGGGCTTATGTAAATATATAAATAATTTTGAGTTGGCGCTAAATGATGAGCACGAATTAGACTTTTGTATAATTACTAAAACTAATTTATGTATTATAAAAATAATGCACAAAATATGGTAAATTGTCCTAATTATTAAAACTATCAAGTAAATCAAAGATCTAAAATATTCTTCTACCAATTGATAAGCGCTGGAATATCTATGAGATTCTTTTGTTTATTCTGAAAATTGATACGTTTCTGAGACAGACAACAACAATTTTTACAAAAGTGAGAGAAAGATAAAAGAGAGCAGAAAATGCGAAAAGGTTTAGAATGTTCTAAACTTAGTAGGTACATCAATAAATACA
Source organism: Lagria hirta (assembly GCA_947359425.1). Lineage (NCBI taxonomy): Eukaryota > Metazoa > Arthropoda > Insecta > Coleoptera > Tenebrionidae > Lagria > Lagria hirta. The sequence goes on along the minus strand of OX375801.1, from coordinate 9,773,125 downwards.
AGCGAACGGAAGAAAAAAGAACAATGAGTTTTGAATAGTCACTAAAGTTATTATAATAATAAGTCAAAAGGTAAAAAGGTATTGATTGAAATAAAAATGTACGAAGTGAAGCTTAAGTGTGGAAGTATTGTTTCAGTCCCAAGTTTTAAAATAGTGCCTAGAATAATGGGGTTTCTAGGAGTTTACTCAAGGAACAGTAATAAATTCGAACAAATGGAAATATTTTTTTCTTGAAGATGTTTCTAGATGACGATTAGTAACTGAATCAAGATCCACAAAGCTACAGATTGGTCATTATAATCTGACAACAAGTTAAATGTCCTACAACCAAAGCTGTTGGCAACCTGCTAATTTTTAAATAAGTGAAATAATAATTACATATTAAAAACAGTTTTTTTCAACTTTTTAATTATTTGTTACTGTGTAATTAGAACAAATTACAATAAAATTACTACATCCAGGTAATGTAGACTGCACAAAACAATACTTCTATTAGTGCTTTTTTTATTTCAACAGACTTGAATACACACTTCATGTATTTTCAATAATATAAAATTAATGCTCACAAGATACTTGATCTCTTTCTTTTGTGGAATGTTTTCTAAATTTTAAACAATTATTTTATACAAAAGAGATTACAGAGGTGGTATAGAGAAGCTGGCTGTTAATTAAACGTTAATTTTCTCATCTTTAACGCTGTGTCTTCATTATACAAGTAATGTTACGCCACTGCTTTGTTTAAAAAATTTGCTCATTAAAGCTCTCTCGTCATTAAAGAACATCACCTTGAAAAAATCTTCTTTGTAAGACCAACTTTATAAAATATTCCCAGCATCAACCGTATTAAACGGTTTAAATAACTAATCTTTTTAGAGTAGTTGTATATTGCTATAATGACAAGAAAGATAGTACCGGGTACTAACTTTTATTCAATAAAGTCAATACTACTTTGCTATTTTTTATTGCTATTATTTAATCACCAAAAAAAAATTAATAATATTAAAGAAAGTAAAATTAAATTATTTGTATGTGACAAGATAGTTTATTCATTGTGTTCATTCTATTTTACTGTTTATTTTTATGCTGTAACTTGCTGATGAGTTCCAATAAGAACGAAACCTGTCCAAGTCTACAGATGTAGTTTGAATGAATTTCTATTTTACCAATTAGTGATTGAACCAAAAACGATAGATTACATCGTATATCATTGATATACGTTTGAGACAAAAGGCGTTAACGTGATAACGTAGTTGTCTAATAAAAGATATACCTTTTATTTCAATTTGTATATATGAAAATTGACATTTGTCAATCAGGGTATAATATTTTGTATTAAAACATGTATATTTTTTTTCTCAGAAAGGTTTGATGTAGCTCCTTATCAATATAGCTTCTTTTACGTGTAATACTTCCTGCAATAGTTTTTCAACAAATATAATTTTATTACAGCTAATTATGTTCTTATGTATGAGCAAATTTTGGAAACAAACTGGTTTTTCTTAGATGATGTTTCTAACATTAACACATGAATTCTATTTAACAACAAAATATCTGTCGTTTTTGATGCCACATTTCCTAGATGTCATATCACAGCCGTCTCTACTTAACAAGCCGTGAACATCAACTTGGCAACAGCGTTAGCGGGTTTATTGTGGCAGTGGCCTTAGCGAAGACCATAGTAGAAGAATATTAACTAATTGTTAACTTACTTAAACCTCTGTACAAATTTTGTAATCCCGCTTACACCACAAAATTACCACAAAACAATTCGACTAACCGCACCTAACTTCAAAAAATTCGCCTCTGCTAAATAGTACAATTTGTCATTCACCCACTAATGAAGTAACAAATTAAACATTTGGAAAAACCGTAAAAGACACAAGACACATAAACCACAAAATACTCAGAATTTACTTTAAAATTAAATAAAATAATAAAAATAAATAAAAAATTTAGATGACAATTGATACAACCATCTGAAATGAATTTTTATTATTTGATCTGTATTCTATTTTAACGTGTTTTATTAACAGCTTGAAGAAGGAGAAATCTTTTTACCGAAACGTCGCTTATAGATGTTGTAACGGTTGAATTGCAGCACACGCCAAAAATTACGATAAATAAGCGCCTTCTTGCCATTTTGCGGTAAACTACTCATTACATGACGCTAGTTTGTGCACTATCGAATTTGCTGTCATCGATTTAGTCTAGAACTGCGAAGACCCGACGCCTTTAAGACAATTTATGTCTTTCGAGTAACTGTCTTTTCTGAAGACTCTGTATATAAAGTAAAGCAAGCTAACTTTTTTTATTGGCCAGGAAAAAAACCCAGGTAGTTTTTAACGGATAGGAAAAGAATAATCCGATAGTAAAGCAGAATTTACCAGATTTTAAGCGGGAAAGATACCGACTCTATATATAGGAGTGGTGATAGCGTCCATTTTTCACTTTAAGTCCGCCACCGTACGTAGTGTTAGTGTACCCTTCTACGCCAAAGTAGTGAGTCAAGTAAACCCGGTAGTGGGTATTACGTGTGATCACGACTTTTTTTGACAAGAAAATTGGTACGGCTTAGAAGCCACGTTTTGATAACGACTTTACCATTTTCGCGATTACGTGACGTTAGAAGGGGTAAGTTAAACAGTCTCATTAATTCCACCACTAACGGTTTTACTTCGCGGGTCATGTAGGGCAAGTCTAGGGTAAAGTCGAGAGACGACTCAATTGCGGCACTCGATCTTTTCCTCCTGTTATCCTGCTATTTACCATCGAGCTTCCCAGGAATAAATCACTGCAAAACAACCATCTCCAACGGAAACAGCAGATAAGGTTAGTTCAAGGTCTATGAAAGGTAGAATGAATGTGTGAATGTTAGTAAGCCTTTGAACGACACCGTTAAAGTGAAGAAAATCTTCCTTTTATTATATTTTATTTCATCAAATTATTGCCTTTATTGTTTGTGGTAATCAGGACGATCTGTAAGGGGTGCTTGAGTTAACTTCAAGGGAATTGTCTTGTCTAACTCAGACTGCATCGAGTCCTGTCAAGTTGTGTTAAAATTGTGATAAAATTTTATTTGAATTATTTAGAACTAATTAATTATTTGAACTTTCTGGATTTACCTTTTTTTTTATTTTATTTCATTTTGATGCCAATATCACTTATTGATATCAGTTAGTTTTTTTATTTGTTGTATTTTCTTTTATTTATTCAATATATTAATATTATTTTACTGGAGCTTTTGTTTAGCCTGCAGGTCTTGACCCCTAAAAGGCTAAAGGGAGGCTAATTTCGGCTATTGTCTGCGCTTAGGTTGAGTGGCGCCATAACCACCACCTGTGTTCTTAGATTCACGCCTCTACGGCTGAACTACCGGGTAATTTAGAACTAGGTAAAGCTAGCCGAGATTAGCCTGTCCTCGAGTATTCCTATTCCCTTTATTCCCTTCTCTCCTTTTCCCCTTGTGTAACTTCACGGTTACAAAATGTAATAAATAAATGTTAAAACATGGACATTTGTTTAATAACCTAAATCCTTCATAAAAAACAATTCCTTTTAACATATTATTAAAACAAGAGTGATAACTTTTCTAATTTATTATAAAGTTTTGTTTTTATAAATAATTTGTTTTTTATGACTTTTATTGGTAACAGATTATACTAGGTAATGCAACATGCAAAATACGATCCTGTTTTGCAAGCAATTGCGACGGAAGCAAATGCTTAGAAAAATTTACGATGGTCGCTTGTTGTGGCTACCTAATAACGACAGAATTGCTCGTAAATTCTTCAACGTCTTATTCTCAGTTTTTGAATTGTTGCAAAACATGAAGTAAATAATTGCATTTTTTTTTTTAATTTATTGAATAAATCGTGAATTACATTAGCATATCAATTTCTTAACTAAATTTACTGATAAAACACCCTGTATATCATAATAAAATAATTATAATTAAAACGTCAAACCTTTATCCAACTGTCATTTTATCTTCATGCAAGATTTTTAAACTTTTTGTTTAAATACGTATTTTAACATCTACTTGCTCACTGTTGATTAGTTTAAGCATTGAAATTTAAGATTTAATTAGAGTTTGGTAACATAATGATTAATTTATGATAATTTCGATAAGAGGTTATAGGATCATGAAATAAAACACCAAGAAAATTTGATTACTTCTTGCGACGTTTCGTACGTTATTTTAGCACTTCTTCAGGCAGTCGTAACGCAAAATCTTGGCATCGTCCACCTAATAATATTCATTTTGTCAATAATCATGAATTGTGGTTCTAATAAACGTCAAACAAATTAATAATGATCTGAGAAATTATTCAAAAATAAAAGATAAAAAATAATAACGAGTGGGACACTTAAAATCAGCTACAGAATTAAACGATTTGGTTATGTGTGATAGTCTAACCTTATCTAACTCTTATCGAAATTATCATAAATATATTCACTTATAGGATCTTAAAAAATTATTATAATTAATAATAATTAATAATAATTAATTAGGTACAGTCTATCTACTATTTGCCTTGATTTCACGATTTTTCCCAAAAATTGTAGAACTTTGAATTATCTACTGTCGCCTACTATAAACTAGTTTAAATAATCGTAGGCAAAGAAATCAATTTTGGAACAGTTTGTAACAACTTCTATTACATTTTAACTCAAAAAAAAACTTGCTTTTTTTACAAAAAAAAACAGTAATTAATTTAACATTCAATTCATTATCTTGTCTGACAAATTACCTTTAGACCGCGTGGGTCTTCTCCCACGCCCAATAGTTTACGACCCATAATAACGAGTTCATAGGTACTTTCTAATTTCCGGCCTCAAAATCCATCCCAAAATATCAGGTCCAAATTGCCAAAAAAAAAAACGCACGCGAGCAATCGTTTGACCGTTATTCGGTGATCCTCAGGGGCTTATGCCTAAGGCTGTTGTAAATTCTAGGATTCTAATGGAGCAAGTTTGGTTCACCTGTTGCAGCCTTGAAATCGCATACCCACTAAGCCAGTGGCCTCAATCTTTCGTAATACCCAAATACTGATTTAATTTATGAATTTCGCCTAAAATTAGTGTGGGTGAGAACATAAAACTATTGTAATTTTTTTAGTAATTTTTTTAACAGTTGGCAGCTATCACAAGCTATTCTTTGTACTAAGCTGTATAGATCGAATTAACAATTTTTTTTTAGAATTTTAACTAAAAATATGGTTTAACATTACGAAAAACCGCGCCTGTTTTTTATTTTTTATACTAAGTTGCGCCCATTGCAAATTTAATTAACATAGAATTTTTTTAAGTTTCGATTTGTTAAGCTTTTTAAATTGTTAACATATTCTTATTGTATATTAAACGTTTTTTAGAAAAGGTCTTTTAAAATGTTTTGATAAATGTAATTCTTCAAAAGTTATTCCAGATGGAATTTGACCCTAAAGGTTTTTTCACTTTTTAAGGCATCTGGGACATATATTATTTTAACAATATTTTAGGTGAGAATATAGATATATAAGAGCTTTAGTGAAAAAAACTGAATTAATTACTTGTCACTCTCTCGGATCTTACCAGCCGCTCTTGTGAGGGAGTTGTCTAGAATTAGTCAAAAAGTAGTTTTGAAAAATTTTGTAAATACGTTTAAAAATTTCACTAAAGTGTAGAAAAAAAACAATTATTTTTCATTGTATTTCTAATATTATTGATGTTCTCTTCAAACTTTACACTAGGTCTGCCACTGCGTGGACGATGTTGACGCTCACAGTCTCATTAAATAATTGCACCACGTATTAGATGGTCTAATATAGATATTCTACAAAGTTTCTATAAACTATTCAAATAACGCAGTTAACCTTGGGTCTTAAAAATTTTGCATTATTGAAATAATGCCTATCGTTGGACAGTTTTCGGGGTTGTCATTATTGTCGCTTGAAGTTTTATTGTCTATTATTTTAATCTTTTCCAAGTGCAAAACTCAATAATTTGCGTTAATCCACGTTCAAAATACTCAAAATAGTTTAATTTTCTGCTTGCACTCAAAAGTTTTGTTGTTGTGCTAAGAGACGAGACTAAAAATGGTTTATTCTGTTGAACAAAATCGTTCCGTAGCCAGGTGGCTGATAATAGTACGTTCAGAGCCTGATCAAATAAGTGGCGTAGGTTCAAACCCTGTCCAGACATAAATCTTTTTTTAAAATGGTTTTTGCGTGGCCATGGGTGTTTGAATATTTGTATGTTTGAAGAGCCCAATAACTCAAAGGATCGCAGTGCAATATCCCTGCTAATCTTAAGATACTTTTACTGTAATGCTCCATTATTGTAATAAAACATTGAACAAATATCATATAAAATCAAATTAATCAATTATCAAATAAAACATATAAAATTGAAAAGATATTTAGCAGAAATATCTTGCTAAATTCCTTGATTTTCCAATCCAAAAAGCTTGATTGGAGGGCCACATTAACCGATTGGTTCGAACCGGTAGTGTCAATAAAGAAAAATCTTCTGGAAAGCTTTCAGTAGCTCAAACTATTGTTAAGGAACTGAAAAACTTATGGAGCAGGGCTCACAAACATTTTTGACAAATTTGTCTCAACAGTCAAGGACTCTTGTAAGCACTTCTAATAAAGTGATGAAAAAAAGACTGCTTATGCCTCTATATCAAACGACAACTGTGCAGAAAAATTCTCCACGTCGTGAACAATATTGTAATTAGTTGCAAAATACCTTAAATAACAGTAGGTTACTCGATCTTACTTTTTTTAGTGATGAAGCTTGGTTTTGTTTTTTTGATTCACAAAATTCTAGAATTTGGTCATCTAAATGCTCGATGATGTAAAGGTGCAGTTAAGGTACTTCCAACAGAATGGAATTATTGCCCACATTGCAGCTGCTGCTACGTTAGAATATTTAGAACAATATTATAGACCTCGTGTAACAAGCTTAGAAACGCAACGTAACTTCCCCCACGTTTTCCAGATCTAACACCTATAAACTTTTCCATATTTCAATACTTCAAAGATACAACGTTTGAGCAACAATACAATAACTTGAAAGAGTTGCAGTGTAAAACCAAACAATGCTGCTAAAATATTGAACAAAAAGTTTCAGGAATCTTTTTTGAGAATTTCTAAAAAAAAGTCTAGCCCTTTCTGTGATTTTTAGACACAATAAATTTGTTTGTGGGTTTATAGTTAAACGTTTTTTTTCTCCATCAAGTATTCTTTTATATTTTTCCGTGTTCATAGCATACAAGCTGTTTTGTTTCTATTCTTTCTGTTGTGGTGTGGATTTTTTGTGTTCTACGTGTAATTATTTCTCTGTTAGGCATATGGCCTAATCTCTACACTTTATTTGCTCTTCTGAAAAAATCCATTTTCTCAGTATGAATTTTTTTTCTGTTTTTTGCGGATAAGTGCCAACACTCGGATCCATAAGTCATTATTGCCTCTACAGGTGCTCTGTAGATTGTCAATTTTTGCTCTTGTTGAACCTTAATTGCTAAATCTTTCTCTGATGTTTCCTCTCTTGATTTGTCCAAGTATTTGTATTTTTCACAAAATCTTATTCTTCTTAGCTGTAAATCGGTGTCTTGTTCTTCTTTTCTTATCCGTAGATACTTGATTTTTCTCACATTTATATATAGTCCTCATTTGTCATATTCTTCTATAATTTTTCTTAGTATGTAGTCAATTTGCGACATGTACTTGATCATCAGCATAAAATAGCGTGGTTAAACAGTATTCCTCTATTTCTATTTCCATATGTAAGCACTTTTTTCTCCAGTTTTTTAAAGCTTCTTAAATGTGAATTTTAAAAAAAGTTGCCAAACATAGTAATTAAATCAATAGTCAGTTTCTTGCAAATTTTTTAAGACATGTTTGCTCTAAACTTGCCCAGTAGATGCAGATTTATACATTTGCAACGTAATATCTTCTTGCAAGTCAATTATCTCTCTTTAAAGTACCTTAGGGTTTTAAAAAACCAAACGACTTAGCAGCCACATTAGCCTATTTTGCCGATACACAAACTTTAGATGGCAATTTGTCAAATTGCCATATTAAGTTGCTATCCAATTTCTGCACAATTTTAAAATCTTGTGGCAAGCTCTAGCAAGCAAGAGCTATTTCAGAGACGCCAGAGAGAAAAAATTGAATCAAAGTTATAATAATAATAATAATATATTTGGTGTCATAACACAGCAGAGTATTTACACATGTCAAAGATTCAGCTATATGTAAACAACAAAGACAATAATTCGCGGAAGTAAGTATGAAATTGAAATAAAAGAGATTATAAATTACTATAAATACATTGTAGCAGTTTACATTAAATCACTGAAATCATTAGAACAAAGTTCCTCTAAAGAATAGAATGCTTTATTTATAAGGTATCTACGAATCTTTTTAGGACAGAAAAATTTTATGTTTTAATAATTTTATATTTACAGATAAGACATTTATGAACTTTATATAATAATAATTTTGAGCGTCCCTCAATTTAGTGAGCCTTAGGTGCCTATACGATAAATTGGTAGTGCGTGTGTTGTATAAATGAAAACTGTTCAAACTAGAATAATCGTTTACATTTTTAATCGAGAGAACTAGGCAGTTGTAGATATATAAACAGGAGAGAGTTAATAATTTAAATTGAATAAGATATCAATACAAATGCCTAAGTAGGTGACTGTATTTTGAAACTCTACTATTCTGTCTCTTTTTAAGCTAAACAATATTGTTATGGTTGTTTTTTGGTTGAGACTTAGTCTGTTAGAGATAAACCAATTCCGGATTATGTCAATGTTAGTGGCAGATTTGGTTTTAACTTCTCGTAAAGACTTGCTTTGTTCCCCCAGAGCAGTGTCATCAGCATACAAAACAATACTACAATACTATTAGTAGATGCGTTCAATGGCAGATTATTAACATATAAGAGAAACAAAATCGGTCCTAATATGGATCCTTGGAGGACCCCATTGGTAATAATACAGTTATCAGAGAATTCGCCGATAACATATACACTTTGAGTACGGCTACTTAGATATGAACTAATCATTCTTACGCTTTCTAGAAAGAAATTATAGTAAAACAATTTACGTATCAATATAGTGTGCAAAACACAATCGAACGCTTTGCTTAAGTCCAAAAATGAGTCTAAGTACAATTAATTTCGTTCAACATTATTGACAATACTAGAGATGGCATCAACAGTTAAATATTTTTTTCTGAGTTAGAGGTGGTCTGGTGGCAGTACTCGGTTCAGCAGCGAAAAATGGCTTCCGTCCCGGCTTAACTTGTGAGGAGCGTAAGGATAGAAATTCTCTCTCTAGCAAAATTTAGAAGACCTAATTATAGCGCCAGCCCAAAAGATATACGCAAAATCCGCTACAGAGCGAACACTCTTTTCACTATATGGCCTCCAGGGCTCATTCAGTTCGAATAAATTCAAAACTGCGGAAAGCAAACGCAATCAAAAAAAAATACTCACAGTTATTAAAAAAAAAATAGATTGATTAAAGACCATAAAATTGCCATCTTGGGACAACTAAGTTATCACATTAGCGCTTTTTGTACAACGAACATCTAAGGTATGCAGTACATATATACTTTTATATCACTTCGTAAGAAGCTTTCGATAGGTATCATTAAGAATAGCATAATTATTTAGTTGAAAAAAAAATGCCAAGTTGGAAATGTTACAACGTTTTCCACTCTAAAACTACCAAATCAATGCAGTTATTAAAATATTACTGCTATGCATGGTATATACATAGAGATTTATGGCAAATAAATAATGCTCATTGATTATTTCAGTATCTGAAAATTCTTTAGCAAGCAAATCTAGATATGTTGTGAAAGCCAAAGGAAAAAATCTATTTGCTACATTCGATCTCAAAAATACTTTAAAAGTGTAAAAAATTTGTTGTATTATACAGCAGACCAGTTTTATGGTATTTATTATTCATAAGATTAATGAACTTTACACAACCAATATTCCGCGTAGTGTTAATTGGCATACCTAAATATTTTTTTAAATACAGCTGCCGGTGCTGCCTGCTAATGTAAAATTCATAAAATCCTTGGCAAAAGAGCGAGCGCATTTCAAATTTATTTCTTCCATAAAAATCTCGGATAAATGCTTGGAAAAGTTAAAAGCACATAGGTTCATAAAATAATAGGGACAGGATTAATCCTTTTGTTAAACGCTCTTAACGTGGTGCTGGATCAACGCAAACAGCTTTATATTACAAAAGGGAAAATATTGACTTTTTATTCTAATAGGAAGGAAAAACACAATTTGAATGAGATAAACGATACCGTATTTAAACGACTTTCATTTTTGTCACATTTATTAATTTCACACATTTAGTGTAACAGAAGGATACCCATTAATCCACAGTATAGAATAAATTATTTAGCTTCAACTAGCAAATTTTTTTGGATAATCATAAAACCGTCTGAATTCCTGCGTAAGCACAAAAGAAATTATACCTTTTGGGTATTAGCAAAATGTAAAAAACCAATCTAGAAAATTTAAATTTTTAATTTCACGTCATAATGTCTTTAAAATGTTAAAAAAATTGAAAAATTGAATACCCGTTTGTGTTAGGAGAGGCTATAATTAGGTTTTTGGCAGAACTCTGTAATAAAAGTTGACTTTGAGTTTGATCGTTTTCAAGTTAACGTTATATTTTTTAAATATGTAGTTACATTGTTGTCAAATAATAGTTTAAACTCAAGATGCCGAGATTCAAATTAAGAATTGAACGATTGACACAAAAATAAAAAATAAAAAAAAAACAAAAACATATAATGTTAAGTTACAAATTGCTAATTATAGCAACTATTTTCTTGGCTAAATAATTACATATACAAAAAAGCTAGCATTGTCTTGATTGGGTTTTTTTTTTAATTTGTTAGCTCTTTACAACTTACAAAGAATAAGACCTAATAACAATAAAAAGAAAAAAACATTAAAATAAAATTAACAGATATAATAAATTAGACAACAAACTTGTGATTAAAGAATTCTTCTACAGAATAGAAATCAAGTTTTTTCAGTATTTTTTAGAGTAGTTTTAAATTTGTTTGGATTAGAACAATCTTTCATGTCTTGAGAGTAAATGATTGAACATTTTGAGCCCAAGACACTTGGCTGAACGCTTAGATATTTCAAACTTGCTTGGATTCTGAAATCATCTTGGCGCCTAGTATTGCAACCATGTATATGACTATATCAGCTTGCCAGGCTTGTTTAACAAATTTCGTTTTGTTCTTCTTTCTTCTTTAGACGCCGTCTCTGTTTTAAAAGTTGGCAATCATCATAGCAATTCTCACTTTTGAAACCGCAGGTCTAAATAGTTAATGCATCAAAACGAGTTTCTAAGGTTCTTAAGCTATAAATTTCGTCTTCTTCTTGTAGATCTCCTCCCTTGGACCTTAGTTCTCCACGTTGGTCATTGTCTCTACCCATGAGATCCTCAATATTCTCCGGGGTACCCACATCTCAAGTGCTTCAAGTCTTCTCATGCCGGTTACCTTCAGCGTTTAGGACTCCATTCCATAGTATAGTACAGACAGCACATCGCATCTTATAAGCCATTATTTTAAATGAAGGTTTAAGTTTCTTTTCTTTTGTAAGGATGCTTCTATCTTGTTTTATTCTGACTCGTATTTCTTGGGTGCTGCCATTGTTTTCATTAATGGTAGTGTCTAAGTATTTGTACCGTCTTACTCTCTAAATAGGTTAGTTCTTCACGATTGTCTTGGGTTGTTTTAGTTATCAGCATTTATTTTCTTTTGTTTATGTTTAGTGATAGTCTATATTTATTGCTTTCTGTGGCCATTTTGTTAATTAGCGTCTGTAGGTCTTCGTGTTTTTCATCTAAAATAACTGTATCGTCAGCGTACCTCAGATTATTTATTGTCAAGTCGTTAATCTTAATGTCCATGTCCTGATTATTATGTCTTCCGAGTAGAGATTAAAGAGGATTGGTAATAGTATACACCTATGACGAACACCTCTTTGTCTTTCTATTTCTTCTGATGTCGTATCTTGTATTCGTACTGCTGTTTTTTGGCCACAGTGTTGGTTTAAGAGATCTACATTTTTATTGGCAACTGTTTCTACAATTTCTACCAAATGCTTTATTGTAGTCTATAAAGCAAGTGTATATGTCTTAGTTTATGTCTAGACATTTTTCTGATATGACATTTAGGACAAGTAGTGCTTCCCTTGTTCCTAAGCCCTTTCGAAATCTAAATTAAGTATTGCTGATGTCGACTTCATGTTTCTTAAATATTCTATTATGAACCACCTTCAACAGGACTTTCAATGTGGCATTTTTCTTTTTCCAAACGGTTATAAAAGTTGACAGCAGCCACTCATTTGGTATTATTTCTGTTCTATATTTTGTGTTCATTGTGCCTACCAAAACATGAATCCGGTCCGCTTCTATCAGTTTATGAGTTTCCGCTGGCAGTTAATCTGGACCTGTAGCTTTTTCGTTTTTTTTTAGAGCATATGTTATTTTATCCTTAATTATGTCCTGACCTAAAACCCTTTTTGTATTTTCAAAATTCGTGTGTCGTCCCTCATCTTCGAACAGCTGTATAATGTATTTCTTCTATATTTCTAGTTTTTATTCTATTTCTGTAACTATTTTTTCATTGTTATATAATATATTAAGTTGCTTTTGTTTGTTGGTGCTGGCGAGTTTTTTGTTTATTTCCTTGTTGAATGTTGAAGCTGTTATGTCTGGCTGGTAGCTCCTTTATTTATTCACATTTTGGTCTATAGTAATCTTCTTTTGCTTTTCTAATTTTTGTGCAAAGCATTCGTTGTGTTTTGTTATATTGTTGTTCGTTTTTTCCCTCATAGCTTTTTGTTTTTTCCATGAGATTAAGAATGTTGCTAGTAATTCAATATTTCTTTCCCGTGGGTTTCTCTGTCTTTAAGATACGAAATATAAAAAAAGTCATTTCTAGCATGTACATTGATGCAAGTGTCAGAATATTAAATTGATTAAAAGAAGGTCTACATGAGGTAGTGTTAGATATTTTAGCAATGCACCCAACAATCTTTTTCTGTGCTACAAAAATATTATACACCATGAGAAAGTAGCCCCAAAAACAAACGTTGTAATTTAAAAAAAAACTGATTAAGCCTTGATAGAACATCAATAATTGATTCAGCGATAAAATATGGTTAACATGTTGACAGTATTGGTTCCAGTTAAAACATTCATCAATAATTTATAAACACAAAAATTTGGTAGAATCTACGTTAATTTTGGTAAAGCTATTTAGTTAAGTTATTTAAATCACAGTTCTCAGTTAGAATGTAATTTTCGTAATTTAAAAAAACGATAGAGGTATTGTCGGCGGACACTAATGTAGAAGTTAATACAGTTTCTAAGTTATTTATATAATATAAAACAAAACGTATAGGTCTTAGCCCCGATCCCTATGGGACTCCAAAATGTATATTGGTTAAGTCCAAGCTAACAATATTTGATTGGTTTTATAAGTTTATGTATGTGAGTTACCACGTATGCCACATTTGGTAACTTTAAAAGCATAATTTTCTGACACAGTCAAAAGCCTTGCTTAAATGACAAAAAACTCCAACAGGAAATAATATGATCAAACGGCATGTACTGTCGAGTAATTGGAGCGGAAACTAAACTGACCAAAAATGTTAGAAAACGCTGAGGATATTTCAAGAGGACGGTAGTTTCCTTTTTTTGTGTACAGGATAGGCTTTGCAAATTTTAAATTTCAAAGGGAAATTACTTACTTCACCGGCTGATTTTTTATTTGTAATTTGGTTTGCGATTGAATGTTGTTGAATATTGTTTGCGAGGTGTTTATTGGAACTCAAAAATTTTCTTGATTGTGAGATTACTTGTTATCTTTATGGGAGCTTCTGTAAAAAATATATCAAACTTATCGGCAATTTCCTGTAGGCCACCCATCCTGTTTTATCAAAAAGTTTTTTCTGGTTGATTTTGTATTACTCATACGGTTAACAATATGCATATTTTGTCATGTTCTCAGAGTTTAATATTACATTCTAAAAATAATTTGTCCCTGACAAGATTGGCAGTTAAACTGTTTAACAATATCAAAGAGACAAATGAAAATCCACCTGATTATCATCAACTTTTATTGCTCTAGCTAAAAAGCATCAGCTAAAAAATGTGTTAAATGTGGTAATTATCGCTTAATCAGCCTCATATTCCACATGCTTAAAGCACCCCTACAGACTATTCACGCTCGCATCAGGCATAAATCTGAGGAAGATCTTGGTGGTTCTAAATTCGGGTTCAGAAACGCGTTCAAAACGCGTGAAGCAATTTTTTGGAATGTACCTTCTCTTCCAAAAATGGCGTAATCAACGGGAACATGTTTTTGCATGTTTTTTCGATTACGAAATAGTAATTTTTGATTCTAGAGTGCAAAATGATACTTTTGCATTCGCGAATGCACTGACCTACTATTTGAGATAACAACCATATAGCAGCCAACAAAAAAACATTACAGTTTAAAATTTGGCGACGCCTTTGCAAGGCTTCTATTTAAAATTTTGCAAAAAATAGTGTTTGAAGTGAGAAAAAAAAACATGAGTTCTGAAAGTGATGAAAATGATCTGTTTCCAGATGTATTAGAAGACGCACAAAACGCGGTTTCTAGTCTTATCTCGTAAAAGTCTTCTAGACAATACGAATCTGCGTACAATAATTTGATGAAATGGTGTAGCTCTGAAAATTTGAAAAAGGTGTCTGAAAGTGAGATACTGGCATATTTGTAATACAAAGCAAAGAAGATTTGGCCGCCAACGCTATGGTCCATTTATTCCATGTTGAAAAAAACTTTGAACGTAAAGCCAAATTTCTAAATCTAAATCGTTCTAAAATCAGGACAAAAATGTCAACATTTTTTGACAGTTTTCGAAAAAAGCATTTGACCGCATGCCTTAAAGAAGCATTGGAAGGAATATCACACTTCGTCATAAATAAAAGAGAAACCAATAACAACAATCACATATGTTGATGATACAGTAACTTTAGCAAGCAAAATTGAGGGACTACAGTTTATAAACAAGATCGGTAACGTAAGAGAGACACAAGGTTTAAAATCAGCATAGGAACGACAAAACTTGTAATATTCAGCAGGCAACACCACAATGGCACTACCCTAGAAATTAATAGAAGCTGTTTAATATTAAGTAAAATGTTAATTCTTTTGAAAATTGTAGTATTGTCAACCATATTGAACGATCTCGTGTTTAGCAATTTATACATAAAAGTATTTAGTTACTGTCAGTCCTTTTGACGCCAGTTTGAAAACACCCATTTTATAGTTTTTCCCTTCTTTCGGCGAAGGTTTTGCCTCTCTTTATACATCAAAGCTGGCCGAATAGTACTTTTTTAAAGGAGTTTGCTCAGGTTTGCTAAATTTTGGCAAAACTACATAGCAACACTTGTGCCCTTCGGGTTTTGGGCCAAGAAGACAAGTGTAGACCATCAGTTGAAATCAGTACATAGTTGAGATAAGATCGTCCCGGAAAAATTATCAAACCGATATTCCGTCCTTACCGTTGATGCCATACCGGTATTCAAATCGTTCCATTTTCTTGACATCCACAACATTAATTCCTTTTCAACGTTTATATTAATTGTTTTAGAATTAGAATAATAAGTGTTAGATTCATTGTATAAATAAATTCTATTAGTGTACATTAGTGGATTTATTAAGCTATTAATTCGACATTAGTTTGTCTTATTAAATTTATTGCGTTAATTAAATACCCTAAACTATTAGGAAAGTGTAATTTAATTCAATGAAAAAACAGAAGCCAAATTGAACATGTGTCTAAGTTCAAATACTTTGGTAGTATTATTACAGAGAATCTAAACCCAGACTGCAAGATAAAGTGCCGAATAGAGATTGCTCGGGCAACTTTTGATAATATGAGATCACTTCTTTGCAATGACAACCTGAATCTGAAGTTAAAACAACGTATGGTTGAATGCAATATATGGTCGGTATAGGTGTACAGATTAGGGACGGAGGCTTTAAAGGTCAGAACGGAGGCATACGACATTTGCTTTACAGAAGAATGCTTCGTGTTCTGTAGACACAGCATGTTCCAAACAAGAATGTACGACGAAAAGCAAACATCGAAAGGCAACTTTTGACAACCGTAAAATGCCGAAATACATATCTTAGACATAGGTATATTTATGTGGAAAATAGTGTCTGTTACAGCTCTTACTGAAAGGCAAGATTGAAAAACGCCGTGGAGTTGGAAGATAGCAACAGTCCTGGTTCAGAAACATATGCGATTGTACCGGCAAAAGAGAGGGCTAAACTTTTTATTTGGCTGAAAACCGAACAGCTTTTGCCATGGTGATCGCCAACGTCACGAAGAGCAGATAAAGCACATGAAAGAAGAAGAAGAATTCAGAATAGGTTTTTTTTGGGTAAAAGAAATTTTTTAACGTTAAACTATACTCTATTTTTTTGACAGAGACGGATGAGCGCATTTTCAGGAATCTGCTGCCAATTTAACTGTAAATAGTGTCAGTGTCAATAAATTGTTTATGTTTACATCATAACCTCACACAAGGACCGGAATCTCTGAAGAATCGCATTAGTGGAGGAAAATGTGACGTCAGTTGCAATGGAAAAAAAAACAAATTACAAACTGAAATATTGACATCTTTCGGAAAAGACCGTGGTGAAAAGTTAAATAAAGTTGTCGACGTTTCTCGAAAATTGTCGACGAAACGTTGACAATTTCATTTAACTTTTTGACACAATCTTTTCCGAAAGATGTCAATATTTCAATGACTTAGGAGCCGTGAAAGCCTTTCTTCTTCAAATTACGAACTACTCAACAAGGTTTGAACTTTGGAGTGTTATATTATCATATAGCATACGTACTAAATTTTCGTAAATACTGAATAAAAATTTAAAAAAATCATCAATCACAAAAAGAAGTTTATCATAAAAGCTCCATCAGAATGCTATCAAAAAGCGCTAATTTTTACTTTAAGCATGATTGTACCGTTCTGAATACATCAATAATAGTTTAATTAGAGATCACATTACCTGTAACATCACATCTACGTTTAAGATTTCTTCTGCAAAGTAAATATAGGTGCGAATTTCTAATACCGTGTTTATGATCTTTGACCATTGTTGACTTTACTCAGTAGGGAGCACATTATATTCCGCAAATAGCACAATTGTAAATAAACTGGTTGGTAAATACTACGGGCCTATTAAGACGCAGGTATAAATGATAATTTTTAATTTACGATGGGGCATTATCCGTGGTCTTTAAGCATTCTTGTACTATTTAACTTTTACACAATGCTCTTGGTCATAAACACGGTATTTAAAATTCGCAACTATACCCCTGCTAAAAATTGTTATTATGACAACCTAGTGGCAACACTTGCTCTAGCAGCGGCAAAAGTTTTTACTCGTCTTAGCTTAGCTTGTGAAGAACGTAGGAGTAGAAATTTTCTTTCTCTAGAGCTTGGGAGAACAGTTATTAACCCCTAGCGCCAGTCCAAAAAATTATATCTGATACTCCCGTTACAAAACAAGCACTTTACCTACTAATTGACCACCAGGGATCAATTAACTGATCAGTCACGGTACAAAAATGGATATAACTGCTAAAGCTAGAAGCAAAAGAATACTCAAAAATAATTTAAAAAATTGGTATTATGGAAATATGATTTAAACTTGACGTGTTTTGGGTTTTCTCATAAATATATCATAAATATTTTCCCACTGTATATCTTTAAGACACAACTTTTGGGTAGCCTTATCTCATACCTCTTTCATCATAAACCTTCATTCCATCACTCTAGGATGATGAAATGAAAGTTTACAGCATAATGTGGCTCTAAATATCTCTAGAAAATACCAATACGCCATTTTCTAATCTCATGAGATTGCAATCTTGAAAGAACACATGGCTTTCTAAAAAATGGCTTAAGTTTTACCAATATTCTTCCAAATAGCTATATCAAATTATTGGTTGTTGATTTAAAAACCGTAGGAATCTAGATCTTCAATAAAAACCTATTACCAGTATTTCGAAAATAGAATAGCGTAGTTGGTGCGTTGCCCAAAAAAAAATTAAAAAGCCTGAAGCTCAACCATCTTTTTCCGCCGACGCATGGGCAATTATAATATACAAGATAAATCATTAATAGTAACACAGTTAAAGCGTTACAAAAATAAAATTTACACAATTTTCACACTTAGAATGATAGCATTTTGGTAGATTTTTATGTTTCACATACGACTCATTAGGCAATACGACTCATTAGGTAACAATTAATATTTTTCTGATAATTGTAGTCTCAGTAGGGTCTAATATATGTGAATAGTGGTTAATTTATCTCCATTGCAGGTCTTGAGGACCTAACAAAACGTTATACCCACAGAGCGTTTTGGACTTGTTGCTTCTTGAGACTTTTTTACAAGGTTATATCAAAAACGCTCTGTACACTAATAAATTTAATTAATAAAAAACAAAACGATGTTTTAAAGGAGAACGCTACTGACAAAAAGACTTTGATTGTTTTTTAATCTATTAAACATGATGAATAATTTCTATCCGCTGCTCATAAACTTATTTTCATAAATTTTTATATCTAAGTTCTATTCTAACTAGATCTATAGACTTGGACATGTTTTGCTCTCGTTGGAACTTTTCAGCAAGTCGCAACAGATTTAGATTTGAATAAATTTGCAATGACAAATTTGGGCTAATATTGACGCGATTTGCATTAAAATATGGAAAAACCTTGTTCCTCAAATTTTTGATGAGGCAACTTCTAATAGATTGAACTTCTAATTTGTCTGTTTCATCCCTATATCTATTTATATGTTTGACCTTAGAATAATATTTACAAAATTTCTTAACTTTTGCGTGCTTCAAACGCTTAACCGACTCGAATACACTGCTGCAGAATAATATTGATATTGGTTAAATATAAATGTGTTTAAAGCCCACTTCGTTGTTTCGTTTGCGTTTAAGCCTACGTTTTGCTGGTTCAGAGTATTCTACGACACGACGGCTACAAAAGTCAATAAAAGTAAAGTTAAATTGCAGGAAAATAAACAATACAAGTTTGTTTTATTTAAACACTAGCTGGTACCCGATCCGCCGTGTTGCTTCCGCAGAAAAAATTATAATTGTAAAATATTTTGAAATTTGAAAAAATTATGTTGCTTAATTAGGTATGATATTTGTTTTCTTGTCAATTATCAATACATTCTGTGAAGCAAAAACTTTGTACTCCTTTTTTATGAAATTTTCCACACTTATAGTTCATCTAGAGAATAAGTGCAGAATGTTGAAATTTTCTCAATTTCGTATATGTAACGCAATGGAAATTTTGATTTAATATTATATTATATAAAATCGTAAACAAACTAATATTTTAAATTTTTTTGAAGTAGGCAGTAAATAAATAAAGAAACCAGGCGGCTAGCCATCCGACTGTAGGCTATAAAAGTCGACGCTAGGTAAATCCGTTCTAAACCAGATTAAAATAAAAGTGAAACGTTCAAAGCCAGTAACTTCAAAGACTATATTCAACCTTTGATTGGTTTGTAAAATTCAAAGTAATTCAGTAAATCCCAATTCATTGAGGAAATTCTAATTGGATTATAAAATTTCAGTTTGTTTGTAAAGTTCTAAGTCATTTAAGAAACTTCAATTCACTTACAGGATTCTAATTTAATTATAGAATTTGATAATTACTTATAGGATTTTCATGTGCTTATGAGATTCTAATTGGTCAATTAGATTTGTCTCTGTTATATAGTGCTACACTACTTGTGAAGTATTAATGCTTCTAATATGTGTTTAACTCTTAGTAACTTGTCAGTATTATTATATATTGTATAAAATCACAAATTAAATCGTCTGATTACTATTATAACACTATGAACATTTGACTTGCACATATTATCTCAGACAAAGCTAATCATTATTAAATTCATTTAATGTTCAAAGATAAAAATAATTCATTGACCATTATTCGCGGATTGATGAAAACAGCGAATTCACTTGTTTGTTTCTTTCAGTTTCAGCAACCATCATTAAATGTGAGATATTTATTTATGATATAAAAGCGGCACTTTATTTCCCATTGTGTCAATAAATGACTCCAGGTATTCATATCAAAACTTTACCATAGGTTATGCTTAATTCAATTATAATGCATTGTTAATAAAAAATTAATGGTGTTACATATAATACTTACGGTGACACTAAATACGTTACACGTTTGCGGTGACAATAAATAAGTCTCAAAGACGATAACGATAAAAGACTTTTAGCTCGATAATTACAAAAAGTTTTGTAATTATCAAAATATGTATGTCAAGTTCAATAAACAGGATTTTCGTTATCGCACAGTTTTGTTTCAATAAAAAAAGTTTTTAAAAAAGTATTCTTCATTTTAATTATTTTTTTGAATTTTTCTTTTAAAAATCAAATAATTTATTTTAAAAAAATAGACAAATTAACAGTGCAGCTTTGACAAAATCTGTGATTATAAAAGTATAGGATTTGACAATAGATTTATAATTTAAATTTATTATAGTCAAATTTTGACCTCTAGACCATCACTAGTTTTTAAAAATTATTCTCTTTTCTTGCGCATGATGGTTTTATTATTCTGATTGATGCGTGAGATCGAGTGGCTTGAAACATAATTTTTAGAGTCTTGCAGCATGTTGGTCTCCTGGTTGTCGAACGGCGTTTTTTTGAACAGATCCATTTTCACATTGTGATACACGTGAATAAGCGATTTGTGAATGTTATGTTTACTGATATATTTTATTGTAGTTATTGATATATTGTAACAAGATATCACAGAACTTACACTGACCGTACATAGACCAGTCTACCTTATATGTACAGGGTTGCGATTATAAATAGAATCCGGTTCGTTCTGCTGAAATGGTTAGAGCTAAAATCCCCAATAAGTTTTTTTTAAATACAATGTCAGCTTTATTTCTTTAACGGAAACATGGATTCAATGGAACATAATTTTAAAGTTTATTTTTTCAGAATTTAACACTAGAATGGTTTGCTCCGTGTGGTCATTTGTTTTGACAAAATCTTATAAAAAAAATTATTAATAAAAATGAAAATTTCTTAACAAAATCGTCACGCATAAAAATATTTAGCATTATTAATTACTTTCAGTTGTTATATTAGCAGAAATATAATAATATGAATTGTTTATCAGAAAGAGAGAAGATAGAAAACAAAGTCAGTAAAAAGTTTGAGCAGTGTTTAACTAAACCCGTTCAGATAAGAAGACAACAATAGATATATAATATCGAACTACAGGTCTTCTAGACTAATGCCTTGAGATTCTTCTTATTCCTCTTCTATCCATTTAATTAGTGACTTCCATTTCCTTCTGTCTTCCGCCATTTTTCTCTAGACTTCTATTCCTCCCAGCTAATCCGACCGATCTGGACCATTATTACATTCTCCGCAAAACACAAAAGCTGCGAAAGTGAGACCAAACAGAAGCTAGCTCACACTGCGCGACAATGTAAGTGCAACATTAATATAAAGCTTACCAAACCTTTCCCACTTTTATTGCAGGAAATGTGATGCAGAAACGATCAGTTAGTAGTAGGAGCTATTCCAGAAGTGTGTAAAGATGAAAGTTTTCGGCTGCCGTTTTGTCTACTATGCTTCTGCAAACAATACCTTACACTTATAATGTAAACTAATAAAAATTTTACTTTTTTTGTACTTATTTTTACCAGTAGAAGATGTTACAAAATAAAAATACTACCCAATTAATAAATATCTGTGACTTTTATTATTATTCAATGCTTTAATTTTTTATTCAATGCTTTCATTTTTGCACAAAATGTGGAAAGCCCTTTAATTTTGTGTAAGTAATAATTGTCTTTCCACTAATTTGCAAGCAATCCTACATTCACTACATTGTCTTTTGTGAAGTTGTAGCGACGCTTACATTCAAAGTTGGAAAAAAATTCCAATGGGTTCGCAGCACCCCGCACATAACTCGTCCAGCATGTCAATGTTCGTTGTTATGAAATGCAACACATAATACTCTTCAGTATTTTCCAACGTCAAACGATGAAATAACCGGCGAATGGCGTTTTGAGTCGGACTTGAGACAAGTCGAGGCCTTGCTTGAGTCCGTCTTGACATGGACCCAGTGCGCTTGCTCATCAAGCAAAAATCGCCCATATTCACACCGTAATTTGATATTTAAATCTTGAGATTTGTCTATGAATACCGATCCGGACTTGAGGTCGACCTCAAGCTCAAGATATGAATATCAGATTTTACGAGCATTGCCGAAGTCCTTGCTTGTGATGGAATCAGCAATAAATCTATTTCAAAACGCATGCAAACGCTTTCCTGAGCATTGCCGGAACCCTTGCTTGAGTTCAAGCTTAAGCTTGAACTTGAGATACGACTATGAATACCGGCATTAGTGGTTCACACTTTTTTTTTCTTGATATTGGATCGTATGCCTGTCGGAAGTCTATAAATAGTATGTGTAGTCCAAGATTCCGTTCGCGGCTGTTATTTTGAACCATTTTCCCCCGTCTTTTTTATTATTTATTTTTGCCATCAAGTTGTTATTTTTCTTGTTGACATCAAGAGTCATTCATAACAAAAACAGCTGTGAATGTTTTACATAAAGAAAAAGTTTTGTAGTATTTAAAAAAAAAAGAATTTTTTTATAGAATCTTAAACTTTTATAAAGTCTTAGAATTCTAGCTCCAACCGTTTTATCAGAACGAACCCGGTTTCATACATAATCACAACCCTGCATGTTGGTGCGCGTGCGGTAAGCGCTGCATTATTCAGCGTATTACATGAATAATCTGCTTCTTTACCTTGCTGCATGCTGGTTTTGTGATTTTGATGCACGGGATGGAGTAGCACGTAAACATACACTTTCTATTCCTGCCGCGTGTTGATCTAGTAATTCTAATGCGTGCGGATGTGCAATTCGCGAACAATCCTTCATTGTTCGTTTGCTTGTTTGTTTGAGAAGCTCAAATTTGACTCATTCTACGTACATCTTGCGCTGCTGGATCTAAAAAGTGACATACGGAAGGCATATTTTTTGACAAAGCAGTTACACAACACCGCAAAGCAAATAACAGATTGTTTATTAAATTACTGAAAAAAAGCTTAAAAAACTTTACTCTTTAGAAAGAGCCTGGTAAAATTTATAAAAGAGCAAAGAACTATATTATAAATTTGAAGTTTCAAACTTATACAGTTCATAATGCAGAACGGTAGATTGAACATTTTAACAAAAACACAAAAGTCACACTCGGAAGAGTCTTACGAGACCTTATAGAACAGAAATATAAACATTATAAAGAAGACGAGCAGTGCGGGTTTCAAGCAAGCAGGTCATGTACAGATAACATATTCTGTCTAAAACAGATAATAAAAAAATATCTATATGCAAGCATAGAAGTTTACTTAATGTTTATTGACCTACAGACAACATAATGATAACGTTACAATTAAAAAGCTTGGAGAAGTGTTACACGAGACCAACATCAGCCATAATTTAATTAAAGTCGTTAAGAGCCGATATCAAGATTTACAATCAGCGGTCAAACATAGAAATAAAATATCACAAGAGTTTACAGTTACAAAAGGACTGCGTCAGGGATGCTGTATGTCGCCTACCCTATTTAAAACATATGTAGCTAAAGCACTATTAGCACGGAAAAAAAAATCAAACAATAGGCATCGAGTTGAGGAATACTATAATATACACATTGCAATTTGCAGAAGACCAATTTGCAGATTAATTGCAAATGACAAAGTTGTTGACAATGTTATATGATCCGAAAGTTACAACAGGAATATCAAAAATGAGAATTTCTGTTATTTACACATTGTGTTACATTCACAAGACCAAATACCTGTTGGAATTTATGGATCAGACATAAGAGTAGATGACAAGAGCGTTATAGGATCCTGTCGTAAATATATCTAAGAAAGAAACGGAAATACATGATATACAATACCATAATCAAAAGCGACATTTTATATAGATCAGAGAGTTGACGACTTACGGAGGAAAAGAGAAGAGAAGAATAATAAACAGTGTAAAACTAGACGTATTTAGAAAATCCCTGGGAATATCTTGCTTAGATATTAAAACAAATGAGAAAGTAAAACAAAGAATAGACATAGAGAAAAATGACTGACGGAGGAAGTGGACAGAAAGCAACTGATTTGGTATGTACATGTGCGCAGGATGGACAACTCTTGTCTTCCCAAGAAAACAATGAATAAAAAAAGAAAGCGGGAGAGGCCATGGAAGACATCAGGAAAACGATGAGTACCAGAGACTTAAGAGACGAACAATGCAATGAACAAAAATCAAAATAAAACAGTTTATCTCCTGCATTACTAATAAAGCAACTTATTATAAAAAATGTGATTAGATTTGATCGAAGCATCTGTATCTCTTAGTTTATAGCTCCCTCATTCAGCTCCAAAGCTGTACTAAATTACTGCAGCTGAAAGGGCTTTAAAGACAAGGTGTGTTTATTCAATATGTATTACTGTTCCAAGTGTTCTTTTACGTTGGGTTTAAATGGCAACTTATTATGCTATCAAGTGTTCCGGAGGTTCCTCCTATTCCTTGCAAAATCTGCATTCATCATTATCTGATAGGTCGAGCCTCACCAAGTGTTTTCCTAGTCGGCAATAACCGGTAAGGAATCCTGTGAAGATGCAAAGCCTATTTTTAGTGAAGTTCTAGTAAACTTTAGACCTTGCATAGTCGAACAAAAGAGGTTAATGCGCCCTCTTTTGCAAACTCATCAGCTTTCTCGTTTCCCTCTATTCCCGAGTGTCCCGGTATCCAAACAAGAAAAACATTGTTATTCTTGCTCAGCTAATTTTACTTGCCGCCGAATTCCCATGCCATTCTGAAACTGATGACATAGAGACTTAGTGCTCTTTGATTACTTGACTATCAGTGTGAATTGCAATTTCACATTTTTGATAGTTTTTTTCTAAGATTGGTTTTACACTTCTTCTGATTGCGTGTATTTCCGCCTGAAAGATGCATGAGTATGTTCCCATTGATTTTGAGTATGTGGCTCTAATGCCGGTATTCATACTCGTATCTCAAGTTCAAGCTTGAGTCCGTCTCAAGCTCGGACTCAAGTAAGAGCTCTGGCAATGCTCGGGAAAGCGTTTGCATGCGTTTTGAAATAGGTTCATCGCTGATTTTATCTCAAGCAATTACTTCAACAATGCTCGTAAAATCTGATATTTATATCTTGAGATCGACTTCAAGTCCGGATCGGTATTCATAGACAAATCTCAAAATTTAAATATCAAATTACGGTGTGAATAACGGCGCTTTTTGCTTGATGCGCAAGCGCACTGGGTCTATCTCAAATCGGACTCAAGCAAGGCCTCGACTTGTCTCAAGCCCGACTCAAGACGCCATTTGCAGATTATGTCATCGTTTGACGTTGGAAAATACTGAAGAGTATTATGTGTTGCATTTCATAACAACGAACATTGACATGCTGGACGAGTTATGTGCGGGATGCTGCGAACCCATTGGAACTTTTTTCCACCTTTGAATTTAAGCGTCGCTACAGTTTCACAAAAGACAGTGTAGTAAATGTAGGATTGCTTGCAAATTAGTGGAAAGACAATTATTACTTACACAAAATTAAAGAGCTTGCCACATTTTGTGCAAAAATAAAGCATTGTTTTAATAGTAATAAAAGTCACAGATATTTATTAATTGTGTAGTATTTTTATTTTGTAACACCTTCTACTGGTAAAAATAAGTACAAAAAAAGTAAAATTTTTATTCGTTTACATTATAAGTGTAAGGTATTGTTTGCAGAAGCATAGTAGACAAAACGGCAGCCGAAAACTTTCATCTTTACACACTTCTTGAATAGCTCCTACTACTCACTACTCTGATAACTTTTCTGCATCACATTTTCTGCAATAAAAGTGGGTAAAGGTAAGAATTATATTAAGAAAGGTAAGATTTATATTAATGTTGCACTTACATTGTCCCTCTCAAAAGCGCGCAGTGTGAGCTAGCTTCTATTTGATCTCTCTTTTGCAGCTTTCGTGTTTTGAGGAGAATGTAATAATGGTCCAGATCGTCCGCTTTTCTTACACTATTGCGGCATCCGTCGTATTACTTTCCACATTATTGGAGTTATCCATGCGGGACTACAACGGTTTTGCTGTTTTTGTATACGCAGCTTTTTCGTTCTATACTGCACATTTTATGAAGTTACCATACACGTATTCTGTCAGTAGACATGTACTCACCCGACAACACAAAACACTTTCGATATGACCCCTGCGGCATCAAGTTATTACTCGATCTGTCACTTTAAAGTCAATATATACACGCCGAATGACGTTCATGCGTCACAATTCTCAAACCTAACAACACAAAAATTACTACTTTTGTGCCTTCTGGATGACGCAAGCAACCGCTTTCCCCCGAGCATTGCCAAAGTCCTTGCTTGAGACGGACTCAAGCTTGAGCTTGAGATACGACTATGAATACCGGCATAAGACCAACTACTCCTGCTTCCGTGTCATTGTCTACTTTGAAGCCGTCCGTATACCATTTTATAGTATTTCTTGTAAACTCACTAATAATATTTTTTTTCAGACGTTTTTGACTAATTAAATTAATTACTTAATAACTAAAAGTTACCTGTTAAATGTCTGTTATGATTTGACAGATTTCAGCTGCTTGCTCTCTGTTTTATTAAATATTCGTTGATAGCCTTGCATGTTTTAGAGCACTACACTTGTTTTTAGAAAGTTGTATTTAAGATCAATCTGTAGCTTGATTCAGTTTCTAATCGTCTTCTAGGAACCAAACCTCTTCAAGAAGAAAAAAACCCCAATTGTTTGAATTAATCACACTTCCTAGAGTAAACTTCTAAAAACACTATTCTAGGAACCACTTCTAAGCTTGAGATTGAAACAATATTTTCACTCATTAAGCTTCACTCCGTATACACTTTATTTCAATCACCTTCCGATCAGTCTTAACTCGATTGGCTTATCAGTGTCACTTAACTATCCCTGTTTCGGTACTGTTATAGGTACAAAACTTGTTATATAATCATATTCGTTCGCTTGTATTTATTGGTTTACGCAACAAATCTAAAAAATTTTGCACCTTTTCGCAGTTTTTGCTCATTTCTATCTCTGTCCGACTTTTGTAAAACGCGTTGTTACTTCTTTAAATAGAAAATTACGAAAATTTCTAGATATGCCAGCTCTCAAAAAAGTTTTTTGCACTCCCTACCTGTAAAACGTTTAAATTCGAATACCTACCGACATAGTGTAACCTTCGATTTCGGAAACAAGTGTGCATAAAACCAATCAAATAAACTGGATGATTGGGACACTCACTGCTACAAACTCACTTATATCGGGATAAAGTTTAGTTTGTGAGAAGCAATTTATTCGATCTATTATTGTGAAATTCGCTCAAAAACACTTAAAAAATTTTAAATAAAGATGAGCCGTGACAGAACTGTCATTTAAAAAAGCGCTTATTTGATCTAGTTCAGATCCAAAATATACCTACTTCTATTGCTGTGTAGCTTAGACGCACTTATGCCTACATTTTACCTACTTAAACTTTTTACAATAGACATTTTTTTTGCAGTTAAACTTTCTATTGTGAATAGAAATTTTAAATGTAAATTTTAAATGCAAAAAAGTTCAAATAGAACTAAATTGAATTTATAATCCCGTGCAAAAAAAAATTTATTCGTGCCAAGTTGCTTACCACTCGGGTCGCAAAATTGACATTCATTATGTAAAACATCTGTTACCGCACTAGACACGTAAATAACTATTTTGATTAAAAGAAGAATATTCTAGATCTTTGATGTACATAGTGGTTTTAGTAATTCGGACAATTTATTTATGCATATTTTCATAATACAAAAATTGGTTTCAGTACCCTCACTCGACAAAATTTTTGTTTTTTATAGATTTCTTATGAGTTTTTTATTTTCAACTTTATTTTCTGACAATCCCATGTTTTGTTTCCGCATTATAAATTCCACAGTTCTGTTAATAAAAGATTTAGGTACCTACATTGAAAAAGTGCGCTACTGGAACTGGACTACTTTTTCCAAGCAGATTTCGACTCCTACCTACCCACGCTCATCTTGATGAATTATTTTAGCGTTAATAACCGATTATAATATATTTTTTTTAATATAGCCTTATTAATCTTTTTAAAAGCAATAAAATTTCGAAATTAATAGCTTTTATAAACATTTAATTTTTCCAACCTTAGCACATAAGTGCGTTTTGAACCTCATGTCACTGTCAGTATTGTCCTTCAATCGCTTACGAAAAACCGATTGACATTAAAATGCCTCGCCGATATAAATAATTCATCCGACGTTTTACATCTTGCTTGTCTCGATCGAAATCCAAAACCATCAAAGTACCTACTCTGATTACCATAAATTTAAACCAAGCGTCAGAAAGTATCACACACCTGAACAAGCAGATATGTAATTAGCTGTAAACAAACAAACAAGAACAAGACAAAAGCAAACAATTCTTTTGACAATAGAAAATTTTATTATTGGTAATGTGAAAGTGATTTCCCGCTGTATAAATTCACACGTAGGATGACATTTATGTGTTTATGTCAGATTAAAAAAAAGAGTTTCTTTCCTTGGAAATTCCACCAACTCTTTACATTTGAATAGAATCAGTGCAGAGGTAGAACGTAGAACTGAAAAAATAGACCGAAACGTGTCGCAATTGAGTGATGGATTGTTTGGCAAAGGATAAAAGTACGAACAGCAGCAGAGAATTTTGTTTGCTTTGCAAATGCATTTTCCAAATTGGGCTCTATGTTTTCATTCAATACTTTCGCCAACTATTTTGAATACTGATACAAATTTAATTTCATCAGTTCTTGGACATATTTTCATTTGTTTACGCCTACATCAGAGACTTTACATTGTTGTAATTAATCTAAAAATGTACACATGTTTCGCAGATGTACTACTTTTTCTTACACGACTTTTATAAACACAAACAATGTATAGTAAGTAGATTGTTATATAAGTTAAGAAAATAAGATTTTTCTCATGAATTTTTGATGTACTGCATAAAAAACATTTTTATGTGTCTGTCTGTTGGTCTGAAGCCACTAAACGGCTCAACTGATTATAATCTATTTTTTTTTAATTAAGGTAATTGAGAGTGATTCCTAAGCCCTTTCAGACTTAAAACTTTTCCTGGTTAAGGAATTGATGTAAGCATTTTTCACAAGTCTGATCTAATCGAAATTTGGTGTTTCGTTTAATCTACCTAAATTTGCAAAACAGTCAATTAAATCACTAACTTACAGCAAAAATTTTTTTTTTGTTCCACCCACCGAATGTACGCTTTTTCTGGCCACATTTTACGCCAGAATAAGCGACTTTTCATGGCCTGCATTTTCTAGCCGCTATCACAGCAACACAACCACAAAAGTCATTATGACAAAGCTGTTAAACGTTAAACTAAAAGAAATTCGGCGGGTGGAGCAAGAAAAATAGTATACGACCTACGGCCAGAAAGTGGGATTTCCTGGCGTATGTGATATGATGGCCGAGGCGTATGTGATATGATGACCTCGGCTTCGCCTCGGCCATCATATTACATACGCCAGGAAATCCAACTTTCTGGCCTAAGAACGTAATATACTATTATGTGGGCTCATTGCAACGGTATCAAACAGAGATTTTTTAAACTTTAAATCATTTAAGCAGTTATTTAAAAAAAATTAAATTTAAAATAACTATTTAATAGTTAATGCATTTTCAATACGACATTATAATGTGTGTTTAAAAATTATTCAAATCAACTTGGCTATGAAACTTTAAACATGTCCATTTTTTGATTAGTTTACACGCAGATATAGGCGATTAGATGAGCGTTGACGTTTAACGGCGCATCATACTATCAAATAAAAATAGATCAAGCTAAATTGCACAGCCGCAGTTGATCTAAATAATTGATGAACGCCCGTACCAGGTAAATTAACAAAAGCGCAAAGTGTACTAATGCAGAAAAAAATTTAAAGACAGTGTACAAGTTTACTTTTTATATAATTATTAAATTAAATTATTTAAAACTTTAATATAGAATTCAAGAGATTGCGCAAAGCGTTTAGCTGGACAATGAAACGATTTGCCGGAAGGACAGTGAAAAGTGTCAGTGGGAATTACTAGAAGGAATACGGTTCTTATGAATAGTCAAGTCAGGTCAAAATAACGGAAGACGTAAACGGTTTTTGTGTTATCAGCCTTCGTATAGCATTTGTAGAGCACGAATACTTTTAGAAAAGTACACCTGAGTCATTGCGGATGCGCAACTGGTGATAGCGATAATCTTATGTCAATGGGTGAAGCATATCTGTACCGTTGCTAGAAAACAGTGTTACTGCGCATCTAATGTAAATAATAAGTCTCACCCTAATTTTTTTTAGTAGTGTAGAGATAACTACCACTGATTAACAATATATTGTTAATCAGTGTGCTCTACAGAGTACAATTTTTTTTAGTAGTGTAGTATTAACAATATATTGTTAATCAGTAGTAGTTTTTCTCTACACTCGAACGAATATAACTTGTTATTGTGCGCAGATTTAATGCGAATGTAGTGTGTTAACCTTTTTGTTTCAGTAACCTAGTTTAGTGACAGATCCTGTTTTCTTCTAACAATGTGGCTGGTTTGGCCATAGCAGCTAGGTTTGTGAGTACTAAGACAACTTGCTCTAATCTTGGAAAAGAGCACATGTTAGACTTTATCACATAATATTAGTTATTTTTATGCATGCAGATACATCTATGTCTACACTGACATACTACTTTTATTTAGAGAACGTCCACATATTTTTGTGACGAGATTGACACAGTTGCTGTTGTTTATTAGTGCTCTTTATGTGAGATGTTTGAAACTGAAAACCCACGACAGAGAACTTGTTCTGTGCTTAAGCTAGTTTTTATTATTATTTTTTCTACGTTACTATTATTTGGTTTTTGACGCCGATTAACACATATACATAATGTTTTCCAACTGAGATCTAGCTTATCAGATTTCTTGAGCGTTGAGGCCGGGTCTGGTGCTGCCGCCAAAGCTAGTACCCTGTGGTTCCTAATTGCAACAATGGAAAGATGTTGATTTAATTATCTGAGTCCTGGCTTGAGAAAACCTTTACAACTTCTCTTAGGTGCCGAAAACAAAAAATAGGTAAAAAAATAGAGAAGCATATAGAAATGATCAAAGTTAATAGAGTTTGGTCCATATGATACAAATAACAAAGCCACCGTAGCAGAGGATGCTCTCCACAAGGCTGCGCTGGAGAAAAATTGCTTTGCGAGAACAAACCTCCCGGTGGTTCACTTAATAGATATTATTGACAGGTACATTATGTGTGAATCTGTTTCATGTACGACAAATCTAATCCGTTCAATTTGATCGAGGTATTTCTTAACAACGTCCACAAAAGGGGTGAGTTGTAGTATATTGTTGATAATAATGTAGTCTGTTAATCTTGTGTTTATATAGTATTTTATTTGTATTCATATCAGAAAGCGAATATAATCTGACAATTATTGTTTGTTAAATAAAACCTGGTAATTTAATTATATGATTGGAATTATCCCGGCGCCTCCACCATTTTCCTTATGCAAATTGCGTCAAAAAAAATCTTTTTCAATAGTATGCAAAAATAATAAAACTACGTTTTGAACAAATCTTAATAGTATAGTCGGTTTTTCTAAGTAGACTGGTAAATCATTGTAGCCTTATGCGTTTTTTTTTCGGCAGACATTCTCTTCCTATTTAAATCTGTAGAAAACTTTCAAGATACCGTGTCTAAAGTTGATAGTGTTTTTAGAAACATTTATTACCTCTGTCAGCTGGAGCAGTAATAAAACGTAAGAGAGAAGAAATTCAATCGAAGTTAAAGGTGGACTGCTGGCAGCGCTCGGTTCAGCAGCGGCAAGAGGACCTCCCCCGTTCTAGCGTAACTAGACGAGAGCGTAAGGGTGCCAAAATTCGGAAAGCCTGGTATTGCTTATAGCGCAAGCCTAAAACATATCTGTTATATCCGCTACAGAACGATCACCTTACTCACTAAATGACCGTCAACCAACCAGCTCACAAATACATTCAAAACTGGTAAAAGCATAAAAAAATACTCAAAATTGATAAAATATGTAGTGACCAAAAAAAAATACTGAGTAGTATAACTCTGGCACCATATTCCCTGCTTGGGATATAGACCCAGCACTAATAAAAAATGATCATAATTTGACACAATAATGTAACAATATACAATAATCTCTAGAACGCATGAACAAAGACAAAAAGTTATTAAAACCAGCACTATTGTGGCACCAATGGAGAAAATAAAGAGTATGGTGTATTAATAAGAGGTAATGACATCTAAGCTAGTGAAAGATTGATTCTAGTGATTAAAACTTGATTATAAAGCAAAATACATTCTTTAATTGTATTTTTTAATAGTAGAGTTTTACGTAAAGTACCTAACACTGCAGATATAACTTTACTTTATTACCGATTGACTATATAAAGCAAAAAATACAGTGGTGGCAAGACTGAGTAAGTGGTAGTGCGTGCAGCCTGTCAGTTGTCAATGATCTTTATTTGAGTCATGTCACAAAGTAAAGCAAAAACATGTTTGACATATATTTTCAATTTTTGTGTCAGTTGTCACAATGCGTGTATCATGGTAATACCTAAAGAATACCTTACCAACGTAAAAAATAATTTTCAATCTTTAAAAGTCACACGGTATATTAATTTTATAATTATTACCGTAACAAAACAAGATTTAAAGTATTCCAATTTTTTTATCCCGAATAAGAGACGTAGATAAATAATTCAATTTTAAATGTTTTAATTAATAATAAGTAATGTATAAGAAGTTTTTTATCAGCTCCTTATATGATTATAGAATTTTGATAAACAATCTGATAAATGCTAATATTTTGTTTAATTAATCAAAAAAATTCTTTGTTTGTAACCTTGAAACAAATTGGTATGGGAAAAAATCTTCAATAAACATAATTGCCTTATTTATTGGAGGATAATATGCATAATATACAATGACAATTGTGCGCTAAATGACCGAATAATGTAGCTATTGTATTCTTGACAATATAATTTTCAAATGTTTTTATTGTTTATTATTATTTGGGCTTAATTCATTTTGCATAGTTTTCAGATGCGTGTATTGTCCGAAATTACAATGAATTTAGTCGACCTTGCCAGTCTTGCGTTAGAATAGCTAATATAATCACAATTTAATGACAAAATTTGAAAAAAGATTAAGAACATGAGTTTGTAGAGCTCAAATTAAGTTACTACATTATAATAGTGTCTTTTTTAGCCGAAATACAGCGATAACTTACCCTCTAAGGTCCTGCGATCTCATTCCATGTGACTTCTTTTTGTGGCCTTATTTAAAGAACTCGATGCACCAGCACACCCTCAAATAACCTCGATGAGTTACGTCAAGCAATAGTTGCCAAAATTGATAAAATTAAAAATAATCCGCGTATGTTGGTAAATATTAAAAACGCAGTTGTTCAAAGAGTTTGTAAATGTCTTGAAGTCTATGAACGACATTTTGATTATTTGCTATAAACTTTATTTCCTCATTAAAGTCTTTTTTTTCCTGTCTTAGAGCACTATAAGTGCTTTTAATTTAATCATAAGATAAAATTGATTAAATTAATTAATTAAGATTAATTAAGATTTAATCATAAAATTACGTTAATAATTTAGCACTTTAATAATAAAGTGTTAAACTATTGATTCATTAAATTAAAAGTAGGGTTAGATTACGTTCAGATGTCAAATTAATAACTGTCACTTCGATTTGATGGTAAGAATACGTTCACAATTGAAAATTAAACATTCATAGCAAGCTTTGATCCCAAATTTAAAAAACACCTGTTATTACAAATGTATATATAAGGCTATTAAATACTATTTAACCACCCTATTAGAACTAGATAGCATTATTAAAATTCTACAACGGTATCAAAAATCTGAAAAAAAATTGTTGCTTTATTTTTAATTTCAAAAAATTTATTTTTTAAATATTCATATAGACAATTATTGAGAAAACATTTTTCCTAATATAAATACAAATATTAAACAAATAAAAATAATTATTTGTTGATAAATGGTTTATTTTATGGTTCTTAAGCAAAGCAATTGTTTATAACAGCGTTTTAAACAACGAATCAGCAAATAAAAAAAAGGTTGTTATATAGCCACCTTATATTAAACAAATTAATTAATAATTAAATGTGTGCGATGGCCGTCAGACTGGACTACCCAATTTTTTTACTGATAGAGTCGTTAAAGCGATTTTAAGGTTACCTCCATATTTTCAATGGAACCATACTCTTTGTTGCGATAATAGTATTACCGATTTTAAGACAAATTTAGGGTCCTGCAATACAAGGTCATTCTAGTCGTGATCAGGCGTAGTAGGTGCTACTACCAAAACCCTATAAAAAAATCTAATAATGTTAGATCTGGCAAACAAAGTGGCCAAGCAACAAGCCCGCCACGTCTTATCCATTTTTTGTCCAAAATCGAGAAAAATGTTTTTTTTGACTATTTTTATACTTCACGTGACTAGAATGATTTTGTGTTGCAAATCAATGAGCTCGTCTTAAAATTGGAAATACTATTATTGCAAAAAAACATAATTTTCTTTAAAAAAAAATGAATTTGGCTTTGAAGTGGCTTAGCGCTTCTACCAATAAAAAATAGAGTAATAGAGCATGCTCTCTCAAAACTTTCTTGCAAATGATCAGTAGTTTGACTTGTATTGCTTTGTAATATGTTAAAAGCCTCACCCTGTATACAATATGAAACAAAAATTTTAAATAATAGCTGTAACTTTTTAATTTAAAAAGTTATGGAAAAATGTTTAAAACAAAACTTATTTGACATGTATTGATCTAAATGCCTCGTTCGCGTTGTCTCTTGTTTTATGACAACTGTCTTTGTTTTTTTCAATGGTATCTATTTTTCTTATTATTTTCGACAAACGTATTTTTCTTTGTTTCCTTATTTAATAGTACAATTTTGCTATTAGCAAAAAAAACAAAAAAAATCAAAATCAAGCTTATGTTAAGACGATTTACTTTTAGTTTTGTTCTATTATTAGATTCGTGTTTTTTTCTTTCTTTTATATATTTTTTTTATTTTTCTGTTTGTTTGCAAATAATGATAAAACTGCTCTACAGAATAGATAAAAACACTTTTTTTTCAAAATAAAAAAAAACTTAAGTACAATTGGAAAAAACACATTTGGATACCATAGCAGCAAAACAAAGACAGATAGAAACAAACTAAAAAAGTCACATCATGCGCGATTGTAAATCACACAAATTATATACTAAATAATTTTTATAACTTTTTAAATTGACAAGTTACATCTATTATTTAATAATATTGTCTCACCCTGTATATCGCCTCTAAATAAATAAAATTTTGCGTAAGAAACCAATCTAAATTAAATAAGACTATCAAAAGAAATGTAATTTTTGAAGAAGGTATTCAGTTATTTTTAGACATTTATTTTGAATAGAATAATAATAATAATTCAATTTGTACTTTGTTCAAACTGAAGTTCATTTGTTAACTGAATTTACAAAACTAGTAATAAGTAGTAAACAAATATTGGAAGAAACTACAAATTGCTCATTATTCCATTCAAAATTAATTTTGTAAATTAAACGAAACATTTTTTTGTCTTATCAATGAAAAACATCCAATTTATGACCAACTTATCAAAAACATATTAGCACATATTAAATTATTTTAAAGAGATTATCATGAATAAGTGGTAGAAATTCAACAACTAATTTAAAATTAGAAAAATGGCCAAAATTTTTTTCTTTTTTTTACTTAGATGATAGATAAAAATTGTTTCTAATTAGATGATAGATAAAATATTGTATAACACACCTGTATAAAAAGCTTTTATGCTTTTCTTGAAATTAAAGCACTCGCCTTTGGTTTATGCTGCAACCTTTGCAATTCGTGCATAAAAGCTTTACTTTACACACTAGTATAACAATCAACAATTTTTTGTTCAGAATTGTTCATTTAAGGTTTTGTCTACAATTTATTAAATTGTTAACAAAAAACTAAAAATTAAATTTATTTCATTTTCCAACGAAGAGAACTCCAAAATTAAAAAATAATCCCGCAATTTCAGTTTATTAATAATGCCAGTTTTTTTATAAAATTCTTTTATTCTCAAAATCATAAATAATTGATAAATTGCTGTATTTTTCAGACAAAATATTTAGAAGGAATATTAATTATTGATTTAAATAATGACATTTTTGTTAATAATATTTATTTATTAGGCTAAATAATAACACTTAACCCAAAATCGTGCTGCGCGTGGAGAAACTATATCACCCGTTTTCTAGCACTATATTCAGTACCTTAAATTAAAAATAGTAATAGTAGAATTTTTAAGAAATTCCCTTCTGCATAAAATCTTTTATTTTATATTGAATATTTGAATATTTAAGCTTTCTTTTTTTACAAAATTGCTTAATGTGTTTGCAATGTTTTTTATCGGAGTAGATGCCAAATTTTTGTTGACAACGTTAGGAAACTCGTAAAAATAGTACCTTTTGACTATTTATTAATATGAAGACCAATAAAATTACTTAATTCATTAAAAAGTTATTAAATCCTTACTTCAAATCTGCAAATACGATATTTTCATTGTTAATCCGGTATGTCACACTAACTTTTCACAATAGGGTAACCCACTCACAATCACCATTCACCACCCACGTTTTAGCACACTAGAGCGAAAAAAAACTTGATGAATTAGTCGCACTGAGAAAAAAACCACTTAATTCTTAAATTAGTAAAACAGCATCTCAAACGAGAGAAACAAACCATCAATTTCAAAGTGTTTCGGCGCGAAGGATACACGCGAAACTGTTCAAAGATAGGAACTCACAGCCGACTTGATTCGCGATCAACAGCTGATTTGTGTGAAGAGAATCGAGGTTGGCTTTGGAGATCGTAATAATTCCTACTTAGAACAACAAATCATTGGCCTACTACGTCTATGGTACTACTATGCATTCAAAAAAAAATTTTTTACTACGTTTTTATTTAGAAGTGAGATTTGAACACCCTATAGGTAATAAAGGTACTACTTATATAGATAGAAAAGACCAAACAAATGCTGTTGTTTAAACCGGAAACGGGTGGGTTTCGCAGAGGGTTTTTCTGGCGGTACCACTGGGTGTTTGAATGTTGAATCATTCTATTATGAATTGCTAATGTTGAATACCATTCATGATCTAATAAAAAAAAAGCAAACTTTAATAAAGCGCAATTAAATTGATTGGTACAATTATTTATTCTTTATTTTATATAAATCTGAAACCAATAATTAGATTATAAAATAAGTATCTCTAAACCTAATACCTATCTCTAAACTGTCTAAACACATAGGAAATGATTTCAATGACACAATTGTCCACTTTAAATTATAATCTATAAGGGGTAGTTTTTTGACGCAATTTGCATCATAATAATAATGGTGGATGCGCCGGGATAATTATAATAATATAATTAAATTCCTTAGTTTTATTTGAAATACAATAATTAATTGTCAGATTGTTTAACCACATTTTCTTTCTGATATGAATACAAATTGAATACCGCATAAATGCAAGATTAACAGACTACATCATTATCAACGATCTATTACAACTCACTCTGTGGCTGTCGATCGCCTCGAACAAACTGATCGGATTAGATTAGCCAAACATGCAACATATTCACACATAATGTATCTGTCAATAATAATAATAATGTATTGTCTAGTGAGCAAAAGCTCATAAATATCTATATATATAAAAGAAAGTCTGTTAGTTACTCCACTTATAACTCAAGAACGGCTTTACCGATATGGTTGAAAATTGGTGAGGTGGTAGCTTAGAGCCAGGAGACGGACATAGGATACTTTTTATTCCAGAAACCACCCTCTAAAAGAAGGGTAAAAGTCAAATGTGAAATGCGATGTCGGAAACGTTCGGTGAGACTCGACAAATTACCGAGAAATTTGACGCAACCACGAAGAAGCGTTTACATTAAAATTTATTTGACGTGGCTCAAGAAATTTTCCCAAACTTGGATTTTTATATCAATTATAGTTTAGAGCCAGGAGAAGGACATAGGATACTTTTCATCCCGTTCGACAGCATTCCCGTGTGACTTGACATAAAACGTCAGTCACTATAAAACGTGGAATAACAAAACGCAAATGACAGCTATGTAATTGACGTATAATGACAGATATGTAATGACGTATGGATGACAATTTGATATTTGTAAGAAATCAATAATAACACTATTTCTATTAAATAAATAATTAACAATTATAATGTAATAATAGTGCCGTTGCCCATTCGTAAAAAGTGAAGTGAACTATAAAACTCGGTATGGTTGAAAATTTTAGTTTTTAGGTGAAGTGAAGTTCAATTAATAATGCCGCGACCAAGACGATCGAATCTTTCCCGACAAAGCCGTGATGCAAGAAGAATACGAAATACTGCAAATGAAAGGACTGAAGAAGAACAAGAAATTGCACGTGAACAGCGCCGCGATAGTATGGCTCGACTTCGTGCTTCTCAATCACGAGAGCAAAGTGAAGCAGCCCGTGAAACAGCTCGGTTGGCAATGCAAAATCGTCGAGCGAACAACAGAGGTCAACAAATAGATAATTTGCGACGCAGAACAAGATATTTATCAAGTGCTGATTTGAATCGAGCAGCGAGTTTATTAATATTAATAAATATTTAAAGATATTAATAAAATGTTTAATTAAATATTAATAATTATTTTAATATTTAATTATTAAATATTTAATAATATTTAATAATTTTTAATTATTAATTAGAAAAAATTAATAAAATTAAATAATTATAAAAAGCTACTTTTTATTAACAAAGGGATGAAAAGGGGAGGGATAGAGACAAAAAATGACATGTATCAATATATAGTTTTCAAAGATTTTGGTTTGCTTATTTTAAAAATAATATCTATGTTTAGGCGGAACAAAGTTCGCCGGGCCAGCTAGTTATATATGATAAAGGGAGAATACAACCCACAATCCAATATAACAGTTTATTAAGACAAGGTTCACTTCTACATTGACAACCGCTCTGCGCTAAGCCTAAACATAGACTGCCTCCTTTCTCCCATAGCTTGACCTTCCTCCGAGCTCCACATTCTGTACTTCCCCGAGATTCCTGATACTGCGAGGCTACACTATCGATCCTGACGTAACCTTCATGCTGCAGCTGCTAACACGGCCATCCTGACTTGCTGGCGTCCTCGACAGCCTCAACGAGGAAGAACTCTGAAACATTTTCCAACACCAACGAGAGTGGTATTGTAGAGCGAAGAAGGAGAAACAGCTGGTTCTGACACATCTTATACAGACACCAGATCAAAAAAAAAAGTAAGAATGTCAAGTGCACGCAATATTAAATAAAGGGAACATTTCAAAAAGGTCTTTAAAATTGAGATATAAGAATGTGTAGGAGCGTCAAAGTAAGTGTAATTAACTAACTATCCTAACTAACAGGAAGATGATGAACAGTCGATTCTGACATACAGACATGACTGCGCCAGCAATTCTGATCTACAGACATGCAAAACACAAAACAGTAGGATGTTTCACAGTCGATTCTGACATACAGACATGACTGCGCCAGCAATTCTGAATTACAGACATGCAAAACACTTATTACAGACATGGCATAAGACTGCCAATTCTGACGTCAAACCAAGGGAACACCCTCTGTAATTCTGACTTACAGACATTACAACATATAAACACGGCAATTACAAGTAGCAATTTGTTCGGCTATTCTGACAAGTAAAATTTGACCAAATCGTCCGCATGAAGAAGAATGACTAGTCCTCGTCAGACGACGAATAGCATGAAAACCAAGGCTTAATGTGCTCAACTGCATAGACACCAGTGTAGTGGCGGGCTTTAGACATGGTTTTAAGTTGTTGAACTTCGTAGCGGTCATAAGGGAGACACTTTGTAATTTTAAAAGGGCCTTTCCATTTAGGCAAGAGTTTTTTACTGTCTCCTTTAGTAATAATACTGGAGATTTTGACAACAACTAAATCATTAACGTTGTAACAAGGTGGACGTGCGCGTTTTCTATCAAACCTTTTTTTTGTAGTAATTTGACTTGCCTTGACATGTGCTGCTGCTTCGGTACGGAGTTTTTTAACATCAAGTAAAGAAGTCAATTCTGGCAACACAATACCGTCACCCGTATACGCACGATATCCTGTTAACAGTTCTTGGGGAGTAGCATTAATTGCCTTATTAAGTGTATTGTTGAGACTCAATTGGATTTGATTAATGTGGGAAATCCAATCAGACGGAGAATCAGCAGAAGAAGTAGCGAGACTATCTGTTATGGTTTTATTATAGCGTTCAATTTGACCGTTGCCGCGAGGCACTCCAACGGTGTTGATAAAGTGATGAGCCCCAATAGTAGTGCAGAAATCTTTAAATTTTTGAGAAGTAAAAGAGGTACTGGCATCGCAGATTATGCGAGTGGGAAACCCAAATATGCCAAAAATTTCTTTAAGCGCTGTAAGAGCTTGGTGAGTATTAGTGCTCTGAACCGGACGTATCAGTATAAATTTTGTGAAGGCGTCAATAACTAGAAAAAGATAAGTTTTGTTCTGTGAATTGCGAGGGAAAGGCCCCAGATGATCAATGTGGATCGTATGGAAAGGAATTGCAATTTTGTTGATGGGATGAAGATAGCCTGGTTGTTTTCCTGCTTTCAATTTATGATAAGTACAAGGAATGCAGGAATTTATGTATTTTTGAATAAAGCGACGCATTTTAGGAAACCAAAAAGAAAATGCAATAGAGGCATAGGTTTTATCAAAAGCAAAATGGCCATTATTATCATGAAACTTTTGTAAAATTTGCCAACGACAATTTTTGGGAAGAACCAAGCGCTGTCCTTCATCTGTAAGACGGTACAGTTTACCATTTTTCACAGCGTAATTGAGAAAAATGTCTTTATTATTATGTTGGTCGCCGGAGAGTAAAATTGTCATAGTTTCTGTCACAAATTTATCCTGCGTTTGCACAGAGATAACCCAGTCTTCATGACTAATCATGTGAACATTCAACTTAGAAGGTACTGCATTGCGGCTAAGAGCGTCAACAAAACTAATTTGTGAGCCAGGTTTATGGATTACAGTAAAGTTATATTCTTGGAGGTCCACTATCCAGCGAGCGATACGTGGACTAATATCTTTCTTTTCAAAAGCTCCCTTTAAGGAGTTACAATCAGTTACAAGTTTGAAGGGAATACCCAAGAGATAATGTCTAAACCGTTTAAAGGCTTTGACCACCGCTAAGGCCTCCAACTCAAAAGAATGATAACGTGATTCGGCCGGTGTGGTTTGAGTACTATAAAAGGCTATTGGTTTTTCCTTCTTATCAACAAGTTGAATAAGAACAGCGGCAAATCCAAGCGATGAGGCATCTGTATAAAGTATAGTTTCATTTTTGGGGTTAAATAATGTGAGAATTGGTTTAGAAGTAAGAATTTCTTTGAGATTGGTTATAATTTTATCATGGTCATTTGTCCATGTCCATTCAGAACCAATTTTAAGGAGTTGAGTAAGTAATTTTGTCTTAAGAGCAAAGTTGGGGATAAATTTGCGAAAATAGGACGCAAGTCCTAAGAATTGACGCAATTGGCTTAAATTTGTAGGCGTAGGAAAGTTTTGAACTGCCGCTATTTTTTGTGAAGTAGGTTGAATCCCCTGATGAGAAATTTCATAGCCGAGAAAAGTTAAGCTAGTTAAAAAGAACGAACATTTGCTTAAACGCATTTTAAGACCATTTTTATTTAGAAGAGAAAAAAGAATTTGCAACGTAGTGAAACCAGTTTCAATTGTTTTGGAAGGAATTAGAATATCATCCATATAGACAACGATTTGATGAGATGAGATTAAAGGTTGCAAAATTTCATTTATGTATTTTTGAAAAACAGCTACAGCATTGCGCAGGCCAAAAGGCATGCGAAGAAACTCATAATGACCTTCCGGTGTGGAAAATGCAGTTTTGGCAATGGAATGGTCATTCATGCGAAACTGGTAATAACCTGAAGCCAGATCTATTTTACTGAAGTACACAAAGCCTTCAAGACGGTCAATCAAGTCTTCAATTAGGGGTAATGGAAATATCTGTGGAACTGTGATCTTGTTCAATGCACGATAATCGATTACCATACGATAGTTATTGGTATCTGCCTTTTTTACCAAAAAGGCGGGGCTGCTGTATGGAGAAGTAGATGGTCTAATTATATTGGCCGTCAATAATTTATGAACTGTATTCTGTAAAATTTCGCGCTCTTTTAACG
This sequence comes from Lagria hirta, assembly GCA_947359425.1. NCBI lineage: Eukaryota > Metazoa > Arthropoda > Insecta > Coleoptera > Tenebrionidae > Lagria > Lagria hirta. Next base: position 9,730,493 of record OX375801.1, on the reverse strand, counting down.
CTAAGCGATGTGGCTTTCGAGACACTGGAACTTCAGTCGTCAACGTAATTGTCATGACTCCATTACACTTGCCAACATCAGTCAGTTCATCATTCGCAAAACAATGAGAAAACTCAGTACATAATTTTTGTAAACGATCACGAGCCGAAGCTATTACTTCACCAGTAAATACAGTGGTATTCAATTGATAAACTGCAGTAGAAAAAACTATGCCGTTTGGACCTTTCGCATAATAAACATCACTTTGATCGGAGAAATTACGTCCGATAATTACTTCGGCAGTATCTATGCATTTATCAACAACGAAAAAATCAAGACATTTTACCACTTTGTCAATTTCAACGGTCACATTAGTTTGGAGCGATGTTTGCGTTGTGTGGTTACCAAGGTGTAACAAGGTAACAGGCGCTATATGATTGAGAACCAAATTTAAGGATTGGGCCAAGTTCATAGAAAGTAAAGAACATTCGCTACCTAAGTCGACATAACAATTGGTATTTATTTTATTAAGTTTTATTGGTTTAAGAAACGGAGTTTTATTTATGGTTTCGACAGAAAGTACTTTTCTGTGTTTAGTTGCCTTATCTGGGTACTCGATTGCAAGTTGTTTAGACTGCGCTGAGGGGGGACGTCTAATATTACCAGAAGAATGTTGGGAATGCGAAGAGTTTTTAGAATTGTAAGGACAATGTCGACGCATGTGCCCTTGACGCTTGCAGTGATAACATTTTATACCAGGTGAATTACTTTCAGGGGAACGTGGCTTTTTCGTAATATCAGTATTAGTAAAGTTTTCTTTATTAAAATCAAATGTTTGGAGATAAGACGCGAGCTGGCCAGCTGTGTTTATATTCGACATTTTTACTGCAAATTTTATTTGAGGGTCATTGATACCACCGACAATTAAATTTAAGACGTCTGTGGTAGAAAAATTTAAATTCAAATTAGAAATTAAAGCCATTTTTTTAAATGTGTATGTATAATAATTTTCCGCTTTGTCTGCCGTAAAAGACAGCATTTCGTTTAGCAAAACATGAATATCACGAGTACTGGGAAATGTATCTTTGAGGAGCTTTTGCCACTCAATCCATGTGTAAACAACCGTTGATAAGCCACTATACCAAATATTTGCGGCGCCGCGGAGATGACGTAATGCATGAATCGTGGTCTCCTGGTCATTCCAAAAATAAATTTCGGACAACTGATTTATTTTATTCAACCATCGATCAATTTGGTCGACCGATGGATCAAAGGATGGTATATCACCGCTACATAAAAGAGTACTTACAGGTTGTTTGGATACCCTTACTCGTCGAAGATCCGAAAATGATTCCTGCAACGAATTATCGGGAATTCGAACCTCCAACCCAGATGCATTCGCCGAGAAACTCGATGGATTACGCCCCAATCCATGGTGAGTTCCGGCAGGAAGAGAAGAGTGGGCGTGAGGGGACGCAATTAGAGGAGGTGTGTAACTTCGTTGTGACATAACGACAAGCACATGAAACACAACAGGTTAATTAGTAAAAAAAAAACCAAGAACAAAAAAAATTGCGTTAAATTAAATCCCAGTTCTGATGATAAAGGGAGAATACAACCCACAATCCAATATAACAGTTTATTAAGACAAGGTTCACTTCTACATTGACAACCGCTCTGCGCTAAGCCTAAACATAGACTGCCTCCTTTCTCCCATAGCTTGACCTTCCTCCGAGCTCCACATTCTGTACTTCCCCGAGATTCCTGATACTGCGAGGCTACACTATCGATCCTGACGTAACCTTCATGCTGCAGCTGCTAACATATATATAATACAAAAGTAATGAATTATATTTTACAATTTTGTAACTGATATATCTCAATAATTACAAACAATAAATATAAAATTAAGTGTAATAATAAAAAAATTTTAAATTTAAGTAATATACCGGAAACAAACCAAACCATAACAGTAGACTTTTAAGTTACAAGTGCAGCTTGTCAAAAAAAAAAGTTTTCTACAGGCTCGTTATATACACGCAACGTATACGCAAAAATTCGGGATCTCTAAAATTAGACCGTGACACATATATATTATTCTGTTTTAACAGTAAACTGTCTTGGATTATACCACTCAGTAATTTAAACAAAAACATATAAGAAAAATATCTTCCAGATTATTTGTTTTGCGAGTAGTTTTGTTTTAGATATCTGTTATTTTTTTTAATATGAAAATTTGCTCTGAACACATTCTAAAGTTGAAATTTGTCATTGATAAAATAGAGACCATGCCACCGTACGATACATAAGTACGGTAGCATTGACAAAACATATTTAATGTACAAAAACCGCAGGCAGTCAATATTTACAAACTCTCTATACTATATTCAAGTTAAAGATGAAGCTGGAATAGACACTAACACGTGCGGTTTACGACGTGATCTCTTACCACAATAGGCGTGTCTGTTCTTACAGGGCTGTCTTCAAGGAGTGCATGCTCTTCATGTTATGTGTCATTTGATAACGTTTCTCACAACAAAATCAAACTATAATTTAAAAGTACTTACTCAGGCCCTGTCTTGTCACTCAAGCTACGCCTTTATCTGGTCCTTTCATCCAATAATTTCTATACCACCCATCATGAGATGCCAAACACGAGGTGATCATGCAGTGTTGTTTGTTTATTTCAGCGCTTTATCTTTAACGTGAATATACTATAGTATTTCAGATAATAAAGCCTAGCAGAGTAATGAATTTCTTGTAGATGTGCGTGTAGTGTGGAATAAAACTCAACGCGTGATCCAATATGGCATCTAAGTCTTTAACAACCAAAGACCTAAGAAGCTGATTGTTTAAGTATTCGTATTAAATTGGTCTAACAACACGATAAAAAAACATTACGCAACATTTAAACTCTATTCACTTTCAAGAAAGAGTGCAGGAAAACAAATGCATGCAGGTTTCACGTGAACACATCTACAAAGTGGGAGATAGTAACAATTTTTTCGACAAGAGAGCCCGCAGAAAAAATTGTTTATTTTATTTTATACCAATTCGGTTTATATATATTTAAAATCATATTTTTTTACTAGTATTTAAGTGGTTGCGTTTAGCCGTTTTTCTGAGAGAACTAAGAGTTCTCAAATTAACCTCAGTCTCTGTTTTCGTAAACAACATTTTAGAACAAGACAGCACACAGAAACAGCAACGAAACAAATGCACAATGCACCTCTGTGATTTCGAATGCCAGCTTTGCCAGGATTCTAAGAACTGGGTGACATGTAGACGTTATGAATAGATCACGCATTGATCACGTCTTACAGACTCTATAATCTTTTCTTGAGTTTGAACAGACTATAGATGTATTCAATAAAAGTCTGTTCTTTGAACACCATTTTGCTAGAGAACAAAGATTTCTTTATAACCTAATACAATCCGTCTCATCTTTGATTATTCGAGCCAATTTAACATTATCTGCAAACAAAAGTTTTTGCAATCTTTTCTAACACTACATGTTACAATGTTAGTGAAGACATAGGGTCTAAAACCGAAAATGATACACTGGTTGTACATTACGGTAATAAGACCCATCGTCACATACGCATCTCTTGTATGGTGGACGAAAACTGTATGGTGGACGAAAACCAGAGAAACAACAACACAAAGCAAGCTGCAGAAATTGCAGCGGCTTGCGTGCCTGGGCATTACAGGAGTCATGTGCACGGCTCCTACTACCGCTCTAGAGATGCTGCGGAACTTAACGCCCCTTCACCTACAGCTGCAAATGGAGAGTTTGCAAGCATTGCTGAGGCTGGCTCAATCAAAGAAATTTAAATCAGGAGACCGAACAGGTCACCTCAAGATACTTGACCTTCTAGAGCCGGGTTTTCTTGAACAACCAAGGAACGTCATGTCTATCATTATAGACATGACTTTAAAACCCCGTTTTAAACAGTCATTACTGACCGTCATAAGGCTCGAAGTCAAATCGCACAAATTAGCGTGAACTCCTCCATCTGGTACACAGATGGATAAAAAACAACTAAAGGGACAGGTATAGGGATCTATGGTCCAAAATATCGGACAACAATAGCCCTAGGTAGCACACCCTCAATTATGCAAGCTGAGACACTTGCTATAGATCTAACTGCCCAAGAATGTCTGCAAAGGCGTATTAAAGGCAAAAAGATCTGTATTCTGTCTGACAGTCAAGCGGCCATAAGAGCTGTCAGTGCAAATAACACTGAGTCTCGAATGGTCTGGAAATGCAGACAGTCCCTCAAAAACTTGGCAATGGGCAACAAGATTACCCTCATTTGGGTACCAAGTCACATGAAGGAATTGAAAGAAACGAAATTGTCAACGAACTAGCGAGAGCAGGTTCGAAAGCTCCCCCAATAGGCCCCGAACCGTTCTGTGGACTAACTAAAATGCGCTACTAGAAGAATACTCCTGGGCAAAGACAGGCGAAGAAATTCATCGAATATTTGCCAGAGAATGCAAAAAAACTTTTTCTTTTGCTAGAGAACGATATAAGAATCATTGCAGGCTTGTTTACTGGACACTGCTCAGTAAGGTATCACCTTTAAAAGCTGGGTCTGGTAGACAATAAAAACTGCAGACTATGTGAATCGGCCAGTGAAACCGCTGAGCACATACTCTGTAATTGCAATGCGTTAGCGCCCCAAAGGCTGACCTACTTAGACAGTGCGAGACTAACGCCTGCCAAAGTCAAAAACAAGCCACTTAAGAATATACTTGGCTTTACAAAAAAAAAAACTAGAAATTCTAGCGAAACAATGAGCGTAGGGTTCAAGAACAATAGATCAAATTGGTCGCAGCTCTGTAAGGTGAAAAGCGCCTAACGACCCCTTCTCAATCTACAATTTAGTGAAGATCAAAAACAATAACAAACCCAAATTCGATCTTTGGCAAACACTTGATAAGCATTCATACATATGAGATTAAATTTCAAAATATTCTACAAAAGTCTACTAAAACTGATTTAAATAACAATATCATGTTAACCGCATAAACCAAACGCGTCTAATTTTTGTAACAGATAATGTTGATCTACAACATCAAACGCTTTAGTCATATCTGTGTAGATTACATCTACATATTTGTTTTTTATCATTGAAAGCTTTTGATATAAATTTGGTAAATTTGCACAGATTAGTGCAGGTAGATTTACCAGCTAAAAAGCTATTTTGAAATCCTGATAATTGTAGCTTTACTGAAAACATTCTTAAATAAGACAAAATTTCAAATAGCTTTGCAAAGGTTGGGATAATTGCAATCAGTCAGCAGGGTCAGTAATTTTCAATATAAAATTTGGACCCTGATTTGTATATGCTATACACTCTCGCAATTTTCCAGCTTTCGGAAAACACCAAGGTTTGTAAAGCATGACGCACAATCTCGAACAAAAAAAGCAAGTATTTGATCCATTCTCATTGTAAAGTTGGGTTTGATTTTACGTGCAGCTAGCAAAATATCAGTTGCAATTAGAAGAGTTATGTAATACCGGAAGCTTCTTTGTTATATTACTATTAACATCACTAAAATTGATTATCACTTGCCGGATTAAAGCCATTTTGAGAAACATCCTTAGAAAAACCAACACTGACACTATTTTTATCTCTGTCACTGCTTTGAAGATCACTTGCGTATGGCTTGACAAACACTTTACTAAAATGCGTCGCCAACTCTTTTACAATGTCCTGTTTAATTGTTTTTCTCTATCAAACATTGATTTCGAAATTCGTGTAGAACACTTCATGGAATTGATGTATGACCAATGACCATACGTGTTCAAGTACGCTTGCATTCTTAGCTTGGTTAGTTGTTAAAAAATCCTGAAACGCTTTTTTGCTTCTGTTTTTGAATATTATATTGACCTCAGTTGCCTTCACCTTATGATATAATAATTTAAACTTTTTGTGTTTTTGCCAGTGAGATTTCCTACGTTTAATAAGATTAATATGTGCCGAAAACCAGAAGGGATCCTAGCTAGAAGCATGAAAAAACCCATTTCAAATTTAAATTGAAATAAATTTGGCGCGCTAAACAAAACATTAAATTGTAGCCTCCTAACTTCAGCATTTCTCTATAGATAAATAACATAGATTTTTTTTATTTAAATCTTTGGTTTACAAAAGGTAGCTGACCCACGTTGTTGTCAATAAGTTGATTATTGTTAGAAGTTTCATTTATGCTGCTCAAGAATTTAAATTATAAAATGTTAGTTCCGTAAAAGCTAGGGTTTTTGTTGACTGCTTTGGTTACATTAGCAATTCTGGAAAACGGGTAGGAGAAGGAGAAAGGAGCGGGACGGCGGCTGGAGTGGAAAAACGTGAAAAGAGATAGACGTGCCTACCGAGAAATGATATCCTGAGTTGTCGGCCATTATTAATTGTAAGTACGCTAATTGTACATGTTATTTGTTTAGAGAAATGGTTATTCAGGTATTCTGTGTCAGTCGCGTTGTGTCATAATATATTCAATGTCGGTGGCGTTCGCGAAATAAGCCAAACTGTGTTGTGGTTAGAACAGCATGGTAGCTGCAAATATCTTACTCATCTAGGGCTTTAAGTATATGGAGGCGCGGGAAACGGGCATTAATAAGGATTGCAATAATCGGGACGTAAATATTACGAATGCAAAGAGGGTCGTTGTCAAATTAGAGAAATTGTCTATGTTGGGTACCTGGGGTTTGTTTGGGTAATATGTAAATCATCCTACATGTTAAAATCCTTGTCTATGTAATAATGGTCGCTCCCGACAATGTCTGTTGTTCAGTAAATGTAACCTTGAAATCAAAATAACTCTAAGTGTCTTTGTGCAGAATCTAGAGCAAGTCCAAAATTACGCTCGTACCAAGTGTTTTCCTCATCTCCTTGTTTATATCAATTAAAGACACTAAAGTCTACCCATCTAGTGGGTACCAATTGCATAACAATCGCAGTACTTTTCTGTCCATGTAGTATTCTTATGCTACCAATATGTCCACCATTCATTGTCCAAAATAGATCTTCCTGTTATGTCCGGTTTGTGGAAAGGCGGATGGAGGTAGGCTTTCCCACCCCTTCCTATTCCTTCCCCATAGTTGTTTTGGTTAATATGGACAAATCCATCTTTCAACAAAGAACGCCGATATTTCAATCTTCGGACGCCATCTTAGAAATTACTTCAAGACCAACCCAGACACACCAGAAGGACGCCACGACACCAAATAAGACTTTCTTCCAGTGAGAATCGTAGCTGCTGTTCCTGTCTTGGAGAGAGCCCCTGAAAGTGACGCTGAAGGAACGAGCCCCTGGTGATCTAGGATCCGATGCTGCAGGTGAAACTGCCCTTGCCAGGTCACACAAATGTTTTGTTTATTAATCTGTTTATCGTGTTCATTGGAACTAATTGGATTGTTTGTTCAATTATTTAAGTAAATGACGCTTACTTAGCAAAACTCGGTCAATCGAGAAGAATACTTTTGAGCCGCAGGCTATAACATATACTAACCGGCCTGAGAATTCTAGCTGTTGATAGGGAGGAAATGCAAACTTAATTGTAGCTAATTTAAAGAGAGTGTCGCTTAATCTCGCTCATGTAAATTATGTGAGCTGTGCTTAGGCACAAATGGGCACCGCCCATTAGTTTCGGGAACCCGGGCAGGGATATCTGACTAGGATTGTCGTAGGCGCGTTTAAATGTACTTCTTTAGTTAGTCTTACCCAGGGTTAGCTGAAGAATTGTCGTGTCCGTTCCAGGGATTTAGGCTAGCTAGGGAGCGAGATCAGTTTGACACTATCTCGGTGACCAACCGGCCGTTAACTGGGGAGTAGACCGTTGTTTGGGCTTTAATTGAATGGTTAATTAAAGAGTAGGGCCTCATGAAATCCATCGTGCGTTTCTGAGTAGACGGTGAACCTAACTTAAACTCTTTAGGGACATCCTCCTTCATTATTATAAACCTAACTTCGCATCACGTGATGCACCCTGTGTTTTCTCGACTTCGTTTCTCTCTCACATTCGTAAGAAGGTGAAAGACTCTTGCGAGAGGGACACAAGTTTTTTAAACATGTATTTAGCTGGTCATGTAAAGTAGAGTTCACAGACTTGCGTGTTTAGCCAGAGCGCACTCAAAAGTACAATCAGAGGATTTTTCCGCCTCTCACTTTTCGCAAAAAATGCTGCAGCTAGTAAGTTGTTATTTGCAAACAATTGCCCGTCATTTCGTTGCAGTAAAATTTGACAACCACAATGCCATTCAGTTCTTATTTGTGTATAATTGTTTTATTTTGATGTTTGTGTCGTGATGTTGTTTTATGTGTTGGTCTCACTTGATTTCCTGTGTTGATTATCTTGTTCGTATTGATTTATGTGTATGCTGATGTATTTCATTTATTTATAATGTACTAATTGAAGTAAAGCTGCCCTGAGTGACTTTGATCTCTCAAATATTGTGATTTTCTGTGTGTAAATTTGGTTATGATATTGCTGGTTATGTATTCATTATGTGTCTTGTCAGCTTTTGGCAAGATCTGTTTGTATTTTATTGAAACTTGTAGAATATATTTGTACTGCAATTATCTGTTTATTGTTTCCTAAAGTACTGCAACTGAGCTCACACTACATTTTGAATTGAGGTTATTACAAAAACACAACGTAGGAATCCGCCAAACTAAATTTACTTGTCAAATTTAATGTTAACTGTCAGATTATATTTTCACTTGTCAAAATAAATGTCACTTGTCAATGGAGAGCGCGAAAATTCAAATATATGTAAAAGACCCATTACAAGCATAAGCTTTTTGAGTACATATGTATGAAACATATTTAATATGGTGTCGATAATATAGTTGCACATTTCATTGACATCTTAAATGTTAATTAAGTTAACCCAACTGCACTCAGTGATAACGCGGCATAAATCTAAAAAATTAGATTTTTTCAAATTCAATACGGTTGTTATGTTGGTAACTACAAAGTAGGTATCTGTATGTATTTGTAGGTCTAACAATAGTGATGGACAATGGGTATCCTCTTTAACAAAAAGTGTCATATTTTTAATCATGTTAATACTTATCAAGTAACAAGAACACACAGAGGGTTTGTTCCGCCAAGGTGTAACGGTTGAATTGCGGCACACGCCAAAAATTACGATAAATAAGCGCCTTCTTGCCATTTTGCGGTAAACTACTCATTACATGACGCTAGTTTGTGCACTATCGAATTTGCTGTCATCGATTTAGTCTAGAACTGCGAAGACCCGACGCCTTTAAGACAATTTATGTCTTTCGAGTAACTGTCTTTTCTGAACACTCTGTATATAAAGTAAAGCAAGCTAACTTTTTTTATTGGCCAGGGAAAAAAACTCAGGTAGTTTTAACGGATAGGAAAAGAATAATCCGATAGTAAAGCAGAATTTACCAGATTTTAAGCGGGAAAGATACCGACTCTATATATAGGAGTGGTGTTAGCGTCCATGTTTCACTTTAAGTCCGCCACCGTACGTAGTGTTAGTGTACCCTTCTACGCCAAAGTAGTGAGTCAAATAAACCCGGTAGTGGGTATTACGTGTGATCACGACTTTTTTTGACAAGAAAATTGGTACGGCTTTGAAGCCACGTTTTGATAACGACTTAACCATTTTCGCGATTACGTGACGTTAGAAGGGGTAAGTTAAACAGTTTCATTAATTCCACCACTAACGGTTTTATTTCGCGGGTCATGTAAGGCAAGTCTAGGGTCAAGTCGAGAGACGAGTCAATTGCGGCACTCGATCTCTTCCCCCCTGTTATCCTGCTATTTACCATCGAGCTTCCGAGGAGTAAGCCACTGCAAAACAACCATCTCCAACGGAAACAGCAGATAAGGTTAGTTCAAGGTCTATGAAAGGTAGAATGAATGTGTGAATGTTAGTAAGCCTTTGAACGACACCTTTAAAGTGAAGAAAACCTTCCTTTTATTATATTTTATTTCATCAAATTATTGCCTTTATTGTTTGTGGTAATCAGGACAATCTGTAAGGGGTGCTTGAGTTAACTTTAAGGAAATTGTCTTGTCTAACTCAGACTGCATCGAGTCCTGTCAAGTTGTGTTAAAATTGTGATAAAATTTTATTCGAATTATTTAGAACTAATTAATTATTTGAACTTTCTGGATTTACCTTTTTTTATTTTATTTCATTTTGATGCCAATATCACTTATTGATATCAGTTAGTTTTTTTTATTTGTTGTATTTTCTTTTATTTATTTAATATATTAATATTATTTTACTGGAGCTTTTGTTTAGCCTGCAGGTCTTGACCCCTAAAAGGCTAAAGGGAGGCTAATTTCGGCTATTGTCTGCGCTTAGGTTGAGTGGCGCCATATCCACCACCTGTGTTCCTAGATTCACGCCTCTACGGCTAAACTACCGGGTAATTTTGAACAAGGTAAAACTAGCCGAGATTAGCCTGTCCTCGAGTTGTCCTATTCCCTTTATTCCCTTCTCTCCTTTTTCCCTTGTGTAACTTTACGGTTACAAAGGCAATCTGTCTTCATCCCCGGCTTGTAGAGAGCATCATTTGCTTAGGTTGCTCCGCTGTCTCTAATATACGGACTAGACTCTATAGACATCGACCATTTTTCTTATGCTTCTCTATAACGTATATCTTCTACCATTACCATTTGCTTCTCTTAACTTCTACCTAGATGTTTTGTTTGCGGCTCCTAAGAGAAGATATAAAGACCTTCTCAAAACCAGGTAATAGAATCTAGGTGACCATTGGCTACAGTGTTTTCGGAGAGAGAGGGAAGATGATATAAAGGTAAGAATCCTGCAACTTTCCATTGCCACAATAGGGATACAACCTACAACCTTTTTTAGCAACAAGGTACTCGTCTTGGCAGCAGCAGCAGATCCTGTCTCAAAGCTCTTTCCAACGTTCAAAGAAATAATAATAGTAAGAACCGGTTCAAGCACAGAACTGTTCTTTGATTTAATTTTTGATCATTTCACATTAAAGAGCAATAATAAACAATAACAACCGTGTCAATATTGACCCAAAATAATCTGTATGGTCTTGAATAAACACAAGTACTGAAGACAGATGCATCTGCATGCTTAAAAATAATTAATATTAGTTGATAAAGTCATACATGATGTGTTCTTTTCCAAGATTAGAGCTGGTCGTGTCAGTATCCACAAACCTAGCTGCCTTGGCCAAACCAGCCATATTGTCAGAAGAAAGTAGAATCTGTCTAGTTTTTTGAAACAAAAAGGTTTACAAATTAGCTGTTATTGTTGTTGCCAAATATAATAAAACCAATGATTATGTGACGTAATTTTTTTTTTATGTACCAATGATTTATATATTTTAATAACTTTGATGCGACTGAAATAATATATTTTATTTTAATTGCATTATTCTAATATAGTATAATGATTGAAGATTTGGTTTTTGTCTTTTGAACTATTTAAGGTTTTAATTAATTTTATTAACTGGTTAATATAGTAATTTTTGAAACCATTCAACTGTAGATAGATAACTCATCAAAACCATCAATACGGAATGGTGTTATACAAATTCTGTAAGGTCAATTACTCACAGCTTTACTTCTGGGTCTTAATTTGAACAACTGAACTTTTCTCACTGCCACCCAAATTAACACTGGCTCTCTATTTTAGTTATTTAGTGATTATTTCTATCCCTCTCCCAAAATTTAAGATCCTGGAATTTTTCTTAATTTTACTTTGTATACAATTTTCAGAATTAGGGTTTGAAAAACTTTGGGCGTCAGTCTGAAGGTGGTCATACAATCAAAACCTTTTTGCCTCTATATAGTACTATTTTACGATAAGGCGCTCCTTTGTTCTTAATCTCATTTACAACGACTAGAAGTTTACCTGCTTATAGAAGTTCTTTCAAAAGCTTTTAGAAAATGGTTTACAGCTGGAGCTCGTCTGACTAATGTCTTAGTTTTGAATTTTTTTAAATAGACTGATGTACATTTAAATATTATTTATTTACTTCAAAATTTCTAAAATATTATTTTGTTTACGATTTTATTTGTTATAAATTTAAATCAAAATTTCCATTGCGTTACACAAACAACCAGAATTGTTTTATACACAACGATTAACTCAGTAAAAAACAATATATCATTTATACGCTCTTAATACAAAAATATTTAATTGTAAATTAAAAACAATATCTTCTTATAAATATAATAGAGATATTGTTTTTAATTCATTACTATTTATTACGATCCCATTGTAAGAAATAGGATGGAACCTCTTTACAAGTTACAAAAATATTTATTTACATACAAATAAGTATAGTATAATTGTTATCATACTGAAAAATTCAAAGCTCAGCTTTGCACTGCTAGTAAAAACTAAAAACGCATTGCTAGTAAAAAACCAAAAATTAAAACAAATGATTAAATTTGTACAAAAATGCTTAACAGTTTTGATCAAATTGATCTTCCACTTGAATGCTGGAAACCATTTGCTTGTTAAAAACGTTTGTCGGTTAAACGTTTTTACACATAAATAGATATAAAAAGAAAACTATTATCAGTGAGCAAATTAATTTTTACAGTTAGCTAGTTAGATTAAAAGTAAAACAGAAACAATTATATTTATACTATTAGCAATTATATTCAGCGCTTTCTATCCGCAAGTTTTTATAATTATACTGAAAAAACAAATACATACTTTTTTATCTGCAAACTAGATTTGATAAAACCAATGGGTTCATTTATCCAGAAAAAAACACAGTTGCTAAAAATGGAGCACAAAAAGGAAAAGAATATTTAACTGAAAGTAGAAAATAGTAGATTGTTTTACAAATGCAAAAAAGTGGGTTTTCTAGCGAGTGAAAACAGATTGATTTCCCCGAGAAAACGTACTTTTCTTACGCGTAGAATACGTACTTTTATTGTGTACTTGATAGAAATTATAATTTTTTGTTTATAATTTCCTACTATGAAAGTCATCGGAGTCAAATATTTGTTTATTTAGTGACAAAACATCATAACAACAAGTAAACAAATAATTTGCAAAAAGCTTACATGTAAAATGCGTCAATCAAGTGAAAATAATGAAGAAATCCTGCAACTGGTATCAGAAGTGGAGTCAGGTTTACTACCTAAAAAGTCTAGAGGAAAAAACGAGAAAATTTTCCAACAGTTTTTCCAAGGAGCATATGAAAATATTTTAAGCAAAAGACTCGACTTTTAAATATTCTTGCAAGTGAAAATTCTTAAACCCTCAACGCTCTGGTCAGTGTATTCGATGCTAAAAAGCATTTTACAAGTAAATTAAAACGTAGATATTTCTGCCTATAAAAACTTTTTTGGCTTATTTAAAACGCCAAATAAGCGGTTAAAAAAAGCGTTGTTAACAAGAAGGTCCCACTTTTCATAATTATTTTGGATTAAACAATATTACCAATTTCCGAAAAGGGTTTATATAGGATTTTATTTAAGCAAAGTAGAAATATTTTTAGTTTGTACTATAAAGTATAAAATATGCTTTAATGTGATTATGATCAAACAAAATCGACAAAACTCCTAATAAGTTACTAGAAAAGTCTGAAAATTTCAGAAAAAAAAAATTATCAGTCTAAATATTTTAAAAAGCAAAACCAGATTTTATAAAAACATTGAAGTTGTACACTGCTTTCCTAATTAAAAATCAAAATTATAAAATAATAGTTGAAATTCGACCAAAATTAAGGTTTGAACATTTTTAAGGTTCTGCTGTCAAAGACTGGCTATTAAGGTGCTTCATTTTTAAACGATATTTTTTTTGTGCTACCCGTAAATCTGATACTTTATAAAAAATAAAAAATTATGCCGCCGGGTAAAAGGCTTTAAGTGCAATAGCGGCTTAGCTCATTTAAAATTTCAATTTCCTATTTAAATAACATAAATAAAAATTTTTTTCGGTTTCAACTTGATTTTTCGACGTGAAAAAATTTTTTTTGGGAAAAACGCGTGTATAGCTTTTGTAGATCATAAAATTTGCTACAAAAAGTTTCTTAGCGTAAATCCTCCCCGACCAACAGCTTTTGAGTTATACAGCTGCGAAGATAAATGTTTATTATATTTCACATCAAATCATTTTTAAATCAAGATTTATCATTTTTACATTAAATAATAATTTATCATAGACAAAAGGACGCTTTAGTTGAGTCATTATATGATTCAGGTTTCTAATTTCAAAAACTATTTAAAACTATAAAAAAGAAAAAACAATTTAAGTAGTACATATAGGAAAACAAAATTATAGTATTTTTGTAGAAAAATTAACGTTGATAAAATTAAGTAAAGCATAACAAAAATCAAAAAAAAATTTATAGAAAAGAAAATGTTTAGATTGGAAAGCTATATTATAAATACGAAAAAAAAAAAGATGTAAAAATATCAGGAGTTTATAGATGGATAATAAAACTTTAAAACAAAGAATAGTATAAAAAAAATAAATATAAATACAAAAAAAAAGAAAATGTAAGAGAAAAGAAATAAAAAAAAAATTGAAATTAAGTAAAAACTTTATAAAATATAGAAACAAATAGAATCAAAAAGAAGAAAGTGAAGAAAAATAGAAAAACGAGTTTGAAAAAAAAAGTTAAAGAGATTAAAAAAAGACAATAAAAAGAAAGAAAAAATATAAAAAAGTATAATAAATAAAATGTAATAAAAAAATTTCAACAAAAAAAAAAAATTTGAAAATTAAAGAAAGGAATTTTAAAATAAATAAATAAAAACTATAAATAACAAAAAAAAACTAATAATACGCTTATTAATAACTAATAATATGCGTGCTTAAATTATAAATATCAGAAATAAAGTATCAGATTTTCGGGTAGCACAGAGAAAAAAAAATATCGCCTAAAAATGAAGCATCCTACTGTCTATACTTTTATAATCACAATTTTTGCCAAGACTACTTTTTTAATTTGTTTATGTCGTTCAAACAAATTATATCAAATTTAAATAAAAAAAGTCCAAAAAAAGATTATAATAAAAAATACTTTTTTTATTCAAATATTCAGAAAATGCTGTTTATCAAATTTGAAATATGTACATATTTTGATAAACTAATTAATGATACAAAACTTTTCTGTAAACAATTGTAAAAACTTTTTTAACGTTTGTTACTGTTGTCTTTCATTGTTGTTGTTGTCTTTGACCGTTATATAAAATCTATATATATAATTTAAATAGTCGAATGATCCAACTTTAATTGCTGCGACATAATTAAGATGTGTAAAAACAATGTAAATGTCTTCTTCTTTGTTTTTTACTCCAACCCAATGATCTCAAAGCAGAAAAAAACTTTCATGAAATTACTGAAACCGAAAAGATAAAAAAATTTTAGTTGTTACCACAATAGTAAAAATGAATTTAAAATCAAGTGGTAATAAAAACAACTAGCAAAACATGAAAAAACAACATTAGATAAACAAAAAACACAACAAGCGATTATATTAACTTAACTAACGTTTTATGCTATCAGTAACGAGTGTTACCTCTCCGAACATCCACCAATGCCTAAAATCATCGAGGTGTATCTTGTATTAAATATCCAATCACATTTTGATCAATGTTACCCCATTCTTCGACAAGTGCCTGTCTTAATTCTTGTAGCGTTTTGCACGGATCAGGCTCTGGCACGTCCTCCCAACTCATCCCAAGCGTGCTCAATAGGATTAATGACATACTCATCGCAGGCCATTTCAAAATTCTAATTCCCGCTTCTTCCTGCAGGTACCTCTAATTCACCTGCAGGTACCGCATGACGCACCTAGCAATATAAGCCTTTGCATTATTCTGCATTATTCTGCATTAACACTTTGTCTGGTTTTATAAATGATACAAATGACACAAAATAAACTGCAAAAATGTCCCTAATGTATTTGTTCGCATTTAAAAACCTTTCTTAAAGAATCAAAAGCTCAATTTTTGCCTCTAGCAAAATCCCCGCCCAAACCATGGCAGACCCTTCCCAAACATTTTCACTTTCAACAACGGTAACTGCAGAAAATCTTTCCCTTGTCTTTTCCAGACTCTATTATGTCTATCCGGCGATCGCAAAGCAAATTGTGATATATCCAAAAAAAAACTCGTCTCCAACTACGTCCTGATACATTCTAGCAAATTCTAATCTGTGTTGCTTGTGCGGTCGTGTAACCTTATAGTACTCAACTCGGCCTATATGCCTTCAAACCTGTTGCTAGCAATCTTTGCCTAACTATCTGAACGTATGCCGCAGTGCCACGTATAACTCTAATGCCGGTATTCATAGTCGTATCTCAAGCTTGAGTCTGTCTCAAGCAAGGACTTTGGCAATGCTCGGGGGAAAGCGGTTGCTTGCGTCATCCAGAAGGCACAGTAATTTTTGTGTTGTTAGGTTTGACAATTATGACGCATGAACGTCATTCTGCGTGCTTATAAAGTGACAGGTCGAGTAAGAACTCGATGCCGCAAGGGTCATATCGAAAGTGTTTTGTGTTGTCGGGTGAGTACATGTCTACTGACAGAATACGTGTATGGTAACTTCATAAAATGTGCATTATAGACGAAAAAGCTGCTTATACAAAAACAGCAAAACCCTTGTAGTCCCGCATGGACAACCCCAATAGTGTGGAAAGTAATACGACGGATGCCGCAATAGTACAAGAAAAGCGAACGATCTGGACCATTATTACATTCTCCTCAAAACACGAAAGCTGCAAAAGTGAGACCAAACAGAAGCTAGTGGAGCTCACACTGCGCGCTTTTGAGAGGGACAATGTAAGTGCAACATTAATATAAATCTTACAAACCTCAACCACTTTTATTGCAGGAAATGTGATGCAGAACAGTTATCAGAGTAGTCAGTCGTAGGAGCTATTCAAGAAGTGTGTAAAGATAAAAGTTTTCGGCTGCCGTTTTGTCTACTATGCTTCTGCAAACAATACCTTACACTTATAATGTAAACGAATAAAAATTTTCTTTTTTTGTAGTTATTTTTATCAGTGGAAGGTGTTACAAGATAAAAATACTACACAATTAATAGATATTTGTGACTTTTATTATTATTAAAACATTGCTTTCATTCTTGCACAAAATGTGGCAAGCCCTTTAATTTTGTGTAAGTAATAATTGTGTTTCCACTAATTTGAAAGCAATTCTACATTCACTACACTGTCTTTTGTGAAGCCGTAGCGACGCTAAATTCAATGATGGAAAAAAATTTCAATGAGTTTGTAGCACCCCGCACTCGACCAGCATGTCAATGTTCGTTGTTTTGAAATGCAACACATAATACTCTTCAGTATTTTCCAACGTCAAACGATGACATAACTTGCAAATGGCGTCTTGAGTCAGACTTGAGACAAGTCAAGGCCTTGCTTGAGACCGACTTGAGATAGACCCAGTGCGCTTGCGCATCAAACAACAAGCGCCCTTATGAACACCGTAATTTGATATTTAGATCTTGAAATTTGTCTATGGGTACCGATCCGGACTTGAGATCGATCTCAAGCTTAAGATATGAATATCAAATTTCTTGAGCATTGCCGAAGTCCTTGCTTGAGACGGAATCAGCGATACAACTATTTCAAAACGCACGCAAACGCTTTCCCGAGCATTGCCGGAGTCCTTGCTTGAGACCGAGCTTGAGACGGACTCAAGTTTGAACTTGAGATACGACTATGAATACCGGCATTAGGGACTTCCTCTTATGTCTTATTATTATTAACCTAGCTTTTTGCTTCACGTGATGTGCTCTGTGTTTTCTCGACTTCGTGAGAGACCCTCACCAAAGTGACACAAATTTGACTTGTAGAGCTGATCATGTATAAGACAGTTCACAGACTTTATGTTTAGCCAGAACGACTTAAAACCTTAAAAGTACTAATAATGAGATTCTCCGCCTCTCCGCGAAAATGTCTCACCTAGTAAGTTGTTATTTGAAAACCATTGCCAGTCATTTAGTTGCAGTAAAAATCTGACAACCACAATGCCATTCAGTTCTCATTTGTTCACAATTGTTTAATTTTTGATGTTGTGTATTGATGTTGTTTGATGTGTTTGTTTCACTTGATTTCCTGTGTTGATTATCTTGTTCTTATTTATTTATGTTGTAACGGTTGAATTGCGGCACACGCCAAAAATTACGAAAAATAAGCGCCTTCTTGCCATTTTGCGGTAAACTACTCATTGCATGACGCTAGTTTGTGCACTATCGAATTCGCTGTCATCGATTTAGTCTAGAACTGCGAAGACCCGACGCCTTTAAGACAATTTATGTCTTTCGAGCAACTGTCTTTTCTGAACACTCTGTATATAAAGTAAAGCAAGCTAACTTTTTTTTATTGGCCAGGGAAAAAACCCAGGTAGGTTTTAACGGATAGGAAAAGAATAATCCGATAGTAAAGCAGAATTTACCAGATTTTAAGCGGGAAAGATACCGACTCTATATATAGAAGTGGTGTTAGCGCCCATGTGGCATTTTTAAGTCCGCCACCGTACGTAGTGTTAGTGTACCCTTCTACGCCAAAGTAGTGAGTCAAATAAACCCGGTAGTGGGTATTACGTGTGATCACGACTTTTTTTGACAAGAAAATTGGTACGGCTTTGAAGCCACGTTTTGATAACGACTTTACCATTTTCGCGATTACGTGACGTTAAAAGGGGTAAGTTAAACAGTCTCATTAATTCCACCACTAACGGTTTTACTTCGCGGGTCATGTAGGGCTAGGCGAGTCTAGGGTCAAAAGACGACTCAATTGCGGCACTCGATCTCTTTTCCTCCTGTTATCCAACTATCTACCATCGAGCTTCCGAGGAGTAAAGCACCGCAAAAACAACCATCTCCAACGGAAACAGCAGATAAGGTTAGTTCAAGGTCTATGAAAGGTAGAATGAATGTGTGAATGTTAGTAAGCCTTTGAACAACACCTTTAAAGTGAAGAAAACCTTCCTTATATTATATTTTGTTTCATCAACTTATTGCCTTAATTGTTTGTGGTAATCAGGACAACCTGTAAGGGGTGCTTGAGTTAACTACAAGGGAATTGTCTTGTCTAACTCAAACTGCATCGAGTCCTGTCTAATTGTGTGAAAATTGTGATAAAATTTTATTTGAATTATTTAGAATTAATTAATTATTTGAACATTCCGGATTTATTTGTTTTTTTTATTATATTTCATTTTGAGGCCAATATCACTTATTGCTATCAGTTAGTTTTTTTTGTTTGTTGTATTTTCTTTTATTTATTCAATATATTAATATTATTTTACTGGAGCTTTTGTTTAGCCTGCAGGTCTTGACCCCTAAAAGGCTAAAGGGAGGTTAATTTCGGCTATTGTCTGTGCTTAGGTTGAGTGGCGCTATATCCACCACCTGTGTTCTTAGATTCACGCCTCTACGGCTGAACTACCGGGCAAATTTTGAACAAGGTAAAGCTAGCCGAGATTAGCCTGTCCTCGAGTTTTCCTATTTCCTTTATTCCCTCCTCTCCTTTTCCCCTTGTGTAACTTCACGGTTACAATGTGTATGCTGATGCATTTTATTTATTTATAATGTACTAATTGAAGTAATACTGTCTTAAGTGACTTTGGTTTTCTCATCATTGTGATTTTTATGAGTGTAAATTTTGTTATGCTATTGCTGGTTATGTATTCATTATTTCTTGGTCAGATTCTGTCAAGATCTGTTTGTATTTTATTGAAAACTTGTAGAATATATTTGAACTTTAAATATCTGTTTATTGTTTCCCATAGTACTGCAAACCAGCTCACACTACATTTAAAATCGAGGATATTACAAAAACGCAACGTAGGGATCCGTCAATCAAAATTTTAACTGTCAAACTCAATTTCAACTGTCAGACTAAATTTCCACTTCTCAAAATAAATGTCACTTGTCAATAGACGGCGCTAAAATTAAAATATATGTAAAAGAACCATTACACCGTAAACATCAAGTTGGCAACAGCGTTAGCGGGTCTATTGTGGCAATGAGCTCAGCTAAGACCATAATAGAAGTAGATAGTAAAAGACAAAATACACATAAACCATTAACAGTTTCCGTTATTTGAAGTTTGAATCAGAAGTATTGCCACCTGAAAAATTAAATAAACACTTGAAACTTGAACTAGTAAATGCCGATAGACCCGCTGGCAGGTCTGCCACATTTCACTGCTCAAAGTTTTTTAAGTAGAGACAGCTGTGCTTCCGCTCTCAAGATGCGCTACGTTGTGCATTTGACTTTTGGCAAATGTCAAAATACAAAATGTCAATAATGTCATACTTGTCAAGCTGAGTTGTTAACAGTATCTATGTCTACTTAAAGTAGTGATGTTATAGTTTCTTGAAATTGTTAAAAATGGTCGTTGTTTATAAATGTTGCCGTTCGTCAAGGGTTTTTTCTTGCTATGATTCACTGGAACCTCATAGATGTCGTCTTTGCAACTGCAAAACTACTGAAAAAACGTATTACTTCAATCACAATTGTAAATTGGTTGATGTCTTGGATGAGGCCAGTTTTAAACGATGTCGTCGTTGTAAAATGGTTAGTTTCTCAACTGTGTGGAGGTATTTTCACTTTAGAAACTGTAATCTTGATGAAGACAGTAGAAGCTTAGATAACCAAACTAATAAATCACAATTTCAAGAGAGATTTCACTGTGATCAGCGTGAAATCACAACTATTTATAAAAATCACTTTAAAACACATAAAGTAAGTGAATTGCAGCAAAGATTTCAATGCGATCAATGTAAATATGCAACTTCTTATAAAAGTAACCTAAAAATGCATAAAATTATAAAGCATGTGTCAAGTGAATTACAACAAAGGTTTCAGTGTGATCACTGTGAATATACAACTATTTACAAACATGTTTTAAAAATTCACAAGTCGAAGCATCTTTCAAGTGAATTACAACAAAAATTTGAATGCGATCAGTGTAAATTTACAACTTTTTATAAAGGAAATTTAAGGGCACATAAATTAAAAAAGCATCTTTCAAGTGCATCACAAGAAAAGTTCAAATGCGATCAGTGTGAATTTACAACAATTTATAAAAATTATTTAAAAACGCATAAAATGATACATCTTTCTACTGAATTACAATCGAAATTTCGTTGCGATCAATGTGAGTTTACAACTATTTACAAAAAACACTTAAAAACTCATAAAGTAAAGCATCTTTCAAGCAAATTACAACAAAGATTCCAATGCGATCAGTGTGATTTTTCGAATATACAAAAAAGTAATTTAAAAATACATAAAATTAAAAAGCATCTTTCAAATGCAGTACAAAAAAAGTTTCAATGCGATCAGTGTGAATACACGACTTTTTTCAAAGGAGGTCTGGAAAAACATAAAAAGAGAAAGCATCTTTCAGATGAATTCCAGCAAAAATGTCGGTGCAATTTATGTGGATTTACAACTAATTCTAAAAATCGTTTGAAAACACATAAAAAGACACATCTTTCTACTGAATTACAACAAAAATTTTATTGTGATCGCCTTGAATTTAGAACAATTTCTGGAAATAATTTGAAACAAAAATTTCAATGCGATCAGTGTCAATATAAAGCTTCTTATAAAAGTAACTTAAAAAAACATAAAACAATAAAGCATATCTCAAGTGAGTTACAACAGAGATTTCAATGCGATCAGTGCGAATACACAACTATTTATAAACATGTTTTGAAAATCCACAAAATGAAGCATCTCTCGAGTGAGCTACAACAAAAATTTGAATGCGATTAGTGTAAATTTACAACTTTTTACAAAAGCAACTTAAGAGCACATAGAAAGCATCATCTTTCAAGTGCACCACAGCAAGAATTTCAATGCAATCAGTATCAATTCACAACGATTTATTAAAATCATTTAAAAACACACAAAATGACACAAAATTTCGCTGTGATCAGTGTGAATTTACAACCATTTAAAAAAGTTACTTGAAAGCACATAGAGTAAAACATAAAATAAAAAAAGACTTCAATGTCGATCTGTGTGAATTTTCAACTTAATATAATAGGAGCTTGAAAAAACATAAAATTATGAAGCATATTTCTAGTGAACTACAGCAAGGAACAACTATTTATCAAGAAGATTTTTAAAAAGACAAAAATGTAAAGCACGCAAAAACTAGATTTGATCACTAGTAATAACTTACAGAAATATTTGAATTACCGCGCGCAATAAACTCTCGTTTTGCAAAAATTTTTTTTGAAATTTTCTCTCAGTAGGAGCTTACTTAATCTTTAATTGCTAGGATGACGCTTATCAGACGTTGCGACACATTTAAAATGTAACTAAAGCTAGTGATGCAATTCTTTCGAGTGCATCTTATTCAAAATAGTTTTCTTGATCTAAAAACCACCTCCAAGGCCAAAAGGGATGGAATCCACTTAGTGGCGTGTCTCATCCGGACCCTACTTTATTCACCTCTCATTCATTTATTCCACCAACTCTTCCTTTATCTCTTTTCGCTTTCTTTTCTTGCTTTCATTCTGTCAGTTCTCTCTCAGAATTTCTCTCACCATTTTTTCAATCGCCTCAAAATTGTCCTTATTCTCTATCATTATCTTGATCGTATTCTCCTTTCTTACTTCTACTCCTACACTTTCTTTCGCTCTTTTTCTAACAACCTGCCACAGACAAAAATCGTATGTTCCACACTATCTTTCCATTCCAACTGTATATGCCATGCAACTTGCATTTGATACTCTTTTAAAACTGTTTAGGTACCTACTCTCCAAAACACATGCTTCGTGAGCACTTGTGTGAGGAAATAATCTAATTCCTTGTGCTCACGGCAAACCTACTTCTTAACATCCTTTAATATTTCTCTAGTCCACGCTCTTTTTCATCTCTGTTGCCAGAGACTGCAATTTTTTTCTCTTTTATTTTACTTTTTTTCCATGTCTTCATATTTTTTTCTGCCAGTAAGTCAATAGGTTTAATTTCCGCAACTACCAGCAGCGCTTAAGTGGACACTGTGCGGTAAGCACAACATGCACCATTGTTTCTACAGAGTCTAAAATATTAACATGAAGCAAGGGCGGTTGTGCCTAGACCAGATGTTTTTTTTTAGTGAGAACCTCAACGATGCTCTTCCAAGCCTTCAGGGGGAATCCCCTGGAAGTGACGCTGT
Organism: Lagria hirta; assembly: GCA_947359425.1. Lineage (NCBI taxonomy): Eukaryota > Metazoa > Arthropoda > Insecta > Coleoptera > Tenebrionidae > Lagria > Lagria hirta. The sequence continues at coordinate 9,707,361 of OX375801.1, read as the reverse complement.
AGGAACGGGCTAGTAGTGGATGTTCTAGGACCCAGACCTTAATACGCCTTTTGCAGTGAAAACCCTGTCGATGGTGGTCAAAACGCTCTGAGTTGAAGTCTTAGGAGAGACTTGAGGCTGTTATAGGATTTGCCGCTTCAGGTGCAGATTCCAAGCATCGCTATTGAGCTTAGAAATTTGTCTGGAGCTTTATTTGACCTGATTGCATTGTTTGTTTAATTTCTCATGTAAGTGACTCGCTTACTCAAATGACAATTGCCTAGGAAACCCGTTCAAATAAATAGAAGTTGAACTTTTAACTTGCGGCTGAACCATCCAAATAGTACTGAGAATCCTAGTTATTTGTTAGGTAAAAGAATGCAACCCCGATCTTACCTAGCTCAAGTAGGATATCTTTTAGCTCGTTGTTAGGGTATTTGAGCTGTCTAATTTTTTGTAGCCAAAAATTGGACGATTATACTATAGTTTGCAAACTCTGGTTGCTTCACTCCTCAAAAATGTGTAACTAACCAGTACCTCAGCAGAGAGGAGTAGGATATGTAATTCTGAGCCCAGCAGCGGAGGGCTGACACCAGTCGCTGTTAAAAAGAACACAATACATGTAATAATATAGGAATTGTCCTTAAACATTGTTTTGACTCAGCGTCATATTGTTGTTATTTTAATGTACGGGTTGAATCCTCACACACGGATAACAATATTGTACCGGTACAGAAAAGTATTCCTAAAGATGAAGAAACATCAACCCACAGACGTTTGACACAACTTGGACTTTTGCTTGTCCAAGAATTGAAACCAACGACTTCTGCAGCGACTTGATTATGCCGGCAAAAAGCAGAAAAACATCATGACTTTATTCATGAGCGGCGAAGCTATAGCGAACCTTTTCCAGGAAGCGTATATCTGGCTAGGGGCTAAGTAAATTAAGGGAGTAAGGTAGTTAATAGAAGCATAGTCTTGATTGCTCCACTGCTTGAATTCTATATGCTCGACTAGAACCTCAGCCACAGAAGCGAGAGTTAAACGATTTGAACAAGAAGGTTATTTGCTCTACACAACCCTGTAGGAAAAACACCAAAACTAAACTCTTAACAGCAACTGAGGGTTTAGACCTAGATACCATCAAGAATGTTGAATGCTATGTCGACCAGCCTGCAGTCCAAAAGAAAGGATTGAGATTACGGCCCCAGGTGTTGATTCCTCTAACAGGGAAAGGTGCGTCCCCTAAGAGTCGCACGAAATTATCGCTAAACGAAGACATCAGTAACCCCGTCGGCAACTTGGCGCCTACAAGAACAATGACGCATGTCTCGGCGTCGTATACCGAGTGCTCTATCTTAGTGGCAATCAAAAAAAGCGTTATTTTGTTTATCAACAGCGTCAATTACATCCGCTTAAAAGTGTACTGTTTGGTGCCGTGTTTCGTGAGACAATTGGCCCATATTGTAATGAAAATGACCAAGGTGTCGCCGTTTCCATCACTGGTGTTTGAGATCAGACAATGTGAAAAACATTTTTAAAGCCAGCTGTAGAAAACCATCCGCATTCTGGTTCCAACATAATGGAGCCACAACGCATACTGCGAGAGACACAATGGAGCTTTTACGCGACATCTTTGGTGAACAAATTATTTCTCGTAGAAGCGATTTTAATCGGCAAACATTCATATGTAATAATTAATAACAACTAAATAACTTCACCTTGTCTCCAAAGCACCGTTCCTCGGTGACCTTATGAAATAATATTTCCGCTGCCTTCTGTGCTCCAGGTAAAGTGACGAACTCTTATATTATATCAATACTTATGCCAATAAAAAAAAAACTTTCATAACTCGTAAATGTTTATTGTAAAGATTTATAATATTTTTTGTTCATAATATCAAAACTTTGACACACCACTAAGTATAAATAGTATATACAATTAGTACAATATATTTTATATTAAGTACAAAAGAGATTAAAAATAAGTACCATTCTTTGGAAATATGGCTGTGTATATTATTATATGCATGTATAAAAATATAAAAATGGAATGTTATTGTGTTAAGATTTCCATGCATATATATTGAGCATGAATTTTGGCAGTTGAATTAGATGAATTACTTTACAAACTAATTTTTTCTTCAGATATAGTATCAAATATTTTATTGTTCAATTCTAGCTTCTTAGACTTATGATCTACTTTCGAGTTTATTCTCTTTTTGATGCAATCCACTAACGATTCAAAATAGTCTGGAAAACCATCATAACCTAAAACAAAACCAAAATCTTATAAAATGAAAAAAAAAGATGGAAGTTTTAATCATAACAAACGTACAGTGCTACCATAAATTATCATGACACATGTTACAAAACTGCTGTTGTCGCTTCCATGGAGCTATAATAGAATGGAGTCAGGATGTAGGCAATTTGTTTTGATGCAAATGGTATTGTGGGGTACTGCTTACATCATTTTTAATTGCGGAAAAACTAGTGTTTTGTGAATGAACTCATTTTCTAGCAGATAATAATAGAGGTGTTAATAAAAGCCTTAAGACAACGGTTCGATTGGGATGTGGTGTGTGGATCCAAAAAGTGTCCAGATGAAAATACGTGACTGCTCAAGGCCGATCATCGTTGTATTTACATCAACAGGGGCATAGAAGTTTATCTTTTGTCACAGTTTTATGAATTTTTTCTGACGAAGTCTATAAGGCTAATAAATGTCTTTCGTTATTACATGTATCAATAAATACTCATAGCAATATTGTTAATTTATACACAACCGCTAAATATCGTATTAGTTTATAGATAGCATTCAACTTAAAGCATCGTAAACAACAAAGGACTAATTCCAGAACTTGTGACAGTATCTTATTATAGCTCCATGGCCGCTTCTTATGTTTTTTGAACAAACTATTATTTTCACAGTAAAGATGAAGGGTAAGTAAACACTATCACGCGCGGTTTACGTGATCTTCCAAGAAAATAGGCGTGTCTGTTCTTACAGGGTTGTCTTCAAGGAGTGCACACTTTTCATGTTATGCTTCATGTGATAACGTTTCTCACAACAAAACCGAACTATAACTGAAACGTACTTAATCAGGCCGTTTCGTCAAGCAAGCTACGCCTTTATGTGAAAGACCACATACTATCTATACCATCCCACCATGGGATCACGCGGTGTTTTTTGTTTATTTTAGCTTTGTCTTTAACGTGGAAACACTGGTCATATTACTCCATAATGTTACATATAACCATTATGTTACGTCTCTGTTGACAAACCTTTTTTTTACCCTACGTCAATAGAGCCGAAGATCACGCAGATGAAAACCACGCCCCCTGTCCCTCAGCCGTTCCAACGACTATACAACCAAAAACCTTAAAAAGCATTTGTAAAAATCGACCGCGTGGACCGGACCTTGCCTTGCGTACTGTGGAACAATGTAAATTAAATGAAAAAGTGCACGGTGTAGAGTTGTTGGGTTTTTCCGTGACGGTTGCTATGGGGTCGTAATTGGACAACCGAAGATCCCGTTATTGAGAGGGTGGGTTTACCGAGCTGCATCACCACGTTTTCAAGAAACAACATTCTACCAATAACATCCATCAACAACAGTTTATCAAGAACATTCCATCGAAACGAACCTATTCCGTCGAGCGTAGAACAAGTTTAACAAACCTACCAACAATATTCGAATATTGCCCGGTTATTAATTTTGCAAAATATATTTAAGAAATAATTGTAGTGTAATTCAATAATCTACAGTGTAGTGCAAAAAGCTGCATTGCACCAAAACAGGAGTTTAAATCAAAAGTTATAGACAGGAACGCCCGTTTTTTTGTTTTGCATCAAAATATTTCTTTGGAATATATCTTTAGCCCAAGAATTATTTACTTAACACTATGTAGTATTTGTATTGTTACGGCATACTAGTTCTAGTAAAATAACGTTATATAGCTGTACTTAAAATTCTGCTTTTATAATCTCCTATTACTGCACAATGCACAATCATTCCCAGAAAAAAGATGTAAATAACCTTCAAGCAAGCATCGACAGATTATTCAGAAGCGGACTAAATTTGTAAACAAACTAGATATTTGAAAAAAGAATGTTTCCTGATAAATAAAAATGTTATTGCATCGTTTTTGCATTATCTAAATACATAATTAGTTCCATTTTATATTCATTTATTACAAATATTTACAGTCACCATAAATATACCGGTTGATACGTCAATCGTCATACCTGCTAAAGATCCGAACAAACATTAACCTAAGTCAAACTTGTGCCGTTTGTCTAGGTGGAAGATGAAAATTTATAGTGTTTTGGGTAGTGGTCCATTGTTGGGATATTAGCTTTTATCAAGAAATGACCAAATAACGTTATTCTATTTGGATTAGTATACAAGATATATTAACAGTTGCTGAGAGCGAATGACAATATGTCTCCGCTTCCATGCTTTTCCATAAATCTCACACACTAGTCCCAACTGTCATTGTAATCAATAATTATTGTGTTTATAAATAACTGTTTTATAGCTTTAAACTTTTGAATATAACAACGCCTATGCATGACAAAGCTGGTGACAAATAACCACAACAAATACCGCATGGAAAAACCATCTAACTAGAAGAATAAACAGGCTGATATATGTAGCAGACTGCAGTGTTAATAATTTTTGAAACTAATAAACTTCTTCAAAACCAAAGAGTTTGATTGTGATCAATGTCACAATAAAGGGTTATAGATATTTCTAAGCATCTCATAAAAGTGTAATGTATCCTGCAAATCCTGAGGACAGCGCGGTTTCGCCCTTATTGGAAAACTCATCAGCCCAGGCCATTACAAAAATCACTACACTTTTAAATGCTTAATCTTCTACTATGTTAACGTATCTGACAACGAACATAATGGGTGAGTTTTAACCTTTCATGCATTATAGTGTGTATTGTGAGCATCGTGTGTGTGTGTGTGTGTTCGACAAATTAAAATTGGCAAGCGAAAAATTGTTGCATTCCATTTATAAAACTCTTCGATTAAGATATTTTTTAGCATCGCAGTATTATTCGAGTACACAGTTAAACTAAACCATTTTCGATATATACCTGGATATGCATTAATGTCAATAATTGCATATCTTCCAGTAGAATTTTCGATAACAACATCAACTCCTAGCAGATCCATTCCAAAAGCATCCCTTAACGACATCGCTATCCTTTTCAAGACATCAGGATGCGGCTTTATAACCGGATCATACTTTTCATGAGGTTCCAAAACCGTTAAGCTATTCTTTGATCCTGCTTTAGATATATCACCACTGTCAAAAAAAATAGTTTCATCATCTCCTGCTTGAAGATTTTTTAAAGATGGTCTCTCAACTAAATGATATTTATCGCCAATTATAAAAATCTTGTATAAAACTGCATTGTGACTAATAAAACTCTGTGCAACACACGGTGTGCTACAATCAATTAAACCTTTTTCATTAAAGATTATTGACATCTTGTGGGCTTCTTTCGAGCCATGTCCTAAAGAAGGCTTACAAAGGAAAGGATAAGTCACTTTGGCGTTTCGCAACTGATTTAACAAATCATCAATATTTGTTGAAGTCAATTCACAGAAATTCGGTATAAAAATTCCATATTTGTGTAAATTTGTCGAATTTATTTTGCTGTATGATATGTAGCGATTGAGAAGTTGACGAACTTGAGGAATAGGGTCTAAAATTACCAACGAAGGGTGAGCTTTCGCAAAACTTTCCACTTTCTCTATCAATTTGGCACACTGTAAATAATACAGAACCATAAAAAAACAGCTTCTCCTATATGTGGTGTAGCAAGATAGTTCAACAAAAAATTTGCTTAATAAGCTAATCAAAAATTGTTATAAAATATAAATATGATTACATCACTTAAATTCAACAAAATACTTACTTGAATGTCTTTTATATATATAAAAAAAACACTCAACATAATATAACGAGTGTTTTTTTTTTAATTTTGTCGCCGAAAATTGTCATGAATTTTGAATTGTGAATGTACCTTTGACATCTAAACCTAATCTAACCTCACTTTTAATTTAATGAATCGATAGTTCAACACGTTAATGAGATTAAATTAAAAGCAGTTGTATTGTTACAACAAATAAAAAAAGTGAAATTTAATGAGGAAATAAGGTTTATAACAATTAATCAAAAGGTCGTCGATCGAGTTCAAAGCATTTGTAGACTCTTTGAACAATTGCTTTAATGACATTCGTCAACATTTGAGGATTATTATTAATTTCATCAATTTTGACAACTATTGTAATAATTTACTGACCTGACCTGACTGGCCACAAAAAAAAAATCACATAGAGTGAAGTCGCCGGATCTTGAAGGGTAAGTTATGGCTGTATTTCGGCTGATAACTCGACAATCATAAATTCTTGTATCATATTCAAGGTCTCGTAAGAGATATGAAGAGACTCTTGCTGAAAATACCCGTCCACAATTACATCATAATGAAGCCGTGTAAAGAATGACTGTGAAATCTCCTGTTGATATCTTGCTTTTTTAAATTTTAGTGGCAAGTGGTAGTTGATAATTGAAAGTCAACTTAGAGATGTTTGTGGCTCCTCTTCCATTATTTGCCTCGCATTTTCGATAACTTTCTCTTTACTGTTTATAGAGAAACCACTACCTTTTTTTACGATCACTCAAGCGAGTGTCACGAAAGAGTTGAATACAATGAATTACATTATGATAAAAAATGTTGAGTGTTAACACTGCAACGAGAAATTTTTGACGGAATTCTTAAAGACAAGCTTGAATTGAGTATTGCCATTCACCATCAACTCGGTGGACGTTACGAAAACAAGATTCCACCACAAAAATGTTCCGTTTTTGTTAGGACACCATTTTAAAAAGAAATTGAGAAACACCTGTTAACTGAATAGTGAAAAGCTTTTTTGTTTTGAGAAGTAATTGAAAAAACTTTTATTTGTTGTATTATAAAAAATATCAAACAAAAAACAAGCACGTTGACGCATCGTGCATGTCAATAATTACGAAGTTTTTATTTTGCGACAACTGTGTCACATCTCTATGGATTCTCGTCACATTTTGGCCTTTAAGTTAAAAGCAGCGATTATTATCCTCGAAAATCAGTTCTTGAAAGTTCAACAAATCTAATAACAAGAATGACAAAACTGATTTCAATTTATATAACGTTTGGACGTCATTCGGTAATTTGAAGAACGTGGGTTCATAAATTATTTGAGATCAACTCTTGCTGTATAATTCAGCTTGACAAATTTTTATTGTCTTTGATAGTATAATTGACGACAAATGTCAAACAAACGTCAAAACTCGTGTAATATCGGATGTTTCTGCGTACGTGCTAATCAAAAAATGAACAAGCGTTCAAAATTCTATAGCAAGCGTTGATCTAAATAATTTATAAACGCAAAATATAAAAAATTAAAATAACTATTTTGTGTTGTAACAATTATAGATAATTGACTAAAGTTTACAAAATCTTTTTGATATTTACAAAAGTGACTTACTCAAAAATGCTACAATAATAATATGTATAATGTTTATAATACATTTTTTGTGTATTGTTCAGTCATTTTTGAAACATAAAGTTTACTTAATGTCTTTTCTTAAAAAGTGCCATCTATTAGGTTTTCTTAAAGTGTAGAACTACATTATTAATAGAGAAAAAAATAGATATAATAGAGATAGAAAAGCATAAAATTAACAATTTTCTAAATCTTCACTTCAAATTAAAACATTAATTATTTTTTTTAGAATCTTTAGCACTTAACACAGTTTTAGCACTTACCAAAAAGTTTTTTAAAGCAATCTCGAGAGCTCTATCGGCTACCACGTGGTCTTCATCAAGAGATAAATAACACTCATTTTTTCAGTCCGTAATAAGCTTATGAAGGTTTTTAATTTGAAGTCTTTAATAGATAGTGTTTTTTTAAATATTGGTGTACATGACTGTCAAAAAAATATTTACGTCAAAAGTCAATGTCATCATTGATTTTAAATTTTGTACTTTATAGCTGTTACATCATTTAAAGCCGCAAGTGTTATGAAAAGTGATTCAATGGTTCGAATTAGAAGACAAAGTGGCTTAAAAAGTTTGCTTGCTTAGAGAACCCCGCTACATTTAAAATTGTTGATAAAATTGTGTAATGTGTTTTAAAACGTTCAAATAGCAATTAACTTTATTATAATCTGAACTTATTTGCTTCAAGGCATGAGATGAAACAGCTGAATATCTTTAATTGTCCACAAGATTTGTACTTCCGGCACTGCACCCCAAAGAACATTATTGAAAATTGTTTGCATTTTGTTCTCTTGTTGCCAATTCTTAAAATTTCGGAATTGTTTTTTTGTAGGCTATTTCGGATTTAGCACGTAATAAATTTTTAGTCGTTGTCTCGACAAGTTCCCGAATTTTGGGGTGGTGTGCATAAATTCTGTTCCTTTCTATTATAGTAATTTTTTGTTAAATATTAAACAAATTATGTCAAGCACATGATTTAAACGACACCAGCCGTTAGCAACAAAATTACCCAGAGCTTGCAAATTAAAATTTTTTTTATATAAAATTAAAAAAAATTCAAATTCGAAAAAAAATAGCCTAAAGAACATGTTTTATAAGAGATACTGCGGCTCGTTTTCTACACAGAAACTTCTGTGTCAAATCAACCCTTATAAAACTAGTTCTTTAACATTTTTTAACCTCGATGATGAGCGTCACTTATTTTTTGGTAAGTGGTAAAACTTTGTTAATAAAAAAATTGAACAAAACCAAATTGTTATGTTTAGAGAACTATTGGCACAATGTTTCAACAAGACGTGTGACATTTTGAAAATTTAATACTAATTTCATAAAGGATAATTTTGTCATTTTTATAGACTTATAATCTAGATTTCTACAGTATAATAAAATTCAATGTTGAATAAGTCAAAAAATTAAATTTAAACAAACTTTTCAGCAATCACCTATGTAAACATTAACGATAAGATATAGTACCCATCATAAAGTTATTCTCTAACCAAACCAATGTTAGCTTATGTTATGACATAATAGGTTACAACTTGACATCTGGCAAATCAAAGATCACACCCGAAGGTCCGTCAATCTGGAGACTGGCTTATTTAGGAATTAAACCATTTTCTGAATTTATTATCCGATAAAATTAAATGTAGTAATATTTATTCGTGTTTAGTTATATTATTTAGGAAGCCAAATTTTTTTTATTAATGATAGGTATTTGCACCCAATCTTTTTTAAATTGCTTATTGAAATTGTTTGTAGTTTATGCAGTTGAAAAGTAAATACTCTTCTGTTTTTTTGTGTTATTTAAACAAATAAAATATTCCTTTCACACGGCATAAAGCTACAAACAAGTTTTAGCACAATTTGAATTTTTTTTTGTTCAAATTACAAGAAAATTCGCGCACAATCTATTCTTTTCATTTTTAAACGATTAAGGTTTTTTAATATATATATATATATTTTGAACAAATTGAGCTTGAGGTTGACGAACCGACACAATGATCCATAACCAAATATGTATTTATATTTATTAAATAAAATCTAGAGAAAGATAAAAACATTGAATTTAACACTAAAAAATATATTCATTTAGTTTTGTCACATGATCTCGAACAAACCGATGTGTACGCATGAAAAATAAAGAATTCAAATAAAAAAAAATCATATTAATAATTTTTATATGTATTAATTTTAACTAATTTGTTACAATTTACGCGTATTTTTGAAAAAAATACATTATTTAACACACCACACACCATCTTCACTTTTACTCGCTTTAAATTTTAATGTCGAGTGAACAAAGCACATTTTTGAAAAACTTCCTTCAAAAAAACATTTACTATATTGTTTTGTTAGTTCAAAAATTTGAAAGAAAAAAAAACAAAAAACATTTTAGTTTTAAAACTGGGCTGGCACCGCCTTCAAAAATAATTAATTAAATATGTTTAAAAAACATTTAGCTGACAATAATTTTAATCAACAAATTTAACTTTTAGTTAGATCGTCTTTCAGCTTATTTTACTTATTTTATCTTAGCCAGAATAAAGCATTATTTGTACAATTTAATGTGATTGCTATTCCATTTTTAAATTATATACTATAAAAAATCCAATTTAGATTACATAATCATATAGTTTGCTTTTGTATGATAATATGTGATTAAAAAGTTTAATTATTTTTGAATTTTGTAAGATTTTCAAGTGCGAGGAATTTACAAGAATTCAAAACTTTGTATCGATTTAAAAAACTAAAAAAAATACAAACATATTTCGTTTTAGAAAATTATTGTAAAAAGATGAAAACAATATTTACAAGAACTATACAAAAAACAAATGTATAATAAATAACAAAAATAATAACAAAAACAATTAAATAAATAACAATATAGATATCTTCAAAAATATATAACAATATAGCTATCACATAAAAAACTTAGCTTAAATTGATGGTTGTCATTAAATAGAAGTTCAATACAAATAAGCGCCTAATATAAAAATATACGTTGAACATTTCTAGACTTGAAAATAAGCACCCGGAGGGTAAGCAACCCAACTCCCGTTATGTACTATAAATAACAATTTTTAAATAAATTGTTATTTATTAGAAGTTCATTCTTGGTTTAGTTAATCAATATAATATAATCGTTAAACATTTTGTTTACTTCTATTGCGCTTCAAACGCTAATAAAATATTTAGCTTGACAATAATAACAAGTTATTATGTTGAATCAATCAATAATTAGTTGGACAAAAATAAATATACCATTCAAGACGCAGTTTCGCAATTTTTAAAGATACACATGCAAAAGTAGTTGATTATATAAATAACAAATGTATTTTGGCTTAAACTAGGTATAAAAAACGATAACAAAGACAATAAATAATAATAGTATATTAAAGAACTACTTTTATAAGAGTTAAATTAGCGCCAATACCCCTTAATAAACGTATTCAGCTTCATTTTCTCAAACTTGCGTCTTCTTTGTTCTAATTTTATATAAACAAAATTCAATTTTTAAGCTCTGACAAACTTTGTTGCTAACGGTCGGTAACAGCAATTAAAAAACCATTTGATTTAAAACTCAATTTACTGTTTTGTTTAGCATAAATTTGTTAATTTTTAACAAAAAATTAAAAACTGAATTTATGCATCCCACCTGAAATTCAAGGAATAGCCAAGACAACAACTAAAAGTTTATTTCGGGAAATAGCCTAAAGAAAACCATTCCAGAAATTTGAGAATTGGCAAAAAGAGAACAAAATCTAAAGAATTTTTTGTTGTTTTTTTTTTGGCGTTCTTTGAGGCGCGACGCCAAAAGTACAAAGCTTGTAAACAATAATTGGGATCAATATGATAATCAATGTTTATTGAAGATATTTAACTGCTAAAATCTCATGCCCCGAAGTAAATAAGTTCAGATTTCAATAAGTGTTATTGCCATTTAGACGCTTTCAAACCCATTACACAATTCTAAATATTCCTTAGCAAAATAATAACGTATTTTCTTTCAATGATATAACAGTTATAATCCGTTAATAAAAATATTAAAATCAAAGATTACATTGACGTAATTGTTTTTTTGAAAGACATGTACACCAACGTTTAAAAAAAACTCTATCAATAAAAGAGCTCGATATTTAGAAAATACTCCAAATTGAAAACATTAATAAGCTTATGAAAGACCTAAATTCGTAAAATATTTGACAACACTAAAAAATTTTAAATATTTACCGGGGGAGATTATGAAATAACTCAGAATTCTGAATAAAATGTGTAATAACAAAAAAGTTTTAAAACAAATCCATAAAATATTGGTAAATTAAAAGCTAGAAAATATGTCAACCCTAGACAGCGTTGCCGTTTAAATTTTTTTAAGAAATTGCGACTTTAGCGAATATTAAAAAAAACATTAGAAATAAAAGATTTGTACTAAAGATATTTTTCAGCAATATCAAAAAAAAAAACTCAACACATTGTATAATTAGGTTAAAAACCAATAATGTTAAATCATAGCCGAGAGAAAATCATCTTAAACCTGATAATTATGCACAATTTAGCAACACTAAAAAATTAAGGTAAAGTAAAGACAATATCGCTTAATTTTATAGGTTATGAAATAACACAGAAATGTGAATTAAATAAGAACAAAAAAAGTTTTAAAACAAATCCTTGAAATATTGTTAAACAAAAAGGTAGAAAATATGTCGGTCTTTTCAAGCGCTGGTCAAAAAAAAACCCTAGGCAGCGTTGCCCATTAATTTTTTTAAAGAAATTGCGACGTTAGCGAATATTAAAAAAAACATTATTAGAAATTAAAGACTTGTACGAAAGATATTTTTCAGAAATAAAATAAAAGCTTAACACATTGTATAATTAGTTTAAAAAACAATAATTATGTTAAATCATAGCCGAGAGAAAATCATCTTAAACCGGATAATTATGCACAATTTAGCAACACTATAAAATTAAGGTAAAGTAAAGACAATATCGCTTAATTTTATAGGTTATGAAATAACACAGAAATGTGAATTAAATAAGAACAAAAAAAGTTTTAAAACAAATCCTTGAAATATTGTTAAACAAAAAGGTAGAAAATATGTCGGTCTTTTCAAGCGCTGGTCAAAAAAAAACCCTAGACAGCGTTGCCCATTAATTTTTTTTAAAGAAATTGCGACGTTAGCGAATATTAAAAAAAAACATTATTAGAAATTAAAGACTTGTACGAAAGATATTTTTCAGAAATAAAAAAAAAGCTTAACACAGTGTATAATTAGTTTAAAAACCAATAATTATGTTAAATCATAGCCGAGAGAAAATCATCTTAAACCGGATAATTATGCACAATTTAGCAACACTGTAAAATTAAGGTAAAGTAAAGACAATATCGGTTAATTTTATAGGTTATGAAATAACACAGAAATGGGAATTAAATAAGAACAAAAAAAGTTTTAAAACAGATCCTTGAAATATTGTTGAACAAAAAGGTAGAAAATATGTCGGTCTTTTCCAGTGCTGGTCAAAAAAAAACCCTAGACCGCGTTGCCGTTTAATTTTTTTTTTAAGAAATTGCGACGTTAGCGAACATTAAAAAAAAACATTATTAGAAATAAAAGATTTGTACTAAAGATATTTTTCAGCAATATCAAAAAAAAAAAACTTAACACATTGTGTAATTAGTTTAAAAACCAATAAATTCTTTTAAATCATAGCCGAGAGAAAATCATCTTAAACCTGATAATTATGCACAATTTAGCAACACTGTAAAATTAAGGTAAAGTAAAGAGTTAAAGACAATATCGGTTAATTTTATAGGTTGTGAAAGAACTCAAAAATGTGAATTAAATAAGAACAAAAAAAGTTTTAAAACAAATCCTTGAAATATTGTTAAACAAAAAGCTAGAAAATATGTCGGTCTTTTCAAGTGCTGGTAAAAAAAAAACTCTAGACAGCGTTGCCAATTATTTTTTAAGAAATTGCAACGTTAGCGAATATTAAAAAAAAACATTAGAAATAAAAGACTTGTACCAAAGATATTTTTCAGCAATATCAAAAAAAAAACTTAACACATTGTATAATTAGTTTAAAAACCAATAAATTATGTTAAATCATAGCAGAGAGAAAATCGTCTTAAACCTAATAATTATGCACAATTTAGCAACCCTGTAAAATTAAGGTAAAGTAAACAACAACAAAAATTTTAAAACCAATCCTTAGAAATATTGTTAAACAAAAAGCTAGAAAATATGTCGGTCTTTTCAAGTGCTGGTCCAAAAAAAACCCTAGACAGCGTTGCCAATTAATTTTTTTTTAAGAAATTGCGACGTTAGCAAATTTAAAAAAAAACATTATTAGAAATAAAAGATTTGTACTAAAGATATTTTTCAGGAATATCAAAAAAAAAAACTCAAGACATTGTATAATTAATTTAAAAACCAATAAATTATGTTAAATCATAGCCGAGAGAAAATCATCTTAAACCTGATAATTATGCACAATTTAGCAACCCTGTAGAATTAAGGTAAAGTAAAGACAATATCGGTTAATTTTATAGGTTGTAAAATAACTCAGAAATGTGAATTAAATAAGAACAAAAAAAAGTTTTAAAACAAATCCTTGAAATATTGTTGAACAAAAAACTAGAAAATATGTCGGTCTTAAAAGCCCTAGACAGCGTTGCCAATTAATTTTTTTTAAAGAAATTGCGACGTTAGCGAATATTAAAAAAAAATTTATTAGAAATAAAAGATTTGTACGAAAGATATTTTTCAGCAATATCAAAAAAAAAAACTTAACACATTGTATAATTTGTCTAAAAACCTATAAATTATGTTAAATCATAGCCGAAAGAAAATTATATTAAACCTGATAATTATGCACAATTTGGCCACACTGTAAAATTAAAGTAAAGTCATCATTTTCCATGGGCTATGAAATATCTCAGAAATGTGAATAGGTATATTGAAAACAAAAAAAGTGGTAAAAAAAGTTTTATGAAAGGTTTTTGAAATATTGTAAAATAAACAACTAAAAAATGTCGCTCTCCCCAACTGCTCGTCAAAAAACAAAAACACTAGACAACGTAGCCGATTATAATTTTGTAGAAAACTAATATATATAAAAAAAATTAAAATGAAAAAACTGTACGAACACCAAATTTTGTGTGCAAAAATATAAAAAGAAGTTGTAATTAGTTTAAAAACTAATTAAAACTCAGAACCGATATAAAGTTATCTTACACCTGATAATTATGCACAATTTGGCCACACTGTATAACGTAAAGTCACCATAGATTAATTTTATGGGTTAAGAAATAACGCAGAAATGTGAATAAAATAATGACAACAAAAAAAGTTTTATAACAAATCCTTGAAATATTGATAATTAAAAATCTAGAAAATATGTCAGCCTCCTCAAGTGAAAAACAATAGACCGCGCTGCCAATTATAAATTTAAATAGTTAAAAAAAGACAGAATTAGAAATGGAAAAATTGTAGTAAGCCGAATATTTTCAGCAATATAAAAAAACCAGTCAAAAAATTGTATAATTAGTTTAAAAACCAATAATTATATTAAATCATAGCCGAATTAGAACTGACAATTATGCACAATTTAGCAACACTGTAAAATTAAGGTACAGACACTATCAGTTAATTTTATAGGTTATGAAATAACTAAGAAATGTGAATTAAATAAGAGCAAAAAAAGTAGAAAAAAATAATTTTTATAACAAATCCTTGAAATATTGTTAAATAAAAAGCTAGAAAATTTGTCGGTCACCCCAAATGCCGTTAAAAAACACTAAACAGCGTTGCCGATTATAATTTTATAGAAAATTGCGGCGTCAGTAACATAATTAAAAAAAAAACATTATGAGAAATAGAAATAGATGAACTGTCCTAAGCAAAACTTTTTCAGTAAAAGTTTTAACAAATTGTGCAATTATTTTAAAAACCTATAACTCAAAGCAGAAAGAAAGTTATCTTACACCTGAGAATTATGCACAATTTGGCAACACTGTAAAACGTAAAGTCACCATCGATTCATTTCATGGGTTAAGAATAACGCCGAAATGTGAATAAAATAATAACAAAAAAAAATAGTAGAAAAAAGATTTATAACAAATCCTTGAAATATTGTTAAATAAAAAACCTTGAAAATATGTTGGTCTCCTCCTCAAGTGCTCGTCAAAAAAAAACACTAGACAGCGTTGCCGATTATAAATTTAAATAGTTAAAAATAAACATTATTAGAAATGGTAAAATTGTACTAAACCAAATTTCTTCATCAATATAAAAAAAATCAAGAAATTGTATAATTAGTTTAGAAACCAATAATTATAATAAATCATAGCCGAAAAAAATTTATCTTAAACCTGATACTTATGCACAATTTGGCAACACTGTAAAATTAAAATAAATTACCAGTGAGGATGATGAAATAGCTAAGAAATGTGAATAAAATAATAAAAAAAAAATTATAAAAAATCCTTGAAATATTGTTAAATGAAAGCTAGAAAATATGTCAGTCTCAAGTGCTCATCGAAAAAAAACACAAGACAACGTTGCCGATTATACATTTAAATAGTTAAAAAAAACATTAAATTTTTAGAAATGAAAGAATTGTACTAAACCGCCTTATTTCCGCAATATAAAAAAAAAATTCAAGAAATTGTGTAATTAGTTTAGAAACCAATAATTATATTGAATCATCGCTCAAAAGAAAATTATTTTAAACCTGATAATTATGCCCAATTTGGCAACACGGTTTAAATTTAAAATAACCAGCTAGAGTTATGGAAAGAACTAGAAAATGTGTCTCTCCCCCAAAGTGCTCGTCAATAAACAAAAACACTAGACAACGTTGTCGCATAATTCTGTAGAAAATTAAGTACCTATTAAAAAAAATTATAATTTTAAATAGTTAATAAAAAACATTATTAGAAATGGGAGAATTGTACTAAACTGCATTATTTCAGCAATTTAAAAAGTTTTTTTCAACAAATTGTAAAATTTGTTCAAAAACCAATAATTATATTAAATGATAGCCGAATTAAAACTGACAATTATGCATAATTTGGCAACACTGTAAAATTTAAAAAAATTGCCAGTGGGGATGATAAAATAGCTAAGAAATGTGAATAAAATAATAAAGAAGTTTTATAAAAAAATCCTTGAAAAAATGTTAAATACAGCTGGAAAATATACGCAATATTGGAATTTTCATTTAAAATGACAATTAAGACAAAAGTGTAAAAGTCAAAATATAATAAATTAATATAAACAAATAATGTAAACACATCACATGTTGCTACACCACATTTTTTTATTACCGATTTAACTGGGTAATAAATTGTCTCACCTTGGGATCACCCTGATCAGCCGCAGCAATAATATCAGTTAATTTATGTAAAAAAACACAGAACGTACCTTGAGACTCAAAACTTTTGTTCAAATCCAACTGAAAATATTATCGAATATTATCGACTTACAATAATTCAAATTTCTTACCTTGAATAAAGAGAAACCATTCTGTTTACATACTTTTTCAAATTCGACCCAATTTGTCTTTTGCTGCTTTTTGTCGGACATCCAACATGCGATACGTTTGGTTGACATTATTGTTTCATTTGCGCTTCAAACAAACAATTCTAGTTAAATATGTGGATCTTAAATAACGTCATGAGAAATTAATTGACAAAAAGGGGGCTGCTCTAAATATAATAAATATGAGCCGGACTCGTGTGCAACTGTCATAATATACGACAACGACATACGTCAACTGTACTATGCGCAGGACATAATCATGGGGGGAGTGAGATTTTATAACATTTTAGTGAATGAATCATGGGTAAATTTAATTTTTGTTAAACATGTGAGCTGTGAGATCATATTTTAGTTCCATTTTCCTAAGAATTTTAGAAAATTACATCATTCTATCACCTCATGCTTTCCATTACCAACACAAGTTTGGCAATGTCTAAAAATTACTAAAAAAAAAAAAGAAAAACAAAAGTGAATCGAGGATGCAGATAGCGTGCAATCCTATTCTGAGTGAAATAATAAGAAACAGAAATGTTCAAATTTCAACATCTAAAGACTTTTTGAATTTTCTACTGTCATTAATTTGAAAATTGTGTATCTAACGTTTTTTTTTAAATGACACAAAAGTCAAGTTCACTAATTTTCCTCTTTTTATAAGGAGTGAGACTTTATAATATTTTAGTGAATGAATAATGGGTAAATATACTTTTGGTTATGCATGTGAGATCACACTAGTTTGATTTTCCTAAGAATTTTCGAACACAACTTTGACAATTGGTAAAAATTACTATAAAAAAACACTAATAAATTTAGGATGCAGATAGCTCGCAATCATATTCTGAGTGAAATATACAGGATGATTTTTTCAAAATGAAACACTTTGAATATTTTCATTCAGAATTTTTTTTTTATTTCCAGAAACACTCTAAGGGAGACTTATTTGAGATAAGTTTTCAGTTGTCATCTCACACACTCTTAGTGGGTGAACAACCCCAAACATTATAAATAGAACACCCCATCTTGTGATACATCATTTAAAAGCTATTTTCATAAGCGAATGAAACGACCATTTCAATGAGGCGCCACATGACCCATGTTGCCATTGAAACTTTTTTTTGTAAAAACATCTTCTGATTGTTAGAATCCTTTATATCTTACGACCCCCTCAAAAACAAAATTGACGTGTTTTAGGATTTCTTCAGATAACACTATATTTATTGAGATATTCCGCCTGGAGACTTATATATGGGACACTCTGTAGAAGTAACTATTAATATAATATATGCTGCTGCTTAAGAGAATTAAACTGTTAGATAATAAATAGTCAAACATTTTATCCAATAACAATTTGTCCAAGATTTTTAGGCTTGATACTTAAGTCAGGTGAGTGACGTGTTAAATCGTTAAATTTGAAAAGAATTGGTATAATAGAATTAATATCTCAAAAAGAAAGTTTTTACAATTCTTTTTTTCTACGAATTATTTGAAATATTACGAAATGATTGACATTATTTATTGCCAAATTTTTTTCCCTGCTGCCCTTTGGGTAACCTCGGTTTATAATAGGTCCTGATAATTTCACCTAACGGCTAACGTTTTCCGGTGGCATGCGAAAACCGATCTATTATCTTAAAACAATCATTTACCACATCCAGGAGTTGTATGAGAGGGCGATAGTTTAATTTTTTTAAACTTTTAGTAGTTCAAACACCTTTAACCGCGATTACAATGTCACTGCGTCACCGACCGCACGTAAAAAACCAGATGTGTGCGAAAAAAAGTCTTCTCTGATCAGTTTTTCCACATTGTTTCCTTATTACTTACTCTCAGTCAACTATTACTCAAATGAATTGTAATTTCTTAAACTAAATAAATTTTTATCAACAATCGTTATAATTCTTCCCTGATGCGACTGTTTTTAAATAAAATTTCTTTTGTTGATTTTAAGAAGAACCGATAAATTGAAAAATTTTGAAATAAACTTTGTGGATCCCACCAATTGAACGAGTTGCCCAGGCAACAAATTGTTATAAATAATCTCGAGGTCGATATAAAAAAAAATAATTGGCCGGTTATACAGCCGGAAGATTCACGAGCCGTATATGTCTTGCATCAACAATTCGTATCACATTAAATTGATATTTATTCTGTGTTACCTGAGAATTGACAGAAAACAATATGCAAATATAACAATATTTGTATTCATCCTGGATTTAGATAATCAATGCCTATTAAGTTTGGACGCTTTCTCTTATACAGGATAAAACAAAAGTATCCAATGAATACGTTAACTTTTAAATTTAAAGAGTTATGAAAAAATGTTTAGTGTAACTATTCTCAGACATGTATTGATCTATATGGTTCGTCCTTGTTCTTGTTTTGTTACTATAACAACTGACTTTGCTTTTTTCAATGGTACCTATATTTTTATTATTATTTGGAAACAGGCGTATTTTTCTTCGTATTTAATAGGACAATTTTGTTATTATAAAAAAAAAACAAAAAAAAACAAAACGAAGATCATGTCAAGTCGATTATTAGACGATATTAGAACGTTATATTATAAAGAGGACGTTTTGTATGTAATGAAATAAACTTAAAAACCACTAGGTACCCCAATTTCAAAAATTCTTTTGCTATTAGAAAGCTACATTATTAATGAGTCACATTGACTATATTTATCACTAGAAAACATTAGAGATCCTTAGAAATGCCTACTGAAACCAACCGAAGATGTAAAAAAATTAACCGCAATGCGCTGCGCAAAATATTAATGATGAAACAAAACAAAAAATTCTAAAATATTATGGAAGACATTACTATTTACAATAAACTTAGCAAAACCAATATATGTCTAGCTATTGTAGGTATGTAACTATACCTACAAATACCTGTTGATTACATTTTGAATTATTGAAATCGGATATTACATCCAAATATTAAAATTAAAAAAAAAAACACGACCCGCCAGTAAAAAATAAAAAAAGAGATGATTGCTTTCTTTTTCCCAGATTCTTAGATTGGTGTTCAAAATTTAAAAAACCGTGCAATAAATCAATCTTCCTTTATTCAATGTTACTTCTGCAAATAAGGGTTTCGTTATTCTATTTATTAAAAAGTGCTTTTGAATAAATATATATCATTCTCAAGATAAAAGAAAAACTTCTTTTAACCAACATACATGTAGAAAAATTGCTAAAATTAACAAATACACTTTTTAGCCTCGTCGATTGTAAACTGCATATTTATGTATTGTCAGCCGCCATTGTATCTAAATGTTTCCACATGCAAAGCTTCCATCTGTCACTTTGACTCACTGGCGTGTTGTAAAATACCATGAAAATTATCTGCTTTTAGAGACCTCCAAAACAAGTGTTGTTTAGTCATAAATATAAATCGTTTATACCAGGACAATTTACCGCACTCAATAAAGCCTATAGATTTCAAAAATAAAAACAATTAAATATTGTTGGTGCAAATTTTAAGTAGAGTTGGCGCCATCTTGGGATGTGTTACTTAGCTAGCCATCGATCGAGCTCTGAACCACTCTAATTGCACTTGAATTGTCAACCTCATGTCAATTCAAATTTCGGAATTTTTAAAACTGACAAAATTGAGCCCTCGGCTAAAAAGTTGAATACATTATATTCGTGCGTTAATCATTTTACAGCCCGCGGTTTTATTAAAGCACTCCGCAGAGCGTTGTGCTTCAAAATTAAAACCTTGCGCTGAAGCTTACCGCACTAATAATGTAAATAACTATTATGTTACTTCTAAAAAAATGTCTTTATTAGTTTGGAAGTTTTGTAGAAACTGGTGAGTTGTCATATTCTAAAAGTTATGAGCAGGATATAAAAGACTTAATTCATTTTGAAGACGTTTTGTTGAAAATATTCCCATAAAATTAGCTTAAACTTGGAAAACTTGAGATGAAAAAGAGGCTCATTTCATTACATTTTGCACCATCGACAAAAGACATAAATTGAAACTTTCCAGAAGCTTTCAATGTTACATTCATTTCCATGAAATAATATTTCAAAAATATTGCGTTCAATTGGGAAGTAATTGCATCGATGTTTCTGGCACTAATCTAGTGAATTCCTGAGTATAGGGTTGTGGGTTGAGACCACTGTGGTTCCTCAGTGATACAACCTCTAGTTTTACATCACAAAAAATATTCTGAATTTGCTAAAAAAAATCAAGTATGCATACATCTTATTTATACAAGGTGTTGCATTGATAGCGGTACATATAGTAACTAGAGAATCCTTGACCTAAAACATAACAATTTAACCTAAAACACAAAGATGAAATGTTGCTCCGTACCGAGATATTTTAATCCAACCAAACCTAAGAATTTAAAAATCCAACGATTAGAGATATACGTATTTAGGTTTCCTAAAAAATATATTTAAACTATTTGTAACTCAAAATAAAAAATCAACAATATTATAATAAATTTTCAAAATGAACTCAATGGACTTCAATATATTTTTGAATTAATTTGTTAAAATTTGCCCTAACTTTTGAAAATATGTTTGACTGATTTCTAATAAAATTCGCAGCATTTTGTTTTTGTTGGCATATTTCTCGTCGGGTATTTATCTCCTGAGCGTACATTAGTGTTTTTAAATCACCCCAGACATAGAAATCTAGGGGGTTAAAATCGAGACTTTGAGTAGGCCAAGAAAATTCAGTTACTCGCACTATCCATTTATGAGAAAACTCAGAATTAATTAATATCCAGCACTAAAGCAAAATGTGGTGGAGCACCATCCTGCATAAACCACATATCTACAACATTTTTGGTCTAATGGCAACTGCTCCAACTCATCAAAAAACGTAGTTTGGAAAAATTGCAAATATGAATTACCATTTACATTTGCAGGTAATTTAAAAAAAAACTATTAAACTACCACAAAAAAGCTTTATCTTCAATTCGTGCAGGAAATGTGCCTCTCTAAAACGCCCTGTATTTCGGTAACAAAGAACATTTCATTTAAGTGTTTTAGGGTAAATCGCCATGTTTTGGGTCAAGTTCAGTTACTATATGAACAATTATAACTAAAACACTCTGTATAATGAGTTCGATGTATTACCAATAGAAAATCTATCCGCCAATAATTTTTTATATCAACACTACTCGAAGACAGGCGAGAACCCTCTGGGAAGCCAAAAGCTCACACCACTTTTGTAACAGCTTATGTAGTCTCCTACGGCCCAAAGTGTGCATGTAGCATAGTTTCCTGCCTAACAATATCTGCGACGGCTAGGTTTAAAAAGAGAGTGAAAAGGAGGCTGGTTTTGAAAGGGAGTAAGTAGTATTTTGCAGATTTTTTTGTTTGGTATTCACTTTAAAGTGCTAGATAATAGTAGTAAGTATACTTAACTCAACCGGTACAAGACCACCTTAAGGCGATTATTTTTTCCGCTTAATTATCTATCCAAACAAGCAATAAAACGTTGGATATACGTGAACAGTATTCGACTGCGCGTTGTTACTGTGGTCGACAGATTCAATTTCTGACGCCGATACGTGACCGAGTTAGTCAGTAAATAAATTATGATGACTAATGTGGTCGATATAAGGTAAATGAGCTGGGCTGTTGTAAAGTCGTAAAATGGGCCAGCCGTATATGTTTTGGATCAACTATAGATCCAGCTGCAAGTGCAGTGTTCTACTTTTTTTTATTCTTCCACTTTCCTTGTATATTTTAACACGTTAAAACACATGGTAATAACCACCGTGTTACGTTGGCAACTAAGCTTGTGGGTGTAGGCTTTCATACTCAGCTCTTGATCCTTTTAGTAGGGTACGCTTACGACTCATTATTATACTAAACTTTTGCTGACGTTGAAATTAAAAATCTATGCTGCTAAATGACCTAATAGAGGAGACGCCGTTGGCCGCTTCTACTATTAACAATTAAACTGTTAAATATTTGAATCCAAATTTCAGGTAAAAAGACACTATAGGTACTTTACCTGGTAGAACGACACTTCGTATAGGATGCATCCAGTTCAATTCATAATTATAACTCATACTTTGAAACGCAAATGTAAAAAAATAATCGTGAGTCTTATTAGAATTTCCAGCGGTGTGTTGCACTTCCCGAACCTATTCATAGCGCGCCAAGACGATAAAATAATTATTTGCTTGGAGAGGACGCTTATTAAAACGTGAGAAATTGCGGTAACACTTCCAATTTCTCCAATCTCCTGTGTCTATGGCTTACTATTAACTATAATTGATCTACTGATTATCAGTTACTTTCACCTGTCAATTTAAATGTATCGTTCCAATAATTAAGTCATTTTGGTTAAACTGCTTGAAATAATGAAGTAAGAGAAAGTGAAAACCATTTAGTAATTTAAATTACATTCAATAAAACAAGTTTGTGATATTGCATTTATATAAATACCAAAAATTATGGCATTAATTTAGTGTATTCCACAAAAAATGAGCTTTTCTTAACATTTTCCCATACTTTCAAGCAATATACCAACCATGTTTTTTCGGTTAATTGAACGTGTGTTAATGAATTCCTTATAGCTCCAAGGATGTTGGCTCGTAGTTTCTTGACAATTTCTTCTATTGGTGGATGCCCATTATAAATGTTTTCTGGAAATAAAATATAATATGTTACATAAATATTGCCGGTTTCAGAAAAAAATTGTTATTCGTCAGGTCTTATTTAAGAAAGGTTATATCAAGTGAAGCCTATATGACGTTAATCTGAATTTAGAAATCGATAAAATAAATTAAAGATAAAACAAGCCCCAAACCACTGCAAAATTCATGATGCTGACTATTGAGCAATTATTAAATATTTTAAGTCAAGTAACAGATAGCATGAGAAAGGAAGAATCTAATGAAAAACTGAACCTATCAAGATTATAGACGTCTAAATAGGTTTGAAATTATGAAAATAGAAAGAAAGGAAACCTTATTGTCATTCATGGTCTTTTTGTCGCAATAAATAATAAAAAAATGTTACGCTAACTATTTTTGTAAGAAACTATTTGTTTAATTTCAAATATTTGCTTTTTCTGTTCAGCATCGGCTTATGACGTTTATAAGCATTCCGGGATGTGTTTAAATTATTTTATCCAGATGCGAAATTGTATCACTGTTTCGGCATTTGGCATGTCTGGTGTAGACATATGATCATATGTCCAATTATATCGGCCATGGACCGAGTTTGCCATCCGACTCCTACATATGTAATGTTACTAGACGGATATGAGTTATATAATAAACAAAGTTAATATATAAAATTTTATTGAGACTGTTTAACCAACAGGTTTGTTTTTTAATGTCAAGAGCTCTTTCGATCACCATGTAAATGATGGACCAAAACAAAATTCCCGCATAATCACTTTATTACTTCCTGCGGTCGTGCTGCATAAGTGTTAATGCTAAAAATTTATTCCGAAAAACTTAGTTGAAACTTTTTTTGTAACGATTAATCCATACAACCAATCAGAGTCTATAAAATTTTGAATTTTGACCAAGAGGATTCGTTTACACTGAATAAACTTGTAGAGGTTTATTCAGAAGTTTAGAACACAGGTAAGGGTGTCTATTTAACCAACCAATTAATTGTTAGAGCAAAGATTGCATTATTAAAGTACTCCGCAGAGCGTCGTGCTTCAAAATTAAACCCTTGCGCTGTAAAATAAAGCTTAATAACCGCCAGTGGCTGTCATGAAGATGGGTTTCATTAATTAATCCTACGAATCTCATTCGAACTATTTATTTATTCGATTAAATTTTATAAACGGTAGTTGTTAATGTCGGCTCTCACAAAATTTGCCTAGACAACAATGCTTTCAGGTAACTGTTAATTTAATCGGTTGAATGAATAGTTTTTATGATATTATATATGATTATATCGCAAAAAGTTGAATATTATAATAATTTATTATAGCTAGAGCCGCGCGGGCCAACGCAGTGCACTCATTCCTTAGATAACACACGCTATAGTATGCGACTGCGCAATTTTCTTCCCACTCAGATCGACTTCAACGTCATTTCGCTCGCAACACCGAGTTTAAATGCTTCTGTTAATATTAACCTGTCTCAGAAATACAGTCAGAAACAAAATTGAATATAAACTATTGCTAAAGTCACTGATTAAAACAATTGAATTGTCGCAATTATTATAAATAAATTTTGAAATGTTTGTATTTAATAAAAATATATGATTATTAAATAAGCAATCATCATTGCTATAGTATGTTACTGCGCAATGTTTTCTTCCCACTCAGATCGACTTCACGTCATTTCGCTCGCAACACAGAGTTTAAATGCTTCTGTTAATATTAACCTGTCTCAAGAATACAGTCAGAAACAACATTGAATATAAACTATTGCTAGTCACTGATTAAAACAATTGAATTGTCGCAATTATTATATATAAATTTTGTAATGTTTGTATTTAATACAAATAAATGATCATTAAATAAACAGTCATCATTTTCAAGAAAATATTAGTAATATTTTATTTTTTATTCATTTAGCTATATTTAGTTCCTGTCGTAATCTGTTTTTTTATGCATATTATTTGTCCAAATAATTTCGATGTTTCACATATGCGTGATGGCTAACATTTTATTTTTAGGATTTTATTATACTGATTTAAATAAGAATGTCGTCTTTGCAAATAATAAATAATTATTATTCTGTTCATAATACTTCCATCAAACTATAAGGGCGGTGAATTTGCAATGAAAAGTATCCTCAAGTTTTCTAGCGAGAGATTAGAAATGTTGATTAAGAACAAATTAATTTAAAAAACAAAATTTAATAAACTTCTAAAATCAAACAAAAGTTCTAACAGAATGGCACAAGTATAAATTTTGCAATTAATTAAAATACTAATTCACGAGAAATTAAAAAAATGAATTAAAAAACTAAGACGTAGTTGTTAGATATGTCTGTTCTGATCTGTTGAATTTCTTAAGATTCCGAAGAGTTGTTCCCTCTCTGATTTAGTAAAAATATTCCTACTAACAAACAATTACTATTATAATATAATTATCAATTGTTTGATATAATCGTTCTTACTACAGTAAACTTCTAGAAACACTGTTATAGAGGTCACTTTCAAACTTGGGACCGAAACAATATTTCCACTCTTATTAGGCTTCACTTCGTACACTTTTTTCCAATCAACACCTTTTAATCAGTTTTAACTTGATTGAGATATTACTGCCATTTGACTATTCTCTTTTCGGCACGGTTATTGAAAACTAATTATATTAATCTTTAGTTTCCTCGTATTTATTGGTTTACCCGATAAATCTAGAAAATCCGGCACCTTCTCGCAATTTCCTAGTCATTTCTTATCTCTCTCCCACCTCTGTAAAACGCGTTGGTCACCTCTCTCTCAGTAGCGCAAGAATTTCCAAAATAAATTTGAAAAAACTTCTAGATATTCTAGCGCTTCTAAAAAGTTTTTCGATTGATTGATAAATATTTTACTTATTTGATCTACTTGGTGCTTTTGGTAATTAGTACAATTTACGCCATTTTGAAAACAATTTACGCATTATTCTTATAATACATAATAGCTATTGATTACGAAGATATCAAAAAGCTCACCAATAGTAAAGTTTCCTTCCATATTAATGAAAAACCAGAGCCCACAATCGCTTTGATGAATGTATGTTTATAGTTAAACAACGTCAATTTCCTCAATATTTACATTATACCATGGCCAGCCCAATGCGATAGTTGCTCTGTGAATGTACGAATTTTCCGAAATTGCACGTTTCTTCTGCTTTCAAGAATAAAGAAGCGCAACAGTTCCTATTTGTTTAAATAATTTTGTTAATTATCAACTTTTTTCGCTAAAGAAAACAATAAAGTTTTGTTTTTACATTTGACTGTCTGACGTTTGTCAAGCGGCCGGTATAAAAACTTTAAAAGTGATGAAAGATGAATTATACCACATTATTTTAAACATTAGGTTTACGATTTTGTCAACAAAGATTTACACAATGAAATAAAGTCGGATACGTTACCTGTGAGTGGGTTGTATTCGGGAATAGGAAAAACATTAAATGGCAGTCCACATGTCTCCTGATTCAGATAATTAATTAATCTACACGATATCAGTCCTAAATTAGACTCTTTCAGCATTTTCGTTTTATAGAATATTTTGCTATAAACCTCTTGCACTAGTTTAAATTTCCTCGGTGAAAAGTCCTCCATCTGAGCCTTATTTTGAATTAATAGAAGATGCGGGAAATAATCATTCAATTCATCTTCGGGATTCGAATGTGTAGGTTTCAGCATTTCAGCTGTTTGTAAAAATCTGATTACGTTACTATCAAAGAAGTAATCCTGAACAACAATAAAAACGTGACAGACACTCATTAAAAATGCTGTTAATTGCAATCCCTGAATTTCACTACTGTTTTCGAGTGGAATAAACTCACTGACAATATTTGAACGTTTATTCTCACTTTGTACCAGCTCATCTAACACAGAAATTGAGGTAAACGGCTGACAATCCAATAATATTACTCTATTATCAGTAATAAAGATGTCCACTCCTTTTGTCGTATTAACATTACTTTCAATATCTTCTCCAGTTCCAATTTTGAAAAATTCACCTTTTCCTAATTTCACATCACTTAAATTGTGACTTGCACTTTTCATATTATCACCGAATTCTTCTTCTTTAGGTCCATCACAGTTTTTAAAAATAGTTTTTTTCAAATCTCCATTAAGTTCGTTGTTGGCTATTAAATTCAAAACAGTTGATTTACCAACGCCTTGCGCCCCCACAACGCCTACAACAAGAAAATCGGTATTTTCTTGCACAAATTCATGCAAGGCTTCTGAATGCAAAAGAGAGTCTTCCAAAAATTTAATACTTTTGGTCATAGATTTTAGTGTAGGGGCCGTATCTGCCGTTGAAGTATTTGCCGTGCTTGAAGATTGGTCATGCTCTTTTTGAGAACGTTTAGGTGAGGCAGACGCTTCCTCAGTATGCTCTCGCGTTTTTAAAAGAATTGTAGGCTGTTTCACTTTTTCAAGTTTGGGGGCTTCTTTCGCGATCTCTTTGCCAAACGAAGATGGACTTCGACGGCCATAGTAGCTTCGATTGTATGTAGAAGATTCCTAAAATATTTATAATTAGAATAATTATTTAAATTTTTATCCAATTACTTTGTTTGAAGGTGGGAACTTTTTCTTCGGGTAGAATTTGCTTCTATCATAATCTGACATTTTTTACACTTAAAGAAAATAAGTATTACTTATAATTATAAGCACTGTTTTATTTCAGTGTGCCCCATCAACATAAAGTATTTCACTATTTATCATTTTATCAACATAAAAAGTGAGGTTATCGAAACTTGTCAAATACGGAATTTGACGTGTGACGTTTTACAAAAACAAAACACTTGCTACTCATAGATTTATTAGTGTATTAAGTCTATATTGCTACCACTCTACAGCCGCCATTTTTACGTTTTGTTTAAGAAGAAATTTAAAGATCAATACGAGCACACGTTTTAACAAAATTTATGCAACCGTATTGTTTTTGAAAAAAACTGTCATAAAAAATTCCATACTTTTATGAATTGAAGTGAATTATTATCACTATTTTGTATAACACTAATTGAAAATTACAATTTTTTTATTAAATTATTATTTATTTGCACTCGTTAATTTTAATATTTTTTTTACTTAAATTATACAGATGAATTACAATTAAAGTCAAATCGATGGTTATTCCTCTCAGCGTTGTTGACTTATTAACATCTGATTCGCATTTGAGATTGTCATCATTTTTCACTTTGTGTTAAAGCCGCTAAGAAGAATTCGTACATCAGCATTACTCGCAGCCGATCGTGTTTGTCTATCGCTCGTTTCGCGCTTGCGCAGAACGTGACAATGAGTCATACTTTTTTTGTGTGTGCTGCTAGTTATATGTCGATTTATAAAACGTTATCACGTCAAAAACAAGATATTTTAACAAAAGAGTTCAATTTCTAATTTTCAAAAAAGCTAAAATTAACATTCATCCTGACTCACATTTTAAAATAATTCTTTGTTTTTAATTATCAATTAAGTTCACTCATCATACACTCTGGTGTATTTCACTCACAAATTTCATGTGATTTTGCCTTTTTTGGTATTATTTCTGGCAAAATTACCTGTTGAATTGAGTTGGCAAAAACTAAAAAATATACCAATAGCTTAACTACAAATAGCTTGAATTTAAAATTTGTGAAAAACTTTGCAAAATTTTAATACATCGACAGGGCTGAATATAATACAGGGTGCTTCTTAACTTAAGACTATTCTTTGAATCACACAAACTACTGGTGTAATAAGTGGTGTTAACAAACAAAAACAAGTGTATAGTTTCTAGTTCTCAATGGCTCATGTGCATTCGCATAATAAACTTGTCGATGTGTTATTAAATCCGCGCGATTTTTACCTCTAGAGCCACAAGAACAATCGCGACAAAAGTAGATACCCTTCTGAAATTACGATTACGCAGCCGAAAAGATACGTCACCATGCAGCGCTGCAGACAGCATGTTTACATTTCTGTGCTGAGGAAAACGGCTCGCACTTAAAACTTATGTTGTAGCAGGACCAAAATACATAATTTAAAAAATTTTTTTTGCAAGAAATTTAGCAATTTTTTTGTTAAAGTGATGTTTGATTAAAGTACTTTCAGATTAAGGTTCCGGGAAGGAAAGTTCCAAGTTAAGAATCATCTTGTATATACATCAACTCGACCGCCATATAATATCATATTTTATTTACAACTAGTACGTATAAACATATTTCCAAAAAAATCGAAAAAATTTCATTTCTTAGAAACTTTCTCTTTTCTCTTTTTTATATGTTTCTTCATTTTTATTTTCCTCTTATCAGCTTGTGCGTCCTTTACCGCTTTTTTTCTCGCTTTTTTTTCATCAAGAGTTTCATGTTTTGGCCTCGAAGAATCCACAAATTTACTCTCATTGTCTTCCTCATCATCATCATCATCCGTCTCCGATTCAGATTTGTCAGCCTTGTCTTGTAGAATTTCTGGGTGTTCCGCCGCGCCACTTAAATCGGACTTCAACCCTATTAAAGTTTTGTAAACTAAATCATTCACTAGACTTGACTTAACTTGGTTTATATCACGTTCAAAATCTACAACTTCGATTAGACGCTTTGGGATGTATGCTTGCTTGAATACTTCTTCTTCCACCTGCAAGTAATGAAAATATTGTTACAAAATACAAGTTAGATTGTATAGCACCGTCAGTTATAAAAGTCATTATTATTTCAATACTCTAAGGGAACCGCTGAATATAGTGTTTTTTAAAATTTGGCGTCCTAGTTAGCCATGTGCTAACAAATGTCAAAATAATTAATCATTTTTCAATATATTTATTTTTGAATTTAAAATAATTTTCTCATTAGAACAGAACATTTTTGTGATAGAATCTTAATGTCGTTACGGCCACCGAGTAGATGGTAAATGGTGAATTATTAGGCCAATCTTTTTTAATGAATCGTTGATTGCTACAAGATACCGAGAGAAGTTTTTACAGTCATTTTTTGCACTGCTTCATAACGATAAAATTGTGGACGGGTACTTTGAGCAAGACGGTGCCACTTCACATACAATTTACGAGACCTTAAATATTACAAAGTCTTGTAATTCAAGCATTTTATGATCGTCGAGTTATCAGCCAAAATACAGCCATAACTTACCCTTCAAGACCCTGCGATCTCACTTCATGTGGCTTCTGTTTGTTGCTCTATTTAAAGAACTCGCTTTTCCAGCAATGCTTAAATAACATTGATGAGTTGCGTCAGGCAATAGTTGCCAAAATTGATATTAATAAAAATCTTATAATGTTGGCAAATGTCAACAACGTAATTGTTCAAAGAGTGCGCAAATGCCTTAAAGTCGATGGACAATATTTTGATTATTTGTTATAAACCTTATCTTCCTCTACAATTTGATCTCATTAATGTGCTAAATTATCGATTCATTAAATTAAAAGTGAGGTTGGATTACGTACAGATGTCAAATTAATAACTGTCAATTCGAATTAATGGTAAAGGTATGTTCACATTTTAAAGTTATTTAAACATTCATAGCATCTTCGACGACAAATTAAAAAAAACACTCGTTATAATAACTACAGAAGAGGTATTTTAGTTGATGCAATATACATAAGAATCATGCTGAAGGTAACAGAATAATTAACTATAGTCATTAAATCATCTATTAGTGCAACGTCTATCAAAGACAAATTGTGTCGTCGCTAAGAAACACAGACGCTTTTAAGTCGGAAACCACTGCAAATCTAAATAAAAAAAAACAAGCTTGTCTCTATTTTAAGAGTATTCCCACTTAATTATATCGTTACAATGTTCGAGAAAAATTTAGACTGGGAGTGCTATTGTCAGGCGTGGCTTGCCAGTGAAATTCCATCCCGAATGACATTTAAGACACAAATAAGAAAATAAAATTCATTTTTTTCTTTGAATATCGCTAAGAGCCTTTGCCTTTGCTAATCATCAAAAAAGTTAACAAAATGATATTGATGAAATTCACAGTTTCTACAGAAACTTTAGAATGAAATGTGAAACGTGTTACAAGCACCGCCTTCTTAGATAAAAAAAAATAATGTCAAGTGTATTACGTATGTATGAACTTGAGCTTCAGATAGGAAAAGATAAATACAAAAAAAATAAGTCCGTCTATAAGACAATTCGGTGTTGTGTCGAGTGACTTAAAAATTCGACCTTTATTTTTAAACGGATATTCATTGGTTTTTATACTGTTTATATAAATTAAAAGTCGAAAAAGATTCAAGGCTATTATTTTTACAAGAAAAAGTTTAGATAAAAAGTTAGTTTTAGTTAAAAAAAAACATAAATCTCTTCAATAGTTTTTTATATATTTATATTCAATTAATGCTATTATCCAACATATTTCGTCTGACACGTATCAACACCTCCCTTGCCCTTTTCTTTTTAAAAGATCAAGTGTCACCAAGTGTGCACTTTTAGAAAATAATATTAAGAGCTTTTCTGAAATATTATTTCTCCTAGGCAACTACAACTGTCTTTTTAAATACTTTTTTGTAAAAGACATTTAGCTTTAACTAATTTTTATGAGAGCTTATTATACCAGTGTGTATCACTAAGGTTTTTGTTTCAAACACAGCCAAGAATGTCACTACATGAGTTCTGTAGATCTCACTACAAGCTCTTATAAATAAAGTTAAAACGCGGTTGTGAATTGTTATATTGCATTAATTATATTTTGCACTGCGCCAGCTAAGCCTAACATTTTATGTTTTGATCAATAAAATACGCTGATCTAAGAGCCGGAGATGTAAAAATAGAACAAACGTTAACAAATTTCAATATTTGATGCTACATTTATTTGAAAATTAAATAAAAAAACTACAGCTATTTACCGTATTTTTGTAAAAAATTAATACAATACACTTATACACCTATGTTTTTCTCACTAAATGAAAACAAAGCACTGCAGACAAGAAAAAAGAGTATCAGTTTTTTGCTAGTCAACGTGGACACGCCAAGTCTGTGAACGCAAATCAGAACGCATTATATGAAGACAAATTTCTCAGAGAGTATCTCTCCTCTTCCGTCTTGTTATAGAAATAGAAAAACAGTAAAACCGTCACCTGAATTTTCTGTCTTTGTCTAGCGATTGAACACCCTTAATCAATGTATGCACAATGAGGGTCGCTGTTTAACCGATGTCATTTTTTCTACTGTATGAAAAAAAAACTTTCATAAATAAAATCGATTCTACAAAAAAAATGATTTAATCAAAATTGTAGAAAATTTAATTTTAAGCAACTTTTGTCATAATTATTTTTTGCGAAAAATTGAAAATAAACGTGACAATACAATAATTAGATTTTAGCCCCAGGCTTCTCAGGCATAAATAAAAAAAAAATCGATTTTACAAAAAAAATTATTGAATCAAAATTGTAGAAAACTTAATTTTAAGCAATTTTTGTAATAATATTTTTTTGCGTAAAATTAAAAATAAACGTGACAATACAATAATTAGATTTTAGCTTCATTCTTTTCAGGCATAAATAAAAAAAAATCGATTCTACAAAAAAAATTGTTGAATCAAAATTGTAGAAAACTTAATTTTAAACAATTTTTGTAATAATATTTTTTGCGAAAAATTGAAAATAAACGTGACAATACAAAAATTAGATTATAGCCTCATTCTTCTCAGGCATAAATAAAACAAAAATCGATTCTACAAAAAAAATGATTTAATCAAAATTGTAGAAAACTTGATTTTAAACAATTTTTGTAATAATATTTTTTGCGAAAAATTGAAAATAAACGTGACAATACAAAAATTAGATTATAGCCTCATTCTTCTCAGGCATAAATAAACAAAAAATCGATTCTACAAAAAAAATTATTGAATCAAAATTGTAGGAAACTTAATTTTAAACAATTTTTGTAATAATTATTTTTTGCGTAAAATTAAAAATAAACGTGACAATAAAATATTTAGATTTTAGCCCCAGGCTTCTCAGGCATAAATAAAAAAAAATCGATTCTACAAAAAAAATTATTAAATCAAAATTGTAGAAAATTTAATTTTAAGCAATTTTTGTAATAATTATTTTTTGCGTAAAATTAAAAATAAACGTGACAATACAAAAATTAGATTTTAGCCTCATTCTTCTCAGGCATAAATAAAAAAAAAATCGAATCTACAAAAAAAATTATTAAATCAAAATTGTAGAAAACTTAATTTTAAACAATTTTCGTAATAATTATTTTTTGCGAAAAATTAAAAATAAACGTGACAATACAAAAATTAGATTTTAGCCTCAGACTTCTCAGGCATAAATAAAAAAAAAATCGATTCTACAAAAAAAATGATTTAATCAAAATTGTAGAAAATTTAATTTTAAGCAACTTTTGTGATAATTATTTTTTGCAAAAAATTGAAAATAAACGTGACAATACAAAAATTAGATTTTAGCCTCATTCTTCTCAGGCATAAATAAAAAAAAAATCGAATCTACAAAAAAAATTATTAAATCAAAATTGTAGAAAACTTAATTTTAAACAATTTTCGTAATAATTATTTTTTGCGAAAAATTAAAAATAAACGTGACAATACAAAAATTAGATTTTAGCCTCAGACTTCTCAGGCATAAATAAAAAAAAAATCGATTCTACAAAAAAAATGATTTAATCAAAATTGTAGAAAACTTAATTTTAAACAATTTTCGTAATAATTATTTTTTGCGAAAAATTAAAAATAAACGTGACAATACAAAAATTAGATTTTAGCCTCAGACTTCTCAGGCATAAATAAAAAAAAAATCGATTCTACAAAAAAAATGATTTAATCAAAATTGTAGAAAATTTAATTTTAAGCAACTTTTGTGATAATTATTTTTTGCAAAAAATTGAAAATAAACGTGACAATACAAAAATTAGATTTTAGCCTCATTCTTCTCAGGCATAAATAAAAAAAAAATCGAATCTACAAAAAAAATTATTAAATCAAAATTGTAGAAAACTTAGTTTTAAACAATTTTTGTAATAATTATTTTTTGCAAAAAATTGAAAATAAACGTGACAATACAAAAATTAGATTTTAGCCCTAAACTTCCCAGGCATAAATAAAAAAAAATCGATTCTACAAAAAAAATGATCAAATCAAAATTTGTAGAAAATTTAATTTTAAGCAACTTTTGTGATAATTATTTTTTGCGAAAAATTGAAAATAAACGTGACAATACAAAAATTAGATTTTAGCCTCATTCATAAATAAAAATAAAATCGATTCTACAAAAAAAATGATTTAATCAAAATTGTAGAAAATTTAATTTTAAGCAACTTTTGTCATAATTATTTTTTGCGAAAAATTGAAAATAAACGTGACAATACAAAAATTAGATTTTAGCCTCATTCATAAATAAAAAAAAAATCGATTCTACAAAAAAAATGATTTAATCAAAATTGTAGAAAATTTAATTTTAAGCAACTTTTGTCATAATTATTTTTTGCGAAAAATTGAAAATAAACGTGACAATACAATAATTAGATTTTAGCCTCATTCATAAATAAAAAAAAAATCGATTCTACAAAAAAAATGATTTAATCAAAATTGTAGAAAAGTTAATTTTAAGGAACTTTTGTAAAAATTAGTTTTTGCAAAAAATTGAAAATAAACGTGACAATACAATAATTAGAATTTAGCCCCAGGCTTCTTAGGCATAAATAAAAAAAAATCGATTCTACAAAAAAAACTATTCAATCAAAATTGTAGAAAACTTAATTTTAAACAATTTTTGTGATGATTATTTTTTGCGAAAAATTGAAAATAAACGTGACAATACAAAAATTAGATTTTAGCCTCAGACTTCTCAGGCATAAATAAAAAAAAATCGATTCTACAAAAAAAATGATTTAATCAAAATTGTAGAAAATTTAATTTTAAGCAACTTTTGTGATAATTATTTTTTGCAAAAAATTGAAAATAAACGTGACAATACAAAAATTAGATTTTAGCCTCATTCTTCTCAGGCATAAATAAAAAAAAAATCGAATCTACAAAAAAAATTATTAAATCAAAATTGTAGAAAACTTAGTTTTAAACAATTTTTGTAATAATTATTTTTTGCAAAAAATTGAAAATAAACGTGACAATACAAAAATTAGATTTTAGCCCTAAACTTCCCAGGCATAAATAAAAAAAAATCGATTCTACAAAAAAAATGATCAAATCAAAATTTGTAGAAAATTTAATTTTAAGCAACTTTTGTGATAATTATTTTTTGCGAAAAATTGAAAATCAACGTGACAATACAAAAATTAGATTTTAGCCTCATTCATAAATAAAAAAAAAATCGATTCTACAAAAAAAATGATTTAATCAAAATTGTAGAAAATTTAATTTTAAGCAACTTTTGTCATAATTATTTTTTGCGAAAAATTGAAAATAAACGTGACAATACAAAAATTAGATTTTAGCCTCATTCATAAATAAAAAAAAAATCGATTCTACAAAAAAAATGATTTAATCAAAATTGTAGAAAATTTAATTTTAAGCAACTTTTGTCATAATTATTTTTTGCGAAAAATTGAAAATAAACGTGACAATACAATAATTAGATTTTAGCCTCATTCATAAATAAAAAAAAAATCGATTCTACAAAAAAAATGATTTAATCAAAATTGTAGAAAAGTTAATTTTAAGGAACTTTTGTAAAAATTAGTTTTTGCAAAAAATTGAAAATAAACGTGACAATACAATAATTAGAATTTAGCCCCAGGCTTCTTAGGCATAAATAAAAAAAAATCGATTCTACAAAAAAAACTATTCAATCAAAATTGTAGAAAACTTAATTTTAAACAATTTTTGTGATGATTATTTTTTGCGAAAAATTGAAAATAAACGTGACAATACAAAAATTAGATTTTAGCCTCAGACTTCTCAGGCATAAATAAAAAAAAAATCGATTCTACAAAAAAAATGATTTAATCAAAATTGTAGAAAATTTAATTTTAAGCAACTTTTGTGATAATTATTTTTTGCAAAAAATTGAAAATAAACGTGACAATACAAAAATTAGATTTTAGCCTCATTCTTCTCAGGCATAAATAAAAAAAAAATCGAATCTACAAAAAAAATTATTAAATCAAAATTGTAGAAAACTTAATTTTAAACAATTTTCGTAATAATTATTTTTTGCGAAAAATTAAAAATAAACGTGACAATACAAAAATTAGATTATAGCCCCAAACTTCCCAGGCATAAATAAAAAAAAATCGATTCTACAAAAAAAATGATCAAATCAAAATTGTAGAAAATTTAATTTTAAGCAACTTTTGTGATAATTATTTTTTGCGAAAAATTGAAAATCAACGTGACAATACAAAAATTAGATTTTAGCCTCATTCATAAATAAAAAAAAAATCGATTCTACAAAAAAAATGATTTAATCAAAATTGTAGAAAATTTAATTTTAAGCAACTTTTGTCATAATTATTTTTTGCGAAAAATTGAAAATAAACGTGACAATACAAAAATTAGATTTTAGCCTCATTCATAAATAAAAAAAAATCGATTCTACAAAAAAAATGATTTAATCAAAATTGTAGAAAATTTAATTTTAAGC
Source organism: Lagria hirta (assembly GCA_947359425.1). NCBI lineage: Eukaryota > Metazoa > Arthropoda > Insecta > Coleoptera > Tenebrionidae > Lagria > Lagria hirta. The sequence goes on along the minus strand of OX375801.1, from coordinate 9,670,098 downwards.
AACTTTTGTCATAATTATTTTTTGCGAAAAATTGAAAATAAACGTGACAATACAATAATTAGATTTTAGCCTCATTCATAAATAAAAAAAAAATCGATTCTACAAAAAAAATGATTTAATCAAAATTGTAGAAAAGTTAATTTTAAGGAACTTTTGTAAAAATTAGTTTTTGCAAAAAATTGAAAATAAACGTGACAATACAATAATTAGAATTTAGCCCCAGGCTTCTTAGGCATAAATAAAAAAAAATCGATTCTACAAAAAAAACTATTCAATCAAAATTGTAGAAAACTTAATTTTAAACAATTTTTGTGATGATTATTTTTTGCGAAAAATTGAAAATAAACGTGACAATACAAAAATTAGATTTTAGCCTCAGACTTCTCAGGCATAAATAAAAAAAAAATCGATTCTACAAAAAAAATGATTTAATCAAAATTGTAGAAAATTTAATTTTAAGCAACTTTTGTGATAATTATTTTTTGCAAAAAATTGAAAATAAACGTGACAATACAAAAATTAGATTTTAGCCTCATTCTTCTCAGGCATAAATAAAAAAAAAATCGAATCTACAAAAAAAATTATTAAATCAAAATTGTAGAAAACTTAATTTTAAACAATTTTCGTAATAATTATTTTTTGCGAAAAATTAAAAATAAACGTGACAATACAAAAATTAGATTATAGCCCCAAATTCCCAGGCATAAATAAAAAAAAATCGATTCTACAAAAAAAATGATCAAATCAAAATTGTAGAAAATTTAATTTTAAGCAACTTTTGTGATAATTATTTTTTGCGAAAAATTGAAAATAAACGTGACAATACAAAAATTAGATTTTAGCCTCATTCATAAATAAAAAAAAAATCGATTCTACAAAAAAAATGATTTAATCAAAATTGTAGAAAATTTAATTTTAAGCAACTTTTGTCATAATTATTTTTTGCGAAAAATTGAAAATAAACGTGACAATACAATAATTAGATTTTAGCCTTTGTATTTCCAAATAAAAAAAGAATTAAAACCATAACTTAAGTAAATTCTATTGACCTTTTAAATAAGTAAGTTTCTCTGACACACTCTTTGCCTAGCGATTGAACAGCCTTAATCTATACAACCAATCAGAGTCCATAAAATTAAGAATTTTGACCAATGTCAAATATAGCCGAGCATATTATCAATAACAATCATAATATTCGTATTAACAGCTTAAAATTAATCAAGCAAATAAATAACTATAGACATGTGAACGCCGCCTAATTCATTGAAATCTATAAAAACCAGTCCTCTTATCAGCGTCTTAGCCAGATTATTATGAAAAAAATTCTTTACACCAGGTAAAATCAAGTAAACATAGAAATCATATGGTCGAAAGAGCTCTCAAGACATAATAAAAAAAACCTTTTTGACAAGTGGTAAAACTGTGTTAATAAATTATAGTGCCAAAGCAATCAACAAATGAAAAATACTTAATAAGTCAGAACAATAAAAGCACTAAATGTTTTGCCAAACTATACAGATGTGAATCCAAAAGATGATTGCACTGTAGGAAACCTTAAATAATAAAACTATACTAAAAAACCTACCTGCTCTTGAGACGTTGCTTCAGTTTTCAGTGCGGCTTCTTCTGACAAAGCATCTAAACATTCGTCTAAATTATTTTCGTTAATTGTCGGATCTGTTATGAAATCGAATAGGCTTTTAATACCCATCGTTGCCACTTCTTTCTTTTTGAAAAAATCAGTAATGTTTGTGCAGTCTTTTCTTAAGAATTCTAATGCTTGAGGATGATCATGTTCTACAGATTGTGACACATCGATTATCCAAATTTCTCCATTTAAATACAACATATTAAATTCGGATAAATCAGCATGAATTAGTTTACATTTATTATACATTTTCCACATTGTTACCACTACTTCTCGATATATTTCTCTTGCTTTAGACTGACTTAGTTCAGCATCTTTTAGTTTTGGAGCAGGCCATCTGTCCTTGCCCACAAATCCCATCAGTAAAACATGCGATTTTAGTAATATCGGTTCAGGGACATTTATACCATTCGCATGCATTCGTATTAGATTCCTAAATTCTTTCTCCGCCCATGTCCGCACCATTTTCCTTGGATTATGTCTGCAATAACCGTGTCTGAAGCGAAACTCCCCCGAGACATACTTATCCCGGTCTTTGAACACCAAAATAGATGTCTTGAAAATTTTAACCGCAACTTGTCCTTTACTGCTCGAGGCATGGTAAACATTAGCCTCTTTGCCAGTGGAAATACAACCATTAATTTCTGTTATAAAATTACGATTTAAGAGTTTATAAAGGATCATCCTAGTCCGAGGGTCCATTACCTGCTCAGCAGTCGCCCGATCGTGCTTGTCTTTATGCCGAATTTTCGTGTTTTCCTGGCGCTTTTCGGCTGCAGCAACCACATTGTGAGCGTAATAGGATATATCGGCTTCATATTTGTCAACATTGATTTTATTCGAATATTTAGTGAATAACTTCTCTGATGGTTGGAATTTTGTTATTCGATTAGACGATGATTGTTGATTATTATGATAGCCATCATCTTCGGCGCTGTATTCCCCGAAATCCGAAACATATTCATCGTTGCCAAAATCATCTTCCTGATCCGAAAGGTTCAGGTTTTCCACATTTATATCTGAGACCTCGTCTTCAACGTCGCGGTAGAAATCTTCTTCTGTGACAGCTGCTATTAGTGCCATATTTATTGCAATTAATTCAAAAACAGAACCAGGTTGGTCATTACTTGATAACAATAATAATAAAGCATGTGCTACTTATCAATTTATTTAATAGGTTAGGTTAGGATTGGTTTAATTAAAGTTAGGTTAGAGCATAAAAATGACAAATGAAAGGAGTCATATGGCCCTATCCCAGCATGGTGACCACAACAGAACAGTGACCACATTAAAATACCTCCATGATTAAAGTGAGTAAGATAAATACCATTACTGTTGTTATAGACAAGAAAGTCTACTATTGACAGGCATTGTACTTGCGCAAAACACCGGGTGATTATAAATGAATAAAGCAAAAAATACGATTGCAAGATTGGCAAAACTGAGTTAGTTGGTAGTGCAGTCTGTCAGTTGTCAATGGTTTTTATTTAGGTTATGTTACAAAGTAAAAAACAGAGAATACAATCATTTCTGACATTTGTTTTGAATTTTTATGTCATGTGCCACATTGTACAGGATTTTTATAAATGATTCTAAGGACGCAGTTGGCGTAAGAAGTGAGCCGCTTCTTCCACTTTGTATACTTTTAATAGATCGTTTAAGGACGCGTATCAAACGCACGACAGACCCGATACGGGAGTGAATAGTTGGTTGCCTAAGAATCAAATGCTGTTCATATTTTAAAAATTATATTCTCCTGACTGTTCGTGGTTGAGAAGGCCGTCGTAGCAGAGGAGATTTATCTTTTCACTGCCTTTAGTTTACTTTTCTTTCTATTATTATTTTACATTTTATTTTAATTGGTTTTTCGATACCTTTTTTTATCCCTTCAAAATGTTTTTGCTATTTTTCTATCTCTATTAATTCTTCGATATTATCTTTATTCTTTTGCTCTATTTATATATTTTCACTTTTTTTTTGACTTTTTAGGCTCTCCATATTATTTATTTTTTGACATTTTTTTTTTCTTTACGTTTTTTTTTTTAAAGAATTTTGTATGTATTTTTTTTGATAATTTTTTTTTATTGTTTCAGTCTGTTTAACTTCTTTTTTTCCTGCAATCCTGATCCTAGCGCACGTTCTTCTGCAATTTTTGTTTATTGTACGCATCTGTTTTTTACTTTGACAATCGCTTTTTTTACATTATTTTTCAGATCTTTTCACTTTTTAATTGTTTTGTCTTTTTTTGGGTTAATCTTTGTTGAATTGTTCTCTTTAGTTCACCTGTCTATTTTTACTTCCTTGCATTGTTCCACTTCTATTTTCTCTTCTACGCTTTCTTTCATTGTTACTACTATATTTGACATTTGTTTCTTAACCTTTTGTTCACCTTTATCTTTCCGATATTTTCGAATGTTTTATCATTTTACATAATTATAGTCAATTACAATTATAGTCAGTTAACAAATTTTTTTTATAACAGTTATTATACCTTCTTTTGGTCTTTTTTTTCTACGTAGCTGCATTTTCATTTGTTTTTTTGTTCAATTTACTTTTTTATTTTAACCACTTTTTTTCTTGAATCCAGATTTCTGTTATTACGTCAAATTCTTAGAAATCTTTATTTTTGTTTTTTATTCTCGTTACGTTCTAAAACATCATCTTTATTTGTTTTGTTTTATTTTCGTCTTTTATACTTCTATCTATATTTTTAACTTGCAGTTTTTTTTTTCATCATATTATTACTTTTCTCTTTGTTAGCTTCGTCTGTTTTCCTTCTTTTAGTTTTTTCCCAATCGATTTTTTGTATGTTTTTTTTTATTTTTCTGATTTTCTATTTTCCTAATCTTGCATTAAAATCTCTTCCTATTTTTTGATATTTTTTCTTCCACTTTTTTCTTCATTTCTTTCTCTCTCTATCTCGTAGTTTTTATTTTTGTTTTATAGATTGTTATCATTTTGTGTTTTTTTCTGTCTATAATTATTTTGTTATTATTGCTTCTTCTTTTACTTCTTTCTTTGTTTCTCTGTAAACTAACTCTTTTTTTATTGCAATTATTATACCCTCTTTTGGTCTTTTTTTTTGGTTTTCTTTTTTTGCGTAGCTGCATTTCTATTTATTTGTATTTTTTTCTTATTCTACTTTTTCATTTCATTCTAAAATCTAGATTTCTGTTATTGCTATTGCGTCAAATTTCTACATATTCCTAGAAATCTTTATTTTTGTTTTTTATTCTCGCTACGTTTTAAAACATCATTTTTATTTCTTATGTTTTTCTGTCGTTTTGGATTTTTCTTTTTTATGTTCTATCTGAATCTTCAACTTTTGTAGTTTTTTCTTATCACATTATTATTTTTCTCTTGGTTTCTTTGTTTGCTGCGTCTATCACTCACTTTTCTTCTTTCATCTTTTTCCCAATCAATCTTTTGTATTTCTCTTTTTTATTACTCTTTTTTTTTATTCTTCTGATTTTATGATTTCCTATTTTTCTAAACTTACATTAAACAATCTTTCTATTATTTGTTTTTTTCCTTCTACTTTTTTTTCTATTCTCTCTTTGTGTATGTCTCGTTCTTTTCATCTTTGTTTTAAAGATGGTTATCACTTTGTACTTTTTTCTGTCTATAATATTTTGTTTTTTTAAGGCTTCTTTTTTTAGTTTTTTCTTTGTTTTTATGTTTTTTTCTCTGTCGACTAATGCTTTTCTTATTGCAGTTATTATACCCTTTTTTGGTCTTTTTTTTCTGCGTAGCTGCATTTTTATTTGTTCTTTTCTTTCATTCTACTTTTTCAGATTATTTATTCTTTCTCTTGAATCCAGTTTTCTGTTATTGCTAGTACGTCAAATTCTTTACATTTTCCTAGAAATCTTTGTCTTTGTTTTTTATTCTTGCTACGTCTTAAAACATCATCTTTATGTTTTTTTTTTATCTTGATTTTTTCTTATCACATTACTTTTCTCTTTGTTTTTTGTTAGCTGCGTCTATCACCCGTTTTTCTTCTTTCATCTTTTTTCCAATCGATCTTTTGTATTCTTTTTTTTTATTACTTTTTTTTCATTCTTTTGATTTTATGATTTTCTATTCTCCTAATCTTGCATTAAAAAATCATGTTATTATTTGTTTTTTTTTTTTTTTTTCTTATTCTCTTTTTCTCTCTCTGTCTTGTTGTTTTCATCTCTGTTTTATAGATTGTTATCACTTTGTACTTTCTTTTGTCTATAATTATTTTCTTTTTTATTGCTCTTCCTTTTTCTTTCTTATACTCTTTTACTTTTTTCTTCGTTTTTCGTTCTTTTCTGTCAACCAATGTTTTTTTTTAGTTGTTATACCCTCTTGTGGTCTTTTTTTTTGTTTTTTTTGCGTAGCTGTCTTCCCATTTGTACTTTTCTGTTCTAAGAGATCATCTTTATTTCTTTTGTTTGTTTGTCATTTTGTTTTTTTTATATGGTTTTTTTCTTATCACATTATTATTTTTTTCTTTGTTTCTCTTTAGCTGCGTCTATCAATTGTTTTTCTTCTTTCAGCTTTTTCCCCAATTGACTTTTTTTATTATTTTACTTCTTTTTATTCTTCTGATTTTATGATTTTCCATGTTCTTAATCTTGCATTAAAATTTTTTTAAAGTATTTGTTTTTATTTTCTTTCTTGTTTTTCTCTGTGTCTTGTTTTATAGATTGTTTACTTTTTTTGTCTATAATTATTTTGTTTTTTATTGCTCCTTCTTTTACTTTCTTTTTTGTTTTTCTGTTAACTAACTCTTTTTTTTTATTGCAGTTATTATATTCTCTTTTGATCTTCTTTTTTTGATTTCTTATTCTGCGTAGCTGCATTTCTATTTGTATTTTATGTTCATTCTTTTTTTTTCATTTTAACCATTCTTTTTTTTAAATTCAGGTTTTCTGTCAGTGCTGTTTCGTCAAATTTTTCTACATATTCCTAGAAATCTTTATCTTTTTTTTATTTTCGCTACGTTCTCATATTTTCTTGTAACCTATTTTTGCACTCTTTCTTTTTTCAAGATAAAAACTTGATAATTGTAATTGGTAGAGGTCGTCGAGAGGTCGAATTAGTATGTATGGGTAGTGAAGATGTTTGGCAGTTGCAAAATGATCAGCAAAATTTTAGTCTATATTGTAACGTGAAAGCTGTACAGTTTGTTTATTTAACTTATTCACACACTTATTTATTTATTTACTAGAATATTAATATTACACTATTTTATATGAACTTTGTTAAAACACTTTGTACATTCAATTTATATTTATGACGATACACTTCTGTCGTCTGCTTTTTGATTAGATTTCCACTTTGAACTTGCACTGATTTTCACTCCCACTTGCTGCTTTTTTATATCGGGTGGGCACCGACAGTCTGGAACCAACTAGACAATCGTCTCGAAACTTTACTATTATTTGAGAATCTTCTTCTTTTTTTGAAGATTTTCTACATTCCCTGCCGGTGTTTCACATTTATTAATAAAAATTGGTTTTACAAACTTTTTTGGTGGAAATTATGCATTTAAAGTGGCTTGGCTGAAAGAAATTGCAAGTTACATCTATAGTTTAGAAAGGAAAAGACACTTTTAATTTTGTTCTAAAAATTATTTAAAATAAAATTTTTTTTAGTAGAGTACTATTACTTTCATCATGTAATATCCCCATGTTTAACTTTGAGAGTGGGTAGAAATAAAATTAGCTCTAAAAATAGATTATTATTTTATAATATATTTAAGAGAAACCAATAGGTCGAACATAAAATAAGGTTCAATAGATCAAAAATGTAGAAAGTTGATTTGCTGCAGATGCTGGTTTTATAGTACAAAGATTAGGAACAAACATTTTTATTAAAACTAATCATCTAACAACTTCACTTAACAATGCTAGAAATAATAAAATATATTATATAAAGTAATAAATTTTAAAACATATTTTAAATTAGTCTGAATACAGATTAATTCGCAAAATTATTTAACAATATTAATACTAGTCGGTTCCCGAGAAAACAGTTTTCACATAAACAACTAATATTTTCTAATTACTTTACAACAAAATATTTATTTAGGATAAGCTGCACAGTTATTGGCGACCGCCTACTGATTGCCATATTATTAATTTTTTTTGTTTTATTTAAAAAGTTTAGTCAACACGCGACATTTATTAAAAGCTACCTTACATCAAAAATTTCTAAGACGTAGACGTGATAACTTGGTTTCGAATCGGTGATATATACCTTCGGTCGCAAATTGTGTCTATCAGAATTGATATCTATCGTTAGGTTGAAACCTGTAGTTGCTTAATTAACTTTAATATAAGGTTGGCTTTTAATAGATATCGTTATTTTTACCATATAACGAAAGTAACTGAAAATTTACTCAAATTTGAGTCTGTTGCGACTTGCTGATGCGAGTTCTAATAAGAATAAAGCATGTCCAAGTTTACACATTTAGTTTGAATAAATTTACATTGATCTTATTGGAGTTTAGTCAGAGTTTGTAAAATTGGCAAATTGTACTTATGGCAAATTGCTGTTTGAGGGTTTTTGTGCAAATGTTTCAAAAACTGCCAAACCGTTGTGTAGTGAAAGCTTACTTATTTATGAGGGTATATATATACTCATATTATATATATATATATATATATATATATATAATTTGGTTTTGGCTACGAATGTACTACACTAATTATAATGAGAGTACTTCGATTTTAAAGCGAGAAACACATTTTTTTGACTATAATTGTGTTTAATAATTATTGTCTGTCAAACGGTAATTACTGTCAAAACAATTTTTTCTTAGACACAGTTATATGGCCAATAACTAAAATAGACAAATGCTTATATAGTGTATTATATAACTAGTTTTATAAGGGTTGATTTGGCGCACCAGTTTTAGGGTAGAAAGCGACGAACACGTCTTCAACAATAACTTTTATAAAATGTGTTCTTTATGCTATTTTTTCAAATTTTTGTCTTTTTTTTTAATTTTTGATATAAAGCATCAAATTTTTATGTTTTGGAAAAAATTGTTTCTAAAAACGGTTGGTGACAACATATCAAGCCATTTGATTTCAAATTCAATTTAAATATTTCGTTTGACATAATTTGTTTAGGTTTTAACATAAATATATAATGTAGAAGAACAAAATTTATTTACTCCACCCAAAATTCGGAAACTAGCCGAAACAACAACTAAAAATTTATCATCTGATAAATCTGAAATAGCTTGAACATTCTAAATGTAGCAAAATTCATTTAGCAAACAAATTTTAGCAGCTTTGCTTAAAGCCACTTTGTCTTCTGATTTGAACCATTAAACCACTTTTCAGAATACTCTTGGCTTAAAAGAAATACTTAGTTTCTTTCGAAGATATAACAGTAATAATTTGTAAGTGAAAAATTATTGATATAGATATCATTGACATTTGACGAAATTATTTTTTGTCAGTTATGTATACCAATTTTCAAAAATATATCTACAACTTTTTAGTGCTTTTATAGATATCAATAGTTGAAAAACAGTTTTAAATTCAATTCTTATAAAGAAAGATCTAATAATTTTAACATCTTTAACAAAATCAAAAACACAAAAACGACATTCTTAGACAAACCATCAGCAAACAATTCTCAAAAGTCTACTAATCTACTATAATGTCTACTATCAAAATGTGAAAGGATTAAGAGCTGCACTTAATTCACTGAAAGTTAGAAAAATTTACAAATATCAAGGTGTTAATAATCACCGAAACTTGGGTTAATTGTAATTTTAGTAAATTTAATCTTTATAATTATTTAATATTCAAGTATGACTAGTTTTCTATAATACAAGAAAAATAACCAGATGAGAAAAAAACTGTTTTGGAGCTTGAAAGACAAAACTTATACTGATAACGTCATGGCAGCCATTTTCGGTGCGCTAAATTTTCAACAAAGATTAAAATTATTTAAGATTAAAAAGTTTGTATTATTTTGTGTTTTCTATCGAAGTCCAAATTTGCTACTATAGATGACACAAAAAATCATTTTTCCTAGCAATAATTGATGATTTGAGGTTAGGTTACCGTATCACTCTGGTGAAGTAAGTACTTCACCAGAGTAGGTTCTTAGGTATCCTTCTGCAAAAGAAAAATTACTCGATTTTTACCTTTTTACTTTAAGGATCTAAAACAAAGCACAGAAAATTTAATTTGTTTGGAAACTAAATCTGCGATCTACGCTAACAAATTATGTCATTTGTGATGTAGTCAATTGGAAAAATTGCGTCTGTGTTAAACTTTGTTCTAAACTAATGTGCTAAGACTGAAAAAAATTATTGACTTGAAAGATGAAAAAAGAATTTTTGGTTTAAAAAAATTGATGTTAACAAAAAAATTATACACTCGTCTTAGAAACAAAAAAAATTAATTACATATTTAGAAACATCAAAAATTTTTATAGAGATTTTGTTTTGCTCTTTAAAATGTATGAACAATTTAAAAACATAATGAAAATGTAGCAATATATTGCAGTTTAAACAAAAACGTTACTGCTTAAATTCTTATAGGCAAAAATTTTATTTGCTCTAGTAGAATCATAGATAAGTTTTCAACATTATCAGGATCAAATAAGAAGGACTCACTATAGTAGATTCAAACAAAACTGCATGATCACCTCGTGTTTAGTATCCCATGATGGAGTGGTATAGAAATTATTGGATGAAAGGACCAGATAAAAGCGTAACTTGAGTGACGAGACAAGGCCTGCGTAAGTACTTTTAAGTAATAGCTCGGTTTTGTTGTGAGAAACGTTATCAGATGACGCATAACATAGGAAGCATGAAGACAGCCCTGTAAGAACCGACACGCCTATTGTGGTGGGAGATCACGTAAACCGCGCGTGATAGTGTTTATTCCAGCTTCATCTTTAACGTGAATCTAGTAATCTACTATAGTGAGTCCTTATCATTTGATCTTGATAATGTTGAAAATTTATCTATGATTATAGACAATATGTCAGTTAACTCAAACTTTTTACCGAATAAAAATTTATATGATGAAGTCTGTAAAGAAAATAGCCTTCTAACAAGTGACATAAATATTCTCAAAAAAAGTCGCGAAATAAAATAAAAAATGATAAAAATACTTAAGTAAAAATTCTGCAGACAGATGCACTGTTATGACAAAACAAAGAGTGAAGATTTTCTAAATTCTACTAGTACTAAAACTCAAAAAAATACTTAATAAAATAATATAAAATCTTAAAAAACAATTAAACAAATTAAAAGTTGAAAAATTATAATTTTCAACGTTTAATTAAAAAAGTATTCTGAAAAGTGGTTCAATGTTTCAAATTAGAGGACAAAGTGGCTTTAAGCAAGGCTGCTAAAATTTTTTTGCTAGACAAATTTTTCCACATTTAGAATCTTCAATATAATTATTATTTTATTTGTTTAATTGATAAAAAATTGTTTTTTGTTTAATTAGTTTAAATTAATTAAATGAATAATTTAATATTTAATTATATATAATTAAATTTTTCACTTGATCTTATAACAAATTGTAAAAGCTAAAAATTTATGTCAAAAAAAAATTACTTAAACTGCTTTTCCGATCCTCATCAAACTTATATGAGACCAAAAAAATATATACAGTCGAATCAAAAACTCTTCCGTTTTGGAGTTGGTTAAAATAGAACTAAACGGATAAACAACTAAAAAAACAAAAAAAAAATAATAGAAAAAGATGAGTAAGTACAAAACAAAATCACATATTAATTAGTCACAAAATTTTACAAAAACAGCAATACAAAATAAATGTCAAGAAAAAAACATATTATTTTTATGAATAAATGATTAGAATTTTTGGGTTTTTGTAGACCGGGCCAGAAAATATACTATTTTTAATTTTTTTTTGAAGTACCTAAAATATATAGAAAATATTATTTAAAATAACAACAAAAAAATTGTAAAAATGTTTCATTAATAATAAAATTAAAAGAGTTGTCATTACAATTTTTTTTCTTAAACTGTTTTGAAAATATTATTTGAAATAACAAAAAAATATTTGTCTTTGATAATATTTTGATTTTCCTTTACCGGGTTTTTGGCTCATGACTCCCAAACCATCTAAATCAACATTATTGCCTTAAATACATTTCTTGAAGAAAAGTGAATGCTTTACAAAAAAAGTCTGATTTAAATTTTTTGTCAAATAAATCGTTTTTTTTGTAACTATGTCTTTTGTAATTGTAAAACATTTTTAATTATTGTTTGCTATTAATTAATGTCTATAGAACGCGTAGATAGTGGCTCGACATAATCTTAAATGGCCAGTTACTGTATAGTTTACCCTATAGTTTTACAAATTTTTATATGAAGTTATTGCACAATTATAACGTGCCTTCAACTGAAAACAACGTTAAGTAGCCTAGGTTATAAAAAATACGACATCAAAGCCTGTTATTTAAGCAAGCTACAAAATAACAGGACTGAAGTTTTGATCAATCTACGTCACCTTTTTCTGAAGTTTACTTCTTTTTGCACATTTTTATTTTATGATTATTTTAAACAAATTACTTGTTTTTACGTAAAAAATAATTAATTTAATAAAACAAATTAATTATTTAAATAGAATAATTTTTATTTTAATCATTTGATAAAATATGTGCGATAAACCACATAAGAGCTAGCGAGTTTAATGCCCTATATAAAACTGCTAACTTTTTAAAGTAGTTGATATGGTTTATGACTGTATTGTTTGATACTTCACCAGATTAAATCTGTCTAAATAAATCGACAATTGGTTGAATGAGCACCATAACTTGCTCGGACAGCTGTAATGTTGAAACATGACTGCTGTAAACTACTTAGAAAAGTTAGTTTAATAAAGAATATTAACCTTGTAAAAATTTTACTATCTCTTATTTAGTTTAAATAAAAAAGACATTTATTAAAAATAATTCTTACTACATATATGGTAAATCACAAAAAAATAATGTGCAAAATTTTTGCAATTATTGACAATTACATAAATTACTGCAAGAACCAAACCAAAAACACTTTAACCTCACTTTTACTTTTAACATTAGTACAGTATACAATAAAATAAGATTTCTTATTTTATTGTATACTGTACTACAATAGTAGTACAATAAAGTATACAATAAAATAAGATTTCTTGTTTTATTGTATACTGTACTAATGGCGATCATTGGCGATTCACGTCGGTATAGCTGTATATAATATTTATGTGAAATTAGATAAGTTTCTAATATAATATTATATAATTTATTTAATATAATCATTTAATTATTATATTAAATATATTTGATTACACTTTTATTAATTTTATGATTTCTTCTTTATAATTTTATCTTTTTATTTACAAAAAAAATATAAGATTAATGCAAATTCATTCAAACTAAATCTGTTAACTTGGACATGTTTTGTTCTTACTGGAACTCTTCGGCAAGTCGCAATTGATTCAGATTTGGATACATTTGCAGTGACAACCCTGAACTAAGATTTTCTCAAATGCTTGTTACGTAACCGAGCGACATCTATTAAAAGCTACTTTGCACTAAACAATTTTTTGAAAAACAAAGTTTTTACGCGTTTTAATGCATATAGTTTACTCTAAATGATTGATATCAATGTTAATAGATACAAACATAATTAAGTACCTACTTGAGTTATTTTGGTTTTGAGAAGTATAACTTCTGACTTATGTTGTACATAAGCACAAACACTATTTTTTTAGTACTTGGCACACTTGACGTTGTTTTTTGTTCAAAACACAAAATTTTTTATTTTATTTTTGAATTTACAAAATTAGAACAAATAATCTCTAGAATTTTTTTTTTTAATTTAGAAGATAGAAAGTTTAATGAATAACAAAAAGTAAACTGACTTAAAATTATGCGATTAAATTAAAAATTTACGTTTTTTTTAATTTAATCATCACGTAACGAATTGACTATAATTAAATTTTTAAGCCCAACTATGAGTTAAAATTAGGCATTATCACCGGTCAAGACAATTTTTCAGTTAGACTTCTACATGTTAAATTGCGCCAAACATAAAAAAAAAATTTTTTTAATTAAAGTTTGCTTTTGAAGACATTAGAGCAATTATATGTTAAATAATAAATTGCGCCAAACATAAAAAAATATAGTTTTTTTTAATTAAAGTTTGTTTTTGAAGACATTAGAGCAATTTTGAATTCTTTTTGCTAAAATATCTAAATTATATGTATATTTTTTTATAATTTTACTATAAATTATGATAAGCAAAGTTTTTGCTGAATATAACCGTCTTTTTCCTCCAGAATTTGTGATAAACAATAATAAACAAGAAATTAATGTCTAAAATTATGAGCTTTTGCGTATTAAACCCCAAATGTAATCTCCCATCATATTCTCGTTATACTGGTGTTGATATCACCGTTCAAACTCTATCACATCTTAATGAAAACGCTCTCCTTGTTCCTCGGAGTAGGCACCCATGTTATCTTTAAGTTCGTTCAGATGAAAATGTAACATAATGAAGTTTATGAGACATTCTGCCGCCTATAATTTTGAAGTTTTTAAAAACCGTCAAAAGCAAGCTTTAAGATCTAAAAATGAAAACTTTAGTGTTTTCCAATGTCTAGAATCAGAATTTAAGTCTAAGAAAAATTTTTTTTTGTTGACCGGTGTTATTATGTGTTCACTTAAAAACTGTGGCCAGCAACGGACGCTTTCTAGCATGAATGGGTTTGTAAGAGTGCTGATAGACCGTAGCTAGCCTCCAGTGTTCCGGATAGTCTTGTCTTTTATCCTTCTGCAAAGAAAAAGGTGGTGCTAGACTATTGATCGCATAGTTTCGAGGACTGTAAGGATTTTTTTGTTTAGGCACAGTTAACTTGTATCTATCATTATTAAACCTAATCCTACTTACATGAGGTACACCAGCTTTTAAAGCTATTTTATATTCATCATGTTTCTCTCTAAGTCTTCTATCTTTATTTATTGAAACATTTTTCATTTTGCAAGCCATACACATTCGTGAGTATTTTGGCTTCTTTTCGATGTGATCACTTAAATTTGGAGTGCTTTGATGAATATTGCAATGAATACAACTTGATGATTCTTCGTCAGCGATTTCTAAATTGTATGCACTTTTTGAACGCTTTTTGGAATCATTTGATTTAATAGTGTCTTTTGACGTGCGACGAATGTGTGAAGTTTTGGGTCGATCCAAAACAAATTCCTTATCGTCAGGATTTTGAAGTGGTAGCTTTTCAAACACTGATCCAGATTCATGAGTCGAAACCGATGATTTTCGAGAAGTATCTTCATCTTTTGGCGTATGTACCAAAGAAAATACAGCAGGTGCTAAAGAACCATTAGATCCATCAAGATGTTTTGTTCTTTTTGGTTCATCTTTGGGATTCTCTGGTGATAAATCCCAACATATAGCTAATTCAATTGGAGTTACTTTATGTGAACGAATAAAACGCCATTTTCTATCAAAGCTTGTAACACTGCTTGGTCTACCATCATTTTTAATTTCATGTTTTTCGATATGACCACAAGTTTTTGGTCTATACACTTTGAGTTTTGTGCATCTAGTTGGACCATATCCAGGATATCCTTTCCAACCAATTCCAGTGGCAAAATTTTCATTTTTCAGAGCTAATCCAGGATCGTGATCAGATTGCTGCATTTGCAATTGCATATACTTCTTATGGGCTATAGTGTCTGGTAGAGGAAAGTGTTCTAAATTCTCTCGATGCAACTTTCTGGCTAATTGAAAGTTTCTAATCGCTGCTATCGTTGAAGAGTTTTTTTTCTTTTTCTCATTATGATTTCCTAAAGAGTAATTTTCCTGAGCCATATCTTGATGAAGTTTACAAAAACTTTGAACTTCATGTTTGTTGACGTTTTTATCTACAATTTCCGGCAGCGGCTTAGAAAAATCTTCACGATACCGAGGAAAACTTGTTTTTCTCGAATCTTCAGTGTTGTATTGATTTTGAACTAGAATCTCATGACTTGGTAAGCGATGTTTCTCGTCTGTTAGGTCTCCTGGGACGTAAGGAAGTGTATTTTTCTGGTCTTTTTTCTTTTGAAAAAACATTAAATTTTGTTAATTAAAAAAGAAAACTTTTTTATTAAGAAAATTTATTAAGTGAAAAGCAATTTAAAGGTAGCCGTGAATTAAACAAAATGGTGCCTAAAACAAGAACACAAAAACAAATAAAAAAACTTTTAGTTTAAATGTGCATTAATGTTACCTGCTCAGGTTTTTCTGCATCTACTACTTCTTCTTTTTCTTCTGTACTTTCTTCAATAGGTACTAAGTTTTGTACCAAGTTGTTATCAAGATTAAATGCAGGTTTTTCTTCTAATTTGATTTTTTCACCGCGTTTTTGCTTTTCTTCACATTTAATTTTATTTTTAATGGTTCCATTTAATTTTTGAGCTAAAAATAAATTAAAATTGATTTCAAATGTAAATTATAATAATAGTGTTTGATAAGTTATAATATACATTGCTGTTTTAGAACCAAAAAAAAAAACTAAATAAATATTAAATGCGATTGTTTAAATCTTAAGCTCGTCTATGGGCCATGAATTTAGTACTATCCTGGCACGAAAATCATATAATATAAAACGCTGAAAATAAAGATCGAGTTAAGAAAAAGTAAAAAAAACATCTATGACCAGAAAGCGAAATAATCCAATTGATTGAAAAAGAGGAAATATTTAACAAAATTAGGTAAGGTCAGGTCAGGTCAAGTCAGCAAGAACACTCACAAAAAACAGAAAAAAAACCTCAGAAGCTGCTGAAATGTAATAAATGTAGAATATGTTGAAAGATGTGAAAATAAAAAAAAATAATAAATCTGAAAAAAGAGATAAAGGAAATGAGGAAAGAACTAAAATAAAAAAATGCTGAAAAAGAAGAAAAAATGAAATAAAGAAGAAAAAAATCAAAGAAAAGAAATTAAACAACTAGTAGAAAAAATAGATGAAAAAAAACAGCATAATATTAAAAAACTAGAATTAAAGAAAATAAAAAATTAAAATAAATAGATAAATGGCTGAAAGATGAAATAGGAGTCGCAGTGAACGTTAGAAAGATATACAAAGTAAATAAAGAAAAATGTTGGTGGTTGAATTGGACAAGTGGAAAGATAAAAAAAGTAATGAAAAAAAAACAACTAAAAGTAGAAAAAATAAAAAAAAAATTATAAGAATGGCGTGACAAAAGAAGAAAAAAAATGCAAAAAAACAAAAAGGAATATAACGAATAATGCAAAAAAATATTTGAGAGAAAAAAAATCATTAGATGAGATGTAAAACGCAGAGGCAGCTAACAAAGAAACAAATAAAAAACTAAGAGAAAAGTAATTATGTGATATGTGATAAAAGAAAAACTAGAAAAATTAAAAATTTGAGTAAAAAATAAAAAAACAAAAACCAAAAAAAAAAACAATTATGAAGAGGACGAGGAGAGAAGAAAAAAAAAACAAAAGAAATAACGACAATGTTTTGGAACGTGGGTGGAATAAAAAACAAACATAAAGAATTCTGAAAAAATGTTAAAAAAATTTGACGTAAAAATGATGACAGAAACCTGGATTTAAGTAAAAAATAAAAAATAGAAAAACCAAAAAATACAAATAAAAATGACGCTACGCAAAAAAAACAAAAGAACTAGTAGTAAACAGAACCATAAACAGAGAAACAAAGAAAGAAGTAAAAAAATATGATAAAAAAGAGTAATAGAACAGAAAATAATTATAGACAGAAAAAAATACAAAGTGTTAACTATCTTTGAAAGCAATGAGAGATAAAAAAAAAAGTAAAGAAAAAAACTAATAATAGATAGAGCTAGGAAAATAGAAACAGACAGCTGCACAAAACAAAGCATGAAGAAATACAACAAAAACAAACCCGGAGGAAGAAAAAAGCAAAGAAAGGCGAGAAGATTAAAAGATAACATAAAAACAAAAAGGAATATAACGAATAATGCAAAAAAATATTTGAGAGAAAAAAAATCATTAGATGAGATGTAAAACGCAGAGGCAGCTAACAAAGAAACAAATAAAAAACCAAGAGAAAAGTAATTATGTGATATGTGATAAAAAAGAAGAACAAAAAAAATTAAAAATTTGAGTAAAACATATAAAAACAGAAACCAAAAAAAAAACAATTATGAAGAGGACGAGGAGAGAAAAAAAAAACAAAAGAAATAAAGACAATGTTTTGGAACGTGGGTGGAATAAAAAACAAACATAAAGAATTCTGAAAAAATGTTAAAAAAATTTGACGTAAAAATGATGACAGAAACCTGGATTTAAGTAAAAAATAAAAAATAGAAAAACCAAAAAATACAAATAAAAATGACGCTACGCAAAAAAAAAACAAAAGAACTAGTAGTAAACAGAACCATAAACAGAGAAACAAAGAAAGAAGTAAAAAAATATGATAAAAAAAAGTAATAGAACAGAGAATAATTATAGACAGAAAAAAATACAAAGTTTAACTATCTTTGAAAGCAATAAGAGATAAAAAAAAAGTAAAGAAAAAGAACTAATAATAGATAGAGCTAGGAAAATAGAAACAGACAGCTGCACAAAACAAAGCATGAAGAAATACAACAAAAACAAACCCGGAGGAAGAAAAAAGCAAAGAAAAGCGAGAAGATTAAAAGATAACATAAAAACAAAAAGGAATATAACGAATAATGCAAAAAAATATTTGAGAGAAAAAAAATCATTAGATGAGATGTAAAACGCAGAGGCAGCTAACAAAGAAACAAATAAAAAACTAAGAGAAAAGTAATTATGTGATATGTGATAAAAGAAGAACTAGAAGAATTAAAAATTTGAGTAAAAAATAAAAAAACAAAAACAAAAAAAAAACAATTATGAAGACGAGGAGAGAAAAAAAAAACAAAAGAAATAAAGACAATGTTTTGGAACGTGGGTGGAATTAAAAACAAACATAAAAAATTCTGAAAAAATTTTAAAAAAATTTGACGGAAAAATGATGACAGAAACCTGGATTTAAGTAAAAAATAAAAAAATAAAAAAACCAAAAAATACAAATAAAAATGACGCTACGCAAAAAAAAAAACAAAAGAACTAGTAGTAAACAGAACCATAAACAGAGAAACAAAGAAAGAAGTAAAAAAATATGATAAAAAAGAGTAATAGAACACAAAATAATTATAGACAGAAAAAAATACAAAGTGTTAACTATCTTTGAATAAAGCAATGAGAGATAAAAAAAAAGTAAAGAAAAAAAACTAATAATAGATAGAGCTAGGAAAATAGAAACAGACAGCTGCACAAAACAAAGCATAAAGAAATACAAGAAAAACAAACCCGGAGGAAGAAAAAAGCAAAGAAAGGCGAGAAGATCAAAAGATAACATAAAAACAAAAAGGAATATAACGAATAATGCAAAAAAATATTTGCAAGAAAAAAAATCATTAGATGAGATGTAAAACGCAGAGGCAGCTAACAAAGAAACAAATAAAAAACCAAGAGAAAAGTAATTATGTGATATGTGATAAAAGAAAAACTAGAAAAATTAAAAATTTGAGTAAAAAATAAAAAAACAAAAACCAAAAAAAAAAACAATTATGAAGAGAACGAGGAGAGAAGAAAAAAAAAACAAAAGAAATAACGACAATGTTTTGGAACGGGGGTGGAATAAAAAACAAACATAAAGAATTCTGAAAAAATGTTAAAAAAATTTGACGTAAAAATGATGACAGAAACCTGGATTCAAGTAAAAAATAAAAAATAGAAAAACCATAAAATACAAATAAAAATGACGCTACGCAAAAAAAAAACAAAAGAACTAGTAGTAAACAGAACCATAAACAGAGAAACAAAGAAAGAAGTAAAAAAATATGATAAAAAAGAGTAATAGAACAGAAAATAATTATAGACAGAAAAAAATACAAAGTGTTAACTATCTTTGAAAACAATGAGAGATAAAAAAAAAGTAAAAAAAAAACTAATAATAGATAGAGCTAGGAAAATAGAAACAGACAGCTGCACAAAACAAAGCATGAAGAAATACAACAAAAACAAACCCGGAGGAAGAAAAAAGCAAAGAAAAGCGAGAAGATCAAAAGATAACCGTATAAAACGCGACTGTCAAAGAAAATACATTAAAATACATCAAATTAAAAAGAACGAATCGTGAGATAAAAATTGCAGAAAAAAAAAGCTAAACAAACTGTAAATAAACACAGACGTTAAGAAAAATCATCGAGAAAAAAATACATAATAAAGATATTATAAAAAAATGTGAAAGAGAGTCTAAGCATAATTATATGTATAAATTTCCTAAAAAATAAAAAAAAAATGTGATAATACAAATTAAAAATTTGGAAAAGCCGATTTCAATATGATCAATTATTATTTTATTTATTCATTAATTGATAGAAATTGTTTAAATTAATTAAATAAATAGATGATATTTAATTATATTGAAACGTTTTTAATTGTTCACAAATTTTTATAATCAAAATTTTATTTATGTCGAAAAAAACATTAATAAAAATAATTCAAAAACTGCTCGTCAGATCTTGATCAAATTCATTTGAGACCAAATAAAAATCACCAGCTCCTAAATAAAAAAAGAATCATTAAATTTTGTTTACCCAGAAAAAAGTTTGAAGATAACGCACATTAAAAAAAATACAGTGAAAATGAAAACCTTTTCTTTTTTTTGAAGTCGGTTAAAAATATATAAAAAAGAGCAAAAGAATAAAGAAAATTTCGAAGAATTAATAGAGATAGAAAAATGACAAAAATATTTTGAAGAGGTAATAGAAGGTACACAAAAAGCAATTGTAAAAAAAGCAGAAAAAAGTAATATAGAAAAAAAATGTGAAAGAGAGTTTAAGAATTAATATAGAGAGTCTAAAAGCCAAAGAAATGTGTGAATATAAGAGCAGAAGAAGAAAACAAAAAATTAACAAAGGTAGAAAAATGACAAAACATTTTGAGGATGTAATGGGGGGTACAAAAAAGTAACTGAAAAAAAAAACCGAAAAAAGTAATATGAGAGGGAAAAATTGCATTTATCAGAAACTTGCAACACACCCACAAAGTAGTAATAAAATTATTATAAAGAATTTTATTGATCAGTTACAAACCTGTTTTTTTATCGATTTTTTTTGGCAAACGCCATGTTCCCACATAGTTCCCCCATGGATTAGTTTTTGACTTTGGAACACCTGGAAGCAAGTGTCCTCTATCATTTGATATTATTGCGGTCTGTCCAGATCTCCTATGAGGCTTATCATTATATTTTTTTGGTACTTCCCAATTTCTAAGTAGATGAGGTTTGTAAGGCTGCTCATACTAAAATCAAAAAATAATTATTTGAGAAAATATCTGTAAGATTGTGGTAGCTTGTGAAAAATAAAACAACAAGAAAACTTTACTAATCTGAAGAGATTTAACTTTCTCTCAAAAAATTGACAAAACACACAAACTGAATTGCATTTTTCAAATATATAATCCATACAGGCTTTTTAAAAAATGTTTCACTCGACGAAAAAAAAAGAAGGTTCTTAATCCAACTCTTATATTTATTTATCATTTTCTTTTATGATCGACCTTGTACATATAACTTTTTACAGAGTCCGATTTTGGTAATTTTTTTTGTATGGAATAAGGTATTTCATGAAATTGGTATAAATTCACCAAAATAATTCAGTCTCATAAGATAAATGTGTATTTATTTGTTTATTTATTATTTTCTTTTATGATCGACCATGTACGTATAACTTTTTACAGATGAGTCCGATTTTGGTAATTTTTTTTTGTATGGAATAAGGTATTTTATGAAGTTGGTATAAATTTACCAAAATAATTCAGTTCCATAAGATAAATGTGTATTTATTTGTTTACATATTTATTATTTTCTTTTATGATCGACCATGTACGTATAACTTTTTACTGATGAGTCCGATTTTGGTAATTTTTTTTGTATGGAATAAGGTATTTTATGAAATTGGTATAAATTCACCAAAATAATTCAGTATCATAAGATAAATGTGTATTTATTTGTTTACTTATTTATTTTTTTCTTTTATGATCGACCATGTACGTATAACTTTTTACAGATAAGTCCGATTTTGGTAATTTTTTTTGTATGAAATAAGGTATTTTATGAAGTTGGTATAACTTTACCAATAAAATTCAGTCTCATAAGACAAATGTGTATTTTTTCGCCAATTTTTTTACAGCCACATATTTATAAGATTTTGTTACGGTTTTAACCTAAACCTAACCAAAGACGAGATATGTGGTTTATGCAGGATGGCGCTTCACCACATTTTGCCTGAGTGGTAATTTTGATAAAGAGTTTCCTCATAGCTGAATAGGACGAGGAAGTGAAATTCTTTGGCCTGCTTAGAGTCCCGATTTTAACCCGTCAGATTTTTATTTTTGTAGACATACTTGTGTATGCTCAGAAAATAGAAATTATGACAACAAATACAAAGTGCTGCAATTTTTTTTGAAAATTAACCAAACGTAGTTTTAAAAGTTAGGTCAAATTTTAACCAAAAAAATCAAAAATGTATTGAATGAAGTCAATGGATTTTATTTTGAAAATTTCTATTGGTAATTGTTTTAGGTTAAATCGTTATGTTTTGGGTCAAGTATTCTCCAGTCCAGTTACTACATGAAGAATTATTAATGAAACACCCTGTAACAAATTTAAATTGTAACAATCAATAGAACAGAGTTCATTTTGTAGAAACGAAAAACTCATCCCCAACCTATCATAGTTAAAATGAAATATATTCAAAAAAGTCATGTTAAATGTCTATCAACAATGAAATGGCACATTTGATGTCTTCTAATTTTAGTTATTTAACCATGAGTCATCAATTTGGACACGCATCTATAAATACCCTTACAAAAGACAGCTATCGATCAAACAAAATGTATCGCTCTTGTAAAAATAGCACATGTGCAATTGAATAACAAGTAGTAGTAGTAGTAGTAGTAGCAAAAAGAAAAATCACTAAGTCCAGATGATAAATGTCAGCGATTACAAAATGTAAACATACAAGTTAAAATCACCCTCGTAGGATTACGATAGTTTTTTAGTTAGAGGGTGGTTGCCGATAACACGTGTGAAATTCAATTGTGTAAAAGTGTCATTACACGAATTAAGATCGGATGGTATAGTAATCGAGTTTTTTCGACCCTTATTTTAAGGGCGGTAAAGTGGAAGAACGAGATGGGAACTTTGGTTAATGAATGAAGCACCTGACTTGCCCTCTAGGGGGATGACAACAAATCATACTGAGATAATCCTTTAAACGCTATATGGAATGGTGCCCAATTAAACACACGCTACACCAGATGGTTGGATAGGGATCTGCGTGTTTACCTGTTGCAAATATACTTTGCTTGTAGAATGCCATAAAATTGATTTTGAGGCGTTTTGCGTAACTAATTTAGATGAGTTTAACATTGTTTTATTACCTATATGATTAGGTATATTATAAAATCTACAATAATTTTTTCTGTTTACGGATGTAAATGTAAAATTATTTCTTTTCCAGTCTAATGTAAACCAAAATAAAAAAAAAACTATCTGAAAAAAAGACTTTTACAACCCGAAAAGTCATTGTCATCCTACCCGCGGATAAACTCAACGCTACACTCATCTCGAATTAAAAAAATTGATGGAAAACTCCAAAATGATTCCTATCTTTCTTTATCTAGAGATCCTTGAAAGAAAACTGTCAACCTTAAGTAAAATCCCAATTAATTCCCAAACATTCTGTTCTTTGAAGGTTGTACGGTTTTCCAAAAGTTCATAAACCAGACGTTCTATTGCGACCAGTTGTCAATACAATTAATTCTCTCACTTTTAAAACAGCCCGTTATCATGCTTTACTTCTCAAAGGTTATAGTGGAAAATCTTCAATCTCATGTCTTAAATTCCCAATGTCATTCACATTCTCTTAGGATTTGTTAGTTAATTTCGATGTAGTATCACTTTTTACAAAAGTTCCTGTTTCAGAAGCAGTAGCTATTGTCAGAGAAGTGCTTTCTGAAGATGAATTTACTCAAATCTTCTAGAAACAGGAGATCTAACAGGAAAATGTTTATTTTCAACATATTTTCATCTCAACATTAAATTTTATGAGGAACATGCAGGAAATTATAGGTTCTTGGTTCTTCTCTGTCTTCTGTCATTGCGAATAATCAATATCTTCATAGAATTCTTTGAAACCAAGACACTTGAAACATTTTAAATTTAAAAAGATAGCTTCGAAATGTTGATGATACTTTTATCATATGGTCTCACGGTAAGAATAATTTGCCAGCATTTGCGATTCATTCAAATAGTTTAAATAAAGATATTTAATTTATAATAGAGACTAAGAATCAAATTTCTCTTTCATTTTTGGATGTTCTGGTAACACGTCTTTCTAAGAAATATTGGGTTATACTATATATCAAAAGCCTACACATACAAATCGCTATCTATATGCGACATCACACCATCAAATCTTGCTCAAATCTGTATGTCATTAAATCTTTTCGGTTTGATGAAACATTAAGTCTCACAACAAAATTAAACCGATTAACCACTAACATAATGAATAATAGATATAAAAAACAAACTGGATATTCAACGTATTATAAACCACCATCGACATCCTTGCATAAAAAAAGAAAAAAATTGTACCAAAACTTTTTTTTTATTTGTTCGTGGGGTTACAGACAGAATCGAAAAATTTTTTAGAAACAAGGATTGAAAACGGTTATCAAAGCATCTTTAACAATCTTAGAAATCTTACCATTTCATCTCAAAAAGACAGATTTGACTCAGGTGTTTATAATATTCGGTGCTCCTGTGACAAAGTTTACATTGAAGAAACAGGACGTTCAATTAAACTTTGAGTTTGTGAACATAAAAGATGCAAAAATTTGGATTTATGGTCACAGTCTTTGCTAGCTGAATATGATTTGGACACCGTTCATCAAATTTGTTTTGATAATTGTTCTGATTTCTAAATCGAGTTTCTTCTGTGACAGAAGAATCAGGAAAGCAATCAAAACTGTAAAAGACCCAAACAACTTTAATAAAGCTTTTGGTTATTATCTTTTAAACGTTCGGAAAGCCTTGTTTGCCAATGTTGAGACGCGGATCAAGTCAAACTATGGACGTTGAAATTCCTCGATTCTCAGTGAATTTTGCCGGATTCAAATTTCTCGATCTTTAGGATAGGTCAGTGACAACCCGACAAGATGCGAATTTATGAAGAAAAAAAAATAAATAAAACAAGCCTAGACAAACGTTATTAAAGAAACAAATAAAATAATGTAGAAAATATTTAATGATGAGCTGCATGAAAAATTGATCAGACCATTGGAGAACCTACCATTACCATCAAAATGTTTATCAGTTTCCTGCTTAGAATAGTTAATAATTGTACCTTGTTAACACAGAGTATAATTCTAATACTGCAAAATTGTCAAAGTTACGTGAAATAAATGTAAATGATTAGAATCAAATAAAACAATTTTATTCTTCAATGAAAATAACATAAACAAATAATTATCGAACATTCGAATATAATAATCGAATATGATCAAACAATCGAAACAAATGATTTCTCCAAGATTCAAATTCCCTTTCCTTCGCAGAATAATAATCGTTTAATCAAATTCGATTATTATATTTACAAAATCTATTATGTACAATTGGAACTAACAATGAAATAAACCCAATGTGCTTAAACCTACTCGGTTGAATATCAAATACCTTAACAAGGTTAAACATTAAACTTTGTTTGTAAACAAAAGAATCAGACGACGTAATATCGAATAACTTAATTGTAATATATTTTAATAGCTAATAGAACTATGGGTTTTAATTTTAACGAGAGAGAGAGAGGGAGAGCAAAGGTCTTTCGGTACCTTAATTTCGATTGCGGCTGCAAAACGGAGATCGCACATGAGGTAGGTGTAGAAGATTGTAGAAGTTTCTAGAAGTTTCCAATCCGGTCCAGTGTGTTGCGTGGAAATGTCGGCGACGAACGGGCTCAATCCCGTTGAATCAGTTGTATTTGCATCAACGATGAAATATGTGAAGTCAGTCGATCCTGATGTGATGGCACAAAGATTTGAGCGCAACTAACATAGCATTGGGCGCCAAACAGAAAGAAAAAATGAGAAAGGTCAAATCTCGGGTGTCGAATATTAACTGTGGACACTAGTCGAGTTTGGTGACCAAAAAACCATCGATGTGAGTCGCACGGAGTTACAATGAAGACTGCCGAATCTCGGAATCATAACCACAATGTTCACCCATGGAACCCGGTATCACCAATAGTATCGCTCCCTCTCTCTCCCCTTGGTTCCTCTCACTCTCTCTTGTTTGCATTAGAGCATCAATTCTACCAACTGAACTTATTTTAACATTAAAGAAATACAACTTAATCAAACATCAAACATTTTTGAACATTAAATATTGGTAGCTATGTAAATGATATGTTAATTAATTATCAAAGAATGTAACTTCTCCAATGGCCTGACCAATTCAATTTAAACAAAATACAATTAATGAACAAAACGAATTTCATTAAATAAAGAATTAATTTAGATTTTTTTCTTTTTCTTCATGATAACTAGTTAAGTTCCAACATACCGCCCACCTAAAATCCATGGATTTTATTCATTCTGTTCAATTCCGGGTAATATTGCTAAACGGTGAACTGGTCGCTTCAACAAACCATTTGAAGTTCTGATGGTGGCCACCCTTGCGATGCTGTCCTTGCCTGGGTGTAGTTCTTCAATCCTTCCCAGCTTCCAATTGAGCGGAGACGAATTAGCATCCTGTATGAGCACTAGCTCACCTGGTTCTAAAGACCTTCCGGTGTTTGTCCATTTAGTTCTCGACTGTAACGTATGGATGTACTCATTTGACCATCTTCTCCAGAAAACCTGCGAAGCATGTTGAATTAATTGCCATCTTGTTAGGCGATTAACTTGCGTATCCGTCAAATCTCGCTCTGGTAAGGCCGTTAACGCGCTGCCAATCAGGAAGTGTCCGGGTGTGAGGTAGTCAAACTCTAAAGGCTTTGTAGAGACCGTACAGAGTGGTCTTGAATTCAGGATTGCTTCTATGCGAGCAAAGAGTGTAGTCAGTTCCTCAAAAAAGAAGGCTCTCTCTCCCAAGGTCTTTAACAGAAGAGATTTAGCCGATTTAACTGCCGCCTCCCACAATCCTCCAAAGTGAGGGGCAGATGGTGGGTTGAAATGCCATTGAACTCCTTTGTTTGAAGCATAGTTGGCTATGGATTCTTCCACTGAATTGGAGTTGAACCATATGTACAGCTCCTTCAATTGTCGGGCGGCTCCTACGAAGTTGGTACCGCAATCAGAGTAAATATCACTAGGAAGGCCTCTTCTGGAAACAAATCTGTCCAAAGTTGCCAAAAAAGCGTCGGTGGTCAAGGCTGAAACCAGCTCTAAATGCACTGCCTTAACCGCCATACAGACGAATACACAGAGGTAAGCTTTTGATGTTGGTGAGTTGCGGCGCTGACTTAGTTTTATGGTGTACGGTCCTGCGAAGTCGACACCTACAGTCAAAAACGGTCGTCCTTGACTGACTCTAGACCAGGGTAAGTCTGCCATAAAGGGATTATCAGGCTTCGCACGCATCTTAAAGCATCGAACACAGCTCCAAACCCTCTTTCTTATCAAAGATTTTATGGAGAAAATGTAATATTGACGTTGTAAATTGGCTTGCAGAGCTTTGGGACTCAGATGAAAATTCTCAATGTGACAGTGGTCAATAATTAAAGCAGTTAGTGGGGCTTGCGGTGGCAATAGAATAGGATGTTTAGTATCGTTCGGCAAATCAGCATTTGTCAATCTTCCGCCCACCCTGAGTAGTCCTGTTTGGTCTTGGAAGACTGCCAGTGACTTAAATCAAGTAGAAGTGTTCAATCCTGTCTTGAAATCGTAGTCTTGTCCGAAGAAAGTGCGTTGAGTCCCCTTTAATAAATAGTTAGTGGCATTGTTCAGCTCAGAAACAGACAGTGGTCCAAGACTCTTGCAGTTCACATCCCTAGTCTGGATATTTTTACAAAAACGCATAACGTAAGCTACAACACGAACGACTGTACGAAAACTTGAATATTGGGAGATGATCTTCGATGATAAGTGTTCCTTTGGTTCGGTGGTTACCAAAATTCTATTAATTTGCTTCATCTCAGGCAATTCCGACAATGCCGGTGGCATCAATGGAAGTTCTACGGGACTTAATTTCATCCAGTAAGGACCATCCCACCATAAGCTGTTGTCTATTAGGCCACCAATCCTTTGTCCACGCGATGCTATATCTGCTGGATTCTGAGCCGAGGGTACATGCCTCCATTGCGTAAGCATTGTATATGTTAATATGTAACCTACACGATTTGAAACAAAGGTTTTTAATGATGATGGGTCCTGCTGAAGCCAGGAGAGCACTATGGTGGAGTCCGTAAATAGCCATACTCTTGCAACATGATTTTCGTTTCGAAATTGTTCCAATGGTCGCAATAGATTGGTCAGAAGATGAGCAGCGCAAAGCTCTAGCTTTGGGATGGAAATCGTTTTAATAGGTGCGAGCCGTGTCTTAGATTTCAAAAGGAAGGTGCACACCTGTCCTTCAGCCCCTCTGGTTCTTATGTAGATCGCAGCAGCGTATCCTTTCTCTGAAGCATCGCAAAATCCAAACAGAGACACTTCAGCAGCGGGTAAACAGATCCATCGAGGAATGCTAAGAGTGCTAACATTTGTCAGATCATCCGTAAATTCAGTCCAAGTACGTATAATATCCGGAGGTGGAGTATCGTCCCATCCTATTTTTAAGGCCCAGAGGCTCTGAAGCATGGATTTCGCGACAAAGACAACCGGTGCAAGGAGTCCCAAGGGGTCATAGAGTCGAGCGATAACAGATAACATTGATCGCTTTGTAATGTCAGCTTTCGTTAGCTCAGCATGGTAACTGAAGTTGTCATATTCAGCATTCCAAATCATGCCCAGCACCTTGGTAGTGGACTCTTCAGGCGAGAATGTAACTTGTGATTCAGGAGTTTCTTGAATAGTACTCAGTAGTTCCGCTGAATTGGTTGCCCATTTGTGCACCGAAAACCCAGCTGTTTCTAACATATTAATGATCTCATTCTTTAGTTCTAAGGCCTGTTCAAAAGAGTTTTCCCCAGTGATGATGTCATCAACATACACATCATGTTTCAAAACTCGTGCTGCCCTAGGAAATCTGTAGCCCTCATCTTCAGCTAGTTGTTGAAGGACGCGCAATGCCAAAAAGGGTGAGGAGGCAAGGCCATAAGTTAAAGTTGCTAATTCATATTTTTGAAGTGCTTCCTCAGAGGAAGGTCGCCAAAATATGTGTTGAAACCTTCTGTCTTCGGGTCTCACCAGAATTTGTCTGAACATTTTTACTATGTCCGTACAAAAGGCTATGCGATGGCACCTAAAGTTTAGTAAAATTGACACAATGTCCGTTTGTAATTTTTTGCCAATGAACAAGTTATCGTTAAGAGATCCCGTGTACGCTTTCATAGATGCGTCAAAGACTACTCGTATCTTCTTTTGCGGTATGTGATCTAAGGTTTGTTTGAAGACGGCATGATGAGGGATTACGTATAATGATGAGTTGGTGGTAGCTTCCATATGTCCGAGTGCTAAATAATCTTCCATGAACTCTACATATTGCTTCTTCAGTTGAACGTTTCGAGAAAATTTTGATTCAAGGCTGAAAAACCTTCTCAATGCTTGGCTTTCAGTGTTGGGAAACCTTTTATCGGGATGGCGTAGAGGTAATGCAACCATATATCTTCCCGAAGGTAGTCTTAGGTGGTTTGTTTTGAAGTGCTCTTCGCACTTGACATCGTCTGGGTGCTGGTAGTCGGAGAATGATGCTTCTTCGATCTCCCAAAAGTCCCTTAAAATTTGATCCGAAGTTTGACATTCAGTAATGGACAGACAAGCTCCCTTTTCACGATTTGAAATATCAGGAGGGGTTCCCATGACTACATGTCCAAATATAGTTGGAAGAGCACCAAATCCGTTCGTAATTCTGGAGGAATGTTCGTCGACGAGGATTTGCAGAAACAAGTCAGATCCGAGCAGAAAGTCAATTGGCTTAGACTCCCAAAATTCCGGATCTGCCAATTGCATGTTCTGAAAATAGGTGTGTAGCAAAGGATTCAACGATATGGTTGGTAAGTTGGAGGTGATGGCAGGCATAACTACTGCCTTAGTCTCAAGTGTTACTGCATTATCGTGTAATGGGCTGATCTGGCAATCAACCATACCTCTAGTTGCTGACAATTGGACGAGCCCAATACCTGACAAGGTCGTTTCTCCTGGTGAAAGCTGGAATCCAAGTCTTTCTACACATTCTGTGGTAATAACTGAAAATTGTGAGCCCGAATCGATCACTATTCTAATCCTTTGGTTGATACCATTATAGTCTCGGATATTGACGATAGCGGTGCCCAATAAAACTGTTCGTCTACCCGCTGTCGCTCCAACTAGTCCATCGGCAGAGGGTGTCTTGGTTGTGGTAGCAGCTGCTGTCACTGATTGAGCTGAGCGAGAACTCTTTAAGGCCTGACCATGTGTCGCTAGGTTGGCATTTTTGAACATACTATGGAGCGCGGAATGGTGCTTTTCTTTACATGTCAAACACAATCTGTCAGAGTTACAGCGAATAGAAGTATGCCCCTTACGGAGGCAGTTAAAACAAAGTTGATTGTTCTTAGCTAGGTCATATTTCTCAGATGTTGGTAATCGTCGAAAAGAAAAGCATCTAAATAACGGGTGGGCTCCTTTACAATAGGAACATTGTTCTAAATTCCGTTGCTCTTGTGAATGCGATTTGTCTGGAGCTTTTGATTCGAAAGTTGTAAGTACCTTGGCACGTCGCATAATATTAGGTGGAGACCTATCAGACGAATGCTTAGGCGTCACCGGGTCGGCAAGCTCTAAAATCTGACATCTTTGATGGATAAATTCAATTAAAGATTCATAAGTAGGAAATTCTTGCCCTTGTTGCTTCTCCTCATAGAGTTGCCTTATTTCCGGGTGCAAGGTTTCCAGTGCAATGTGAAGTTTGAAAAAATCAGCCTCATTCGTTATACCAAGTGCCTTTATAGCAGAGAAATTCTCTGCAACATTTTTCAAGAAGGATCGCAAATGGCTTAGTGTACCAGTTTGAGCAGTTGAGGATTTAAACTGTCTTATTTTCTGCATATAAGCTGCACCAAGGACTCTTTTATTGTCGTAGCGCTGCTTCAAAGCATTCCAGGCTTCGGTGTAGTTCAAGTCAGAAATCGGAAAAGCTGAAACTATTTGCAGTGGCTCCCCAGCGAGCCGGGCAATGAGATGCTGAAATTTCTCCACCGAGCCAATGCCAACTTCGTTGTGTATTAAGGAAACAAATAAATCTCGAAACTGTGGCCATCTCAAAATATCCCCATTGAATGTTGGGATTTGAATTTTGGGTAATTTGGAACGATTAAACGAACTTAGAGAGGAGTCCAAAACAGACGTTTCATTTTGTCCAACTTGGGTGGATGTATTTGATGTAGCGGAAGGAACGGGATTCATAAATCTCTCAACAACAGCATGACAGTCGCTTGCATAAGATTTTATCTTGGACAGATACTTCTCTTCATATGGAAAAGTACTTTCTTTTCCTTCCGAGAGCAACAGTTCATAAAGCTGTTCCCATGCAGAGACAGCGTCCTTAAACAAAGAATCAAGCATTTTGTATTTTCCCCTGAATGAATCGAATTTAATTCTGTCGGTTTCAACAGCCTTTGCTTCAGCACTCATAGCCGCAATATCTTTGTAGCATGTGGTAATTTTTTGTTTCAGCACTGTGACTTGTTGGTCTGTTGTTAATTCAGGCATCTTGATCAAAAGCGCGACTGGAATCCCAAAAACGAGTAAAAATCCGGCTCGAAGGACCAAATGTTGAGACGCGGATCAAGTCAAACTATGGACGTTGAAATTCCTCGATTCTCAGTGAATTTTGCCGGATTCAAATTTCTCGATCTTTAGGATAGGTCAGTGACAACCCGACAAGATGCGAATTTATGAAGAAAAAAAAATAAATAAAACAAGCCTAGACAAACGTTATTAAAGAAACAAATAAAATAATGTAGAAAATATTTAATGATGAGCTGCATGAAAAATTGATCAGACCATTGGAGAACCTACCATTACCATCAAAATGTTTATCAGTTTCCTGCTTAGAATAGTTAATAATTGTACCTTGTTAACACAGAGTATAATTCTAATACTGCAAAATTGTCAAAGTTACGTGAAATAAATGTAAATGATTAGAATCAAATAAAACAATTTTATTCTTCAATGAAAATAACATAAACAAATAATTATCGAACATTCGAATATAATAATCGAATATGATCAAACAATCGAAACAAATGATTTCTCCAAGATTCAAATTCCCTTTCCTTCGCAGAATAATAATCGTTTAATCAAATTCGATTATTATATTTACAAAATCTATTATGTACAATTGGAACTAACAATGAAATAAACCCAATGTGCTTAAACCTACTCGGTTGAATATCAAATACCTTAACAAGGTTAAACATTAAACTTTGTTTGTAAACAAAAGAATCAGACGACGTAATATCGAATAACTTAATTGTAATATATTTTAATAGCTAATAGAACTATGGGTTTTAATTTTAACGAGAGAGAGAGAGGGAGAGCAAAGGTCTTTCGGTACCTTAATTTCGATTGCGGCTGCAAAACGGAGATCGCACATGAGGTAGGTGTAGAAGATTGTAGAAGTTTCTAGAAGTTTCCAATCCGGTCCAGTGTGTTGCGTGGAAATGTCGGCGACGAACGGGCTCAATCCCGTTGAATCAGTTGTATTTGCATCAACGATGAAATATGTGAAGTCAGTCGATCCTGATGTGATGGCACAAAGATTTGAGCGCAACTAACATAGCATTGGGCGCCAAACAGAAAGAAAAAATGAGAAAGGTCAAATCTCGGGTGTCGAATATTAACTGTGGACACTAGTCGAGTTTGGTGACCAAAAAACCATCGATGTGAGTCGCACGGAGTTACAATGAAGACTGCCGAATCTCGGAATCATAACCACAATGTTCACCCATGGAACCCGGTATCACCAATAGTATCGCTCCCTCTCTCTCCCCTTGGTTCCTCTCACTCTCTCTTGTTTGCATTAGAGCATCAATTCTACCAACTGAACTTATTTTAACATTAAAGAAATACAACTTAATCAAACATCAAACATTTTTGAACATTAAATATTGGTAGCTATGTAAATGATATGTTAATTAATTATCAAAGAATGTAACTTCTCCAATGGCCTGACCAATTCAATTTAAACAAAATACAATTAATGAACAAAACGAATTTCATTAAATAAAGAATTAATTTAGATTTTTTTCTTTTTCTTCATGATAACTAGTTAAGTTCCAACAGCCAACACTTCTTCGTCATCAACAGAAAGCGCTTCCGCGCTTTCCACCGCTTTCTCTTCCGCACCCTCCTTTTTGTCTCTTCTACAACTTTCTTTTCTTTGCCTACCAATATAAGCCTAAGCAGCAACGAGGTCTAGTTAAAATAAGTGTTGTCTCTAGCGGGGTTCATACTGCGAGTTACCGTGTTTATTCTCACTCTTATTTTCTTGTCTTGATGATGTCTTCTCCGATAGAGTGTAATTAAAGAAAAAACTATCTAATCTAATCTAGTGTTTAAGCACACTTGTCAATAATTATTTTATATTTAGTTTTGATATTTCAATCACTCAAAAAAAACAATTTTTTAAATAATTTTTAACACTTATTAATTCCAATTAATAATAGTAGATTGTTTTACAAGTATCAAAAGTATTGGTTTACTGTTGAGTGGAAACAAATTATTTATTACCTAATTAAGTGGTCACGCGATAGTAAACCACTTTTCCACGAGTTAAAATAATATATGCTGTCTTTTGTATTTTTAATAGAAAACGTAATAAACTTGGTTAGATGCATCTGTCATACTGGTCTGTCATAAGCAGTAAACTACAAACAACTTGCATAACAATTAAATAAACAAAAACTTTTTAAAAATATTTCAAAAAAAAACTTTAAATTTGCTTTTATTTAAGTTAGAAAAGTTATATAAGAAAAATTCTTATAAAAGAATCAATAATTTCTCAATAAATATTATAATATAATTTTTTTTTTAGTTTGATGACTTAAAAACGTCTACTTTATGGTCGACATACACAGTTCCTAAAAATATGATAAAAAATATGTGAAATATTTAACTAATTACAACTGTCGTTGTAATTAGTTATAAGTTATATAATTATAATTGTCTGTCATAAGTATAACTTGCACAACAATTAAATAAACAAAATATAAAAACTTTCTAGAAGTATTTTTTAGAAAATCAACTAATTTTTAATCTCGCAATTATATTTGCTTACATTAAAGTTTATAGTAAAAAAACAAGGCATGTCTTGTCAGTAGAAAATCAGACAAAAAGTCAGGACATATAAGCATAAATGAAAATATTATGATGGCATTTTTCTTAAAAAAGCCAAAGATCTACAAAACTTTTTAAAAATATTTCTAAAAAAAACTTTAAATTTGCTTTTATTTAAGTCTAAAGTAAAAAACAAGGCTTGTTTTGTCAGTCAAAAATTAAAGAAAAAATCAAGACATAAATGCAAAAATAAAAATATTATGGTGGCATTTTTCTTAGAAAAGTTATATAAGAAGAATTCTTATAAAAAAATTACTAATTTCTCAATAAATAATTTTTTTTTAGTTTGATGACTTAAAAACGTCTACTTTATGGTCGACATACACAGTTCCTGAAAATATGATAAAAATATATGAAATATTTAACTAATTACAACTGTCGTAAGTGTCTGTCATAACTTGCACAACAATTAAATAAACAAAATATAAAAAATTTCTAGAAGTATTTTTTAGAATATCGACTAATTTTTGATCTCGCAATTATATTTGCTTATATTAAAGTTTATAGTAAAAAAACAAGGCATGTCATGTCAGTAGAAAATCAGACAAAAAGACAGGACATAAAAGCATAAATGAAAATATTATGATGGTATTTTTCTTAAAAAAGCCAAAGAATTAATATTAATTAATATTATTAAAAACGTCTACATTATGGTTGACACACATGGCTTATAGAAATATAATGAAATTGTTAAACATTTGGTTAGTTACAACTGTCATAGTTGTCATAAGTAGTAGCTACATATAGCTTGCATAACAATTAAACAAATAAAACAAATATTTCTGAGAATATGTTCAGTTATCAACAAAATTGATAATGTAGAAATGGATTTTCTAAGAAGAGCAAGTCAAATGTCGAGATTAGATTATAGAGCTAACAAAGAAATTAGACATAAAACACAAAGAATCCACACCACAACAGAAAGAATAGAAAAGAAACAGCTTATAGACTCAGTTTAACTATAAACTCAGAAACAGAGGAAAGAAAGGAAGACTAGGTATAACATGGCTCAAAGGAATAGAAGATGTAATTGAAGATGAGGCTCTAAATAAAAATAGATAGAGAGATAAAAAAGAATGGCAAGCAAAATGCAGGATGCGACAGACGCCGTAGGACCCCCGCATATATAAACATTATCTAGCCAGTTTTTATAAATTTGAAAATTTGACAAAATTATCAAGTTTTTTCTTTTAAAAAACTTTATGACAGCGCGCAGTAATCATTTTTAATAAACAAATAAATAATTAATAAATAAATAACAATACTTTATAAAACTTTAATACACTTCATTTATATGTCTTATTTTTTGCAAATTTTGCTAAAAAAGTGTCAAGGTCAGCAAAATAATCAACTTTAATAATAATAATAATAAGTAAAATACTTTAAAATTTTTAATAAAATAAAGAGGTTGTAGAATGCTAAGTGACATTTTATACACATATGCCTCCTATATTTATTTAAGTAAGTTTGAAATTTAGACGGTAACTTAAACCTTAATCAACAAAATAAAATATGTGTATAAAACAAAAAAATAAAAAATTTCTCAAAAGAGATTCCGGAGATTCAACTATTAATCTTTTTTTTTTCTAAAAATTTAAGTTTTAAAATTTAAAATTATTATTTATGAGTAGATAGGTTAAGAATATTGACTATTAGCCAATGTTTAATGATAACAATTAAAATATATAATAATCTATTAGACTAGTAGCTAAAAATATTTCATAATTTTGATAAAGTATAATTATTTACAAATTAATCAATAGAAGACAACAAATAATAGTAATAGATGTGCAGCTCTGTGCTTAGCTCCATTAATAACTTAGATATTGAATTCATATTGCAACTGCACGCCAGTAGTCGTTGAGTAATAATTTCCTTTATGTTCTAATAATACAACATATAATTTTTAATTTAAAACTTTAAAGAACATACCAACCCCCAGGCGCCGTCTCTGGTCGCATACGCACAAACAACCCTTTATGCTGTCTGTTATCAAGTCGAAAAAGTTGATTGATTGTTAGGGTTTGTTGACGTTTATTTTGTGGTAGCTTCTAATAACTATTGTTTTCACCACGAACTCTTGCAAGAGACTGACGGACGGACGACTTGCTTTAAAATCGATTGTTATTAAGTTTGACTTCCTGGTTCTGTCGCACAGGGATAAGCCACTAAATTGTATCTAATACAACATTGTTATTATTTTTTTGCGTGTAAAGTGGAATGGAGGTTACTCGGTAACAAGTGGTGAATTATGATTTAAACTTCTGTCACGAATGATGTTGCAGATATTTCAAGCGCTGTTTAAAAGAAAATATAATCCTAAACATCTTAACATTCCTGAAAAAGCAGAAAACCTACATAAAAATTAGCGTGTTTTTTTGCATTTTACCACTTAAAATAGTAGAATACCATCTTTCTCGATCTCTCCATTCATCTTCATTTAGGGCCCTATCTTTCATGTCTACATTGTCTTTTCTTTTGAGTCATGTTATACCTGATCTTCTTTTCTTTCTTCTGTTTCTGGGTTTATAGTTAAACGCTTTTTTTGGTCATCGAGCATTCTCTATCCTCATTACGTGCCCATACGATATAAGCTGTCTCGTTTCTATTCTTTCTGTTGTGGGGTGAATTCTTTGGATTCTACGTCTAATTTTTTTGTTAGGTATATAGTCTAATCTCGACATTTTACGTGCTCTTCTGAAAAAATCTATTTCTACGGTATTTTTCTGTTTTTTGCTGATAACTGCCAACACTTGGATCTATAAGTCATTATTGGCTCTGTTGATTGTCTACTATATCTTAATATTTATCTGATGTGACCATAGTAGTGAGTTGAAGATTTGTACACATTTCTGCCCTTGTTGAACTGTGGAACCCTATTTGTTATAGGTAACTCTCTCTGATGGTGATCTCTCTTCTATAATTTTTCTTAGCATGTAGTCGACGTCTTCTTCACAATTTCCAATAAGTACCTGGTTTTCAGCATTAAATAGCGTTGTAAACAGCATTTATCTATTTGTATTCCCATATGTGAGCTTTTTCTTTCCCACTTTTTGAAGTTTCTTGAATGTAAATTTTAAATAAAGTTGGCGATAAACAGCAATCTTGTTTCTGGCTTTTTGTGGCTCTAAATAGATCTGAAATTTTCTTTCTTAGCTTGACTGCACTCTGTAGGTTTTTCTAAAGGTTTTGAACTGCACGAATGTATATTTTACTAAAACCAATATTTGTCAAAGCTTCGAACATTTTATTCAAGGACACAATATCGTATGCTTTTTGAGGTCTATGAAAACAACTTTCGAGCTTTCTTTTCTTCTATTATTGGTTGCAAGGGGTAAATGTATTATCTAGGCAAAATCGTCTTGCGCGAAAGCTGCTTTGTTCTTCTAATACTTACAGTTTACGGTACGTAATATACTATAATTGTTATTTACGTATTAAAGGCATAATTAGGAGATTATGTAATAAAGAAATGTTTAAAGCCCGGGAAACAAGAGCTTTTAAGTTCTTGAGGGCTATAATCAACAATTATGTCCGTGGCACATAAACGTTTGATTCAATTTTATAATTTTTAAAATTCAAATAAATATTTAGTATTCCTTAAACAAAATCAACTAAAAGTTGTGTCTATCCAAATTTTAGTGTAGAAAGTTAGCTATTTCGATCTTATTGTTAAGGTTTACTGCGTTAGTTTAAAACAATGCGCTTTTCAAAATAAACGTTTCTGAAGCAGAAAGCTTTTATTCAGCAGAAAAGTTGCAAGAATTTGAAGCTGCTTAAAAAAGATTGATCTCCATTAATCAAAAGATTTGCATGTGAAAGAATATGACAAGTTTTGTGAGTGGCGCTTGCGAAAAGTGTGAGCAACATTTGCAATGAAGTTTTGACGACAGATTTGTGCCATAAACACTAATTTATGCCCTTATTTGGAAGCGTATAAAGACGATTATTGACTAAAATAGAATAAAGATATTTTATACTATTGGTTTTTTGCCCATTTAAAGTACGCCTCAGCGTGCGTGGTCAAAAAAAAATGCGTGTTTTAATAGTATATTGTAAACCTAGGCGGCAAAGTGGTATTTTTCTAGGCCGAGAAAAGATATGGACAGGCGAGCCTGGCCACTTAATAAAGAAACAAAGCAAGAAATACATTAAAAACAAAAAACAGGGGCCACTTAAAGGAAAAATTTACCAGACAACATAAAAAAAATATAAAACAAAAACTATTCAAAAAAGAAAAAAATCATAAAAGCTTGCAAAGAAAAAAAAACCATCAAAAAAATTTTGAAAAAAAGAACAACATAAAATTAAATAAGATTTAAATAGATATAAATAAAAATTCAATATAAATATAAATCAAAAACATAAAAATTCTGTCTGCAAAAAAAAAATTGTAAAGGTAATGCTCTAAATACAACTATTGAGAATAGTAAACAAAATCAAAATAAAATAAACTATAAACAAAGTAAACTTGACTTTGATTTAACAGACTGAAATCAGAGCCTCTGCATTACATTTAGTAACCGGCAAGATCAAATTACAAATTATAAACTGAAAGAAAAAAATATTAAAACTCTATTTTCTGATTTCTTTTTAAAATTTATTTTTAGAGAATTGTGAAAAAAAAAGTAGAGAGGGTATCTCGATAAAAACTAAAATAAATGAAAAACGTTTTAAACTATTCGAGGACTACACATAACCTCTATCGAGACACCACCGGAGATTTCTAAAACGGAATCTATCAATTTCCCTTTGTTATTCACACAGTTTTTACCACTTGCCAACAAACTTGTTTAATAAGTCTCGAGAGTTTCACACTGTTGAAAACAACAATGTGTAAATAAATTACAATTTACGTAAGAGGTTCTATCCTTCAAGAGATTTTTGGCCGTGTGGGTGGATCTAGCAACTTTCTAGGATTTAGCGATACTATTTGAAATAGATGGTGCCGGTAATAGCAAAACTTTCGTATGACAAACAAATACTTGTCAAACAAATTAGCCTTTTCAACAAAATTTTTTTTTTCTAAATTGCAGATTTAGGTTATTTTTCTCAATTTTTTTTTGTTTTATGGAAACAGGTAGCACGATAAAGTTAGATGCTTTCGTGCATTAGAACTCACAACAATAATGATCTGCTTCAATTTGCAGCTTTCTATAATTTATTATCCTATGCTATTTTGTTTCTGCTATCAAACAACATTTTGAATTAATTTATTAATCCTAATACAATGGTAAATGTACAAGTCAGAAAATTGACATAAAACAATAAAAATTACATTATCATTCTTTTCCGTTACAGAAATAGAAAAGAATATCGCTATTTTTTTTCCAATTACCGAATTCAGAGAACAATATTCTCTGCACAGTTTCCGCAAATTTTCTGCAGCAATACTGATTGACGTAGACGAAAATATTACTGCTCTTAAAAGACACAGTGGATGGAAGTCCACCACCGTAGCAGAAGACTACATAGACGAATCCGTTAAAAATGGAGCAACAAAATATCATCTCTAATTTAACCAAAAGTAAACCAAACGACAGTGTACATGTACATATAATTTAAATGTTTCAAGTCTTCTAATGTTTTAAGTAATGCTATCCCTCCGATTAACTGAACCTATTATTTAAATGTTACAATTTTTAAAAACTATACATCTTGTAAGATTAGGTAGGTGATATTTGTTAAACTAAATACATGGATTTTTGTGATAACTATTATAAGACGATTACTATAATTTTTGATAACTATGTACTGTCATAGACTAAGTACAGAAAGGAATATTTAGTCAATGGTACGGTGCATAAACGAATAATAATGTATTGTATCTA
Organism: Lagria hirta; assembly: GCA_947359425.1. Lineage (NCBI taxonomy): Eukaryota > Metazoa > Arthropoda > Insecta > Coleoptera > Tenebrionidae > Lagria > Lagria hirta. The sequence continues at coordinate 9,630,035 of OX375801.1, read as the reverse complement.
TAAAATACTTGTTAGAATAAAAAAAAACAGTGCTCCTAAAAATATATTTGTGATGTAACAAAATTTTGATTCAAGAAAAATTTTAACAAAAACATTTAGCAGTCGTGGATAAAGTATTGTATTATTTTTGTGTATATTGGCTATTATTTCTCTCAGTGATTTAAGTAAACTTTGCTTCGTGAATAAAAGCCATCATTATAAGCTTATTGAATAATATACTATTATTCATGTTTATCTATACTTCTATGACCTACTCGTAAAAGTGTTGATCATAAATAGTTATTTACCTAACGAGTTCCGAAAGTTGAAATTTTCACATGAGCACTTTGTATATATTATACAATTTATTAATTATTATTAATTTATTATTATAACTAAGCTATTTCATTATAATAACTCTAATTTTTTAATAAATAATGATTTAGTTTTGTACTTATTTTTCGGTGTGTAGTGTTGCTTCGGCCGATTATCAATTTTTTAAATCTTAAATAGTCTTATTGTTTAGTTGCTATGATTTAATTGAAAAAAAAACATTGTTTCAAACATTTTCCCTAATTTTGGCAGTAAATAAAGTTAGTTTTGCGTAGTTTACTTAGAAGTTTCTTAAATGTTTCTAATAATAAAAGTGCTGTTTATAATAATTATTATTGTGTATATATATATATTTATTGGTTTTGATCACCAAGTAGTCATCATCAGAAGATGAATACCTCTTAACCACAAAATGGAATAAAAAAGATAAAAGTTGACAAATGCAAAGTCATATGAATCATAAATAAAACTGAATTATTTTTTAACTTAATTTTTCCTGATTTAAGAAAATTTTGTTGGTTTTTTCTGATAATCCGATCAAGGAGCTGAAATAAGAACCTTTATCTTTGTTAAGAGCATTTGCCTCATTTTATTCTTATAAATTTTAATAAATTCAGCGCCGTCCAGATATCTACCTACAGTTATTTATTTGCTTGACTAATTTTAAACTATTAATTCTAATATGATGAATGCTATTGAAGGCGTGTTCTGCTATACTCGACTTGTCTAATCTACCGTATTTTAAGTGAGCTAAGTGCTTTTTGTATTTTGTTGGAACTAATCTACGCGTTTGCCCTACATGACATTTGTCACAGTTATTACATTCAAATATTTCAATTTTGATCCAACTGATAAACCGCTCTAAATTTTAAATGCTTAAGCACAATATCAAGTTTGTTGTTTTTCCTTGGTTTAAAAAGTATTGAAATAAATTTTAATTCTTGTTTATTTGTTTAAAATGGTGTGCAGATTTTAACATTTTTTGTTTATTTATACTTTTGTTTACTATTTCTTTATTAATTCATATATATTAGCAACTTTTTTGTTAAATGCTTTTTCTTTATTGAAGTTTTTTTGACTTAAAGAAAAGTTTATTCTTTTTATAAAAAACTTAATCTTGCTATTTTATGTTAAAAACTATGATTTGTATTTTAAAGTGCTTGTTTCTTTTCTAAAATATAAAATTTTTAATCGCCTGTTGCTGTCTTAATTACGTTTATATCCCGATCATGACCACTTGGTAATCAAAAGAGCTCTCAAGATCTAATAAACAAACTTTTTGACAAGTAGTAAAACTGTGTGAATAATTGAGTATTGTGATAAATACTCAAAATAATAATTTGGAAAAACAGAAACAGCAAAATAAAATATGTTTTATATTAGATTTTTTTAAGTTTTTAAGGAATTTAACAAAAACTAGTTTTAGTTAAAGAAGATTTTTTAAAAATTAAAATATAAACTGTTAATTGTTTTGCCACAAATACTAAAAATAAAAAATTAGAAAAAACAAAAACACCAAATAACCCTTAGGTTTACATTAAATTTTTTAATTAATTTAATGAAAAATGTTTTTTAAAAACTGTTTAAAAAATTAAATTTATTAAAAATAAAATCTAAAAATTTTACAAAAAACTAGTTTTAGTTATGAACGGTTTTTTAGAAAATTTAAATATAAATTGGTACTAAAATAAGCATTTGATTATTTAGCCATAAATACTCAAAATAGAGATTCAGAAAATAAACAGTAATTAGTATATTAATCTTTTTATTTTAACAAAAAATGCTTTTTACAAACAATTTTGAAATTAAAGTTTGATAAAAATAAAGTTGAACAAAAAACAACTCTAATTTATAGGCGTTTCTCTAGAAAATTAGGTGTTAAAATAAGAAATTTTACTCAAAATTTTGTTGTTGAAAAAAATACTTTTATGAATAAAATAATAGTTATTTACATAAAAGTCAGGAAAATGTCACATTACTGAAGAGGAGCTAAATTGAAATACGAGGCACTTTTCCGGAAATCGTAAAAAAGACGAAATTTACAAATTTTAGAATTTTTTTTACAAATTCCACGAAAATCAAGTTTGTCAATTTTGTTGGCAACTATAGTTACTAGAGTATCTTTTTTATTTTGCGTCTTGTAAAGTTTTTACAGTACTAGTCCGGAAAACTCAATTTTCCTGCGCGTAAATAAGCAGAAAAATGTTGTTTCCAAGACGCTTTCCGGAAAAATAAATTAAAAATCCGATCAATATTACTATATTTAAAAAATAATGTTCACTTTTTTAACAAAAACAAAGATCACCTGCATTCTATTATATCCCACCGGTGTTATATAAAAAAGTAATTATATAATTTTTGGTAGTCGGAAGTAGGGTGTGTCGTTACCAATCGAGGCTCTGATTGTGCTACTTTTCTCTCGTATAAATATGTGAAACGTTTCTTTTACTAATCTATATATAATCCATAATGCATTCAAGAGTATGCAATGCATTTTATATTTATAAGACAATAATAATATATGTTTTTTTGTAGATATTTTTTATTCTAATTTGGACAATAATTGGCATCAGTACACTTCCGATTGCGCCTCCAGCAACTATTTCGGATGATTATGATCCGAATCCTCATTATGTATATGGTTACGATATTGAAGATACTTTAACAGGTGATTCAAAAACACACAAGGAACAGCGTATTGGGGATGTCGTTAAAGGGGTGTACTCATTTATTGAACCGGGTGGAACAATGAGAATTGTGGAATATACAGCAGATCCCGAACACGGATTTAATGCTGTGATCCGAAGAGAACCAGTTAATAAGAGACATTAAAAAGACTGATAAAATGTAGTTTATTTATAATATTTAAAAAATATATTTTTGTTAATTAAAACGCTTTTTATTATCTATCTACATTAAAAAAAAACTGTAACTAGGTTATAAGATTTTCGATTATATTAAAATAATTGGAAACCTTATTAAAAACTATGAAGTCAGATCTTATTCTTATTATTATTCTTATTGAAAGGTGTAAAGATTGTTAATTAAAAGTTAACTATTACATAATAAAATTGATCTATAATATATAATTATAAAAATAATTTTAAAACTTTTTCACACAATAAACTAATTTAAGCTATTTATTACAATTACACTAGTCCCAGTAAAATTACGTTATATGGCCATACTTTTATAATCCACCAGACAATACACCTACTAATCTGTCAAAAAGTTACAAAAACAACTTTCGAACAAGTGTCGACAAATTATCTAGAGCCGGCCTAAATTTGTAAACAGGAGACGTTTGAAAGGCTTTTGATTCTAAAGGATAAAAATGTTATCACATTGATTTTGCATTAGCAAAATACATAATTTGATTTTTTTTATTTGTCTATTACAAATATTTATAGTTATTATATATATACTAAGTGTTTTCTCAATTGTAAGATACGGACAAATATTACTTAAGGCAAACTCTGTCATTTGTCTGAAGGGTAAAAGCTGCAGATTTATAATGTTTTAGTTAGTGATAATTGTTGGGTTATTAGCTTTTGTAACAAAGCTAATTTGAGCTAGTATGCATATCTCAATTTTTATAAACTTTTGCAGAAATTAAGTATATAGTAATAAAAAATATGTATTAAACTCGATATAAATGTTTTTAATAAATATAATTATTTAAGTCATAATAGTAATAATTATATTTTGCTTGCTAAAACAATAAATAAATATAAAACACTGTTTAAGTACTTTGCGTCGTCTATATACAAGGTGATCCTCTTTTTTTTCAAACGTTCTATTTTATTCAGAAAAACTATCACCCTTTTTTTTAATAATATATACTGTGAGAGTTTTTGATTTTATAATAATTTATAGTTATTTTTTGTAAGTAAAATTAAGCCAATAAGGCGCTAAATCGCTTGTATAATTAAATGACCTCGATGAGGGCTATATGGCATCTTAAGTAAAAGAGGGAGAACATCGGCTTAGCATCCCTGGAAAGGTGGTGGTAGAGGGCAGTTAGTGAAAACTGAGCCGGGCGTCAGAGCAGTCGGACGGGCAGTATTATGGATATTTAAACTGTTAATTGTTTATTGAAAGAGAAAGATAGTTAACCTGTTGATCTTGTTGATCATGTGTTGTTTTGTGGTATAATTGTGAATTCAGTGCTGTCTCCCTGAATTCGGAGGAATAATGAGTAAAGTTATATTGATAAACATCAATATGTTAATATGAAATATCCACGGCAGAAACTATAGTTTAATACCTGGGGTACGGTCTATGTGTTAATTCATTTCAGACTGAGGTGGTACTCCCATGACGTCTGTAGACATTTACAGATTGCTATCCTGGTTCTCTACTTCCTCGAACAGAGGCGAAGAGGTAGAGGGGTGGGCTGGAGCCTGTTAACCGCTATGGTTATGTTCCTATCAGTGTATAAAAAGGTTGTGGATTTCCCTTTTGCTGGTATGACGGGGTAATGCGTAATGTCCTTAGGTTCTTCACTCATTAATCTTTATTTTATACCTTTTCCTATTACGTATTATTCTTGGCCAGTCTATTTCGCGTAATGTGATTGAGGCCTAGCGACACCGTCCACGTTGCTCCCGAACCAGGTACCGAAACAGTGAAGACATCATTGAGAACACGATGCTAAAGAAAAGGGGTGAAGGTTGAGTCAATCGAGTTCATAGAGTGGTGGTCGAAGTCCAATGAGCCTGGTGATGTCGTCCACAATCAGTTCGAGAGGAAGAGAATCCTGCGAGGGGGAGAAAAGCCCCCGGTGAGTTACTTTACAGGTATTATTGACAGGTACATTATGTGTAAATATGTTTCATGTGTCGACCAATCGATCCGTCTGACTGCTCAAGCGTTTCTCTAACTATGAATATACGGTGAGTTGAAGTAGATTGTTGATGATAATGTAGCTGGCTGTTGCTATTCTGTACACTGTTTTTGAGTTAATAATTAAGGCTAATAATCGTAGAACATAGACATCCTGACAAATTTATTATGGAGAAAGAGTTAACTGTTATTTAATTCAAGTTAATTGTTAAAATTTGGCAAAACGTAAGATTGGAATAAAAGAGTCTTACAATACAAAGAAATTTTTTTTTATGAAGGAATTGTGATTCTTATTTTACCACGGCTGGACGTCTATTTCCAAAAAAGTCCAAATGACAATTGTTTCAACAATCCGAAATAATTTTAGTTTTTTTTTTATCTTTCTATTTTAACGTGTTTCTCTTTATAAAAAAAAATGACCAGTTCAATCACATCATCAGCCTGAAGAAGGTAAAATTTTGTACCGAAACGTAGCTCTCAGATGCAATAAAGAACTGTAAAAAACATCTACATTGTATACCCTAAATCCTCCATAAAACAATTTCTTCGTATATATGTTCTATTTTATTTTTCGTCTAATTTCAAAAAATGATTAAGATGTTTAAGGGGATATAAATTACCTCTTAGCATTTTTTAAAAAAAAAATCTAAAAATCTGGCAATTCTGTTTGTTTTAACTTAAAACATAGTATTTTTTTATTTATTTATATTTATTTATAAAAACAAAGGCTTGCTTGATACATCTGGTTGTGTTTGTTAATTATAATTTTTGTAAAAAAAATATTTTTTATTTGTGCAGAGATATAATGTTTTCATAAGCAGATAAAAATTTCAAAAGCTTCCACGCGCTCTGTTGTGAAAAAAACACTTTGAAAAAATTGCAAAATTCAACTCTGAGAATTTATTTCCCTTTAAATATAAGGTATAGCTAGTAAGCTAAATACTTTAACAATTCTAAAATACCGCAAAGATTGTTTTTTAATGAATTAAAAAATTATTATACCGGCGTGTAAATTGACCCTGTATTAAAGCCTATTAAAGATAATTTTTAATTTATGAAGGGGAGGTGTCAGTTGTTGTAAAACACTATTGCAGTATTTAGTTTTAACACACTAGTTGCCTATTGAAAGATTACATGCAAAAATATAATAATAATGTTTTCCGGAAATCGTCTTGGAAACAACATTTTCCTGCTTATTTACGCGCAGGAAAATTGAGTTTTCCGGACTAGTACTGTAAAAACTTTACAAGACGCAAAATAAAAAAGATACTCTAGTAACTATAGTTGCCAACAAAATTGACAAACTTGATTTGTGTGGAATTTGTAAAAAAAATTCAAAAATTTGTAAATTTCGTCTTTTTTTACGATTTCTGGAAAAATTTAATACAAAATCAGGCAGTAAAATCTCTTACTTGACTCGGAGCTTTAAAATACTCGGCACAAAGTGCCTCGTATTTAAATTTAGCTCCTCTTCAGTAATGTGAAATTTTCCTGACTTTTATGTAAATAACTATTATTCGTGCTGATACAAAAAAAAATGTTTACACACGTCTGTTTGCGCATTTTACATTTTACAAGTGTAGACGACAGTATGACAAAAAATATAGGCTAAAATTGAACAGTATAAAACAAAAACATACTTTACAAATATGACGTTATAAAAATGAAAACAAAACAATAGATCGTGTCTTTAACTAGTTCGCTGTAAACCACTTAAGTGCCCTATCAAATCAAAATCTTTTTTTCAGTAATAAATTTTTCATTGATAGATCAGAATTCTGTAGTGTCATCCGCATACAAGGCAGTATCGGCTCCTGAAACGTACGATGGTAGGTCATTTATGTAGATCAAAAATAGAATTGGACCAAGAATGGACCCTTGCGGTACACCGTGGTCAATTTCTGATATGTCTGATATAACGCAACAAAAGTGGCTTGACAGAACATTTACTGACAGATAGTTGATATTATGTAGAGTGATTTTAGCTTATCAAAACTTTTTTCTTTATTTGTGCTTTTTATACTTTGGAATATCTTGTTACAAACCTTGTCTCAGTATTTGCAGCTTGTATTATAGTTATTTATGTGTCAAAATAATAAACCGTCAGGTTAATCTCGCAGCTGTAGTAATGCCAGAGAGACCGAATTATTATTATAAATACATCTACTCTGAATACATCCATAAAAATACAGAAGTAAAAAATTAACACAAACTTATTGTTCTGCTTTCTCAGAATGAGAAACAATATTATAAAAAAGTTATTTTAACTTCAATTGGCTACAACTAAAAATGTCAACATCGCTCACTATTAGTTGATATAATGGCCACAGCTTAATATAATGGCCATGATCTTCATAAATCAGTTCTGGGAGTCAAACTATAAAAAACACTGCTTTTTCTCAAAGATCTCGGAGAAATAGCTCGGAATAAAACAAGACTTAATAACTCAGCGCAGTCAATATTTGAATGAATTAGTTGGAACAACATAATAATGAAATCAAAAGATCTTCGCCACTCAAAAGATTGAATCATAAACTTATTTAATAAAATATCGTGGCTAAAACCCTAAGGTGGATACGGATAAGTTACCTTCCGTACGGTAACTTGTATATTTTAGAAAGCGTCTTTAAACCTTTTTAATTCTGTCAATATATGTTTGACCAAATTCTGTAAGCATATTCTAGTCGAGATCTCACAAATAAAAAGTACAAAACTTTTAAAGCAAGACTATTATTTATATCTTTAGAATGACAAATACCAAGTCTAAAGACTTGGAAGCAGCTGAGATCATCTTGTTAATATGTTGGTTAAAACTGATTTTTTTGTCAAAAGTAACACCTAGGTCTTTAATAAACTTAGGTTGGCTTAAAATACAATCATTCAGTGCATATTTCAAGTTCGCAATGTTAATCTTTCTATAAAATGAAATACGTTACACTTGTTTGTATTAAGTGGTAAACAATTTTCTCAGCACCAGTTGTTAATAAAATCAAAGTTAGTTTGATGCATGATACAATCTTTGACAGAGTCAACACGCGCAAAAATTTTTATGTCATCTGCAAACAACAAGTTTTTGACATTAAAGGTTAAAAGTAATATTGTTATTAAAAATATTTAAAAACAGAAGTCCCAAAACCGTACTTTAAAGCACTCCAGATATTTGCTGGTAATGTTCAGATTATCTATCATTACAGTATATAAACTGGCTTCTTTGTAGTAAGTAAGATTTTATTTACCACTAGCTGGCCCGGCGAACTTTGCTCCGCTTTAGTTTTGTTACTTTATTTTTCATTTTTCTTCCTTTTGTCATTTGTTTTGTTATTCTATGTCGGATGCGTTTACGTTTTAAATTTTACGTTTTATGTCACGTCACACGGAACTGGATAAAAAGTATTCTTTGTTACGCTACTGGTTCTAAACAACTACTCCACCAATTTTCAGCCAAATCGGTCATAAATAGATATAGATTTTTAAAATAAACGACCCCAAAAACTTTAAAAATGATACCCAAATTAATTATTCACATTTATTACTCTTATCACATTCATCTCTTTAACATAAATATCATTTTCAAAATCAGCGACTTGAAAATCCTTGAAAATAATACCCGTATCGTTTTTTTACATTTTTATCCTTAGAACACTCTCTTTTCATCCCCCTAAGGATAATTTTTTAGAAAGCAGAAAACATATAACTATTTATTTTTTATTTTTTGAGAACTTAGGCAATTTATGGAAAAAATTATGAAAACGACATCAATGTTGATCTTTAGACATTTCAGCCTCTTTCCGCCCCATTGAGGAATGATAATATTTTACTTCTAAAATTTTGGATTTAAACATAGATATTGTTTTTAAAAAAATAAACAAACCAAAATCTTTGAAAATCATACTGATATTGATACTTGTCATTTTTTATTTCTATCCCACCCTTTTCCATCCCTTTGTTAATAAAAAGTATCCTATCCTTTTCATTCAAATCCAGTCATCAGTTTGTAATTTTCCATACAAACTTTCACTTTGTTGTCTCATGCAAGACGATTAACATGTAAACGCACGGCTATTTTAGTCTATGTTTAATTCGAAAAAATGATTTTGGATGTCTAGCGCCTACGCCATAAACGGTAATTTGCCGAGCCTCACCGGACGTTTCCGACATTGCAATTCCAATTTTGACTTTCACCTCTCTTTTAGAGGGTGGTTTCCGGAATAAAAAGTATCCTATGTCCGTCTCCTGGCTTTAAGCTACCGCCTCACCAATTTTCAGCCATATCGATAAAGCCGTTCTTGAGTTATAAATAGTGTAACTAACACGACTTTCTTTTATATATATAGAAGATATCAATAAAATAGAAAATCCCAATTTCCTTAGCTTTTGAATCAAAACTTCATAATTTATGCGATCAAACGTCTTTGAAAAATCGGTATAGGAATTAACTTGACCTCCTTTGTTTAACGTCTTTGACACATACTGTGACATTAGTGTCAGGTTAGTTACAGTCGACCTTCTTTTTATAAAGCTGTCTTGGTTTGGTTACAGCTAATGGTTCTTGAAATGTGACAGTAGACCAAAGATTGAAAAGCCAACTCAAAAACTTTTGCAAAGTTGTTCATGATTGAGATGAGACAATAATTGGTTACATCATTAAGGCTACCAGACTTAAAAATAGGTGAAACACGCGAGATTTTTAATATATCAGGAAATACTGATGTACTGAAAAAACAAGCAGTTTTAAAAAAACTGCAGTCCAATCACTTACAACATAAGCTGGAACAAGATCAGTCATTGTAGGTTTAAGTTTTTTAAGTGCTTTAGCATTTAGCAACAGAATATATTCATCAAACTCAAATATATAGATTGTAACAGTGTTGCAAAGTGACAAGTATTATTGTTATATAACATAACCGATGGTATAGGAGCAATGTTGTTATTTGCTTTAAAAAAATTTTAAAATTTACTTGGGTCAGTTTTGATGTTATTGCTAACTTTAGTTATATATGTAGCAAAAGCTTTTTGCATCAAACTTTTTATGGTAGATCCTAATTCTTTAGAAGTATTATAGTCATCATCACAACTTTTGCACCTAAACTTCTTCCAACATCTGTTTTTTTTGTTTTCTTAAATTAATGATCTAAATTATTGATTTTTTTTGTTGCATTATACCTTGTATGGTACAACAGATAATTTTTATTACAAAGATACATAATTTCTAAATATCTTATTCAATATTAAATCAAATTCCGTAACAGCTGAGTTACTATCACTAAAGTTTTCGAAAAAATTAAAATTAGTGCAAGCAAGTTTACTGTATAGAAGAGCAAAATTAGCTTTTTTTAAATTATAAATTCGATCTGCAATAGAAACCGACTCTTGGCTAGACCGATCTTTCAAATAAAATATATTAAATTCAAGAATGGGATGACAGTGGTACAGAGTCAGTGGCTTGATTGACAATAATATTTTGATTTGATATAATAGCATCTTTATCTTCAGCCAAGGGATTAACAAATGCTTAGTCCCAAAATACATACAAAACTTTTTTTTTAACCGACAGAAGTGATAATTATAAGAGAAAATAATTTTTGAGTATCGTACATTCTAAGTATTATATATTAAATTAGCTGACGATTGTCTATAAAACCCATTTTTTTAGATAACAATACGTCGTGCACTAAAAACTGTAAAATGGAAAAAAGCGGTGTTAAAAAAAAGAAAATTAATATACCTTGGCTATTGCTGCAAGAGCTCAAGCTGTAACATTCAATTTAAAGAAGTCAAAAAATGTGTATAAAAAGGCTTAATAACAATATTTGTCGTAAGAATATTTTCAATATACAGCTATAATAATAAGGTATAATTTTTTTAAGAAAAACAGTATATTCGTTATTTTTTTATTTAGCTAGCAAGAAACACTTTGTATACATCAGAATGGGTACATCAGCTTAATCACTTTATATTATGCAATTTTGAATGAAATGTTTCTTTGTTTGTAAGTTCTTTTTATAAAATGATATTGAAGTATTAGGTATTATTTGATTATAGACACGTAAGTATCTGATTATTTATGACGGTCTTTAAATATTGCTTTTACATTTCAATTTCTATTAATAATATATTGTATGTAAACCGATTTTTAGAATAGTATAAGTATTTGTGGATCTGATCTTAATTGCTTCCGGTTGCAAAAAGGAAAGCAAAATACGGTACAAAGATTTATTTTATTATTGAAAACATGCAATCACTTTTCACTTCGACTATTCATTCTAATTGAGAGTTTGTTGTAAGTTTTTTTTTTACAAATAGTGGTATGATACTGCAAAAAAAATACTATTAAATGATAGTTTGCATCACCAATAGACATCATCCATTTGACTGGACATGGACAATTCTTTAGTTGTTTTATTTTATTGGTGAACAATATTTCAGTTATTAGCAGCGTACACTTTACTTTATTTGGTGCCTCATGGAGAAATTGCATTATTTCCTTAACGTTAAGAATTATAAACTGTTTCAGAATATAAATATTCATGATTTTTCTTTTTTAAATATACCGAATATTCACCCTACAGAGAGCTAGTAAAATTGTTAAGAGTCGAATACCCTATATAAAACTGTTAAGTTTTTAGAGTGGTTGATAATGGTTTATGACGGTATTATTTGGTACCTCACCAACATTAAAGATGTCCACGGAAGACTAAGAGCAAATGAGCACTTTGGCTTGCTCGAATGCTCGCCCAACTGTAATGCTAAATATGACCCCCATTAACTACTTGGAAAAGTTAACCGCTTTAGATAGGATTTTAAGCTTGTAAAAATTGTACTGGCTTTTGTTTAGGTTGTCGCACCATACTCCAGTACATTTTAAAATCAGACCAGTTGTTTCAGCAATTAGCTTAAACAAACAAACAAAAACGTTCATATAACATTAACTATCTGCCAGTAAAAGTCTCAAAATTGGTCCTGTCGTTTTGTAAATTAACCCGAAAAAACAAAAATACAGACAAATAGATAGACTTAAATTTTAAACATAGTTTTTTTGCTGCAGATAGTGGATGAATTGTAATAGACATTTAGCAAAAAATTTTATTTTTGCAATACTTGCTTTATTAACGTTCAAATATTTCTTTCATAAGACTTTGTAATTTCCATGGTTATCTATTGTAAATTTGACAGTTAATCATTGTCTTTATGTTAAACATCGTAGTTAAGATTAATGACCTTCTAGAGGAATATCTTCCCGAGTTACTGTTTTTTTTATTCACGCATAAAGTTGCCGTCTATTGTAGAGGAAGTAGAATTATTTTTATTATTATTTATTCCAAGAAATAAATTCCATTTTTTTTTGTTGATTTGAACTATTTTATGGGCTACTTCTGTTTTATTTGCTACTGATTCTACTACATAGCTTTCCGCTACTGTTGACAGCTTCTATTCCCTAGTCTTTTTATGTTGCAGAGCGTCAGCATCACTGTTAAGAAAGAGAGTAGTATTTGCCGGCATTTGGTAAATTTAAATATGTATTTGGCAATTTCACTAGAGTTTCGGCCAAAATATTTTGGCTAGCTGGTTGATTACAGCACTTTTCATTATAAAATCTCAGAAAAAATCTTCTGTGTTTTGCATTTCGTAGTCTTCTTAAACTCACACATTCTATAAATAATTTCAATCATTGAAAGTTTTTATTATCTACAATAAACTCCTTGGTATATGATATTTTGAATCAGAGATTTTTTTTATCTGTAATGTTTTTTATAGTTATTTTACATAACTCATCTTCGCGACATACACCAGCTATATCCATTATGGCCACTACTTTCTTTATAAGATATATATTATCAGGCACTTTAGTAAAAAATTTTTCAATTTCTTCTTCCAATAAGAACGAAACATGTCTAATTTTACAGATGTGGTTTGAATAAATTTGCATTGGTTTCTTAAATTTTATCAGTTAGTGACTGGTCAACAAATATTGATTACTGTGTATATCATTAACATACGTTTGAGACAAAAGGCGCTAACGTGATAACTTGGTTCTAATCAGCAATTTTTGTTTTGTTTTGAATTGTATTTATTATCACTGACATGATTTAGAGTATAAATTATTTGCATTTTTAAACATGTAGAAATATTTATTTTTTTTTTAAATGTTTGATATCTTACCAAAATGAAATAATGTTTCTGTGTAATAACAATTGCTGTTTCTGCTTAGTAAACACCTAATATAAATGTTGCAAAATTTATCCATTTTGAACATTTTTGACCTAATTTGTAAAGCAACAGAAATTTTGATTTAAATTTATAATAACTAAAACCGTAGATAAAACCATATTTTAGAAATTTTGTAGTAGATAGGTGTGATTTAAATATAAATCAATTTATTTAAAAAAATATAAAAATAATAATATATAATAGCAATGAATAAATCAACCAGTCTAGCTCCTTTATTGTAAGCCGTTTGCTAAAAGCTTTTAAAAGTGTTGAATCTGAGACAAACTATGAAGGTAACTAATAAAGACAAAATATCTTCGACGCGGAACCACGATTAGGGTCTTTGCCAATAAACCTGAGAAAATTTCTAAACTTCAATTTTTAGAAAATTAAATATTCTTAGCTGAATATTATTAGAAAACAAAAATTAAAAAAAAATTTTTTTGAGGTAGGTTTTAAAATTAATAGCAAAGTACAAATTAAGAAAATAGACCGGTGAGTTATTGTTCTCAATCACAAAATTCAATGTTTTTATTTGGTTTGTAAAAATGATTTTGATAAGTTACTAATTGAACAGTTCTAATAATTAGTTAATTAACCACTGTTTAAAATTAATTTAAATCTTAAACACTCCAGCAGTTAAGACAACTAAATGTTTAATCATTAAGCTGTATTAAAATCCTGCAATTGTTTATTAAGTAATTAATAATTCAAAGATCAAAATTATTACATCACAGTTTAAATTTTGTAATTATTGTAATTTATCATTTAATTGTAAAAGAACTAAAGTATTTGTCAATCTAGCAAATGCTCTAGCTTTCCTATTTTGCGTATATAGCTCAATTGTTGTAAGTTTCACTCAATAATTGATAATTTAATTAATAAGTAACATCTCCCAATCTTGTCAATCCGATATGTTTTGTAGTTTAATTATTATATCAATCAGATCATTTTGAGTTGCCGCCAGTATTTCAAAAAAATAATATTAATTATTATTCGTTTCATTCAAATTAATTCAATAAAACTATAGACTAGAATTGATACAAACAAACATTGTTGTTAATAATCGCCTCAAACACCCAATATAATTTATTTCAATTAAGTTAATAATTAAAATACTGATTAGCAAAATTCAATAATTAGATTATTAACATTAAAATAAACGTTTTATAAAATAATTTGAAAGCTTAAAAACGGCGGTACGTTGTTCCCTTTTCTGTTGTAGCAGGACAAAATTCTTACAGAGTAAGACCCAATCACAATTATTTCCATTTTCATTACGTAGTAAAAAAAAGTTTTTAAAGTCGAGTGTTCATTCCGGTTTTATATATCAAGACCCTTGCGATTTAATTTCGTGCAAATGTGAAAGATGCGTTTTCGTACAACGCACCAGCGTAATTAACGTTAGAGCGCTAATTACATTATAATTTCTCTATAGAGTAATTTAGAGCTAACCTTGTTACACGTCGCACAACAAAAGTGGTTGACTTTTAATTGCGTCGTGCAGTTTGTTAAAGCAGCTGAGGTTTTTAAGTCTTATCAATTTGTTTCAAACTTAAAAGTTCTAATTTGATTTAAACCCTAATTTACTTACGGCATTCTAATTTAATTATAAAATTTGATAAGTACTTATACGATTTTTATGTAAATATGAGATTCTAATTAGCCAATGGAATTTGACTTTTTTATTTAATTTTACACTGCTTATAAAGCGCTAATAATTTTGTACAATTCTAATCTGTAATTAATTCTTACTCACCCATCAGTATTATTATGTACTCAGTAATTCATTAATGATTTCTCTGATTAGTGATATGAAATTATGAGCATTTGACTTGCAAATAAACAAATTTTATATCAAGCAGAGCTCACTTTTTTTTTAATAAGTTAATTTTTAAAGGTAATAATTCATTTACGATTATTTGGAGATTGGTGAAAAAAGCAATATTAGTTGTTTGTTTCTTTCAGTTTCAGCAACTATCATTAATAGTGAGATTCATATTATTGATATGAAGTTGACACCTTGGTTCCTCTTGTGGCAGTAAGTGGTTGATAGCTCGACAAATGACTTATTAATTATAAGCTTTACCATAGAGGTTGTGATCTTGATTTATTGTTATATATAAAAATAGTTAATGGTGTTACATAATCGTTATTATAATCCTGTTTTATTATAGATTAAAACTAGAAAAGTATTTTTTTTTTCATTGAAGAAACAGGTAAACAACTAGCTCCTAGACTATAAATAATTTATTTGTGTTAGACTCTTTTCCGGAAATTGTCTTGGAAACAACATTTTCCTGCTTATTTACGCGCAGAAAAATTGAGTTTTCCGGACTAGTACTGTAAAAACTTTACAAGACGCAAAATAAAAAAGATACTCTAGTAACTATAGTTGCCAACAAAATTGACAAACTTGATTTTTGTGGAATTTGTAAAAAAAATTCTGAAATTTGTAAATTTCGTCTTTTTTTACGATTTCCGGAAAAATTTAATACAAAACACGTCAGTAAAATCTCTTACTTGACTCGGAGCTTCAAAATACTCGGCACAAAGTGCCTCGTATTTCAATTTAGCTCCTCTTCAATAATGTGACATTTTCCTGACTTTTATGTAAATAACTAAAATTTGATATATGTAAACAGTAATTATTATGTAGTTTTAGTAATGTTTTATCTATACCAGTAATACGATTTTTAAACCTGATAAAGCCGCCATATTCTACAAAACATTGTGTAAATGAAAAATGTGTTCAATTTAAAACACCACAACAAAATTTACAGAAAAAACTGAAAAAATTTCATTACTTTTCTTTTTAATTTACAAAAGTGAACTTGAAATTAAATAATATTTGAAAAAGGATCGATCTCACCTGATTTCCGTTAAAATGTAGTGCCATTTTGAAAATCACATCACGCGATGCTAATCAATCAATAACAATATTTATTTATTATCAAAACAAGCTTTTTAGTAAATTTGACATGTTTTCAATCGATTGCCAAAATTTTTTCATTGATATCAACAACTCGGGCTGTGCCTTGGAAACGTCGATTTCCAAGACAACCGATTGTCTGTCTTCCTGAAAAGCTGAAAAGTTTATTTCTTAGAGAAATTAGCAATTTCAAGCTCGAAATTTTCTTCTCCACACGGTTGGGATTGGCTTCTAGAGATATTAACGCACTTTTAACAATAGGGTTATTGATTTAGGGCGGTGCGAAGAAATGTTTGGGATAACAGTGAGAAGGGATTGGTCCAGGGGTTGGTCTGGATGCTGGGGAGGTTTAGAAGTTTTGGATGCTGTCAGTTGATACATATCTGACGGTAGAGCTGGTTGGTTTTTGTAGTGGTTTTTGAAAAGGTAGGACTAAATGATTTATAAAAATTAAAAAAAATATTTTATAGTATATTTTGCTTTTTATATTTTGCCGTCAAATTAATATTCAGGTAATAAATTCCCTAATTTTACAAGTTTCTTAAAATTTGACAGTTTGTGCTAAAGAACATAAAACAAAAGTTTTTTTTCTGCTGCATAAGCTTAATCACAATTGCGATTCACAATAATGGCTGAATTTATTAATTTCTTTAAAAAATTTTATTTTCAATTTGGCAAATAGGCCATTTTTTCTTTAATTTAAATATTTTTAAATTTAAAACATTACATTCTAAGTTTTTTTTTTAATATTTTGTCAAATAAGCCATTTTATATTATTAATCACAAAAATTATATATTATTTAAAAAGTGACTTTGTAAATGTTTATTTAAAATTATGGAGTTTAAAGGATTGATGTTTGGAGGTGTAACATTTGATGTCTTAAAATTGTAGGAAGACTTACAATATTTTATTATATTAAAGTTTTTTATTTATTACTTTTTTAATTTTTTTAATTTTGCTTATTGTAAATTTTGAAAAAATACGGATTTATAAATGATTATTTCTTACGTATAAAATTCTCTATTTATCGATAATAAATGTTTATTAAAACTTGACGTCATAGTTGGCTATGCCAATAAGTTTCTGTGAACGAACCATAGTTTTTAAAACAATTGTTTCAGCTGTCAAAATAATTGAACTAAACTGTTCAATTTCTTTATTTTTGAATTTAAATGGTTACAAAAATTACTTTTAGCTGCTATAAATTTGTTTAATTAAAGAATTACTCTTTAAATGTAAACTTATAGTACCTAAAGTCAGTTGTTACTATAGTTACGTAAAGCTTTTGTGCAAAAAAATTTTCCATTTTAAGATACCTATTATACTTTTTTTGAAGTATTTACAACAGCTTTTAGCTCATTATTAATAACTTAATAATATTTTTATTTGCATTGTTAATTTAAGAAATAACAATGCTAAGTTACAATTATAGTAAAACACTTTTTTTTTATAATAACGATTATGTAACACCATTAATTTTTTTTTAATATATTACGATGAATTATATATTTAATCAAGTCCACAACCTCTATGCTACAGTTTCTTATATAAAATATTATATATCTGAAGTCATATGGCAAGCTACCAACCACTTTTGGTCGCACCAAGAATAAAATTGTTGTCTTTTTTTCAATAATAATATCTCACTTTTAATGATGGTTGCTGAAACTGAAAGAAACAAACTGAGTTTAATCTGCAAACAATTATTACCATTAAACATTAGTTAAATTTAATCAAAAAAAACTATCTTTGCTTGACATAATATTTGTTTTGTTGTAAGTTGAATGCTCATAGTATTATAACAATAGTCTGAGAAAATATAGATAATAATGCTTTGTGATTCTATTCAATACATAATATTACTGACAAGTAAGTAAGAAGTAATCATAAATTAAAATTTTATAAAAGCATTAATACTTCATAATCAGTGTAGAATTATATAGCAAATTCAAATTCCATTGACCAACTATAATCTCATTAACACATGAAAATCCTATATTATATTGGAATTTTAAAAATGTTTTAGAAACTGAAATTCTATAATCAAATGATTTTTTTTTAAATAAATTGGCATTTACTGAACTACTTTTATTTTTACAAACAATTCAAAGTTTTATTGATAAACTCAATTTTAAGCACTCATTGCTGCTGCTACAACAAACTGCACAACAATTAAAATTAATCTCAAATAATGCACATTTAAAAGTCAACTGTCTTTTCTAAATAGCAAAACGAATACTCAACAAAATGTAAATCACTTTTTAAAGCGATCATAATGCGTAACGTAAATAGCGCTCCAACGCTAATTACGTTAGAGTGTAGTACGTTGAGGCACCTCTACATTCGCATAACTGTTAAATTATCAAACCCTTATATAACTTAGAATTTCCAAAAAAACTCAAATCCTATTATCAAATTAATTTTTGTTTAAGTGAAGTGACAATCTATGAATAACTTTGAGTTTTAAAAATACATTAGGAGTTCACTGATTAATTTAATTTTAAGAACCCACCGCAGATGCTCCAACAAATTGCACGACACAATAAACCACGTTTTACCTTTGCTGTAGACGTGTAAAAAAAAGTTGCTCTAAATCCTTCTGTAAAACAATTATAAAGTAATTAACGGTTCGACTAATTACGCTAGTGCGCTGTACCAAGACGCATTTCTCATGTTCACATGATAGTCTAATCATCAAACCTTTAGATAACGTTATATAAAACAAAGTGTAGCTGATAATTCTCTTGTTTTTGATTAAAATTGTGTTTATCCAATTACAGAGAAAAAAATATAAAACAACAACTGCTTCAGTCGACCAGTTTTGCTAATACTTTATTTTAGCATCTTCAGGACTACAAAAATTATATAAAAACACAGTTATATAAAACCTAAACACTTGGGCTCCTATGCCTCATTTTGCTACGTAATAGAAACTGTTGTTATATGTCTACGGTATGATTAGGTGTATTCTGCCAGAACAGAATACTCTGTAGAAATTTTATCCTGCTACAACAGAACAGAGAACAACGTACCGTCGTTTGCAGGCTTTAAAATTATTTCATTAAACTTAAAAAAAAAATTATTTTTTTGTGTTTAAGCTGATTAACAACAATATTTGTTTGTACTAATTCTAGTCTACTAAAGAGTAGTCTCCTTGAATTAATTTAAACTGAATTAATAAGTGATCTAATAGATATAATAATTTATCTAGAATAAATATCGGCTTGACAAATTATTAATTATTAAGTTAAACTTACAACAATTAATAAATTTTACCAATTAGTACTTTAATTAGTTACTTAATTAAAATAATTTATTTTTTGTGTTTAAGCTGATTGACAACAATATTTGTTTGTACTAATTCTAGTCTACTAAAGAGTAGTCTCCTTAAATTAATTTAAACTGAATTAATAAGTGATCTAATTAATATAATAATTTATCTAGAAAAAATATCGGTTTGACGAATTATTAATTATTAAGTTAAACTTACAACCATTAATAAATTTTACCAATTAGTACTTTAATTAGTTACTTAATTCAAATAATTTATTTTTTGTGTTTAAGCTGATTGACAACAATATTTGTTTGTACTAATTCTAGTCTAGTAAAAAGTAGTCTCCTTAAATTAAATTAAACTGAATTAATAAGTGATCTAATTAATATAATAATTGACAAATTATTAATTATTAAGTTAAACTTACACCAATGGAGCTATACGCTAATTAGGATTTTTTAGATATAGTAATACTTTAGTTATTAATAATACTTGAAATGTATGATAAATTATGGTAATTAAAAAAATTAAACTATGATTTAATTATTTAGATTTTTTAATTATCAATTAGTTAATGAACTCCTCAACTGACGATACAAGATGTAAATTATTATTGGTAAATAGACAAAACAACATAATAATGAAACTTTCATATACAAATCAAGTAGTAATATTCTAATTCATAATTTAAATAACTTTGATTGGAAGCATATATTTTATTTCAATTGCATAATATTAAATTACAAAATATTAATACAGCATAATGATTAAAGATTTATTTCCTTGATTACACTATGTTAATTTGAACACTGCACTCGAACACTTATTTTTCACTAACTTACCAAATAAACTTGGTCTATATTTTAAAGCTATATTTATTACTTATTTCATTCCCTACCTCAAAAGAAAAGTGCCTGATATTTTCTTTTAATTTTATTTTCTAAAAATATGCAGCTAAAAAAGTTATTTTCTAAGAATTGAAGTTTAAAAATTCTCTGAGGTTTATTGTCGATTACCTTAAGTGTGGTTCTCAAAAAATTGTTATAATCTGTTCACAATTGGTACACACAAAAGAATAAACACAATATGAACAAAAAATTTCCTGCTTATTTTTTGAAACCAGTTATATTGTTTGGGAGTTGTTAGTTGTCAGATTGTGTAATACACAAGAAATTAGTCAATTATTATAAGTTTCTAATTTTATACTCGTTGAGTAAGCAATTGAATATTCACCCTTCATCACCAAAATGTAACAATTTCTCGCCTTTATTGAACACAAAAACCATGCGATTGTAATCAAATTAAACTGTTGTTTATATGATTGATAATCGCATAATTCAAGGGTGATAACTAAAGCCACGTGTCTCCCCGAAGATTGAAAATACACTCTTGGGATTTTTCCAGACAACCCTTATTGGTTCTATTAATAACTCTCTTAACTTATTAGAAAAACAACACTTTCGCCATTTTTGCAATAACGTTTTATTTAATAGGATCTTTTGATTAGATCTACAATAATATAAATCAGCGTAAAGTTTCCAATGTATAAATGAATTATCATCCAAGAAATTAAATGAGGCAAGTTTAAATAAAAATAAAGTTAGACTTTAAAAAAATTTTAAAAAATAAATGAAAAATAAAATTAAAATAATTGAATTTGATAAATTATATAAAAAAATATTATAATTACAATTGTTGTTTTATTACAGTTTTTGTGAATAAAGATATTGCTGTATATTTATCTATATTTATAACTTTCAGCAAATTATCAAGTGATTCGTTATTCAATTTCAAATTGTTATTGAAATTCGATAAATTTAAGTGTATAGTAAGAACGTTTGGCAGTAAATTTTGTTGCACTAATCCATCAGAAAGTTTAACACTTGAAACCACAGTCATAAGTTAAAGAACACCTATTCAAGGTAGTACTTAATTAGTTCTATTTATAAACTCAAGACACGCAACACTTTGGCTTGCAAATATTTCTTTCTTTTGATGGCTTGTCCCTCTGATTATGAGCAATAAAATTTACTGCCAGGTGTATCTCAAACGTTCCTACTATAGTTAAGATAGCTTCAGTGACTAAAGAAAGCTAATTTAAGTGTTAAAAACTGAATTAAAATATTAACTAGTTTGATAATTAATTTATTAAATTAATTAATTAAGAATGATTTACTAAGATATTTAAAACGGCAAAATCAGACAATATACGACTTTAAAATAAAATCTTTAAATTTACAATTTTAGACAAGTTTTTTTTATCATTATACTTATTTATGGAATAATATTCTTTTTTAAACTTTAAAAAAAGTTTTTAAATACACAGTAGGAAATACTAAATCACTTATCTATCATTAAAAAATAAAATATTTTGATCACATCGAAGAATATAAATTAATATAATTATATAATTAATCTATTATTTTTTAGATAATTTATTAAAATAAGATTATTTTAACATACGTCAAAAAAAATTATGAAAATTGGGGAAAATCA
This sequence comes from Lagria hirta, assembly GCA_947359425.1. Classification (NCBI taxonomy): domain Eukaryota; kingdom Metazoa; phylum Arthropoda; class Insecta; order Coleoptera; family Tenebrionidae; genus Lagria; species Lagria hirta. Next base: position 9,607,967 of record OX375801.1, on the reverse strand, counting down.
AACAATTGATGATGAGCAATGGATTTAAATGGACCTATGACATAAATTTTGTCTCAATTTTTTATTATATTATTTATAATTCTAATACGAAAATGGCTAAATATTCGTTGCTTTCGTTGGCCATTAGGAATCTTTGGCATTTAAAAATGGTAAAAATGTTACCTTTAGTTATTTCAAATATGGGTGTTGTACCCATCTCATTAAGTAAAAATCTCAAAATTTTAGGTTTGGATTTAAAAATCCGCGCGGAAATTCAGAAAGCAGCATTATTAGGTTCATGTCATATTGTTCGAATTTCAAATGTTATATCCGACAATTATAATAATATGATCTCAGATGCGTGGGGAGATAGTAATTTAGCTTGATTTTTCAAAAAACAATTTTATGTTTTCTGTTTGGCTTAAAACACAATTTGTGGATTTTGTTGTTCTTTTAATTCTTAAATTGGTTTTTCAACTAATTGAAAATTAAAAACTTGTTTTTCAAAAATTTTTATATTATTGAAAAAATACTTTTGTCAACATTATCATTACTTGTCAAAAACCGTAATAATTTTTGAATACAGCAAAATTGCTGTGTCTCCGGGACAGGAAGGGTTGAACATTATAGTGACAACATTTTAATTGGATGCAAAATTCTTTGAAGCAGGCCAAGTTGTGCAGCCCAGCTCCTGGTTGATGTTTCTTCATGTTCCCAAATACTTTCCTATACCTGTTAAATATTGTCATTTGTGTGCACTGTTTCTTATCTGCTGGTACCAAAAAGGCTTCTTACTGACTCGTGTTGCAACCGGACAATAAGTCAAAACAATAGACCGTTGATTTGTGTAAAAACATTTAACAATTTTAGAACGTTGTTAAATTGTGTACTGTTTACTGTTTTATTTAAAGTGTATCAAGTTCTCTTTACAAAATAAAGCAAAAAATTAAACAAAAAATATTAAAAATTCTCAAGAATTTAAACCCTTTCGGTAATTTTAGGCCACTCTGTAATTAATAATGTCTAAATATTTGCAATATCTGATCAGTTATTGTTAAAGAGGGTTTCAGTCAAAAAAAAAACAACAATTTACAAATTTAATCTAAAGATTAATAAAAAATAAATTTTGATAAAATACAATTTTAAAAATTTTGTGTACAAAAATAATACTTACAGTAAAAATAACAAACAGTTTATTATATTATTATTATATTATATTATATTATATTATATTATATTATATTATATTATATTATATTATATTATATTATATTATATTATATTATATTATATTATATTATATTATATTATATTATATTATATTATATTATATTATATTATATTATATTATATTATATTATATTATATTATATTATATTATATTATATTATTATATTATATTATATTATATTATATTATATTATATTATATTATATTATATTATATTTTATATTATATTATATTATATTATATTATATTATATTATATTATATTATATTATATTATATTATATTATATTATATTATATTATATTATATTATATTATATTATATTATATTATATTATGTTATATTATATTATATTATATTATATTATATTATATTATATTATATTATATTATGTTATATCATATTATATTCTATTCTATCATAAATTGTTTGCTTTGACAATTGTACATAGACACTGGATTGGTTTTTTGCTCCACTAAGTAAACGCTTGGATACAGTAATCTTATTGCCTTCTTACGATTTATTGCTACCAAATCAGCAGTAGTTTGTCAGCATGGTAGCTGCCGAACGACGGAAACAATGCCCCGTGTAAATTTTTGAATTTGGTAGCTTTAGAAAATTGATAATCTACTTGGGAATCTTATAATATAATGTTGATTTCAACTAGTTGACTAATGTACTCTTTCTGTTGCTAGTTGACAAAAAAAACTTATTGTGAGGGATGTTTTTGGGGTGCAAAACGATGTACTTTCTCACAATTTTCCAAAAACTCCTTCTACATTTTTTGTCAGTAATAAATACTAAACAACCTACTCTGCTTGGTTTTAGTGTCAAATAATGAAACGACTATCACCGATTTTCTGTCGGCCACAGTTGACGACATAAATTGCAATACCTTGCAATTCTAAACACAAATATACCCCAGCAATAATAATTGTTATTTTAAAAGTTTAACCTTCATAAAGGTTCTAAGGTTTTGGACTTTTTAGCTTTGTATCCTCCGCTTAGATTTTTCAGTAAACTTGCCAAGTTTGTGCAGATTTTATAAAATGACGTAATATTATAAAATCATTCACCAATAACATATGCTTCAACTTCGAATACACGACCATAATGACGATGGCTTCACTTTCTTCGACTTTTGAAAAGCACTTTTTTACACACACTATTGATATTTTTGAAGCTTTTCTACTTTTAAAACTTGGTATTTTTTCTATCCTAAATCATCCTAAATTTTTCGGCCAACACTGCACCTTCTACATCTGATAAGCAGTTTTTCTTCTTCTGTTGTACATTTCGTATTCGCTTCGAAAAAAAGCCAGAATAAAAAATTTGTTACAATTTTTGTGCCAAAAATTGTAATAGTTTATAAAATTTTATTCTTTCTTTGAGCCTAGAGTACTGCTATAAAAAATAATAGGTTACGTACAACGATAAAATTTCTTAATCTTTTCGAGCGTAATTAGCGTTGAGACAAAAAATAGCGTTTAGTAATAATAATAAAAATTATAATGTAAAGTTATCACAAATATCAAACAAGATAATAATTTTGTAAAACTTGGGTTAAACTAGATAATAATTTTTTATTAACAATTAAATACAAAACACTACACAGGAAATTTTTTAAAACCGAATTATAAGGGATATGAAAAATAGCTGTTATTTTTATGGATCAAGAAAGGTCAACTTTCTCCAGAGACTGAAAGTTTTGTTTTTGCTATTCAGGATTAGAAAAATTAACACAAGATTTGAATCAAGAGATGAATGAAACTGAATTATTTTTTGCTTAATTTCACCGAATTTTTGTGCTTTTTTTCTAATAATCCGACTAAAAAGCTGAAAAAAAAACGTTATATTTGTTAAAGCATTTGCTTTATTTTTATGGATTTGAATTCAGCGGAGTCTAGATGTCAATTGCTTACCTAATTTTAAACTGTTAATACTAATATGATTGCTATTAAAAGCATGCGCTGCTATACTCGACTTGTCCAATCTGCCGTATTTTAAGTGAGCTACCTGCTCTTTGTATTTGGTTTAAACTGATCTACGCGTTTATCCTATATAACATTTGCTACAGCTATTACATTCTACGCGATAAATTCCAGACTTTTTTAGAAATGCTGTTTTGTCGTTTGGACCTCCTAACAATTTTTTTAATGTTGATCCTAACTGATAAACCGCTCTAAATTTAAATATAAGGTCCGTTGGATATCGTAGGCACAAAGGTATTAATATTAAAATAAATTTTAAGTCTTGTTTAGAAAGTTATGCAATTTGTTTCAACTTTTGTTTATTTATAATTTTATTAACTATTTTTTCATTATATTCATTAATATTAGCAACATTTTTAATTCATGTTTTTTCTTTATTAAAATTAATTTGACTTAATGGAAAGGTAAATACTATATTTAATACTAGCTGACCCGGCGAACTTCGTACCGCCTTAGCGTGAATTTGATGCACTACTTTATTTTGTATAGCTGACCTATCTTATGTATGCGTACCTATTCAATTTGAACTGGAATCTATAATATCCTCCATATAAAAATGAATACCTATTTCCCTGGTCTCGTCATACCCGAGAAGGACTTTACTAATTTTATTAAATATTGCCCCCTCAGTGCCCCCTCCATCCCGCCCGCTGCGATGCCCGGCGCGCTTTTCAGACTGCATCGCAAACAACGGCCACGGCGCTATGGCGGTTTTGTTTACTGTTTGAATTTTTTAATTCGTAATATCTTTTGAATGGAAAGTCCAATTTAAATAATTTAAAAACTATTTTATAGGTAGTTAAATGGTCTTGACCATAAAATAATTTATTTGGATAAGAATTAATATAAACACATAAATAGCATGGTTTGAATTTGGTTAGCATTTTCATTAATGTTTAAAATAAAAAAAGTTGTTGTAGTAACATAACTACAATAGTTGGACATATTGCTACCGCGAAGTTTTTTGTAAACATTATGATGTTCTTCAATATTGTTGTACATTATTTTGTTCTATCGCTAATAGTTTCGGCAGCGCATTCGACGAAAGACATTTTAAGACTCATTTTTCTACACCTTCGGTTACATTGTTCAAATTTTACCAAGGATTCCTAATGTTTTTCAAAATGAAATGTAGACTATGTCAAATTGGAATAATGTAACATTCTATTGGTAAAAGAATTTTTTAAATCGGCTCAGTACTTTTTGAGCCTATTCATTACAAACATACAAACATACAAATCTTTCCTCTTTATAATATTATATTATAATATTATAGTGTAGAAAAAACTTATACTTGCTATGCTATGTTGAAAACAATGATTTGTGACATTATGTATGTATCTTAAAGTGCTTATTTTTTTTCTAAAAATTTTTAATTTAAATTATCTGTTGTTTTTAATTACGTCCACTTCTAAAAAACAATAAATTTTTATTAATCTCTTCTTCATAAGTGAATTTTATCAAAGAAAAATTATTATTTAAATTATGAGTAGATAGATAATCTATTTCAAACGAACCTTATTAAAAAATTTCTTAAAACTCATAACCCAAAATGATCCGCAAAGTTAAAAACTCTCTAAACACATGCAGATATAATATTTTCAAATAGTTAGTAGATGACTTTAAAAATTCAAATACTTATGTCTTTAGAAATTTTTTCTGTAAAAAAGTCAAAAAACAAAATTAAACCCAATCTAATTAGTGAATTTATAACATTTACAAAACTATGCGTTAAACAATATATTTTTTAATGTAACAATAATTTTTACAAACGAAATGAAGGAGGCAGCAGGGGTCAATGTATAATGTCATTTCTAGTTCTGAGATATTAATTTGAAAATAATCAAAAAGCAGTTTTTAATATTTTTCTACAATGTGGCTAAAGTACGCAGACAACGTCTTTGCAGTTTTTAATACTTTTGAAAACCAACAAATTTTGTGCCAAATTTAAATAATTGTTTTCCATTAATAAAATTCACATGTAAAGAGGAAATTGATAACAAATTATTTTTTAAAATGTAAACGTAATTGATAAAACAATGGGCGATTTAGAATTTAATATATTTAGAAAATAAACAAACTCTTATTTACATACCTAATGACTCAATCATTGTTTTCAACATAAACTAGCAAATTTCAGCTTTTTAGTAAGCAAATTGTTTAACTTTTTTTTAAGGCAAAAGGCATTTATCAAAAAAGTTGCTAAATATTATTAGATACAATAAAGAAATAGTAAATAAAATTTTAAACAAACGAAAAATAAGAATAATTCAAACTATTGAGTATTCAACATTTTTTAAAAAACTTATTTTTTTTTATTATTTTAACAAAGTTTAAAAATATTTTTTACAGAAATCGTCTTGGAAACAACATTTTCCTGCTTATTTACGCGCAGGAAAATTGAGTTTTCCGGACTAGTACTGTAAAAACTTTACAAGACGCAAAATAAAAAAGATACTCTAGTAACTATAGTTGCCAACAAAATTGACAAACTTGGTTTTTTTGGAATTTGTCAAAAAAAATTCGAAAATTTGTAAATTTCGTCTTTTTTACGATTTCCGGAAAAATTTAATACAAAACACGTCAGTATAATCTCTTACTTGACTCGGAGCTTTAAAATACTCGGCAAAAAGTGCCTCGTATTTCAATTTAGCTCTTCTTCAGTAGTGTGAAATTTTCCTGACTTTTATGTAAACAACTATTAGCTATTTTAAAACAAATTTAAAAAGTTTTAAATTGTTAGAATTTTTAAATAAACATATTTAAAAATGCTTGAAATATTTTCTAAAGATTAGTTGTGTTTTAAAAAATTTAAAAAAAAATTGAAAATAATCTAAAATTCTCATTGAAAATTTTTAAAACAGTTTTAAAACATTTGAATATTATTCAAAAATATTTTAAAAATGGCTAAAATTATAAAAAAATTTGAGTTATTAAAACTTTTTCAAAAAAAATTTAAAATTGATTTAAGTTTTATTAAAACATTTGTTCAATTTTTTTTAAATATATTTGATTCCAAAAATTATCTGAAAATTATTCAAATTAATATTAGACAATTTCTTAAAAAACTTGTAATTTTTTTATAATTATTATAAATATTAAAAAAAACTGTTTTAAAGCAAATTTAAATTTAAAATAATTAAATAATTTAATTAAAATAAAATTAAAATAATTAAAATTAAAAAAATTTAAAAAATTTAACAATTACATATTTAAAAATATTTTTAAAAATGCTTAGGTCAAACATATATATTTTATTCTTATAAAAATTATGTGAAAATAATTCAAATTATTATTAGACATTTTAATTTTTCATCATGTCAACCTTTTAATTTTTTTTAAATTATTATAATAATTTTTAGAAGTTCAAAAAATTCTTTTAGTTGTTTTAAAACAAACTTAAATCATTTTTAAAAGTTTCTCTCAAATCTTAAAAATTTAATAGTTTTTTAAAATTTTTCAAAAATATAATGTGAAATTTTTTGATTTTTTTTTAATTATTATATATTATATTTCAAATTTACTAATAAATTTTTAAATTATTTTAAAAACAATGGTTAGGTTTTGAAAATAAATTTAAAAATGTGACACATTTTTTATACCTAGATTTATAAAAAAAAATTCTTGTCTTTTAAAAAATATATAAAATTATCAAAAATAATCTAAAACTCTTATTAAAAATTTATAAAACAAACTTAAAACATTTAAAAATTATTTACAAACGTTTTAAAAAATATATGGGCTTATAAAATTATTGTAAAAAAATTCAAAAACTTTTTTAAAAAAATTTTAAAATCTAAAGCAGATTTAAATCTTTTTAAAACTATGTTTCAATTTTTCTAAAACATTTTAAAATATTGTAAAAATTGGCTGGAAATAATTCAAATCATTATTAGACATATCATATTGTTAAAAACCTTTTTAATTCTTTTTAAATTATTATAAATAATTTAAAAAAAAAATTAAAAACTGTTTTAAAACTGAAAAATCATTTTAAATTTATCTAAGAGCCCCTTATCTCCGTGCTCACAACCATTCGCTTTCTTTCTTTCACTTACCTTACACTTATTACAGCTCAAAAAGTTATTTCTTCTATTCTTAATATTCTCTTTTTTCTTCTACTTCTGTTTTTTCCAGTTTTTCGTTTGTCTTTTGTATATTCTTATTTTGTTTGTTAATTATTTGTTTGCCTCTTTCTCTTTATTTATATTCTTCCTCATTTAGCTTTGGGTTTTTATTAATTTTATTGTGCTTTGTTTTTTTTCTTTGCTTTTTGTTCTGCCCATGTTCACCTGTATTTCTTTTTTTTCATGTAAACTTCTTCTGTTTTATTTATTTCTTTCAATGCTTTGTTAGCTTCTTTTTTCTCTTTTTTGCATTATCAATTCCACCATTTATTGTTCTTTTATTCACATTTTTTTTAGCATCGCTTTCTTTACCTTTATTTCTAGTTCTTTCACCATATGTCTTACATTTTCTTCTACAAATTCTTCTGTCAACTGTTTTCTATATGCTACTTTTGATTTTTTGATTCATTTTTTTATTGTTGTCTTGATTATTTATTTATTTTGTTATTATTATAAACGCGGTTTATAGTAATACTGATGGTAAACATAGTAATTTTGGCATTGAAAGCGATGAAGATTCGCTCTATATTGTATTTTTTTTTGCATTATTTATTTTGTATACAACCTATCAATATGTTTAATTGTAGGTATATAAAACCTCATTAAAATAATTGAAAATGAAATCTATATAATTCGAAATGTGCGTATTTATTACCTGATTAGACCAAACAGCAATTCCAGGTCAAGACGGCTCTGCTGTACAGCTTTAGGGTCGACTGGTTGAATTTTTATTTATGACGGATTCAGGTCAAATCAGGTTCATGTTTCCAATAAGTTTAGGTCAAATCATGTTTAGAACTCAAATTAGTTGAGATCAAGTCCGGTTTGTGGCTCAAATATGATGAGGTTAGGTCAGGTTTGGGCCTCAAGTTACTTCAGATCAAAAAATAGCATTTTGCCTAAAAATTCGAGTTTTACTAATTGAACAATGATGTACACCTATCTTACAATAATAATTTTATATACTTTAAAACTGTTCTACTTTGTCTAAGGTTATTGTTTATAATAATTTTTGTTACAAACTCTAATTATATTGCAAAAATCTTTAAATAAAAGTCTTATTATAGTAATCTGGGCCTTACGGCATGCCCGCATCAGGGTCCTCTTATTAGAGTTTAAAAAGACGGCAAATTTTTTTTATGTTAAATAATTGTTGCGGGGTATCTAGATAATTTTTAATATTTTTTCAAATAAGCAAGAATTAAATTTATTTCAATACCCTTTGAACCTAAGATAACCAACGAACTTTATATTGTGTTTAAACATTTGGGATTTAAAGCGGTTTATCGCTCAGCATCAAAATATTAAAAAATTTGTTAGAAGGTCCAAAAATCATTTCTAGAAAAGTTTGGAATTTATCGCATAGAGTGAAACAACTGTGACAAATATTATATAGAGCAAAACTGTAGATCAGCTGAAACTAGATCGAAAAGCACTTAGCTCACTTAAATTACGGTAAATTAAACAAGTCGAGTATAGCAGAACACGCCTTTAAGAGCAATCATCATATGAGTATTAACAGTTCAAAATTAGTCAAGCAAATAAATAACTATAGACATCTAAACGACGCTGAATTTTTTGAAATCTAAGAAAAATTCACAAAAATTCTCTAAACAATGTAAAATTAAGCAAATAATAATTCAGTTTTCTTTATGGTCAAAAGGGCTTTTGAGATCTAATAAACAAACTTTTTAGCAAGCGGTAAACCTAGCCATTATAAATTTTTTTAAAAAAATTAAAAATATTAATATATAGTGTATATTATATAAACATAAGCTTGCTAAGATTAATTTTTTTTTAGTTAAAAAAATTAAGGATATACAAGTTTGGAGTTGCTCTTCGTCGACTGAAGATGCCATGACGACCAACATAGAGAGCCGAGAGGTTCTGCAGATCATCACATCGTGCAATAACGTCTCGGGTCCCCGCAAACGGTAAATAAATAATAAATGTCAAAATACATTCATATCCAATAAACACCATAATTTATTGCATATAGGCAAGCTTTTAGGTTATGAATATTGATTGATTGCAGGGAGAAAAGCAACGAGATGGGGACCTTAACTCGGGAGGAGAGACGACGAAGACGTAGAGCCACACAAAAATATAGAACAGCTCATGCAACGAGAGAAAGAATAAGGGTGGAAGCGTTCAATGTTGCTTTTGCAGAACTTAGAAAATTATTACCGACTCTACCACCTGATAAGAAATTATCAAAAATTGAAATTTTGCGATTAGCTATTTGTTATATTGCTTATTTGAATCATGTTTTGGACGCGTGAATTTTAATTCAAACTCAAACATTAACAAAATAAGCAATATTTTAACCAAATCAAATATTGTTTTACATTTTTTTTTTTTTGAGATTTAACATAAAGTTCAGTATAAGAATGGATAGCTAAGACTGCCAGGTTTAAAAAAGTTCTGCAAAAAATAATTTAGATTTATAGTCAAATTACTTTAAAGATTCTTTAAAAACAGAATAGTTTAAAGCTATTTGGGTAGTTTTTCAAATACATACTGATATAAATGTATTCAGAAATCCGTTTTTACAGGCGTTTACAAAATATTCAAAATTACATTTAATTATTTTCACAAACAATCAAAAAATGTCAAAAAGTATAGCATGTCGTTTTACAAAATATTTTTAAATAAAATGGCAATTTTTGAAAATATAACAAACTTTATAAGTAGATTTTATTTATGTATCAACATAACAAAAATGCGTTCCGGCATAGTATACTGCGTTAGATCAACGAAAAGCTTGTAAAAATTGTACGAGCTTAATACGGTATATAAAACTGTTATCTTTTTGAAGTAGTTGATAGTGGTTTATGACTGTATTATTCAGTACCTCACCGAAGATTAAAGCTGTCCAAACAAGGCGACAATTGATTGCACAAACAGAGCTTGCTCGGACAGCTGTAATGTTGAACAAGATTGTCATAAACTATCTAGAAAAGTTAATAGTTTATGTAAGGTTATGAAATCTAAACATTTAAATTACAATGTTTACGCTTATATAAAAGCGTGATATTTATAGAATACTGTCCTTACGATGTGAAGCACGTTGGCTTGACATAATTATAAAAATAAACAATTTTACAACACTGCCTGATAAAACCTTACAAGCTGTATAAGTCTATAAATTTAAATTATTGTTTGCAGAGCTACAGATACACTATAATTACAGACCTATTACTATGTATTTGCTTCTTCAAGCTCAGTGGCTGTAAAAGTATCACTTGTATCTATGCACAAAAAAAAACCTCAGTATATAATTTTGCGCCAAAAAAATTCTGTTTTGCTAATAACAAATACATTAAATAAGTTATCACTACTAATCAAATGTTGCTATTGAATTAATTTATTTAAAAAAGTTTTTCTAGTCAGAAACATTATTTTGTATATTTATTACTGTATATTTATTGTAAAATATTTTTCAATGTTGCATCAAAGTTTTAAAATGTGTGTATCTATTTTCTAAGTGTAATTAAATAAAAATTGTTTATAAATTGTTTATTATTAAATAAAAATATATATATAAGCGCACTAAGTTTAATGGACAAAAGCACAAAAGAGACGTCATCTATTTATACAAAAATATTTACACTAGCCAAAATAATATGTCCTGCGTTTAAAATTTTTGTCCACCCTGCAAGATTTTTTCTTATGCCAAAGTAAGTTAATATTTCACAAAGATAATTTCATTGGTGGCATTATAATATAATAATTCAAAAAACCCATTAATAGAACCATCTGACCTGCCCTAACACAAATGATGGCACAATGGCAAAATGGACAGTGATAAGCGAATCAAAAACAGTTGACTTATGACTGAAGGTCACAGAACTTTTGTTTTCCTTTTGATTTAGTTGGGGTTTTGGGCGCCATCTATTGCATTTAAAGCTGTCAAATGAGAAATGAAGATGCAATTCATTGGTCTTGCATTGATCTCCGGTAACAAATTATCATAACTTATCTAACCTGTTAGCTACTTAAGGTTATATTGAAAAACTCAATTTTTTAAATTTGTAGAAATTGGATTTATAACAGAAAAAACCACACTGCTTGCTGATTGTATTACTATTTGTTAGAAAACCACAACAAGAAAGCTATAAAATTAATAACATTACGTATGACGCTATTATCCTGTAAAAAGTTTATCAAAATTATTTTATAAAAGAGCTACTACTTAGCGAAATAAAAGTTCATTGCCCGTTCTAAGAGATTTAAAAATAATTTTATTGACAAACAGTCAGTTGTCAGTAATCAAATTTTTAAAAATAAAAAAAAAATCAATAAGGGATGAAAAGCTTGTCTCTGAGCATTTTATGAAAGTGTAATGTATTCTGCAAATCCTATAGACAGCGCTGTTCTGTTCTTATAAGAAATTTCGTCTAAAATTTTTTCAAATTTTTTTTTATCTTAGTTTAGGCAACTATAGGTTAAGACAACATATCTAACAAAAGCTTCTCACGTGAAGATCGAGAAAGCATCCACATTAATCCATAAAGCTAAAAGTCATTACTAATGACAGTTCCGTAAATATCCACGAAATTTTAATAACAAATAAATTCTTAAAACAAAAAAGAGAAATCGGTGATCGGTTAACCAAGTTATCACATTATCGCCTTTTGAATCAAACGCATATCTAAAACATAAAATATCCCATATTTGATTGCCACCAAATTATTAAAAACAAGATTTGTAAGCTCAGACATGTTTTATTCTTATTAGAACTTTTCAAGTCTTCAGTGAAACCCAACAATTTCTTGTTTGAACAAATTCGCTATGACGAATAAGTTCTATATTGACGAAAGAGCCTATTACTTTTGTAAAATGCAAAATGTAATTTATTTTCACTTTTAGTAATTTTAAAACGTAGAAAAATCTAATAAATTTTTTAAGAATTATTAAAAAATTCTTACAAATTTGTTGAAAATTCTAAAAAATTCTAAAAAAATTTTAAAATTATTTGAAAAAATAATAAAAATTTTAGTATATATTTAAAAAAAGTTAAAATAAAATTTAAAGACTTTTAAAAATTTTAAAATTGAAAATTATGGAAAATAATCTTTATTTCTTATTAAAAAACTTTTAAACCATTTCAAAACATTAAAATATTTTTTCTAACTAGTTTATAGTAATTTATTTTCACTTACAACAAAAACAAAAACTAAATTAAAAAAAATCATTATCAAAGATAAATCATTAAACTTATATTATTATAAGCATCAATAAACAGTTTTTAATATTAATAGGCATTCATTATAAAACAGTAACAGATAGTAGTAATAAACGCTACTAGACAACAATAAAAAAATTATCAAACTAATAAAAAAATTATAAAATTAGGACAACCGTGAAAGGAATAAACAATATTAAAAATTGAACAATACTTTGTTTTTGATGACCATTATTTTTAATTTTTCATTCATCCAATCATGAATAGTTTCAAAAGATACTTTTCCAATTATTAGTAAAATTAGTCCTAAAAATTACCTCGATGATGATGCATCTATGGTTTCAAGACATTCACTTCATAAACATCCCTCTTCTTCAAGTTTAAAAAAAAAAACAGATTTTTTGACTAACTTTATATAGTTAGTTTGATAATTTTAAGTAATTATTAATTATAATAATATCTACAGTAAGTTCGCAGATAGAGTTTTAAAAAACAAAAATTTTTATTTTGCATTTTATAAGAAAAAGGTATTCTTGATAAAAGTTCTTGCATGTCCATAAACGGCATGGTAATTGTGAACAGAACTTTTGTAAATAAATTTTAATTGATAACCAATAACTTTTCTACTCAATCAATCCATCGTCATTTTCAACGCATAATTTTAATTTCTTATAACTGCTTCAAATTTCTTTCAGAGTTAAAGAAGTCACAACGTCTTTAATCCTCTCCTATAAATTCTCTAGGTTCGAAAAAAGATTATTTGCAAAAACAATTTGTTTTAAACAGATTCAAAGATAAAAATCAACCATAGTCAAATCAGGGCTTCTTAGTGGCCATAGCGCGAGACCATTTTGGCCTATCCAATTCTGTTCAAATTGCTGATTTAACCATTCCATAATGGGCCGGACTTTGCGAGGTAATTAATCGGTAAATCGTCAAACCTCTCGTAAAGAACATTTTGCATCATATCCAAGTACGTATGCTGATTGACAGTATTTTCAAAAAAATATGGCCCAATGATACTAATAATTAATAATCGAGCTAAAAACCTTGATTATATTATTAGTGATGATGAAATTGTTTCAGATAAAAAATTAATTGCTGATAGTTTTGTTGACTTTTTTACTAATGTTGGTAAAAATCTGGCGAGTAGGCAAGGTAACAATGATAAAATGAATTTTGAAAAAACTGTTGAATATAATTGTAATAGTATATTTTTATTACCTACTAATAAATTTGAAATAGAAAAAGTTATCCATGAAATGAAAGACAAAGCTGGAGGCGTTGACAATATTCATAGCAAGATACTAAAATGTATAGTCAAAGATATTAGTCTGCTTTTAGAATAAATCTTTAATGACTGCATAAGCAGAGCCATCTGACCCACTGCTTTGAAAAAAGCTAATATTATTCCTATCTACAAGTCTGGTAACGCCCATCTGGCTACCAATTACAGACCTATCTCTTTGATTTCTAACTTAGCTAAAATCTTTGAAAAAATCATATATGTTAGATTATATAATTTTTGTATTTGTAATAACTTGATCGCAAACAATCAATATGATTTCTTTAAGAATAGAGGTACTGATGATGCCTTAGCTTTTACCTCTAACTTTATTTACAATAATTTGAATAAAAACCTAGCTACCGTGTTAGTTTTCTTGGATCTTGCTAAAGCTTTTGACACAGTGAACTATAAAATTCTTCTAATAAATAAACTGTGGCGTAAGGGAATAAGAGGTCTTCCTGATAAATTGATTGATAATTATTTATCGAATAGAGAGCAAATGTGTCAAAATAAATAATTGTACTAGTAATTTTAGATCCGTGAAGATTGGAGTTCCTCAAGGGACTATTTTGGGACCACTTCTTTTCATCTTGTATATTGATGATATATTTAATATTGTACTAGCGAATGCACTAGTTTCTCATGCAGATCATACTGCAGTCCTGTGCAGTAGAAGTAGTTGGCAAGTAGTTCATAATTGTCTGACTGAATGGTTAAAAAAATTAGATACGTGGTTAAAAGGCAATCAGCTTACGCTCAATGTTGATAAGTCTACATACATTACTTTCGGAAGCTACATTGATAGTGTTCCCACTAATTTTCATTTGTTTATTATTAAAACTGAAAAGAGTAGAAAGCTGTAAATATTTAGAGGTAGTGTATAACTGTCATATGAAATAGAACAAGCATGTAACTGAGCTGATTAAAAAAGTCAAGTATTACAAATTTTTATTCTATAAATTAAGAAATTGGCTACACCCATCTATACTGAAAACCATATATCATGGTCTTTTGGAAAGTGTTATAAACTATGGAATCATTGCTTGGGGTGGTGCATATGATAATACGATGAAACCTATTGTAAATTTGCAGAATAAATTGTAAACTAAATGAAAATAGAAAATGAAATGTTAGTACCTTTAAAAATCCACCAGTATTTTGTTGTGAATGCGCTTACTTATTATTTTACAGATTGTTAATTAATGCACTCTGGGAGATTTAGAAATACACGTAATAGACAGATAACTTTACCAAAAATTAGTAAAACTTTAAGTACCAAAAATGCGTTTTTTGTGGCAATAAAATATTTCAATCTACTTCCCAATAATCTCAAAGCTCTTGAATGCAAAAAGAACTTATTAAGCGAGAATTTTGGGAGGTGGATTAGATCTATTGAATTATAAATTAAGATACTATATTAGATAGCAAAATATTGTATAATTACTCGTAAGAAAGCTTATACTTTGTACATTGCATTAGCTAACGAATTTTTTAACTCGATGTATATATAACTAAATATTATTGTATTTTTCTGGTGTCTATACACAGGTGTCATGCACCTTTATAGAAATTATAAAAATACCATGGTAAGAAATTGCACACCACACATCAATTTTTGCAATATTGTCAATGACGAGAAATTCGAAAATTCGGGTTGTAATCACGCCAATATCTCACATCATTAATAAAGAAGCCTACGTTCTCTATTTTCTACATTGTGTCAATATCTTTTGAATAAGCGATTTTACCAATTCCTAGATAGAGCGATATTTGCGACAAAAAAGTTTTGCATAGTTCAGTACTGAGTCCATTACAAGAAGAGTGACGGCGTCATCTTCATCGCGTACTATCTTAGTTTTTTTACATCCGGTGGTGTGGAACCAGTTGATAAGAACTTTTTGAACAATTTTCGTGCACCTCTATTTGAGATGCAAATATTTGGAAACTTTTGATTTCATTCTTCTAGAACTTAACAGATCGCTTTATTACCTTTACCATAACATTGAATCAGGTAAATTCGTTGGTTTTTTGACAACATTTTTAATGATTATAGCTGATTTTTCAAACTAATAGTTAGTAAATAATGGCAACTGCCATGACAAGGCAAATACATTTTTTGTGAGTTATTTTCAACTAAAACGACCAATTTTCCATTTTTATCTGAAACAAAAATATTTGAAGAATAAAAGTTAAGACTGAATTGGACATGAACAAATTTTTATCAAGAATACATTTTTTTGGTAAAATGTAAAATAAGAAAAAATTTAATTTTTGGAACTCGATACATGCACATACTATATATATATATATAAGAGAAGATTAAAAATAAATAATAAATAAAAAAATTATATATAAAAATGTCGTGTTACACTATGTAGGTATAACTCAAGAATGGCTGAACCGATTTGCCTGAAAATTAGTGAGGAGGTTGTTTAGAACCAGGAAACGGACATAAAATGCTTTTTATCTCGTTCCTGTGAAACCTGACATAAAACCGAGCATAAAACATAAAATAACATAATGCAAATGATTAGTCTAGCCTTTAAAAATGGTAATGATAAGTTAACACGTTCACTACCAAGGACCAGTTAACTAGTCTAAACGGTCTTGCCTTATAGCCTTATACCCCAAGACTAGTATATAGTCATAATTTGTATTTGAGTTTGAAGGTTTATTTTTAATGTGGTTTCTAAATCAATGCTATAGTTTACAAAGTAGTTTTAGTAGCTAGTAACATGCGGAATTTAAGACTTGTAAACTAGTCGGTAGATTCAGGGGAAGCCCCTAATTATGCGAAAGTTGTAACGTTATAACTTCCACTTAAATCGAGTGATCTTCTTTATTTATTTTGAAGGTTACTCGCAGCAGCAACTCTACTATTGTGAAAGCGGTAAATTAGTGAATACAGTGCCATAAACAATTGTTTGTAACAAAAATATAATAAACTTTATATTTTATTCTATTGATTATACAACAAAGTTGTTACAATAATATAACAGGTGAAATGAATCCGTTAAAATCTAGCAGATTCATTTCACCTGTTATATTATTGGGATGAGCAACACGAGGCCCGCGGGCCGCTTGCGGCCCGTTAAATATTTCTATGCGGCCCGCCAAGCATTTCTAAAATTTCATTTCATTTTATTGACATTCTTACTTAAAGCGAAACAATTTTGTAACAAGTTACTTACTTGTCGGCGTCTTGTTTAAACATGCAAGACGAACATGTCTGTGCTTGTTTGTGTTAGCTGAGTGCAATATTATTGTCAAAAAGGCAACATTTATAATTTTTTTTATTTAAATTATATCTTTCATATTTTTAATCTATAATAGCATGTCGGAAAAGCAAACAAAAAACGGAAGGTTGCGGATGAACACAGGCATATCCAAGAAAAGTGGAAGTTTAATTATTTTTTCATACAGCTTTTAAAGACAAAGCTGTTTGTTTAATATGCTACGAGGCTCTGTTGACATTAAAAGAATACAATATATAAAAAGGCATTACAAGACAAAACATGAGCAACAATGTAAAAACTTAACAGGACAACCTCGGATAGATAGGTTTAATCAAATGGAGAAAAACTTAGAAAAACAACAGGCTATTGTTAAAAATCAAGGTATTTCATCAAATACGGCAGTAAAAGCAAGTTTTGTTATCAGTCAAATACTGGCAAAAAGAATGAAACCATTTGCGGATGAAGAAATGATAAAATAATGTCTAACTGCAGTTGCAGAAATAGCATTTCCTGAAAAAATAAGTATCATTTCAAACATTAGTTTATCAAATTGTAAATTAAAAAACACAATATCTTCCCATAGATGCCGTGTTTTGCCGTGTAGATATTGTGTTTTTTAATTTACAATTAATTATTACAATCCCATTTTGTGTCAAAAAGATGGAACACCTTCACAAGTTATTAGTTTATCAAGTTTCACTATTGCAAGGAGAATTGAAGACTTATCCGAAAACATAGCAACAACGCTTTGTGAACGTATTGCAAAATTCGAATACTGTTCTTTGGCACTTGATGACTTGCGATATTAGCGATACGGCACAACTGGTTATATTTATACGTGGTATTGACACCAAATTTAATATTACTGAAGAACTGTGTTTACTGATTCCAATGCAAGGGACTACAACCGGCCAAGACCTGTACGATAAACTAAAATCTGTGTTGTAAAATTTTTCAATTTCATTAGAAAAGATGTTTGGTATATCGACAGATGGAGCACGAGCAATGTCAAGCATGGAAATAGGAGTATCGGGAAGGCTATTTCAAGACATTAAGAATGCCACAAGAAGGGAAATATTTGTTAACCACTGCGTAATTCACCAAGAAAATTTATGTGCGAAAAGATTGAGTTTGCCAAATGTCACAGTACCAATAATTAAACTGATCAATTTTATAAAGTCGCGAGCGTTAAATCACCGTGAATTTAAAGAATTTCTGAAAAATTTGGAGTCTGAATATGGCGACGTGGTTTTTAATACCGAAGTTCGTTGGCTTAGTAGAGGTGCAATGCTAAAAAGAGTATACAACTTAAAAAGCAAAATACAATTGTTTGTGGATATGAAGAGATATGTCTTTCCTTATTTTGATAAAAAAGAATGGATGTGCGATTTTGGGTTTCTTATCGACATGACTCCGCATCTCAATGATCTTAATGTGGAACTTCAAGGCAAAGGACAGTTTATTCACAATTTGTATAATAAAATTCAGGGCTTTGAGCGCAAATTAAAATTGTGGAAACAGCATCTTTGGCAGAGTAATGTGTCTCACTTTCCACATTAATGCCGGTATTCATAGTCGTAGCTCAAGATCAACCTTGAATTCAAGCTTGAGACGCCGTCTCAAGCAAGGACTCCGGCAATGCTCGGGAAATCAAGCAAGGACTTTGACAATACTCGGGAAAACGTGCGTCTTGCGGAAGTCACCAAAGTAGTCATTTTTGTGTTGTTAGGTTTAAAATTTAACATTTTGACGCATGACCGTCATTCTCCGTGTTTATATAAAGTGACAGGTCAAGGAATAACTCGATGCCGCAGGGATTATATCGAAAGTGTTTTGTGTTGTTTTTGGAAAAAAAAAGAATGACGACGGGTGAGTGAGTACTTGTCTACTGACAGAATACGTGCATGGTAACTTCATAAAATGTGCATTATAGACGAAAAAGCTGCTTATACACAAAAAGCAAAACCCTTGCTGTAGTCTCGCATGGACAACTCCAATAATGTGGAAAGTAATACGACGGATGCCGCAATAGTGACCACTCTGGACCATTATTACATTCTCCTCAAAACACGAAAGCTGCAAAAGTGAGACCCAAATAGAAGCTAGCTCACACTGCGCGCTTTTGAGAAGGACAATGTATGTGCAACATTAATATAAATCTAACCAGACCTTTATCCACTTTTATTGCAGGAAATGTGATGCAGAAAAGTTATCAGAGTAGTGAGTAGTAGGAGCTATTCAAGAAGTGTGTAAAGATGAAAGTTTTCGGCTGCCGTTTTGTCTACTATGCTTCTGCAAACAATACCTTACACTTATAATGTAAACTAATAAAAATTTTACTTTTTTTGTACTTATGTTTACCAGTAGAAGGTGTTACAAGATAAAAATACTACCCAATTAATAAATATCTGTGACTTTTATTATTATTCAATGCTTTCATTTTTTATTCAATGCTTTCATTTTTGCACAAAATGTGGGCCCTTTAATTTTGTGTAAGTAATAATTGTCGTTCCACTAATTTGTAAGGAATCCTACATTCACTACATTGTCTTTTGTGAAGCTGTAGCGACGCTTACATTCAAAGTTGGAAAAAAATTCCAATGGGTTTGCAGCATCCCGCGCATATCTCGTTCAACATGTCAATGTTCGTTGTTATGAAATGCAACACATAATACTCTTCAGTATTTTCCAGCGTCAAACGATGCCATCAGATTGTATCGAAAAAACAGTGCCAAATTTCTCATTAAAAATTTTAAATAAACTTGTTTTTTGTTCTTTTCTTGTTTGTTTTTATTCAGCATTAAAATTTGTTTTGTCATATTAGTTTTTTTATGAATTTTATATTGGTAAATTACACAGGTTTTGTAAATTATTAATATGTGTAACTTTATGTGCGGCCCTCCAAAAAAATTTAAAGTTCAAATTGTCCCGTTTATTAAAAAGGTTGCTCTCCTTTTTAATATCTATCTATTATATTGTATCTTTCAAGCTTTTATTTTTGATTTTTTTACGTTTTCTCATTTTTAAGATGTAGTAAAGATTCTGAGATCAAAAATGTTGGTAAAAAACGTAAACGCTTTTTATCTGAAAAACAAATGCAATATTTTGCTGAACATTTATCAGATATAAGTGACGCAGAAGAACCATATTTAAGCAACAATTTTCTAAAAGATAAAGATTATGAGCTTTCAGATTATGATAGCGATTTGAGCAACGAATTTAAAAATTATGAAAATGAGGATGTAGCATTGGTAGAAAATTTATCATCTGGTGATGATGAACAGGCAGAACAACCATCAACTGCTCGGCAAAACGAAATTGATACTGTCTTTTAGAGAAGAAATAGTAAACTCTTTTTTGGGTATATCTGAGGATCATTTAAACCCAACCAATACTTTTTCTACAAAACAACAGTTGGTTCAACATTACTTAGAGCCTATTCCTGATCCAGACAAAAATAAATGTGTAATGAGAAGATGTAGAAACTGCATAAATAACAAGATGCGAAAACAATCTCGCTACATGTGTTCACTATGTGTTGGGTCTCCTACACTTTGTGTTTATCCTTGTTTCAAAAAATGGCATAAGAAATAAATCTTATTTCATCGTATTGTAGTTTATAGTTTTTTGTCTTTTATATAGTTTTGCATATTTGCTGTGTTTTCTTTGTTATGGTTTGTAAGTTACTAAGTTTTTTTTTTCAAATAAAATTACTTATTTTGACAATTTAAAATGTTTTAAATTTTAATAGTCTTTTTTTACGTTTGAAATATGTATAAACATAAATGATAAGTAAACTAGTCCATCTATCAGCTTCAGTTACACAAAACAACGCCACACCCCAAGAACTAGTTTACTAGTCAACGCTATAAACAAAAACAAATAACAAAGCTTGTTCTTACAATACTATAGACATCATAATAAAATGGTAAAAAAAATCTACCACTAACAATTTCGCTTGCGTTACTGGGAGAAACCCCAGATTTTGCCACGGTAGTGAACGTGTTTTAAATAACGTAGAAGATAAAGGATACTATATGTTGATATCTGTACCAGATACAAAAACATATGTTACTCGTAGCTTGACGATTATGGAAGAAGAATTTGCAGTTAAAGTGCTGGATATTTGTAGAAAATATATGTCTCTTCGACCTAAAAATACTTCTCATAACAGGTTGTTTATGTGCTATAGAAATGAGAAATGCACAGTACAGCCAGTGGGAATAAATAGTCTATCCAAAATACCATCAGTGGTTGTTGATTTTTTGGAATTACCAGAATCTTGTACAGGAGACAATATGAGACGCACATCAGCGAGTTTATTGTAGAACGCTGGAGCCGATCTTGGTATGGTCCAACGTCATGGCCGATAGAAATTGACAACCGTGGCACAAGCGTATGTCGAAGAGTCAAATTGAAGCAAAATAGACATTGCTAAGAAAATACTGGGTGGAAATTCGGAAACAGAAGGTAATGTTATTGTGAATACTGAGAAGCAAAAATCGAATAAATGTGGAAACAACTTTGAAGTGACAAAAATGAAGCAAATAAAATTTTATCTTTTAATATAAAAGTTAATCTCAACAAATGATTTCATCTGAGATTCCTGTTAATTGTAATTATATGTATTGTATTTTTTGATGTTTAATAAATGGTTCTATTTTCTGTAAATTATTGAATTATATAAAAACAGTTGTATTATTGATTCATAAAACCACTTGTGTTTCATAGACCCCATAATTCAATCAAAAACATCATTTTTATAACGTTATAATAAAGAGATGTTGAATAAAATATTTTTTGTTATATTGATAGAAACATAGAAATAATATTTAGATATAAAATAAGCCCCTTTTACAACAAATTATAAGAAATAATAGTCAAAATAATTAGTAAATAGAAAAGAAGTAAGTAAATTGAACTTGTTAGGAGAAAGTCGATATTTTCCTATTTCTTTTCAACTCTCTTGGGAAAATGCCGGGAAAACCGGCACAGATGGTCGGAATCGCTATTTATTTAATTTGGCTGTTAAACTCTGGAACACCAGACGCGAACAATGCGTGAGGATTTCAGATTTCGATAGGTGAGAGTTACCTAAAAGTCCTAAAACAGTCAGTTAATTTCAAATGTTTATTATATTTTACCTAAATACTCACAAATAAATTTATATAAAAAGTGTTTATAAAATTATTTCTATTTAATTACAATTTATATTATCATGTTGATATTATCATTTGTTACATATAATTCATAAATTGCAGAAAGTAAGAAGTTTTGATGCTAATCGGTCAAAAGATTTGAATCAGACATAAGTTTGATTTTTATATTTAAAGAAAGTCTCAAAAAACTTATTATATACAAAGTAATTCACGTAAGTAACTCGTTCGATATAAAATTTATGTTTTTTAAAAATTGTTGTCATATGAAATTTGATACACATTATATACAAGGTAAACATAATATTTCCAAAATGGTAAAACTTTTAAAAATCTCGGATATAAAGGCTATCTTTGTTTTTTTAACAGAAAGATGAACCCCATTTTAATTCCCTATTTAGAAGATACTCTAAATTGTGAGTTAAAACGTTCAATTGTCAAAATTTATCTGCCACAGTTTTTGACATATATCAGGGGGCCGATTCTAACCACTATCGAAAATATTCGAGTCGAAAAGAGTGCGATGTCGCATGTGACGTCACTCTTTTTCGATAGTGGAAAAAATGTCAAAAAATGCCAGTGACAAATAAATGTTGTGTTGGTAGTTTTGCACCCTAAAGGTTGGTAAACAGCAGTATATAATTGCACATGTGCACACTGTTATTCTAATTTCTACCATCTACCGGCGTTTGTAGTGCAAAAATCAGCTGTTTCCACAATAATGGAAAAATTCGACTCGCGAATTTCTCTGGAACAAAAAGAAGTTATGGTCTCCTTTATGGAGGAGCATCCCGAATTTGCCACCGGCAAATTGCTCGGCGTAGAAGGGCGCAAACGAAAGCAAGCCCTTTGGGGAAACGACACCTACCAGTAAGTGTGCAAGTAAAAAAGAATTTGCATAATATAATGATACCCTTGCAGGAAAGAAACGTAAGCGTAGTACAGGTAACCAAGCAGTTGAACCTGTAAAGCAATTTTCCGTCATAAGGACGACTTTAAACACACAAATACAGAAGATGGGTGCAACGATGCAGGAGATGAGTGCAAAAATGGATGTTTTAATTACAGAAAAGATTAGAACCAATGATTTATTTATTTGATAAGATGTAACTTTATATTACAAATATTGATTAATATAGTCTTCTCTATATTGTTGTCCCCTTCTCCGCTCTTGAACAGCATTTCTACCCTCTTGTATCTGGGGTACTGGCAGGGGCTCTAAATCTATTTCGTCCCACATGAGTTGGGGGTCCCTGTTAGATGCCCTGAAGGGGTCTTGTGCACCCCGCACCATTCGTCGAAACAATCTTGTGCGATTCCGTTCTTCTCGCTCTAATTCGTCAATAAGAAGAAACTGCGCGTACAATAAAGCCATTCTTCTACTAATTACTTTGTTTACATTAAATGAAACTAACCTCAAACAAACCGCTTGAACGTCACTTTTCTGCCTGTCATACAGTGCTACTGTCAAACTATTCGACTCGAATTCTTGAATTCAACACGTTTTTAATATTGAAAAGTACTTTTCGATATCGAAAATCCATGACGTCATATGCTACCTTTCCGTGAAAGCCGTCAGGTGGCTACGTGTTGTTTTTCTATCCAAAATGGTTGAATTTGACAGATTTCGAGTCGAAAAGCTTTTCGATAGTGGTTAGAATCGGGCCCCAGAATTGAAATATTGACATCTTGCGGAAAAGACCATGCCGAAAAGTTTAATAAAATTGTCAAAGTTTCGCACTCCATCGGTGGACGCGTCATCAGAACAAAGAAATAAAAGTAAAAAACAAGCACGGTAACTCGACGTGTGAACTACGCTACAGGCAAAACTTAACTTCTTATATATCACAATTTTTGCTTAAATTAACGCTTTGAAATCTTTATAAGCGTATCCACGTTTCTCCATCACAACAGCATCATCTGTTGATTTGTTGATTCATTCAGTTGATTCATTTATGATCATCGCCACAAAGAACTTGCTGTGATCATAAGTTACCTCTCTATAAACTTATAGGATGAAAAAAACTAACATTTTAGAAACTACGTACGCAAAATCAGAAAACTTCTTATAAAAATTAATAAAAACTGTAATTTTTTGCTAAAAAATTAACTGCAAAAAAAAGTATTTGGCCAAAAAAATTACATTTTTAGTTTCACTAAATGTAATTGTTAATAATCTTATCCGACACTTCTTATTATTATAACATTATAAAAATGATGTTTTAGATTGAATTATGGGGTCTATAAAACACAAGTGGTTTTATGAATCAATAATACAACTGTTTTCATATAATTTAGCAGTTTACAAAAAACAATACATAAAATTACAATTATAAAAAAACAAGAATCTTAGATGAAATCATTTGTTGAGATTTACGTTAACATTTTTATTAAAATAAAAATTAAAATAATAACAAAATCGGTGTACTTTAGACATCAATATTTTTTTTGAGTGCTTCTGCTAAAAACTGTTGAATATGGTCTTTTTCAAAAACTTTTGATTACTTGTAATTTTTTAATTCGTTCTTAAAAAAAAACTATTAACTTGCCATATAGTGAAGTTCCTGTATGTTCGTAAAGCTTTAATGTCGATCTTAACATGCAGTATATCGCCCACATTGCAAAAACCGCAAATCTTTTTTTGACGTTGAAGAAGTATCCCAAAAGGCACGTCTTGGCTTACCTCACTAACATCGTTTTCTTGTTTCGAGTTATTGAACTGACTCAATTTTTTGTAATAAACGTCCCTGAATTTCTTGGTGTCATTTCTTCAACATGTTTTTGAATTTTTCTAGGAAGAAAACTATTTCTTTTTATTTTCAAGAATGTTATAAGCGCCGAAATAATTTGTTTTTCAAAATTTTTGTCAGACAATAAATTTGTTGTCAACAACATGGCAACCAAATCATAGACTATTACTAATCTTTGAAGATATAAAATTGTGGGTTTTGATGATTTTTTAACAACTCTGACAGAGAGGTGTTGGATAAAACGATGTATTGTACTCGTGTCTTAACAGCAAATAAGTCACTCAAGAAAAATTAGGCTACTCAAGCAAGCTCTCGTGGCTAAACATTTCTTTTGTGACTTATTTGCCTTATATAATAAATAGCTATAATCTTTTAATAATTCCAAGATTAAAAAAATTGTTAATTAATCAATTGCAGCGCAGCTGGTAAATGTATTTTTATCCTACAATCAATTTTGGTTTCTATTTAAACTTGCATCAGAAATTTCTCAATTAATCTTTGACAGATAATACGTCAACTATCAACATCAGTTGTAGCTAGCCCGATAAATTAAAAATTACTTCTAAAAGTTTTAGTTTCATTCAACATGAAAAATTCAATTTTCATTGCTGTTGATGCATATACGGTTTTGAACTTATGTAGATAGAGCACAATTACGTGAATGACCCTGTATATAGACATCTTGTGTCACTACTGTTAATAAGCTTAAAATTATGAAATAGAACCTAGATTTTTTTTATAAGTTACTAGCTGGCCCGGCAAACTTTCGTCCGCCTAAACATAGATATTACTTTTAAAATAAACAAATCTTTGATAACCATACTAATATTGATACCTGTCATTTTTTATCCCTATCTCACCCCTTTTCATCCCTTTGTTAATAAAAAGTATCCTATCCTTTTCATTCAAATCCAGTCATCAGTTTGTAATTTTCCATATAAACTTTCACCCAAAGTTGGTATATGGGAAGTTGTCTCATGCAAGACGATTAACATGTAAACGCACGGTCCGACTTTGGTCCGTGGTGAGAGAATGGATCGATTTATTGCAAAAAATCCAAGTTTGAGAAAATTTCAGCATTAGGTTGCTAAACGTACCTAGAATCTTCGCTGTTTCATTCGAAAAAATGATTCTGGATGTCTAGCGCCTACGTCATAAACGGTAATTTGCCGAGCCTCACCGAACGTTTCCGACATCGCATGAGACAATTTCCCATATACCAATTTGGACTTTCCCCTTCTTTTAGAGGGTGGTTTCCGGAATAAAAAGTATCTTATGTCCGTCTCCTGGCTCTAAGCTACCTCCTCACCAATTTTCAGCCATATCGGTGAAGCCGTTTTTGAATTATAAATAGTGTAACTAACACGACTTTCTTTTATATATGTATATAGATTTACGTTAACTTTAGAAATACGTTTTGAATTGTATTTTTTTAATTTTTCAGTTTATTATTACTGGTAAAACACCCTCTATATTTTACCACTGTTAAACCATTTGTCCCATGATTTACCTTATATTTAGATTACTAGATTTTTTTTTCTCCAATTGGTGATTTTGGTCTGTTCAGCGTTCATAATTACTCTCATTTCGCATCTTGCTTTTAGTCTGGTTTTATTCTTTTTCTCACTTATACACCTTTCAATAATTATTTTTCCTGCTTTATTTGCAATGTTGCATAAACTTCTATTGAATAAAAATTTAAAGGTCGCTTGCAAAAATTTCAAAAGTTTTAAACAATTAAGTGAAAAAAATGGAAGTTTGACTTTTTGCAAATATGTCAAAAGCTAATTTTTTCAAATTTGAATTTATAAAATATTTTTGATTTTGATAAAAGGTTGAAAATACGTCGAAAACTATTACTCCGACTTCGGATTTTTAATAAATAAATATTATTTAACATAATATTAAATATAAAACCGAAAATCTCAAAAAATTCAGACAGGATAGATCAATAACAATAATCCGCGTTCCAAAAACTGTCATCGAAATTTTTCAATTAGTTATCCATTATACTTTTTTGTATCTATTAACAGTGGCGCAACTAGGTGAGGAGAACGAGCAGGTGTGTAATTCACAAAAAAACGCCCGAGTATATTTCATAAATTTTTTTGTACATTTGAGATCACAAAATGGAATGTGCAATTATTAATGGTATAAGAAATAAAGAAATTTATGAAAACTATATCATTTGTTTTTAACAATAATAGTAGTTTGTTGACATTTCAAGTTTATACCATTGTTTATTCAAACTTTATCTAGATAAATTTTACAAATAAGAAACAAAAATCAAAAACAAATAACTTAAAAATAAAACAAACTACAAAAGATTATTCAAAAATATGATTTCACGACAACCGCTTTATTGTCCAAAGCCTCCATTGACGCCTTTTAATATTGAACACCCTGCATTACTTACATCGTTTTTTAGCAAAATAAAATTAATTAAAATTGGTATTGGAATGGAAACCAGTTGTAAAGTTCTTTGTTTATAACAGAGTGAATTACTATAATTACTACAATTTAGTAGAATTTGTATAAATTGAAGTTACTTACATAACCTGTTTATCAGTTTTCCCTTGTCTAAAAAGAAAAAAACCAAATGTTTCTTTATTATTTTTTCCATAGTCTTATGTAATGTTTTCTTGATGTTTTCAAAAGTATTATCTACTTTTGTAGATGTAGTTTTAGTGTAGTTCCAAACTTCGTAAAGTATGTTTGTGTGCGATAATTAAATGATAAAAGTATTAAAAAACGCACTCTATTCAACTTGTTTATTTTGTTTATAGACACAATGTTCAATATTTAAATATACAGTTTACACATTATGGATCAAATAGAGTAAGTTTGTTTTAGCGTTATTAGATTGTTTTTGAGACATGGCATAGACTAAGTAAACCTATATATAGTCAATGTATATTTAGTCAATAGACATAGTTAATGTTTTGTAAAATAATATTCAGAAAACGAATCAATTTTGCTGTTCATCAGTCCACCGTTTATCTTTTTATTAATGGAAACATTCGCAGTGATTGGTGTTAAATGGATATTTGTTGCTTTGCTCTGCGTACGTGCAAAATAGTACTCATTGGAAAAGGTATTTCTCACAAAAAGTCGCAAAAGAATTAAGTATAATAGTGTTTTACGGCATCTTTATAATATTAGCTGTATAAAAACCAAACTAGTTAAAAGTGAAAACAACCAAACATATTAATGGTATGGTCACATAAAAGTTATATTTGAAGATGGACGGCAACGAATAATATGAGAGTGGACTTCAGATACAAAAAGAAAATAAAAACAAAAAAATAAAAAAAATTTAAAAACTTATATATTGATAATATTTGATTTTAGTACAATGGGTATCCAATTATAGCATTTATTTTGAAGTGTCAAGTCCAGAACATTTTATGACAAGAAAGCGTCTAGAAATAATTAATTAATAATAAGTGCATAACCGCGAGTAACAGACTATTTTAAACCAAATAAACGTTTTTTACTTTTAAATAAAGTTGTTTTTTGTATTAGATGTTTTTTTTTATTGACGTTTTGTGATTAAGTGTTGCGATGTTTTATCTATAAAAATGCGGAAATTTCCGTCAGATTTTAAAATGCGCACAAAAGACTGATGTCGTTTTCTGAGAGGAGAAAACGGATGTGAGATCTAAACAAACAGCGTTTATTTTTAGGTTTTGTAGTTGTTAGGTGGCTGGTGTATCGTTTTCTGAGAGGTAAAAACGGATGTGAGATTGCAGCAAACACTTTTTTGGTTTAACAATATTTAGAGCTTTCTCTGCTGATTTTAACAGTGGATTAGGCCTATTGAGAGCACCAGAATAAAAAAAAAACGCACTATGTACTGCACCTCAAAAAGTAAGTGTAAAAATCAGTGAATTATTAAAACAATGTATAATAATAATTAAAATTTTATTTTATAACATACATACTTTTGACATAAATGTAGATTTTTAATTTGTTGTAGAAGGCTGTAATAAAATCTATTTCGTATATTGTTGTTTTCTTTTCAACAGACAGAAAAAAAAAACTTTAATTTAACCAGTATATATTTTTTATATAATATGTCCAGGTCCACTAATAGCTCAAAAACTAAAAAAAATATGATTTTTTTTAGAATCTCGTTATTATAATAATTTACGCATTTTTATCAATAATAATAAAGTGTAAATAAAAGAATAAAAGAACTCCGCCATGGCCGGTCCCAAGCCCGGATGAGAAAGGAGGAGGGGGAGGAGTACCAACCTCGGAAAAAAACCAGGGCTCACCTGACCCGGGTGATAGCACCCTGTAAGGGTCCCTATCTAGGGTTACAGACGAAAAGGGAAGATTGGTCTCTTAAGTCCTGAAAGACAACCATCTAAGGGAAGAAAACCCCAACACAAAAATTACCTGGTCCTCCAAGGATGGGGGTTAGATCGATGGACCTGCACTCCATTATCTGCAAAAAAAAGTTTTATCGCAAAATGTCTCGACAAAGTAAAACCGGATAGGAAAAATAAACGACGACAATTGGCACGAAAACGGACTTTGAGTATAGGAACATGGAATGTACAAAGTTTATCCAACAAAACATTAGAAGTTTTTAAAGAAATAGAAAAATCTAGCTTGGATATAGTAGCTCTTACGGAAACTAAAAAGAAAGGCCAAGGATCAGAGGAAAGAAATGGATATATACATATTTATAGCGGAGTCCCAAAAGAGGAAAGAGCAAGCAGTGGAGTGAGCATTGCCATAAGAAAAAAATTTAAATCTAACATAAAATCATGGACTCAAGTAAACGATAGAATTTTACTGCTTGAACTTGAAATTAGGGGACACGTATTGATAATAGTAGCCGTTTACAGCCCAAATGACGACGCGGATGCGGAAAAGAAATCCCAATTCTATCACGACCTAGTCAAGTCACTGGATAGTATCGGACAACGAAAGGAGATATTTTTATTAGGTGACCTAAATGGCAGAACTGGCTGTCAAAATGACAATCCTGTGGTTGGCCGATACGGGGAAAATGCTGTAAACGACAATGGACAAAGATTGATAGAACTTTGCCAACAGTTTGACCTAAAAATCACAAACGGTTACTTTAAACACAAAGAAATCCACAAATATACCTGGGTGCGCCCATCTCAGAACCAGCAGTCCATAATAGATTATGTCATCGTAAAACAAAAAACAAAACTAAAAATAGCTGACACTAGGGTTAAGAGAGGAGCAGAATGTGGTTCTGACCACTTCCTTCTTTTGTCAAAGGTCTATCTCCCATACAGAACTAGCGGTACTGAAAAGACAACCACACAAGAAAAACAACAAGCTGAAAAACCGATAAAATACCATATCGAAAGTTTAACCAATGACTCAACAAAATTTCTTTATCAAATGCGTCTTGCAACTAAACTGGCGACCGTCCAGGATGGAACCCCAGAACAAATGTACACCGCAGTAACATCTAAAATCCATGAAGCGGCAGTTGAAGCACTAGGAATAAAAACACTCGCAAACAGACAAAGCCGAAAGAACTGTCCATGGTGGAACGAAGAACTCCAGCTACACGTTGGTCAGAAAAAGCAAGCGTACCAAAAGTGGCTGCTAACAAGAACCCAAGCAGATCGAGCTGGGTATCAAGCAAAGAGACGTATAGTGACACAAGAAATAAAAAGAGCTCAAACTGAATACTGGTGTGAAGTATGTGAAAACATAGATCGCAGCATGGGAAATACAAGAGCAAATAAAGCTTGGAAGGTTATAAAATCTATTAGGACTAACAATATTGACAAAGGGGGAATAAGTCTAATCAGCATGCCACAATGGGTACATCACTATAAGAACCTTCTTACTGAAGACAGACCACAGTTCATAGAAACCAGTGGGGACAGCGACACTGACGATTTTGACAATGTACCGAATATAAATGTGAAAGAGGTGACAGATGCTATAGCACAAATGAAAAATGGCAAAGCCCCCGGGCCTGGAGGTATTAATATTGAACTTATAAAAGCAGGACCTGTAGTTCTTACTGAATGGCTCACAATTATCTTTAATAAGTGCCTCCAAGGCGCCGAACCCCCTTCAGACTGGAAAAAGGCTGAAATTTTATCCATATTTAAAAAAGGGGAGAGAAGAGACTGCAATAACTATAGGGGGATTAGTGTTTTGAGTACTGTGGCTAGAATTTATGGGAGAGTATTAAAACTAAGAATAGAAAAAGAGTTTGACGAATCAGAAGAGCAGAATGGGTTTAGAGCCGGCAGATCCTGTACAGATGGAGTTTTTACACTTAAAAATTTAATAGAAAAAAGAGTCGAACGGGGACGAGAAGTACATTTAGTATTTGTTGACCTGCAAAAGGCCTACGATACTGTGCCATTGAATAAGCTATGGCCAGCAATGGAAAAAAATCGTATCAGCAAGACCTACATAAGTGCAGTCAGAAAGGTTTATTGTGGATGTAAAAGCTACATCAAAATAGGCGGAAACACTTCTGAAGAATTTGGTGTTTCCAAGGGCCTAAGACAAGGATGCTCCATAGCTCCACTACTCTTCAAAATTTATATCGAAGAATCTTTGAAAAAGTGGAAACGAAGATGTAGGGGAATGGGTCTGCCAATTGACGATTTTATGCTCTATACACTCTTTTTCGCAGACGATCAGGTTCTAATAACAGGAGACCGAGATGATGCTAGCTACATGTTAAGAGCACTCAAGAAAGAATTTGAAGAGTTTGGATTGATCATTAACATGAAAAAAACCGAATACATGTCTGTAGGAAACGACGATCACAGTGATCTAGATATTGGTATGGGCACAACAATAAAACACTGCACCAAATTTAAATACCTTGGAGTAACTCTTTCCTCAAATGGTAAAAGTAATGATGATATATCTAATAAGATCGGACAAGGCAAAAGAATAATAAGGCAACTAAACTCTCTTCTTTGGAGCGATAGAATATCACGAAGAACAAAACATCTGATGTATAACGCAATCTTTGAATCTGTCTGTACCTACGGGTCGGAGACGTGGGAACTGACAAAGAGAAACAAAGATAGACTACTTGCACTCGAAATGGATTATTGGAGGCGTAGCAACAGAACTTCCCGTCTAGAGCACGTAAGAAATGCACAGATAAGAGAAGAAATGGAAGTAGATGGAACAATTCTAGATACAATAGAATCCAAGCGATTACTATGGTACGGCCATCTTCAGAGAATGGATGACTCAAGGATACCCAAGAAAATATGGGGCTGGGTCCCAAGAGAAAGAAGGAGAAGAGGAAGACCAGCAAGAACATGGCGGGATGATGTGCAAGAAGCTATGCGCGAGAGAAACTTAAGAGATGAAGACTGGTGGAACCGGCAATTGTGGAAGTCGAAGAGCGGGAAACGACACTAGTCGTAGAAGTACCCGCATATATATATATATAAAGTGTAAATAGTATTTGAACATTTTTTAGAATCACAAATATACACAGTGTGTGTCAAAAGTATAGAATAAATTCATTAAAAATTAAGCAAACTTTTCTCAAATCTTTGAACACGCGAATTTTTATTTATAAAAACACATATTTTTATGCCAAATAAAATTTTAAGCAGTCATTTCTTTTAGAGTTTTGTTGACGTCATCGATATGAAAATGTGTTCTGAATAATTAGTTTTATA
Organism: Lagria hirta; assembly: GCA_947359425.1. Taxonomy (NCBI): domain Eukaryota; kingdom Metazoa; phylum Arthropoda; class Insecta; order Coleoptera; family Tenebrionidae; genus Lagria; species Lagria hirta. The sequence goes on along the minus strand of OX375801.1, from coordinate 9,575,353 downwards.
ACAAACAAAATCAATTCGAAAAATCAAGCATGTAAATTGATATTGACTCAGTCGACCAGTGCAACTAACAGCGCAGTCGAATACTGGTCTTGTACCACTTGAGTTAACTATACATCTTTAAAAGATATTTAAAAAGATGTAATTCGAGATTAAATCAAAACATGGCCTAGAAAATTTGTATAAAAAATGTGAAGCCTAAGATAATTAGGTTGTTATCTGCTTAAACACAACCCCGATAGTTCATCACAAACACTTTCCAATTTCTTGCGCGACAGATGTCCAAACAATGGCGCAAAAAACCTAGGTAGGTAAACTGGTAAAAATGTTGTAAACAAATGACGTCAACATTCAGTTGCAGTTGTTGCACCCTATTTATTTTGTAAAATGTACAATTCAATTGTTTAAAAAAAACATTCACAAAATATAATAAAAACAAAACAGTAATAGTCACTGACAAAAAGTTAGTTCTAAAAAAAAGTTAAAAATTACGATTAAGTAATTAATCAATAGCTAGCGAGGTAATTTCTTATGGCATCAGTATCACGTTGCAACCATGCTGCATTTAGTCTAATAGTTTCAACCGCTTGTTGCACTGTCCTTTCTGTTCCTGTAATGTCGCTCGCCTTGAAAAAATCTTCAACTTCTTTCGCCGACTCTTCGCTTGCAAAGTTTTCAGTCACAAACTTTACCAATCTGGTCAATAAATATCCCTTGTATCTATCGTTGAACAAAGACAAATTGTCAATGAAAAATTTCCAAGCCAAATCACGACCTTCTCGAGTCATGGCAACAGAAATAATAACAAAGACGGTGTCTTGGGCTCTTACTTCATCCTAAAAATAAATTAAAAATTTCATTAGACTAAAAATTTTAAAACTTTGTTTTTTTAGAATTCATTGTCTACGTATCTTGACAAATTGTAAAATTGTTTGAAGCTTGCAAATTGGCATTTCTGTGCCAATTTCTGTACGCATTTTTAATTAAATTTATTAATAAAAAGCAATAATAGAAGCAAAATTTAAAATTTTTTTTTTTTGTAGCAATACCAAAACAGATAGGTCATATCTTAGATGCGCCTTTCAGACAAAAAGCGCTAATGGTTAAAACGCTAAAAACTTGGTTACCCAACCAGCGATCTTCCTTATTGCCTGATATTTCTCTGCAAAATCGATATTTGACGTAGCTTTTGACATCAAAACGTAAAATCTCAGCTTCAAGCTTTTTACCACACCAGACGCCGAAAGATATCAGTACGTACTGTTCATTTTTGTTAGACTAGATATCTACGATTTACAACATGACAAAAAGCAATCGGCTTAATCAGTTCAGAAAATTGTGGGTTAAATAATATTATTAAGAATTAAGATTAAAAGGCATATTGCACTGCGACTTTTTTTGATGTAACATACAAACACCCACAGCCAAACGAAAGACATCTTTTTTAGAAAAAAACTCTCCTCTGGGCAGTGACGGATTTAGGCTTGCTGCCGCCCTAGGCCCCATTCGATATGCCGCTCTTTTTAAAAAATGAATTTCAATAATTTTGATCCAACATTTTTATTTCAAAAATAACTTTATTCATTGATGATTTATTAATGAATGTCTTTAAAAATAGTTGAAAGCATTTTTAATAATTTTTTAAGGTTTAATTTATATTTTTAGTAAGTTTTAAAAGTTTTTTAGAACTTTTTGAGAATTTTTTAATAGTTTTTAAAAAAATGTATTAAACTTTTTATATTTAACTTTTAAAATTTAATAATACGTTTAAAAATTTTTAAAAGTACAAATGAATTACTAAAAGCTGCTTAAAAAGATTATTTAAATGCTTTGAAATGGTTTAAAACATTTTCAACACAAAATTTTAATAATTTATAATTTACAAATATTTAAACGTCTTTACAATTTGTTTTAACTTTTTTAAAATATATGTTGAAGTTTTTTTTAATTTCTTAAAAAATTTTCAGAATTTTTTAGAATTTTCAAAGAATTTATAAGAATTTCTTAATAACTTTTAAAAAATTTAATTGAACTTTTTATTTATATTTATTTAAATTTTTTAATACTTTTTAAAATTACTAAAAGTGAAAACCAATTACTCTAGTTTATAGTAATTGGTTTTCGGTTTTATTGGTTCGGTTCGAAAAAATATTTTAATGGTTGGCAATAGTTTAAAAGTTTTTTAATAAGGAATAAAGATTATTTTCAATAATTTTCAATTTAAAAATATTTAAACGTCTTTAAAATTTGTTTTAACTTTTTTTAAATATATGTTGCGGTTTTTTAAATTTTTACAATAATTTTCATGATTTTCAAGCATTTTTTAGAATTTTCAAAGAATTTATAAGAATTTTTTAATAATTTTTAAAAACTTTTAATTTAATAATGGAAATTAATTAATGATTTTTGCAAACATGAGGAATATCGAATAATTTTTTTTTATTTTAGATAAAAATTTAAATTTTAATTTTTTTACCAATTATTTTGATGATTCAAAAAATTGTGTTGGAAAAAAAACGCGATTGATTTTTCATAAAAATTTTTTTTTATAAACAAAAAATGTTCTGACACTTTTGAATGGATATCAAAATGATATTCAATACATGCAAATCTACGGAATTTTACACTAAAAACAAATTAAGAAGTTACTCAGATTTAGTAGTTTCAAAAAGCTAGATACATGTGAGATTAATCTCACTAAAGGAACAAAAAGTAAAGAACATTACTGGATAAAAACTGTCATTAATCTATTAAAAAATTAACATCTTACCCATACAGATTGAGAAGTAAATTTTAATTGAATTTTAATATATTCTATAGAAAATTTTTTATAAAAACAAATCTGAACCAATTTTCAAATTGATTGTCTTTACTTTTTTTCGCCTCTAAAATTTTGCCATTTCGAAAATTTTGCCATTTCGAAAATTTTGCCGCCCTTCAAATTATGCCGCCCTAGGCCCGGGCCTCACGGGCCTAGGCCTAAATCCATCACTGCCTCTGGGTGAGACTCAAACCCACGCCACTTATTCGGTCAGGCTTGCCTCTGCAAGCACTGTCTTCAACCACCGATCAATAAATATCATACAGACTATAATTACTGGAGACCTTATTAGACTTGCAATAATTACAAGCAACTAAATTTATTACTAAATAAACAAGATATCTTCGTGGAAACTTAATAGAATTATTGTGTTTCTAAATTATGTTATCTGTTTTAGAATTTTTAACAGAACCGACACTGACACAATGATTTCAATAAAAAAAAAATTTCAAAATAATGATAATAGTAAAAAATTATCAACCTACCGAAATAGCAAACTTCAATACGTTTTCTAATATTTGTACATCTTTGGCAGCTCCCAAAGCTCGGCTAATTCGGTCTTTTTCTTCATGCAAATCCACTGATCTATATAATTTTAATAGGGCAGAATACACATCTTCCCCTCCTGCTCGCAGAACTGTTTTATAGCAAGCACTACGTAAATCTGCCGATAAGATTTGACTAGAATTAACATGAGCGTTAAAACGCTTCTGTGCTTCAGTAATGGTGTCTTCATCGTCAAGCCAAGATAATCTGCCTAAAACTAAACCACGTAGAAGAGTGTCCAGATGACGTTCTTTTGGATTAGGGTTCCATCCTAGGCGTTTGTGAACCTTATGCAAGATGCGCTTTTGGTACTAGAAAAATATAAAAAAATAAACATCTCAAAATAAAAGAATTAAACATCTCAAAATAAAAAAAACTTACCTTTTTAAAACTCTCTGTACAATCAGTGTAGCTCAATAACATATTTAATTTTACAATAACGCTACTAATAGATGACCACACAGTGTAGTCATCTTCATCCTCATAGGCCTCTAATAATTTTAAAACCTCAACAGTATTTGTATGGCCAGCTTGCACCATAGCAAACAAGTCGCCCAGCAAACCCAACCGGTCTAAAGGAGGTAGACTCTTATCTTTAATAGCAGGAATAAACTTTTCTAAAAGTTCAGGAGAATATTGAGTTCTGTAAAATCCTACAGTTCCTGGATTAACTTTAATCCAATCATTTGCTCCCACATTAGGAATAGTAACTTCAGTTTCTTTTGTTTTAAGTACAATACTAACACTACTTCCTTGTGAAGTAGTTATAGATACTGGAATCATCCATAAAAAGTCTTTTAAAGGTTTGGAACCATCAGCTGTATATTTTCTTTGAGAAAGTGTTAATACAACACCTCCTGCTTGATCTGTTGAAGGTCTACTAGAAATCTTAATAACAGGAAAACCCATTTGTTTAGTCCATGATGACATCACAGCTCCAACTGGTTTATTTGAAACTTCCTCTAAGGCAGCCCACAGATCTTCTGTGAATGTATTTTTGTACTGGTGCCGCGTTAAGTACAAATTCATTCCTTTTTTAAAATCTTCGTCACCAATGTAATTATGAAGCATTCTAATGACTGAAGCTCCCTTGTTGTAACTTATATCATCAAAAATTTCATCAATTTCTGATGGATGCCCTACAGGTACTTCAATAGGATGTGAATTTTCCAAGGAATCTAATTCTAATGCCCTCATATAAGTTTCGTTTACAAATTGTGTCCATATATCATATTCTGGAAACAAATGATCGACACAAAGGTATTCCACAAAAGACGCATAGCCTTCGTTCAACCATAAATGCGTCCACCATTCCATTGTCACTAGATTGCCGAACCATTGATGTGCTAATTCGTGACCCACAACTAGAGCTATCCATTGCTTCTGAACAGCTGATGTGTTCTCAGTATCAACCAAAAGACAAGTTTCTCTAAAAAAATTATTCGAGTAAAACTTCAGTAATCTTATAATAATAACTACGAATATATCATTGAATTGACATAAGAGGTAGCTGTGACAGTTCAAATTTTTGTTGGCAGCCTTTACATTTTGTTGTTTTTTTTTTGCAAAACTACATGTTAGTGAATATCAATGTAAACATTTATTTAAATCAGAATTAAATAAATGTGTCCAAAACATAACTTTCAGAATAAGCCGTAAACACTTAGCTGTAGAGCTTATTTGTTTTCTCTTAACGACTCGCCCCTCCATGCGCAAAAGCTCAAATTTGTAATTCTTTGCAATAACTAACTAACAAACAACTTGTTCGCGATACCCCTGATACCTAATATATATTAGAAAAGTAATTTCATTTAGTTTACATAAATTTCAATTAAATTTGAGCGGATTAAAAATTAGTGGAACGTTTTCAGCCTCCACTTATTTTTAAACAAATTACCTCCAAATTAGAATGTAGATCACAAATGTCAAATAAATCTAAGAATAATGGTAGCTTCGACATAAAATTAAGATTAAATCAAAATTTTTGATAGTTAGTTATAGCATAGCTCCCAGAATTTTTTCATAAAGCTTTATAAGCCGCAGTATTTTCTTTAGTGTTAATAATATTACCAATATAAAAATAAAGGAAAAAACTCGTAGTCAACACTGACACGACAAAAATAGTGATACTTAAGAAAGCGGGAAGCATAAAGAAGACGAATGAGCTATTTGGTAACTTGTAACTGCGCTATTTTTTTGAGGGTTACAAAAAGTGTAATTAAAGTTTTTGGCTTAATAAATATAACAACTACTTTGATCTATTCATATTCCATACAAACCTTAAGGAGTAATAAGAAATAGTAACTTTTTCACCATTTCAACATCACTAGTACCCTCTTCCACACAATTAGCAACTAAAGATTGTACTTACCTATAAGTAACAAGGCCCCAATTTTCCATAGCACCAGCACTAAAATCTGCAATAGCTATTAAGTCAATCTTTGGCAAAGGATATGCAATATTAAAATAGTCTTTATAATAAGGTAATACTTTCGTAGCCACTTCCAAAGCAAATACTCCTTGTTCCTTTTTCCCTTTTGGTGTATAAACTCGTACTAATACACCATCCGATGATTTATCTTCTACATAATCATACTCTCCGACAACTACTGCCACCAAATAAGTCGACATGATTGGTGTAGTTTGAAAATCATAACGTACTAAACTATCCTTTGGTGTAGATTCTTTTACAGGCATATTGCTTAATGCAACTAAATTTTCAGGAACTATTAGACTAATATCAAATGTAGCTTTCAGGGCAGGTTCATCCCAACACGGAAAACATCGGCGAGCATCTGTTGCTTCAAATTGGGTAACAGCAGCATGACGTTCCTCGCCTTCATCATTTGTGTATTTACTACGGTAAAGACCTTTCATTTTATCATTCAGTTCCCCTTTAAAAGACATTGACAACGTATAGCTTCCTGGAGCAATAGTATCATCAAAATTGAATGAGACTGTTTCATCTTGAGTCGAGATATTCGTCGTGGCAGGAGCAATAGTTTTTGAGCCGCTTTGTAAAACTGGATCAAAAATGTCTAAATCTAATGAATTAAGTACGATGGTTTTAATTGGTTCCGTCACCTGCAATAAAATAAGAAAAAATTAATAAAAACCTCTCGAAATCAGTTTAAAAGGTTTTGTCCGACCGATAATATTTTCATACCTAATTCTTATCCCTTTATAAAATTTCTAAAATAAGGGAATTTTGAGAAAAGAATATATTTGCAGAATTTAAATATTATGTATTTATTATGCTATCGTCAACGTTTCGCTGATAGACGTCTTCACCTTCTTCATCAAGGACTTCAGAATAAAACGTAAATAATTGGTTTAAGACCAATTTTCCAAATTAAAATTAACAATATAACCCATTAAAAAGAGGTGAACATGTTGTTTAGACAAGATTGAAAGATAAAATCAATTCATAATATTATTCATAACTCATACTTTGGTTTTTAATCGATTAAATCGTGTTATTATTGTCAAGACGTCAAAATTTTTAAGAAGCGTTAAATTAATCCTTAAACAACTTCAAATTTTTGTTGTTATAACAATCATTTTGAGAAAAGTATGTCAATATAATACCAGAAGTAATATAATTAGTGTTATGTTAACGTCGGTAACAGCCAGAGTTGAAAAATTATTTAAAAAAAAAAACATATTTCTTTACAATTTGTCACATTAGCAGCAAACTTGCAGTTCCCAGTTATTCAATATAATAGTTGCAAGCTATAAACATTCTTTTTCATCTTATCCACAATTTCCCATGCTACAAAATGCTAAAAACGCTCTTTGATGTAATGCTAAAGATCGTTGCTTCATATCGCTAACATGATATGAATGACTGTGATATTGGTGATTATGATATTGGACACTTTCGAGCATAGGATGCCATTGCAATATGTATCACTTTCGTAGAAAGTCGTATAGAAACATTGTTCATTATTCACATTTATGTGATAAATATTTTTCCTTATTCACATATTATGTGATCAATATTTTTCTACTTATTCACATGTGATTAAAATAAATAAAATTAGAATAAAATATTGCTATTTATTAATAAATCTTATCAATCCGTAAATGCAGGAATAAGAATTAGTTCTTGTGGGTCGCTCGGTAGCCAGATGGCTGAGAATAGTGCGTTCAAAACCTGGTCAAATAAGTGACGTTCGTACGAATCCCACCAAAGTGAGAGCTTTTTACTGAAAAAAAAAACTTTCGTCTGGCTATGGGTGTTTGTAAATGTAAAAACCATAATAGATCAAAAAAGATCGCAGTGCAATATCCCTGTTAATCTTAAATCCTTAATGAGTTCTTCTGTACTTAATCCATTATCGAATATTTCTGAAACCATTAGTTATGACGTTCTTTGCAAATTACAAATTATTCCAACATTAATATTGACAAATAAATGTGTAAAGTTCTAAATCATTCTATAGTTTCTTCGTTGAACTATTGAAAAACTAAGCAAATATTAAGCAATGTAGGTAAGTATCCATTATAATTATTATTTATTAACTAATGTGGCCAGTCGTAGCAAAAATTCTGTATCCTAGTCCCGATTAAAGACTATTGATCGCTCAAAAAGAATTACAACACTCGCTACGCTCGTATTGCAAACTTTTAATAACTAATAGCTATCATTACTAGGTTGTTGAATAATACACTATTTCAGATTTTAACACGCCTATTTAAAATGACTTTTTCAAATCCTTCATTGCCATTTTAGGTCAATACACATGTAGAAACTGTAGTCAGTACCATAGCGCATTTGTAGCCCACTTTTTTATATTTCATTCGAGATCAATAATTATTTATAACTAATAAAAACAAGCATTTTCTGTTCAATCAAAATTAATCAACTATTCGACTATCAATATTATTTATTACAAATTTTTAAAAAATGTACAAAAACTCAATTATAGTAGCTCAAAATGAAATAACGTTATATAGTCCTTCCTTTGTTGCAAAAGCTAATAGCTCAACAATGACCACTACCCAAAATATTATAAATCTCTAGCTTTTACTCTTCAGACAGTCGGTGCAAGTAAGTTGTTAAGTATCCTAAAAACAATTAAAAAAAAAGATAAAAAGATATTAATTTTTAATTTTCTTTCAATTAAGCAAATTGCCCACATCACAGTTTTATTGTCACATTCCTCATTTTGATTAAGAGTATAATTTAGTCAACAGATGCTGCACTTTTTGCAATTTATTCAAAACTGCATCAAGTGTTATTGAAATAAAACCAATATCATAAAATAAATTAATGAAATAAAATTATTCATTTCTTTATTTGATAAATAGGTAAATGCGTAACACAATAAATAAATAATAATAGTTAAGAGTTAGATCAACAATAATAAGCAAAATGCTCAGTAATTGTTATGACTGACAGTTAATAAAACTTCTAATAAGACACATACACATGGCAGCCTTTCCGAAGGTCGTACAATTAAACGCAAACTCATAACACTGTAAATGCGCAAAATTAAAAAAAATGTACCGGCAAATTTAAGCCAAATTTACGACTATATAAAAATATATAAAACTCATACTTTAGTACAGTGTTGGTGTAAAATGATCTTTACAACACTTTTGCTGTAATAGCTATTGCATAATATACAGACACTCTTTTAACCAAAGAGTGGAAGGCTTTTAATTGCTACAGGATCATAATCTTGACTACGTCCTTGGTACATATAACGTTTTATTTTCTTTTGCTTCCTGGTTTAACTGTATTTTGGGTACAAAAAGTTTATTGTTGGTGTTTGGGCGGAGAGTTTTAATGTGCTACCCATTCTTAGCATTTGTTACCGTAATTTCAGTTGTCAAATAAAATAATTATGACAGCTTCAGGGAATAACTGCTTTTTTTATATCATTTATTTTCTAGGTGGTTACAGCTTTCGCCATGTTTGAAGCATGTCGAGATCAGAAACTTCATGATTTACAAATTAAAGATGTAACAGCTGAGAGAAATCAGTCTTATTAGTAAAAAGTCACAAAACTCAAACTTTTGAGCTGAAGCAGTTTAGGTTAATTGCATTCAAGTTCTGTAATTCTTTTATTGTGAGACGTAGATTTTACACACCAGTTCTAAAAACCCAGCTTTCATACAAACAAGTGTAATATTTGTTGCAGTTTATTCTTTTCTTGTTTTTTTGTGATTATGTAAGCAGTTATATATGCCACTGAAATGAACCTGAAAAAAATGAATTTTTAATATCCTAGCCCCAGGGATATAACGATATATGTTATATCGTTATTTGCTCTTTATATATAACCCTCTTAATCTCTGCCGTTTGTCAAAATCTGAAGACTTTGGATCGTTCCATTGTTAGGCTATTAACTTTTGCAACAAAAGAAGAACTATATAACGTTATACCATCTGGGCTACTATAAGTAAATAGCTTTCGTCATCTATCGTGCATAAAGATGATCCACCCTCCCACCTCTTGAAAACAAAATTTTTTTTGGAATTATACTTGTAGAAACTAAAGTAAACTCCAGAAGTTCTCATTACTAATCGTAAGTATTTGTAAATTACAAGTATTACGAATCTAATAACAATAAGAAAAACAAAGACTTTTTTTAATTCATAGCATTCTCTAATTAAAAAAAAAGTTAAAATAGTCATTTTGCAATATAATAATTGTCAAAAAAAAAGTAATCTTGTCAATTACTAAGATGATTATTCTCAAAAACGCCTTAATATAAAACAACCAATATAAATAACATTTTTTAAAACGGTGGTCAGATAATAAATAAATAAATAAATTGTGACAACTGGTCGATGATAAGATAACTAAAGTATGTTATAAAAGTACACTATAGGTATCTAAGCTCGATGTAGCGAGCGAGATGACGTGACACCGAACCGAGTGAGAAAAGACAAGTGTGGTCGCATACTATAGCAGTATAGCATAGCGTGGCGACTGGCATAGACAACAAACGTTTTTAAACGCGGCCACAACAACAATCGTTTTAATAGATGTTTCACATCAATAAGAAAATGTAAAGTATGATGTTCTAAGCTGACGTTTTATTATCGTAACTAATAAAAATTCTTCAATTAATATCTTGATATAATTCGTCTATCGTTCTTGTGCGATTAATCCTAACCTTCTTAAATACTTTACAACAGGTTATTTACCGCTCACTACTTTTTATAAAGCTTTATTTTACCTGTGCACCTAAAACTTTTGTTTGTGACAAGAAGAATAATGTTACTACAATAAACCGCGATTATTAAGACTTATAAAGATTTGTGAAAGTTAAATAGTCGCTTGTAAAGTATTTGAAAATTTCTCACAAACTATATACTTTTGCACAAACCGCCATAGTATTATAAATGTATCTAAGTGGTAATGCCAGATTTTAACAGTTTAAATAAATTTAATATTATGACACCACTATCACCATGATGCTGTGTTTTTCAACATTCTTCACAAAAAACACTTGCAAAAAATTTTCCGATTCCTTAACATTTAAATAGGATAGGATTAAGATAACAATGTGAGACACGCCAATTAAAATTAAACAATTTACTGCGTAATATACGTGTTTCAAGTATTTTACGTTTATTGTTTGTTTTTTAAGCGAAAACCTTAAAACTCCCAAGCTGTTTATCTGTTTGTTAATTATTGTTGAGAATACATTGCTAGATTATTTATAATATTTGTACTTTATTATATCATTATCATTCTAATCGAAAAAATTAATTATTCAGTAATATAAAACTGTATTTTTACATTTTTTTACACTTAAATGCGTAGTTGTAGTGAGCAAATAGTGAATAGTCAACAGAGTGATTCATTTACAACAACAAAATTTTTAAACAAAATAATTCTCACGCACAGAAAAAAAATGTGAGCCCTTTTCAATATTACTACTTTAATTTAATGTTTTTACCATTAAAAAAGCATGTGAAACCACTTTTTTTTTAAATTCTCTACACAGCCGTTTTTTATGATATTCTTCACAGAGAATTTCATGCAGTTTATTGATATTTTAAATAACTTCATTATTAATGTTACGACAAAAAATTATTCTTTATAAAACTTTTTGCTTGTCAAAAAAAAAAAATAAATTTTCGATATTGAAACCTGAAATCTTAATAAATTAAGAAAACATAAAAATAATTCAAAAGAGAAGTACTATTATTTAAAATTTCAAACAAAGTTCATTTTAATCAAAAATTAAGCTCAATTACAAAATTTGAAAAAAAACTTAAAATTTTATGATTTTTTTTTTATATTTAGACTGAAGTAGCTTATTTATAATATACCTCAAATGTCCCCTCGTATGTCCCCGGATAGAGTTTACAAAAAAGAAAAACAGTGCAATATAAATTTTACTATAAGGTATGTCAGGGTATGTTAATAAATTCAGAAAACATTAAAATGATTGAAGAAAAAATTACTATTATTAAAAATTTTGAACAAAATTTTTATTGAACAAATTTTTATTTCTAATGGAAAAATAAGCCCAAATACAAAATTAAAAAAAAAACTTTTAATTTTCATTTTATATACATATTTAAATAAAACGAAGTGGCTTATTTATAATATACGTCCAAATATGTCTGCAGCCTGTCTCGGGATAGAGTTTTCAAGTTATTAATTTTACGGTATTGAAATTTTACAGAGATACACAGGGTGTTAACAAATTAAGAAAGCATCAAAATGGTTCAAAGACGAAGTAACATTATATGAAATTTTAAACAAAATGTTTACTAAACTAGTTATTTTTAATCAGAAATTAGGCTCCAATACAAAATTTGAAAAAGAACTTTGAAGCTTTATCTTTTTCTTATTTTTAAACCAAAGTGGCTTGTTTTCTTTAAATTTTGTCGTAAAATTATTAATAATTTGTTCCACTCTTGTAAATTCTATCCAAAAACATACTGTACAACTATAAAACATTTTGAAAACATTTCAGATGTCACTCGAAAAATTGCAAAAGTTATGAGCAATTTAGCAAAAAAAAAAAACAAATTGAAGTTTTATATTGGGAATACTATAGGGTATTATTATTAACGCGGCTGTGATTTTCTGACAGCAGGTCTTAGATCGGTTCGTACTAAAACCGGTAACAATCTATAAACATAAAGTCGCTTACGCAACGGCGTTATTAGATTAAAAGCAACATATACAACGTAGAAAAAACTATGCGTTCAACTCGGCGAAAATGCTTGATTTTTTTTCCTTGATAAACAAATAGCCATTTCCACCTGTTTGTTTGCTTTTCTACATTATATCTTAGGCAAAGCCGATCACAAACATCTACCTCTGTCTTTGTACAGTTATAAAATGCTATTTGCGCAATTTTACACTTGCGCAAATCTCTAGTGGCGTCATCAATTTTATTTCAACACTATAATGCATATCATGCCCAAATATTAATAATCTGCTCGAAATAAGATAACTAGCTCGACGCCAAGCTAGGAAGGTAGAGTGAAGAAAAGCGTCAAAATTTGCTTAATTTTAAAATGATCGGCTTGTGATCGACTAAGGGCTGAAATTTGATAAACTTTTTAAAACACTTGAATAACAAACATTGAAAACATTGCATTACATACATGCAAGTGCATGCAAATATAATGCACTCGATTGCATTATTCCAATTATAGCTACATTTAATTCGATATTGTTGAACATTAAACTTTTATAGTTATGTTGTGGAATAAGTTAATAAAGTACTGAATATAAATAACTGTTCAACATCTGGCATATAAAAATAAATTAACTTTGGAAAAGAAAATAAATAACCTTTTTAAGAAATTCCTATAACGGTACCGGGGGTCAGGTATCATTCACCCTAAACTGTCTACAACAGGTATGGTAAGGTAACGGTATTTTAACTATGTATAGAGAACGCACCCTTCCCTTTTTCTAACGGTACTTTCACCACTGTTAACTGTCTCCTCCAGCCGGTCCAGCCAGATGCACTTTTCTCGCCATAAATGAATGCGTAGGTCGGAAGAATAATAATGTAATAAACCACATTCCAAAAGTGCCCCTCTCGTAAAGCAAGGTACAATGCAAAATATAAGCAACAATTGATGCAAGGTCGCTTACAGATACCTGCATAAAAACAGTAATACAGGTACCAAATTGAATAACTTGGGAGAAGGATTGGATTTCGAACTCTTTTCAAATAGTCATATTTATTGGACTATTTGTTTTTATAAACAATTACCAAACATTTTTAAATTACAGAATATTTGACACTGATGATTAGTTGGTTGCATTTAGTGAGCAAATTAGAGACAGCGTTAGAAATTGACTTCTTATTAAAACAATTGAAATGCAAATGTCACAAAATTCGTACCTGTGAAAATCAAACGTAAGAACGTTCATTACTCATAAGTCCTTTTTTATTCAAGAAATTACAATAATTTTGACATTAGAAAATTAATCTTCTATAGTTGAAGGGTATTTTCTAAATGCACATAAAGTAAATGTCGGGTAACCTATTCTAAGGCCGAGTTGCTTAGAAGAATTTTTCACTTTGTAACAGAATATTTTCAGTGTTGAATTTTTACAAAATTTAGTGTCATCCAAATAAAAAATAAAAATAGTTTTGGCTTTTGACGAATTATGTAACATTTGAATTTCGATTGTTTTAATACTTCAATCAACTACATGTAAAATATTTTCAACGCTTTCTGTAATCTGACAACTATTTGCTCACTTGTTATAAACGAACCGTTTTATAAAAAAAAAAATACTAAAATCAGTCAAGACTCAAGATTAAAACTGATCAATCTTGATAAAGTATCAGCAATAGTGACTTTCGTTTTCCTGAATTTGTAATTCAAATGTGAATTGGCACAATTATTAACAGTAAATTGAGTAACAAACACAAAATTACATATTTTAAAATCAAAACTTCAAATCGTAATTTGAAATTTTTTAAGCTTTATTGAAAAATTTTTAAAATAGACTTAAGTTTTAATAAAATATTGTTTCAATTTCTTCAAAACATTTTCAAATCTTATAAAAATTATCTGAAAATAATTCAATATATTATTAGACAGTTTTTTAAAAATCGTTTAAGCTGTTTTAAAACCAATTTAAACAATTTTAAATTCTTTAACTTTGATTTCAATAATTTTTTAATGTTTTAAATTTGTTTTAAAAATTTCAGGTCATATTCGATAATTTTATAACTTTTTTTAAAAAACAATTACACATATTTATAGAGCATAAAAAAATGTTTCAAACATTTTTAAATGTTTAAAAATTCTTAAAATCGCTTTTAAAATAATTTAAAAAATATTCGTAAATTTAAAAAAATTTCAAACAAGTAAAAATTTTATAAATTAAAAAAATTTCTTCAAAAATAACAAAAAAACTTTACTTTTAATTTTTAAAAATTTCAAAACACCAAAGTTATTGAAACTAAAGTTAAACATAATAAAATTATTTAAATTTGTTTTAAAACAGCTAAAAAAATAGTAAAACTTGTTAGAATAATTTAAAACAAATTAATTTTATTAAATGTCTTATAATAATTTAAATTAATTTCAGATAATTTTTATAAGATTCCAAAATGTTTTAATAACATTTACATCGATTTTGTTTTTTTTAGGTTTAAAAAACTCTTCAAAAACATTTTTACAAGCCCAACCATTTTTTCAAATAATTGCATATGATTTTTTAATCTTTTAAAAATTTTTAATAAAAATTTCAGATCATTTTCGATAATTCTATAATTTTTTTAAAAAACAATTAAAATTTTTTATAGAGCTTTCAAACATTTTTCAATAAATTTAAGAATTCTAACAGTTGTTTTTGAAATAATATGAAAATTGATTAAGAAAGTTTAAAATGTTTCTATATAAATAAAAAAAAATTTATAAATTTTTATAAAAGTTAAACAATTTACAATCATTCAAAGTTGTTTCTAAACAACTGAAAAAAAAATCACAAAATAACCGCTATTTTTCAAAAAAAATAAAAATACTAATATATCTAATAATAAATGCATCTTTATTGTTTATAGTCAGCTATTACAGTTTAAAAAAAACTCTACAATTATATCCCACATTTCTTGTGGCCCATTCGCATAATAAATTATGTGAGGATCAATCTAATAAGTAATATATTTATAATAAATCTTAAAATAAAAATCATATCAATATAAATGAAAGGTTTTTCTACTTTTACATTTACTAACCTCACATTGCTTTCTCAATAGTGTATGCCCTTGTCTTATTATTGTTAGCAACGAAACGAACCATACTGGTCTTAAAATATTCTACAACGTACCCACATTGTTAACAAACAATTTAATTACATAAGAACGCATTTTTCATGATAATGAAGAACACACTCTTCTTTTTCTACAATACTGTTTTATAGCAAACATTTCTTAATTATTTAGAGAAATGAGATGACGTTTCGAAGCAAAATGTTTTAACTGGCGGAGGTTACATCAATCCCAATAAAAAGCATTTTTATCAATATAGAACAGTGTTTTTTTGCTACAAAGGAAAGACCATATAACGTTATTCCATTTGAGCTACTATAGATATTTTTACCCACACCCACACTTTTAGAGCCAGCAATCGGTTACCCGTGGATCAACAGGCCTTCATACGCAAAGACTTTCACAAAAAACACTAAACCAATTGTCATCTGTATATAGTACAGCATTTGCAGCTGCTCGCTCATTCATTATGCTATTTTACTCTTTTTTGCACTGTGGTACTCTCTGTGTAAAGTGTCTTAATTGAACGCCACTTTTTCTGTGTCTCAATCTCTCTGAAATTGTTTAAAAATCTGGTAGCAGTTATTCTGGTTCTAGTAGCGTGTCAAAACTGTTGACGTAGTAAATTACAGTAGGCTTGTAGATCTCTTCAAACTTTGTCCACTTTTCTGATGTTTGCGGCTCTTGGGCGACTGTGGTAGTTGCACGATACTGCCGATAAAGTAGGACAATTACACTTTAAGTCAGCTTGCGTTAAATATTTTCTTTCTATTGCACAAAGCTTGTTTTTGACAATAGATGCGTTGTTATTGAAACAGTTAACATACGCATACTGTACATTTTATGCTTTAGTGATAAACTTTTTTTTTACGGAGTTGGAGTTTACTCCAACTTGACTCGGTGGAATCCTGACACCGGAAAACTGTTACTGGCCGAGATACTCGTTGATATATTTATGTATGACGTTTTTTGGTTTACATCAAATGATATGTAACCATTTAATCGTCCTACATCTTGCCTAAGTTCCGGCGACAAAAGCGTATAATGTCAACCAAATATCGCTCTAACGCTCAAATAATTAAATATCATGTAATATTAGCTTGTTCCTTTTTTTTGCATTACTTAATGCAATTTGATGCAAATAAACTAAAACACATCTGACAGGTATGTGACATGAGGACAAGAAGTTTTATCACTTTAATGACAGGAGGAAAAATAGTATATTTCAAACCAAGGTAAGAAAGTGTTTTCTTGCAGACCGCGTGCAAAGTTTATAAACCGAGCCGTAGGCGAGGCTTGTAATTGCTCAAGGTCTTGCAAGAGTACTTTTTTACCATGGTTTGAATACTATTTCATTCTCTTCCGGCGTAAAAAAAAATTTTACAGTTGGTTAGAGCTGTTAATTATGCGTACCTAACTCGTTTCAAGTATAATAAAGTTAGGTGTAAAAGTAAATCACGAAATTTTTCTGATGACACTGTACTGAACTCTTCTCAACTGACAACGATACAAAAGTGAGTCAAATTTTCAAAAATGATTTATCGGGAAATGAATACCAATTCAATAAAGCAAGTACCGCTTACATTTCTAACCGGTCGGAAAAAAAAATTTATCATTAAGTGACGAGCGAAAGAGAAGTTTTATCGCAAAAGCCACTTCCGATTGGATGATTTTAGGCAATGCTATTGGTAGAAATTTTAAATTTGACACGTGAAAAAAATAATCAGAAACAACGATTGATCAATAATTTGTGAATGAGTAATCCATGACTTTAAAAACGTATGACATGAAAAATTTAAATGCTTATAACACCGGCGACAAAAATTACATCAGCTAAAAATTAATAAGATAAGATGTAAAGTATAATAGGTAAAAAAAGTATTCTCAAATATTTATTTTAATTACCATGTTTCACTATACTTCGAAGTTGTAATCTAAATCGCTGTTATGCTACCTTTGGTTGTGTTTATAGCAACATAGAACACATTTTCAACATTTTTATTTAAATCTTGAAAAAAAAATCTGATTTTATTTTCATTTTTGTTAATGGTCATTGTTGCCATTTTATAAGTGCCGTTCAATTCAACGGCATATGTTTTCTAAAGCAAGACCGTCTCGATGACAAATTATTTTAATCACTTCGTTAGTGTAATATTTAAATTGACAATTTTGTTTAATATAGAAATTGATTGATCAACCAAAGTTCAATCAATTGAAATCGATGGCTCAATAATTTCATTCTAACAATAAAATTCTAATCGCAATAAATCATTGATATTGCTTTTTTACGACATTAACTGTATACTAATCTAATAAAATAATAGTTATTTTCGTAACAAGTGAATCTAAAATACAAACACAGATATTCTTAATTATGTACTCTCGCACGAGATATGAACACTATTTTGTACACTCCTCATTTTTCTTTCTGTAAATGATTCTAAAATTATATTTTTTAACAACGATTCAATAATTTTTTACATCTGATTAACAACGTTGAGTTCTACTCGCGCACCCGTGTTTGCGTTGAATGTTCCTCTGAAGCAAGCAAACTATACTCGCCCCAGTGAAATAACATTATAAAATTATGCTCTTATAATCCCCTATCACTAGACAATACAACTAATCTCTTAACCTGTGCGGTTTGTCTAAAGGGTAAAAACTACAGTTTATAGTGTTTTGGGTGGTTTTATTATTGTTAGGCTATTAACTTTTGCAAGAAAGGAAAGCCCTTATAACGTTATACCATTTGAGCTAGTTCACACATTTTTACCACTGTCAAAAACTTTAATAATTAATAAAGCTTAAATGGCATAAATTGATTTAAATTCAAAAACTTTAAAACGAAATTAGTCAATAAGCTATTGTTAACACCTATTTTTAGACGTATCATAATAAAAATGTTTTATCTCAACAGCTCTTTCGACTGCCATGTAGACATGCATGAAAAAAACTAAATTACTATTTTGCATTTTTAATTTTGAAAATGTGTTTCTATAGTCAAGAGTATAAGGTTTATTTAACTGACTAAAAAAAATTGCGGATATTATGTTAACAACCCAACTAAAAAACTGAAAAAAAACCTCAATTAACAACCTGTTTTACCTAATTGAATTCCAACAGACTTGGCAGCGTCGAGATGTGTGCAGTTATTTATGTTTGCGGAACTTTAAGTTATCTCTACTAAAATTGTAAACAAGAAAGTTTTGAATTTTTGTATGTAACGATAAAACTTAAAAACTACTAAACCTATTTTAATTATTTTTTTGCCATTTGAGAGCTACATTATCACTGAGTAACTGTTTATTACAAGAAAAAGTTAAAGATGTTTAGAAACCTTTACTAAAACTATTCCAAGGTGTAAAAAAAAAGCCAAAAATGATCTTTTATTGTATGCGCTGTGGAAAGCATTGATGATAGAACAAATAAATGTTCTACAATATTATAGAGATATCAACTTTCTTCAAAAAACTTTGCAAGACTATTTGTACCAGTAACATAATTATAACTATTGTAGTTATGTCACTATAACTACTTTTTTTAATTTTAAAAGTTGATAGAAATGTTGATCAAAATCAGACTATGTTTTCATCAAAAGCATGATCATCTACATCTATGCTCGGCTAATCTACCAAGTTTCAAATAAGCCAAATCTTCTTTGTGTCTAATGCGAATAGACCTACGCGTTAAAAAATGTCACAATTATTACAACCTACCAATTTTTCCAAGAATGACATTTTATTTTTGAATTCTCTTTTAATTTTGTCAAAAACGTAGAAGCAGGTCAGACTTGCACTGCACATGCTTTGCTTTCTTCTTGCATTGCTGACAACCATAATTTAAAAGTTTTATTAATGTGATAATAATTATAGCCTAAATTACAGCAGTAGTTTTTTTAGTCATAATTAATATTACAGTAAAATAGCTTCCAATACATAATTATTTATTATTTAGTTAATAATGTTAACACATTATATTGTTCTTTTTCTTAATCTATTACATAATTGACGGATATCAGTAGTTTTTTTTCCCATAATTAATTTTCTGCTGCTGCAGTTGCATTGATGTTTATAAAAATAGCACTGGGTTTTTACCATAATAATTATATTATCATTATTTGTTTTTCTACAAACTTTTTTTTAAATAGTTTTGCGTTAAATATCTTTTGATGACATCTCCAAAATTATTCTCAATATATATACAAAACAATTTTCAAATATAAAATCATAAGTGCATATTAATTATGCTGTATCAAAAATATAGACCTTTTTTTTTGAAAATGCAATCCGTTATGTAAAAGTTATATGAAGCGGAAATTGACACTAATAAAAATTTAAAGTTTTTTTTACATAGCAATTTTGTACTTGTTCCACGAATAATCAAATTGTTTTAAGCAAAACATATTCTTGTAGGAAATTTAACGCTCTTTAAAAAAGGTCTTCTATAAATGTAATTCTTAAAAAGTTATGCGCGTTGGAATTTGACATTAATATAAAAGTTAAAAGTTTTTTTACCGTTTGGATCACATTTATTCCAATTCGAAAAACTTTTGAAGAATTGCATTTATCAAAAAAAAAAAAAAACGAAATGTTACAAGTTTTTTTTTATTTACTCTAAGAACCAGAGATGCTTCGTTGGCAAAAAGTTGGAACTGTTAATAAAATAACAACCTAGGTCTTGTGCCTGAGGAACACTCATAGACGTTCAATACTGTCAAACTTTTTAGAAGACCTTTTTATTTTATTTACGTTTCTCTTGCAACAATTTTGATAGAGTGCATTTCAACTACCTTAGCATGTGTAATTTTTACAAAAAGGTTTTTTCTTGTGTTATTTTTCCCACCAAATCATTAAAATGTACTATTTGGTAACATCAACGTTTACAAACAAAATGAAGATCATACGGGTCAATGCCTACCTAACGCTTTTCTAAATTTTGTATCATTCTGAAAAAAATGCAAAACAGACATTTTTACCTAGAATATATTTAGGATGATAATAATATTTTCAACTTATAATATTTTCAATATTTAACTAATTGAGAAAAAATCAGACAAGATAGAATGTGATATAAGTATGAATTTCGAAACAAGCACTTCGACTCAAATCATTGCTTTCACCATAAAATCGCAAGTTTAAAGCTGGTTTGCAGTAAAATGTGCTGTTTATCTAAATTGAAGTTAACTGTCGGATTAACCGGGACTTTCATTGAAGTCTTGAACTTACGATTGTTGATCATCTGATACATTTAGCAATTCTGTTAAATCTAGTACATTCTAGTAAGTTGAATTTTCGAAGATTGGATTGAAGATTTGATTGGATCAAACAACATTGGTAGTGCGGATGGTTGTTAAAATCCGTAGTCTGCCATTTTAAAATTTTATTTCAATATTTGAATAATGCATGAAAGGTTATATATCTGAGCATCTCTTGAAAGTGTAATGTTTCCTGCAAATCCTAAGAACAGCGCTGTTTCGTTCTTATTGGAAACTCATCAGCTCTGTCCATTGCAACAACCAGTACACTTTCATGAGCTCGTTTTTTACTATATGAACATTTCTGACAACGGATATAGTAGGTGAGTTCGTTTTAACCTTTCATGCATTATGATGTGTGATCATTAAGGGTAATTTTGTACCAACAGCTTAACAAAGTCATGTAATCCATAGACTAATTGATCAGATGGTACTACGCACTAATCTTAATTATATTTAAAACAGTCCTCTCCCCTTTTTGTTTATCGAATAGTGCCGATAACACGATTCAATTTAAAAAGTTTGATTGTGACCAATGTCACTCCAATAACGCATAGAAAGCGCAAATTTTCATATCTCTAAAAATATTAACGTTATCGTGGAAAGTCATAGGACCTTTTTTATTTGTATTTCAATAAAGAATATAAAAAAACGTTGTCCGGTTGAAAATAACAATTTCTTGCAATTGTTTAAACAATATGGCACCGGGTTGCCTCATCAGTAGAGCAATTTAAAAAAAACTACATGAAAAAATTGAGGTGGAATAATTTTCGGTACTTATACGCCGATTCCTATTAGACTATTAAGACTTTTACCATAAAAAACCATAATTATTAGTCTATTTTGATAAAAGTTAAAATAAAACTAAGCTTTCTTTGTAAAATATATTTAAGTAATTGCCCTTTCGGTAAACTATAGATCAAAGAAGTTTACCAATAAAACAAAAAATGGTCTCCAAGAATGTAAAGATACAAACCAGAAGCAAAGCAAGTCCGCGTCTTGTTACATATAATAAAGTCTTAAATATAAATTGACAAAAATTATATTGTTTTCAACTATATTATTTATAGATTACTTAT
Organism: Lagria hirta; assembly: GCA_947359425.1. Lineage (NCBI taxonomy): Eukaryota > Metazoa > Arthropoda > Insecta > Coleoptera > Tenebrionidae > Lagria > Lagria hirta. The sequence continues at coordinate 9,553,432 of OX375801.1, read as the reverse complement.
TTTACCAATTGAACTTATTTGAACTTATTGAATTTATACAGGGTCGTGCAAAAATATGGGAACTGTCAAATGTTTTTAAAACCGCTTATCAAATGAAGTTTGCTACGTAAAAAAATATATTAGCTGTAATTTTTTCAAATAAATACGTTCATTTGCTTTTAATATTCAACTTGTTTTTTTATAAATAGCCAGAGGATAAAATTTTACATTTTTAAAAAGTACCTACATTTTCTTATGATTTTAAAAATGTAATACTACATATTATTAACATTTTTTTAATTCAAAATGTCAAATTTTATTTCACAACACCAAAAATTTGAAGTGAAACTTAAGTGTAGCTAGCCATGGAATTAGCTGTCATTAAAATTTTGACAAGTTATTAAAAAAGTGGTTGAGATTGTTGAATAAAGTTTTGTTTCGTGTTTTTAGATTTTCAAAAATTATGGTGACAACAAATTTCATAGCCAACTAGTCTTTGTCGTTAACTCAATTTTTTTGACATTTTAAAACAAAAAAAGGTTGACATTGTATTAAATTGACAAAATCAGAAACAATGTACTTATTAAAAACATAAATTTTTACACCTTTGCTATTTAAAACAGAGCAAATTGGCCTTAGATCTTTGAAATAAATGAACGTATTTATCTGAAAAACTTACAACTAATACCTAGATTTTTTTAAATATTTTATACAATTTGCCTCCATTTTGATACTCTAATAGACTCATTAGAGACCGCTACGGTATAGGTTTTGGTGCAATTAAGAGTACCATTCTTTCCCTTAAAAATTTTTAGGTTGGCAAAACTTAACTTGACTTTTATTGCAATTAAATTAAATTAATTAAATTAAAATTGCAATTTTGAAACAGTAAAGTAAAGTGAACAATTAATGGAAAGTATTGATTTATGTGAAATGTGGCATATAACGGTGTAAATAATAAGTGTACTGGTCTGGAACTATTTCACGGGTTTCGGGGTGTGTATATGTAATGATTTCTTTCATTTTTGTATTTTGTGTTTGTGACAGGACTGACAGGATTAGGATTTTTTGATAAAACCAAAGAAAGGACAACTAGATAAAATTTTAACTTTTAAAATCAAGATACTGCCAACCCACTCCAAAAATCCCTAAATCGATCAAATTAAAAAAAAATGCTTAAAAACAGCATAAAACAGGTAAATTACAAAAAATAGTATAAAAAACTCGTAAGGCCTTAAAGCACTTATTCTTTAAAAACTCGTGGTTTTGCTTTAAGACATGTCTTATGATTATGAAACTTGTTTTTTAATATACTTTTTGCAATTTGCCTCCATTTTGATACTCTAATAGACTCATTAGAGAACACTACGTCATAGGTTTCGGTGCGGTTATAAGCCATTCGAGCACCGAACTTTTTTTTCCAAAAAGATTTTTAGGTTGGCAAAACTTAACTTGACTTTTTATACACTTTTTACCTGTCTGTCAATAATATTGATTTTTTGACAGCAAAGTAAAGTGAACAATTAATGGAAAGTATATTTATGTGAAATATGGCATGTAATGGTGTAAATAATAAGTGCACTGGTCTGGAAAGAACAACTGATTCCAAAAATCGAATTCCAAATTCGATTGACACAGTTTATCTGTCATCACTTAACCTTAAAAGGTAGGTTTGTATCTTATAATTATTATAATAATAACAACCAAAATAATGTTTCCTATTTCACGGATTTTGGGAGGCGTACTTGTAATGTTTTCTTTCATTTTTGTATATTGTGTTTGTGACAGGACTGACAGAATTAGGATTTTTGGATAAAACAAAAGAAAAGACAACTAGATAAAACTTTCACTTAAAATTCAAATTATTGCCAACCCAATCCAAAAATCCCTAAATCAAATTAAAAAAAAATGCTTAAAAACAGCATAAAACAGGTAAATTACAAAAAATAGTATAAAAAACTCGTAAGGCCTTAAAGCACTTGTTCCTTAAAAACTCGTGGTTTTGCTTTACGACATGTCTTATGATTATGAAACTTGTTTTTCAAAATACTTTATTCCACGTACCAAATTCTATTTGATTCTGATAAGAGTGATAAGTGGTTTTGAAAATATTTGACCGTTTTCATTATTTTGCGCGACTCTGTATAGTCTTGATTTTTGTCGAATATTAGCATAAACAATAATTGGTAAAACAAAAATTTGTAATTATTTAAAATTCAAATTATTATTTGAAAATTTTATTTAATTAAGTCGGGTAAAAATTTTAATAGGGTAAACGCCCTCTGCTTTTCAAAATCCCTTGTCATTATATTGCTGTGACCTAACCTCAAACCGGCCGATGGGTGCACCACGAAAGGGGTGGTATTGATTGTTGCTTGTCATCGGTGACATATGGACATAGATAAGAAAAAAAATAAAATAGCTACGTACCTCAAATTCAGCTTGAACATCTCCTTTAAAGTCTAATTTCTTTAAATCTGGCGTTAACGAGAGGATGTAATGCCGAGGCCTCACCGCCACCGGCAGCCGCTCAAAGGGCTTTTTTAGATCTTCAGATGGCATTTTATTGATATTGTCTTCAAATATGATTGAACTCGTACAATACGATGCTCTCCTTGAATTGGAATAGTGTTGGGCACCACGACGACCACGACCACCACAACTACTATAACTATTTGTAGTAGTAATAATACGAGAAAACGGTCTGACTGACTGCTCTAGTGACACGGCAACCGAATGAACTAATCGCGTCGTACGTTTGTGTTCAGAATCAAGGCAAGAGATGCAGCGGGGGGACAATTTTAACGGTACTTCAAGTAATTCATTAATTTCTCTTTTGATTTTGTTGACTTTTTGCACACGAGAACGCAACAACCGATAGGAACAATTGACAGCAGATGTCAACATCATCCTGTGACGTAACAAGTTACCAATTATCTGCAAAAAAATACTCAAAATTATCTGAACAAGTGAACATCGCGTTGCAAATAGGTTGAAAAAATGTTACAAAACTGTAAATTGTAATGACGGTCTAAATAATAGATATCCACTCTATATCCTATCATGTATTGCTAGTTGCAAACTATACTGAATTATACGGGGTTTTTATAAAAGACTCAATTAAGCATTTCCAAGTACGTCACGATGTGACGTCACAAGCTCCGCCCAAACAGCTGTTCACAATCAGCGTTTGTTATTGTTATTGTTCAAATAGAGTGTTGAGACAACTTTATGTTTATTTCATAACAGTATCGTCTATGTTTTTGAATAGTGTTAATATGTTTCGCTAATCTTCTCATTTAAACCCATACAAAATGTTGCCCTTTTTGATCCGCTGTTTTTTGACATTTGACATACGCTTCTGCCGTCACGTGGAAATGCTCAATTGAACTGATGACTGGATTTGAATGAAAAAGATAGGATACTTTTTATTAACAAAGGGATGAAAAAGGGTGGGATAGGGATGAAAAATGACAAGTATCAATATTAGCATTGACTAAATATACCTAGACTTCCCACCGTACAGTAAACCATTGGTTTATCTAACTTATGAATCATTTATAGTTGCATCCTGAGGAAGTTCATCGTAGAAACGTCTTGTTTCAGGTCGACAAAACTTTTTTAAAGACTGCAAATCTTTATATTTTGCTACTGATATAGGCAGTTTGTTTTGATAGGCTAAACCAGGCAATTTAAATTCTTCTTGACTAATACCTGTTCTTGCAGATCGCAAAGAGGCTGGTGTGTTAACCACACTAGATTCCCATGGACTGTTACTAAAATTTCTGTAAAACATGAGCCGAGGATGTTTTTTCTGGATAAATTCACGTACAGGTCTGATGGGAAAAGAACTGCTTTTTTTGTAAAAAGGTTTTAAAAATGCAGTCCAACTTTTGAATGCATCTTGTGGACATTCAATTACATTGAAAGGTTTGGGCATTTGCCGAGCTCCACGTACGTGCTCGGCCCATTCTTCAGGAAGTTCAACCCTAGCTTTTTGATTTATAAAAGCCATATTTCGGTCGCACTCCATATAGGAGCGATTGCAGCAATGAACCATGTAGTGTAACATTCTAAAAATGGTATAATTTTTATGTTGACCACCACATGAGTCACCAAAAAATGTAAGAGTCTTCCCCTGTACACTCATTTCAATGTATATAAAATAAATAAGATGAGAAGCTACATCATCAGATCTTTTTTTTCCAACAGTCTCATGGTATCCAAAAAAATAAGATGAGGAATCAGCAAGGACATGAATATTAAACATAAAGTAAGTAAGTTGTCTTTTATAGTAAACGTCGTTAGTGGTGATGTTTGGTACGGAAAGATTTTTTGAAAAATCCATGGCTATTGCAACTGCTGTGGCATCCTGCCTTGCAGTCAAACGAGCTTTCCTTTTTTGATCATAAAAAACTTCGGCTTTTTTTTTGTGTGCTAGGTTCTCAATTTCTAGTTTCCGAAGTTGAGACAAAGTCAAAGATTTCTCATGACTATCAGGAAGAGAAGCAATTTTAATTTTAAGAAGTTTTTTTTCTGCTTGAAATTCGTCGCAAGTGGAGCATGTGTCCATCCTTGAATAACCGAATGATATGTTGAAATTTTTATTGAAAAAATTGCGATATGTTTCGTAGGATACTTTATTGTTTGGGTGATCATTGTTGAACATTTTATGAATCTTAGCTAAGTTTAAATCGTCTGACAGATATATTTTTTGACTTTCATGTAAATTGTAGTGGCTTTTTTTACCATTAACTGACTTAAGTGTGTCGATTTGCTTGTACATTAAGTCAGTAGTTTGCTTAGAAAGCGTTTTCACATGCGTACCCCGTTTATCTTTTTGGACAACACCATGCTTAGTTAGTGATTTTTGGATAAACTGCAGTCGTCTTCCAGTAATACCGTGTATAGATAAAAAAGCTTTTCTACACACGGGTACCTCATAGGTATCATACCCAATCATTCGAATCTTATATGAATATGATTTATTGTGCAATTTTGCATTTTCTTCACCTAATCGGGGACGACGACGTTGGACATTAGAAACGATTATAAGCCCGCTTAAATAATTATCTTGGTCATACCTGGTAGCAAAATTATTGAATTAAATATTAAAATTTGTTAGCGTCATCCTAATTTTAACATCTTCTTCCGGCCCTCAGAGCAACACTATTTAGTAGTTTAAATAGAATAACGCTATGAATAAATTAAAAAAAAACTAATTATGAGTTTAAGTAATGCAAAAACGATGGTATAAAATCTATTCAAACAGCTCATCTTATGTGAAAAGTATTTATAACATTCTTTTGAACGAGTTTTTGAGAGATTAGATGCATTGTCCAGTAATAGAAGATTATAAAAGCCTGACTTTAAAAATACGTTATTTCACTGGTACTAATATAATTTTTTTATCTGATATTTTATTTATCAAAACATCAAATATAAGGCTCAACTAGTACAGAACAATAATAAATACAAGACAATTGATACAATAATCTTTTATGTTATTTATACACATTATTTGTATTTATATAAGTTACATAATTTGACGTTTCTAATTAATCAAGTCTTGTTTGCAAATGTAATTTTGTTTGTTCCCTAGGTATGGTGTGGCTATCTATCCTGTGCGGTTTTATGAACTTTTTTTTTATAAGAGTTGTCATTTTTTTAAGATTCTTGACCTTGTCTCAAACAAAAATCTTAGAGATACACAAGTATAATCAATTCTCATAAAAACTAGTAGAAGTTAAATATCTTTTATTAGAGATTATTTAAAAACATAAGATATGAAAATCATTTATCTTCTAATTTACACAGTCACGCCCTAACTACATAGCCAATCTCATTAAACTTACTAGCTACATTCTGCCAAAAGCACAGAAATAAATTTAGAATAACGGTCTCGCCAAAAATACTGTTTTTAACGTAAAAAATATATTAATATTTGTTTTCTGATTGTATTTGATGCGAACATATTGGCAACGCATTTTGGTAACGAAGCATTTTTCTCATCTAAATATTGTCCAACGTGACTGAAAAAGTTTACACTTTAATTAATTATCTATTTGCTTAATTAAATATATTAATTGCTTAACATTGGTATTGTCCTTTTCCAAAAATTCTCATTAAGTTCACTTTGGAAAATTTAAATACGAATAAAATTTGGCAATATATAATCTAGAGTTTTCACCAAAACTGACTTTATATTTGCCCTATTTAAAAAGTAACAAAAATACGATTTTTCAATTTATGCAAAGATTTTGCATTTAGACAGAATTATAATATTGAATATGTATTTCTAGAACGAATAAGGTATTAATTTTTTCAAGGATCATACTAAACAAGAAAATAGCAATACTGCCAGCTGGCTCTGAGCTTGATAATAATAATTATGATTTTTTTAAAAACTGTACGCTATTTTCTAAACTAATGCATTTATTTTTTTAAAACAGCCTGGCTCCGGTGTCAGTTGTGAGGCAGCATTTCTACTATACCTTTATCGCTTTAAGAATAATCCGATGCACAAAACTTTATTCAATCTATGATTTTTTAGAATTTTGTTTGAGACAAAAACAATGTCTCTACAAAAAGTTGTGCGGTAAACTCTCATAAATATTAGTGAAAATTAAATAATCCGTTGTGAAGTATTAACGAAGGCAATGTTGGTAGAATTCATGCTTTTGATTTTCTTTTTAAGTTACTTCACAAAAAAATTAGACAATGGTTTTCTGATGAGAATATTTTATAAACAGAAAAGTTGAAATTTTAAATCACTTATACAACACCGACTTGTCTCATAGACGGGTTTATTTTTTTGTACTTGGAATAATGGATATACTTTATACTAAATTCGAAAAAATTGCCGTTTTTTTTATTTAGAATAAAATGTATAGAATAATTTATCCGATAAAAATTTAATTTTGTAGAGCATCAAATTGCTGATAAGAAAATGTTGTGCGTATTAATTAAATTATTATTAATTATTAATTATATTAGCAAGATAACCAAATTTTTATACTGTCGTTTAGACAAATAAAAGAGCTTACAAAATCAAGAAAAAAAAATGACGCGCACTGTATATATTTGTTATTCCAAAAAAAAATGTTCAAATACTATTATAGTTTATTATTATTAATAAAAATGCATCGACAAAATTCAAAAAAAATAAATTTTTTTTTAGTGTTTGGGCCAATCTAGTGGACATAAAATAAAAAATATATACTAGTTGAATTCAAAAAATTTTTTTTTGGCTGAAAAGCAAACAACAATATACGAAATAAAATTTATTACAGCTTTTTACAAAAATTTACCAATAAATATCTACATTTGTTTCAAAAGTATCACACCACTTTTAAGAGGTACAGAAAATAGTGCGTTGTTTTGTAATGGTGTTCTCAATAAGCCTAATGCACTGTTGAAATCAGCAGAGAAAGCTCTAAATATTTTAAAATCAAAAAAGTGTTGCAAACTCACATCCGTTTTTACCCCTCAGAAAACGATACACCAGCCACCTAACAACTACAAAACCTAAAAATAAACGCTGTTTGCTTAGATCTCACATCCGTTTTCTCCCCTCAGAAAACAACGCCAGTTATTTGAACGCGTTTTAAAATCTGACCAAAATTTTCGCTTTTTTATAGATACATTTTTATAACAAAACGTTAATATAAATAAAAAAAAACAACTTTATTTACAATAATCAGTAAAACACGTTTAGTTGGTATAAAATAGTCTGTTATTTACGATTAGGCACTTATAGTTAATTATTTCTAGACGTCATTTTGTCATAGAGATTAATTTCTTCAAAAAGGTTCTCAACTTGACACTTTAAAATAAATGCTCATCATACTAAAATCAAATATTAATATACAAGTTTTTAAACAGCTTTTTTTGGCGTTTCTTTTTGTATCTGGAATCCACTCCCAAATTATTCGATGCAGCCCATCTTCAAACTTCATGTGACTATATCATTGATATTTTTGTTTTCAACTATAACTAGTTTTGGTCTTCTACAGTTAATATTTATAACAGGCTAAACAAAAAAATATTAAAAAGAATTACGCATTTGCAATCATTGCAAAGAAAGATCATTTGTTTTTTCTTATGACTTATTAATAAATTCATAAACAGCAAAAAGCATCAAATCTATATTAATATAACAATGCAGACTCTCTTCACATGCCCTCACATATGTATGTATAAAACATATTCACAGAGAGACCATGTGTAATAAGAAACATTATTATACCTAACTTTTTTGCAACTTTTAACGGGCGTTGGAGACCCCGTTTACAAAGAGCCAAAGTTTGATATTTTCCTCAATGAGTACTATCGTGCACTTACGCAGAGCCAAGCAAAGTTAAAAGCAACAATTATTCATTTAACACCAATCACTGCAAATGATTGAACAAACTGAAGAAGCTAAATGACCTGCACTTTTTATAGCAATAACCAAATTTTTCTAATATTTTTATTATTTAATTTTTTCTTTGCAACTAGTACAAAGTTTGGAACTACACTAAAATAGCTAACTCTTTTGGAAACAACAGAAAACATTACATAAGGTAACAAGAAAAATGTTAACAAAGAATAAAATTATTGGTTTTTATAAGAAAAAATTAAACAAGCAAATAATTTCGATACATGAGTAGGTACTGATTGAAAACCAAACTGCAAACTTATTTGATTTACTTGAATACAAAATAGCATTAAACAATTTCTTTAATTAAAATAACATGATGGTCTTACGACAAAATTTTTTCTAAAAAACAGAAAACGTTTCTTTTGTTTCCGTTCCCTAAATGTTTCTAAAGAATTGAAAACTTTTGGGTATTATATAGAAATATTATTGAGCAAGAAAGACATTCACGACCCGAAGTCATTGAAATATTGACATCTTTTGGAAAAGCCGGTGTCGAAAGGTTTAATAAAATTGTCGACGTTTCGCACTCCATCGGTGGAGACCTCATCAGGACAGGGAAATAAAAGTGAGATCAAGCACGGTATATCTTAAACGTTTGGAAGTCCATACACACTCTTTTGCCATTAACACAAAACGCTTCCGCTTTCTCCGCAGCTTTCTCTTCCGAGCCCTCCGCCACTTTTTCTTCTGCTTTTTCCACCGCTTTCTCTTCCTTGCTTACCAATATAAGCCTAAGCAGCAACGAGTAAACGAGGTCTAACCAGAATAAGTTTTGTCTCTAACGTGGTTCACACGTCGAGCTACTGTGTTTGTCTTCACTTTTATTTCTTTGTCCTGATGACGCCTCCACTGATGGAGTGCGAAACGCCGACAATTTTATTAAACCTTTCGACACCGGCTTTTCCAAAAGATGTCAATATAGAAATATTATATTGTAACACTTTTAAACTTTTTTTTTTTGTAATTTGCCATCATTTTGATGCTTTTTTTCTACAAAATGTTTAGGTTGTCAAAACTTAAGTTGACTTTTTACTTGTCTGTCAATAATATTGTGAATTGAAATTGCAATTTTAGAACAGCAAAGTGAAGTGAACAATTAATGGAAAGTATATTTAAGTGCACTGGTCTGGAAAGAACAACCGATTCTAATAAAGCAAAAGTCACAGTTCATCTGTCACTTAACCTCAAAAGGTATAAATATATCTTATAATAATAATAAAAAAACTAAAATAATTTTTGCTATTTCACGGATTTTGGGAGGCGAACATGGAAAGTTTTCTTTAATTTTTGTATTTTGTGTTTGTGACGAGACTGACAGGATTAGGATTTTCGGATAAAACAAAAGAAAAGACAACTAAATAAAATTTATACTTTTAAAATCACGACATTGCCAACTCACTCCAACAGTCCCTAAATCGATCAAATAAAAAAAAATGTCATTTTATAAGACCTTAAAGCACTTATTTAAAAAAAAGCTTGTGGTTTTGCCACTCGTTTTGTAAGCTTGAATGCGTGCTTTAAAACATGTCTTGTGAAACTTAGTTTTTAATATACAATTTTTAAACTCGCAAAATGGCTGCCACTATTCCGTTCTCTAAAACCTACACGCTCAGACAAAGCGTATTCTTTCCACATCCATATCTCTGAGTAATCCGAGAGAAGCACTTTACACATTTTGAGCTAGGCAACTAGAATAACAACTAAAGTTCACTGCATGTTGCGTATTGCACAAAATTAAGAAGAAACAATAATAACCGCTTATTTAAACATTTTCATTTCCACAGTAGTCTAGATTACACTTTTTTCTAACTCCCGACAAAAAAAGAAGTATTAAATGTGTCTGTCTGCCTTCCTGTAGCTCTTAACCGGCTAAACCGATTTTGAACTTTTTGTAATTGAAGAGAGATTAATTATTGGTTGCTTTAGAATATTTGGCACTATAAACTATTAACACAATTTTATCATTTGCTAAAAAGTTGTTTTAATAAATTTTAAAAGTTCTTTTGAACAAAATGTAGTGTTCATTAAGAGATAAATAAAATTTTCTGATTCATTCATTTTCTGATGATGACCAGAAAGAGCACACAGACACCCATATCCAACATTTTTTTAATGAAATTGATGTACCTAAATGGTTTAAAATTCAACAAATCACAAAGTTATAAATTAAAATTAGATCTATCTTAAAAGATGTTTAAAATTTATAGCCTAAACATGCTTGAAATCGCATCATAAAAGACTGGCGAACTGGAAACTTTTACTATATTGGAAGTCATTTCAGCACGAGAGGCTCGAATTCTGCTTTTTAGGTCTTCCATATTCGAAAAAAGAGTTGCATAAACTTTATCTTTAACAGTTCCTTACAAGAAAAAACACAGTAGTGTTAAATCTGGACTACGAGGTGGCTGGTTGTTAATGCTGCCTCTTCCAATCTACTTTGCTGGATATGTTCCGTCAAGATGTTCCTTTACAATTCTGGCAAAATGTGAAAGAGCACCGTCTTGATGTAACCACATATCTCTCCTGATTTAAATAAAAACGTCTTCAGTGAGGGTTTCCCATAGCATAGTAGGTAGTGGCAATTTAACATTAAATGTTTTTAAACTTTTTTTCAAACAATTACGCTCTTGAAGAATTTTAGATCTAGGATTTCTCAGATTTTAGCTAACTCATTTTGTTTTTTTTTGTGATTTTATGTGAAAAAATTACCGCGCCAAAGTACAAACTCTGTGGGCAATTGCGATCATTGTTTATTGACAATATTCAACTGTTATCATTTCAGCTCCTGAAGCAAAAAAGCTTAAACTTTAATCACACAATAGCAATTACATTTTAAAAAATGGAATTGGCATTTGAACGCCTTAAAAAACATTACACAAAATTATCAACAATTTTGAATGCAGCGAGAGGTCTTTTTAGTAAACAAATTTTTGCAGTTTTGCTTGAAGCCACTTTCTCTTCTGATTTAAACTATTGAACCACTTTTCAAAATACTTTTAGTTTGAAATAAATAGGTATTTTTTTTCAAATACATATCTATAATAAGTAAGTAAAGTGAGTAAAAAAACTAAAATCAAATAATATAATAACATTAACGTTTAACGTAATAATAAATAATAATTTTTTTGACAGTTAATTATAAAGAAGACCCCAAATTAAAAATGAACTTATAATATTAAAGATTTAAATTTGAAAAAACTTATTGTGTTGCCTATGTTAAAATGTGCCAAGCTGCTGATCCACATGTGCCTATTTGAGAATTTTTAGGCCATATGTTTTTCACAACAAATGCACAGTGTTCTCAAAAAAAAATTACAACTATTTTTTCAAATTTACGGTGAACCACTTTATCTTACCTGTACAACCGTAAATAATTTTTTTTACAAATAATGCAAATTTTACTTTCCTGTTCTTTAATACTTTCACACATTTTCTTTCTATCTACCTTATCAGACGTTGCTCTAAATTCAATAAATAGTTTATACAGTCTTTCTTCCTTTTTTTCATCTCGTTCTTAGCTAGGTAGTCTAGAATGTATACATTATCCATAGTTCCTCTGCCTTCTCTGAATCCTGTTTGGCTGTCTGGTATTGTCCCCTTTTCTTCCATCTCTTTTCTCACCTTCTCATTCAGAATTGACCCATACAGTTCATACCTTGTGGTTGCACAGTTATTCCTCGGTAGTTTTGTACTCTACTTTTATCACCCTTTTTGTAGATAGGACATATTATGACCTCTCTCCAACGTGCCGGAAATCCTTCTTCTCTACACACTCCATTCATTGGTTCTACCAATTTTTCTATCACTCCTTTCGCCCAATATATCCAAAGCTCATTCTGTATTTCATCCTCCCCTAGTGTCTTCCTTTTTCTTAGCTTCTTTATCTCTTTCTCTCCTTCCTCCAGCGTAAATTCTGTTCCTAATAGTGCTGTCTGGTTTGTTTTCTTTGCTGTTTCTTCTATATCTATTTCTCTTTTTTCTTCCAGCAGTTTTTTGAAGAACTCTCCCCATGCGTTTATCGTTATCTCCTCACTCGCCTCTTTTTATTCGTCCTTTTCTTGTTTATGTACTTCCACACCTCTCTCACTGTTTTAGCACCTTTTATTTTTTTTTTCTCTCTTCTGTTTCTTTTTCTCCTTACATCTTTTTCTATATATTTTTTTTGCTTCTAGGAGGACGTTTCTATTAACTTGCGTTATTTTAAATTCTCTTGGCCGCTTTTGTGGCTTCTTTTTTTTTAGCTGGTAGCATTCTTTACTTCACCATTCATTTATCTGTTTTGTTCTTTTCCTTTTTTTGCTTGTTTTTGTTGTTGCTTCTTCTAATATTTCTTTCAGTTACTCTTTAATTTTGTCTACTTCCTGCCTCTTCTTCTAGCTTTCTTCTGTATTCTTCCACGCCTTGCTCGTCCCATACTTTAAATATTACTTTCTGTTGTTCTGCATTTATTTTCCTTATTTCTTCTTTTCCGTGTTTCCTATGTTCTATTTTTATCTATATAGAAAGGTGGTCTGACTCAATTCTGTCTCCTATTCTGAAATCTTCTACTTTCCTTCACACCTTCTCATTTGTTATTCCATCGTCTATCACTGATTCCCTTCTACTGCCTATAAATACGTCCACTCCCTTTCTTCATCCCCTTGCTTATTACCATTCAATACCTTCGACCCCTTCTATCCATTCCAACATTTTTTCCCTTGCACATTTTCTCTCTTGTGAGTTCTTTTTCCCATCCCGTCCTCCTTCTTTCCAATTTCTAGCTCCTCTTTCACCTATTCTCCCGTTAAAATCCCCTCCCATAAGTATACATCTCTTTGCTGTATATCGTCAATATTTTCCACCACCCTTTGTCTATTTTGATATTTCTCTCCATAAGTCCCCCTTGTTCTCTCCTCTCATAGTTTTTCTCTCCTATCCTTTGTCTCACTTCCGTAACTATTCCTTCTGCTGCTCTTTCTTTTTTCTTTTCTCTCTTCGCCCGTTGAAATTCCCACTTGAAGTTTGCTGGTAAACTATACTCTTTATTTTTTCCAGCTCTTTTTTTCTATTTCCCTTTTTGTTTTTATTCTGTTAGTCTTTTCTGCTCCATTGTACATTTGCCTGTGTCTTTCATTGTTTCGTTGTCCTTTTACATTTTTTGCTTAAAAACCCTGCAGGATTAGGTCTTTCTCATATCATTTGTATGTTTTTCGTCTATGAATATCTTTCCATATTTATTAATGTCTTTTGCTTTTGTTCCTTGCCCTTTCTTTTCTTTGTAATCTATTTTCTCTAGTTAACTACCAACAAGTAAAATAATAGCATCAATGCTAATTTATTCAAACTATATCTGTAAACTTAGACATGTTTCTTGCTTATTGAGACTCTTCCGCAAATCAATTTATGTCAGTGCGTGTATTCAAATTAAAACTAGAAGTACTCTTTCTAACATAAAAACCTCAATAATATTTAAACTTAAAATTTTTATAAATAGCGGTCTGATATGGACCGCTAGTCGATCTATCTAATAGTTGAAACATAAAAATTTACGACAAATGTATAATAAAAACGATTGAGATCTGCTCTTATTAATGCTTATAATGATAGAGACAGGCAGCAATAGTGAAAAGATTTACAATCCAAAGTCTTGCGTGTCTTAAGTTTATGAATAGAACCAGCCAAGTAGCTTAATCTTTTCGATATCTCAAACGTTATTGCAATAGTAATTATGAATAATGTAATTTATATAGTTAATACATGCAGTAATAAGAATTACACAACTAACGAACATCCTCGTTTGAGATGATCTAAACAATCCGGCAATTATTAATTGTCCTGAATTTGTCACACATCACATTTGCTCATCTCTGGGAGAGTTTGAATAAATACTTTTTTTTACTTCCTCTGGCGCTTCCGAATGCGTGTTACTCTAAATGCGTGTGAATAAAAAGACGGGACTGTTATGTGGAGCATGTGTGTCAATAAATTACATTTAGAGAGAACAAAAACACAAAATGAATATGCTGGGTCAACAGCAGTTATTGTTTGTCTCTTCTCTGAGAAAGGGTAATTATCTTCTTAATTACTGCCATTTGAGTCATATCTGACGTAGATCGAGTCGTTTTTGTTCAACTGCAATAAACGGATTTGATGAGTACTTGCTGAAGACGTTAATATTTAATTATTACAGGTTATGAGCGCAGTTTATTGCTAATCAAGGTGGTTCAGAGCAAAAACTTTAAATAGAAAACCTTTGATGTCGCAACATAAATGAATCTGCAACAATTTTTTATGAGAATAAATGCGCCTCGCAAAGTAATTATTCAAATAAAAAAAATAGTTCCCGCCATGTAACTTGCAAAATTTTATGCAATTGTCAAAAATTATCAAAATTAAAGTTTTGGACAAACTTCTACATAAAATTAATATTTATATGATTTCTCTCATTATCATCTTCATTCATTCTATTCCTTCTTTCATTATGTCCTTTTTCTCCAGCTTACTTTCTTTCCCTTTTCCGCATTCATTTATCATGTGCTCTAATGTTTCTGTTTCTTCATTTCCGCACCTAAATCTCTCATTTCCTCTTTTCAAGAATCTAGGCAACTCTTCTGTGATTGGAGTAATGTACCTTTTATTGTACCTGATTTCACTTATTTCTCCCCTTCTTTCTTGCTTGTCTATGTCTCTATCTTTATTCCGTATTTCACCATACCACTCTTCTCGTCCTTTTATTTCTTTCTCAACCTTTACTGCTCTTTTTCCCGTTTTTACTCTTATTTTTCCCTTCACTATATATCTTTCACCGAGCCTCTTTGCTCAAATCTAGCATCCATTTCACATATTTCTCTTGCACTTTTTCTATGTGTACTCTTTCTTTCCATCCCTAAATTTCCGCATCATACAACATTACACTTTCCTACTCTCCTTCAAACTTTTTGTTTGGTTCCCCTTTTTCACTAGTTGCCTCACACCTGCATTTTACATCTTCAAACAAATATCCTAAATATTTTCAATTTATTTTTATTCTTTCTAATATCCAACCTAGTTTTTTCCTTACTCCCTCATTTTTTATTTTACATTCATTTACTTCAAATCCCTTCTTATTCATGTACCTTGCTGCGTTTTTTATCACTTCACTCATCCCCCTTTCCTTCATCTGCATACGCCAACATCCACATTTTTTTTCTACCCGTAGTGGGTAGAGAAAAAACCTTTCTTTTCTTTTGTCCATTTTTTCCATACGTTGTAAACAGTAGTGAACTCGAAAAACATCCTTGTCTAAGCCACTTCTTTTTACACAATCATTCGCTTCCTGTTTCTATCAAAAATCTGTCACTTGTTACTACATTGCCGAAGAAAAAACAAGTCTGTCATAAAAGCAAAATCTATCACTTTATAAAATATAGCAATTTTGATAGAACTAATTTCGAGGCGATTGGACAATCTAGTCACATTAGCGTCTTTCGTCTAAAACACATGTCAAAGATATATTAGTTCATATACCAACAAATGGTAAAATAGTGTCAAAGCAAAACTCTTTAGTAGATCGCAACAGATTCTTATTTGAATAAATCTGCAGCAACAATTAGGTCTTATATGTACCCAAGTGTCCATTACATCCGCAATATGGTAAAAGCAGCGACATCTATTTAATAAAATACAACTTAATTGATATTCTAAATTCATTTATTTCTCTGCAAACAAATACAATCTAATAAAAATATAATTTTTACATATCACAGCGTTTCGTCCATATAAAGACAATTATGGCATTCGCATTCGTAAGCAAAACAATTAAAATAATATGATACTTAATAAAACAAAATCTTTCTTTTTTTTGTATTTGAAGACAATAAGATTTTATTTTATTAATAATTAAAATACCACACTTGCGGTTGAGATCCTTTAGCACAATACTTTCTATTCGTATATAAAGATATATACATTATATAAGATAATACTCTATTTTAAAATAATTACAAGTACAGTGCGTCCATAAATTATTTAGATCTATTCTTTTTTTGAAATTGTAAACGTATGTTAATTTTTCGATCAGTGTATATACGGAGAAACGTACGATATTATAGACAGCTTTGAAGATTGTTTTCACATTTGTCGGCAAAGACAGTAAAAATTTGTTAAGCTAAATTACACAGTAAGACTAGATCTAAATAATTTATGAACACATGTTAGGTCTATAATAGTAGCAAAGATGCTCCTTCTAAAGATTACAATAAATCTGAAAAAAAATTATAGAATATGAAATTGAAGTTTATTTTGGCACTAAGAATTCAACAACAGTTAAGAAGTAAACAAGGATATTAAATTATATTCACTTTTTCCAATAAAAAAATCCATTTTTCTGTAGGAAAATTGCTTAAATTTGTGGTAAATATTTTCTTCCTCTCAAAAAAATGTGAAATTATTATAACAAAAAGTTGATTTTATAATTTAATAAAGGCGCAAAATAACATGATACCAGGGGAGAAAGCTTGTTGTAGGGGGCATGAATTAAAATATACATTTTTACACAGTCTCCAATATGGAGGGAAAATAGTTTATATACATAAAAATTAATTTCAGGACGGGCATAATTTTTGTTTAAGTTATTGCCAAAATATTGCACAGCAAGTTTCCTGAAATTGGGCTTTTTTTCTAAGTTTTGATTGGAATAAGCACCATCGCGTCATCTTTACATTATTTACACATCACAGCACAAATAATTTTTAAGTCTCTGCTAACTCCGCAGAACACAATGGGCCTTGCCCTCTTCGGAAAGCTGGTTAACCAGAACAGCCCAATCTTCCAATCTTGGAGCGCATTGTAGAGTCAGATCTCCCAATTTTCGGCGAGCCATAAAAACAAATTCTCCTGCTCCATGACTAACTCCACAATGTTGAGCTACGCGGAGGGTTACTTCGTGGAGAACATCGGGCTCGACGTTATTGCTTTCTCTTGTATATGCATCGTCCACTGTATGTCTTATAAGTTTTGTTACCTTCACAGACATTTGGGAAATTTCCAATTCATCGAGATTTTCCACACCATGGATAATACCACGAGTAACTAAAAAGAAAAACAAAAAACGTCAATAAAACAGTTGAAAAAATCAAAAAAACGTAAATAAAACAGTTAAACCTATAGTACCGAGTTAATTAATGAAGCAAAAAAGACAGTGGCAAGACTGGTAAGAAGTAAGTTGGTAGTGCAACATGTCAGTTGTCAATCAACTTTATTTAAGTTATGTCACAAAGACATTTTTGACATTTGCTTTGAGTTTTTGTGTCATGTGTTACATTGCGTGTGTCATGATAACGATGTTGCCAACTAAAGAATTCAAGTATCTTACCAACGTGAGAAAATAATTTTCAATCATTAAAATTCACCCGGTATTAGAAATATATATAAGATTAAATCAAAATCGTCTATGCTCCTCAAATACTTATTTTTAAGAGTGGCGTTGAAGTAATGTTGTGGGAATCAGCAGAAAACATTATTGTACAAATACTACCAGGGTACATTTAATAATTGAACATTAGCTGGTAACATATTTGAATTCTTTAGTTGGCAACATCATTGGCAATTTTGAAAATTTAATGTATGTCAACAATAAACTACTCCCTTGATTTAGAGATATTGCTTACTAAATTCCCAAAAATTTGGTGAGGTTGAAAACTATGTGGTTCTAACGAAAACAAAAAATTTGTAACTATGTCAATAATTTAGGTTAAGTCGACTTATATTAAAACTACATATTATTAAAATTTACTCATAACTGCCGTAAAATCATAAAAGGTTCGTTATTCTGAAAATAAAGATAGTTGGATAAATAAATAAATTCCTACTTTCTTGGTTTTTGAAAAATTTGTTCATTAAAGAAACCTCTATTAAGGATTCTTTTGTTTTTGGCGGCATATTTAAATAAACTTGCGCATAAAATCTCATAATTAATTGTTAACAGATAAGTGATATGCCAATTGTCATCATTAAATTTAACCAATCTTGAGCATTCAAAATTAGTTTTAAAGATCCCTAAACATTAAAAAAGTAATTTCCCCGAATGTTCGAATCCTAGGAAGCAATTTATTGTGGACAAAAAACAAACGTCTTTATTTTTAAGGTTTATCTTCGTGACAACCTAAATCAAGACGATTGACAGCTGTGACATTTATTAACCTGCTCAGTGCTGCCAATGTATTTTTTGCGTCATTCATTTGAAGTCACTTTGTCTATTAGAAATTAAAACTTTAGCCGCAACAAATTGTACAATAACGAATTCCAAAAAATCTAAATTTGTATATTAGAAAAAATACAAAAACGGTATATAAGTTCTTCTATAAGAGCTATATAAAGCGTGCTCTTTAGGCTATTTTTTTCAAATGTACTAAAAACACCATTCAAAAAAAAATGTCATTAGAGTTTTAACCTACGTTTTTAATTAAAAAAATACTTTATTTGATTAATATTTTTTAAAAACGTATGGTCGCTGACTTAAACTATACACATAGAAGCCCTGTAATTTGATAAGCACAAGCCCTTATATACATTGAGTTGGCAAACCAAATAATAGAGGTACCAAGTTTTGAAATCTAGAACATGGTATTTGTCTTTGGCTCAAGTGTTCAAATAAGAACATAGAATATTTTTATCTTGAGTAAATAAATACCTCTCCACAAATTCCTATCAAAAAATAAATATTGAATGACATTCCTAGAAACATCAAAACGACTTAATCTGAGCCTTGTGGCATTACGATTACAAAATTATTCGTAACAAATAGTTTGGATTCTCATTACTATTAGCAGATTTGTTTTTAAAGTCGCAAAATTGAAAATATTGTTCCAAAATTGATTTTGGAAAGAAATCCAAAAATATCGTACTAATCTCGTAATGAAAGCATTGGGTTCGTTACTCAAAAAAATGAGTTCATTTATAAAAAAAAATATAAAAAAAATCTCTGCAAATTTATTATTTTTATTATTAATTTATTGAGTATAATATACCGATGGCATTCTTGGTTACATTAAAGAAAATAGTCGCATGTGTATAGAGCTATCGCAATTTTTTAATGCATACTTAAAAAAATGACAATTGCAATAAAGATTAATTAACACTATATGCTTTTCTTATGTTTCAATTCCCATTTTCATCTTAGAGTGCTATTCTCAAACATACGTGACGAAATGAGATGATAAAATAATTCCGTATGGGCGTGGCTTATTGACATTTCTTTTTGTGCGTAATTTTACTGCTTTAATATTTTAAAGAATTATTCTAGTTTTTTTTTTGTTTCCGCGTGCTATCTGCGGCTCTGACTTAACCTAAAAGTGTACGTTGTCAAGATACCATACTAATAGTTATAGATTATACAAGACGATACAATTGTATTTTATCTTTGAGAGCGCTTTCAAGGTCAATGCGCTAATTACGCTCGCGTGTAGTGAGATTTTAGCGTCGTGTGTAAGAATTTTTTTTATAGAAGGACTTTGAATTTGAAGAAAAAATTAAATTAATAAAAAATAGATATTTCCTATAATGTTAATTGTACAATTAAAGTTGTTGTTAACCCTTCGAATTAATATACTAAAATTTGTAAATTTAATTAAATAAAAAAGATAAAACATTTGATCTACTCTTGGTGTTAAAGTGTTACTTTATCCACCCTTGAGGTTAAAAATACTTTAACATCTGCTACATGAAGAAAAATTCGATTGAAAAATTGACTGGTGGTTCTGCTTAGGTTGCATCGACATTCTTCGTAAATCTGAATCACCTTGTATATAATAAACTGTTATAATTCTTCAACTTCATTAGCAGGCAGCTTTTTACAGTTTAATGCAATTTCACGTTTAGAATAATAGAATTAAAATAAAAAAGAGTTTCATTGATTTACTTTTTGCAACGCAGCATCCAAAAATAAAACATAAGCGACCGGGTGAGATTCTTTTTTTCGTCGTATACTATAGAATGGCAGAACATGTTACCATATGAGGGCACGTAAAGAAGATGCTCTTCTACGCAACAATTTTAATTGAAACAGGAATTTTGTTATGTAGTTCAATTAAATTTTGAAACAAAATTCACTTTTTTTTAGGGGGAACTTATTCATGCGGCTGCCGTTTCAAGAGAACAACAAAAAATTATACCAAAACCACAAAAAGAATTAATATGTTATGTGATTACTGATTAGATTAAGACCACCCACGGTAGAGGTATCTGATATAATATAAAAGTTGCTGAAAAAGTTCATTAATGAAGCCACCCAACCAAGACATTGGAATAATTGATATAATTCTTTGTTTCACTTGAGTTGAAGTGGAATGTTATGACAACATGTTTTGTGAACCAAAAGTGCTAGAACCGCCACAATAGTGTAAATTTGAAGCTAACCCTTAGTTTTGTATTAATTTTATTAGATACTGTGTGAGTTAGATAAGGTGTGAGTATCTTAGCCCTTTGCCAAAAATTAATTCTGATAATAGACTAAAAAACTGCTTTCTAAAAATATTCAAAATTATATGACCGATTTTCTATTCTACAATAGAGCTTGACTTTTTTTTTAATAAACACTTTTATTATTTCATTGTTTTTAGTCCGGTCAATTTAGACAAAAAAATAAGAGTGAAGTTACATAAATTCTCAATAAGCTGAAAATCGGTGAAATCGTTCAAAATATGATTATAAACAAAATCAGAAAGTTCCCCATTCCTCCCCTTTTTGCAAAAAATTTTATTCAAGGTCAAAGGGCAAAAAAATGAGTTTTTCGCGATTTTCAGCAAAACGGTAAGTTTTATCATAAAAATACCTCAAACAAAAATTGTTGATCATAAAATTATCTACAAAAAATGTATAAATACTTTTTTTCCTACGAGCCACCGTTTCTGAGATATAACGATTCAAATAGTTGTAAAAGTTGTAATCGTCATAATATGCATGAGTACGCCACGTATATACATCTCCCGAGTTGTAATATATGTTTAAATATTTTTCTATTGATCATTATAACTTACACTTAAAATATAAAATATACATAAGTTATAACTATAAGAATATCAGGTAGAAAGAAACCCAGTCCCTTAAGTTATACGCCAATTATGACCTTGAGAGAAGATGAAGAACAAGAACAAGAAGAAGATCAAGAAGAAGAACAAGAAGAAGATCAAGAAGAAGAATTTGAAAGCTACGAATCTGATGATTAAACTCCACTATTTTGTTTATAGTTAAGTACGCTAAGTACACTACCTCATAGGTGGCGTGGAAACGTGTGCATATTATGACGATTACAACTTTTACAACTTTTTGAATCGTTATATCTCAGAAACGGTGGCTCGTAGGAAAAAAAGTATTATTACATTTTTTGTAGATAATTTTATGATCTACAATTTTTGTTTGAAGTATTTTTATGATAAAACTTACCGTTTTGCTGAAAATCGCGAAAAACTCATTTTTTTGCCCTTTGACCTTGAATAAAATTTTTTGCAAAAAGGGGAGGAATGGGGAACTTTCTGATTTTGTTTATAATCATATTTTGAACGATTTCACCGATTTTCAGCTTATTGAGGATTGATGTAACTTCGAATGTCTAAATTGACCGGACTATTTTACTAATTTTTATACAACTATTTTGAGTTTGCATTATCTGCAAGAAAGTTAGGTTTTTTCTCTCAAAGTCTTTAAAAACTAAGTATTACAAAAAGTGCTATAGGACTTTTTTGCTATTTTCGACCAAATTCATCTTTTTTTGTGCATAGCAAAATGAAGGCTAGAGGTATCGTATATAATCTCAATTTTATAATTTTGAAGCAATTGTTAAAGTTTTTAAATTATTTTTTTTATCTATTTCACATCTATCAAGCATCACTTATACATACTACATGATTTGAATAATTTAAATGTTTTAAAAAATTGATTTATAAAATTTAGTTTATAATTATTAAGACCTGAATAGTGGGCTGTGAAATCGGAAATGTCAAAATAGAAGATAGTGAAGTGTCAAATAATAATTAATAAGATTGATTTTTTTTATTAAGTTTTAATTAAAATAAGTAATAAGTAAATTTTTTTTATAAAGACTAATTTAAAAATCAAAATTTTCACTAATATTTTATGTCAACAATTACGGTTTGACAGCAACTATCCACAGCTAAATAATAATCGAGCTAAATTTTGCAATAACTTATAATTCCCTAGATTTAAGCAATGCTTAATAAAAAAAATATCAATGCAAAATCATTCAGACTGTATCTGTAAAACTTGACATGTTTCGTTCTTGTTGGAACTCTTCAGCAAGTTGCAACAGATTCAGATTTGAATAAATTTGCAGTGATAAATTTTGGTTTATATTTATTTATTCAAGTGTCTGAATTTCTTCCGTCATTTTACTTGTAGGTAGTTAATCAAAAAGTATAGATTACATTGTATATCTGTGATAGACGTTTTAGACAAAAGGCGCTAGCGTGACAACTTGGTTGTCCAATCAGCGATATTTTTTTCATCTCAATTTGTGTCTATTAAAACTGATATCAATCATTTAGAGCGACTTATATGCATTAAAGCATATAGAAACTTTAAGAAAAAAATTTCTAGTGCAAGATAGCTCGTTTTACAAAAAAAAATTAAAATGTAATTCTTCGAAAAATAACAGTGTTTTGAAAAAAACTTAAAACTTGTGACAACACAAAAAATCACATAATCTTACCTTCCTTTAGCTGAACTAAAAAATCAATTAATAATTTTTAAAACAAAGCAAGCCACATAACATTTTCAATAGAATTAAAAAAAAATCATAACTTTCTTTGCTGTCAATGCAAACCCAAAACGATTATACAGTTGTACAGCAATTATTACGACAAACAATAAAATCAAAAAAACGTTCTGTTACAAGTTTTCAAAATTAAAACCAAAAATAATTGACTTTTTTTTTACCAGAAATAGCAAAAATTAGGTAAGAGGTTCAGCTTAACATATAAACTGTCGGCATCAATTATTTCAACTTTCCGTCAAGCTCAATCCAAATTTTAGCCAAAATTCCTTTAAACAATTTTTTTTTCGGGGAAGTCCTAGTCGACAAAGCCAAAATACTATAATATTGTGAAATAGTGCACATTTGAGCTATCTGGACACGATATCATTAGAGTTATATGAATCAAAAGAACATTCAGCCTGTAGAAGTTCTCAATACGTTCATGTTTTTTGAAAAAATCATTATCAAAGAGTACCTATATTTTGATGATTTTGTAGTAAAAAATTGACATTTTTCGGAAAAGACCGTGAGCGGTGAAAATAGGGTTCATCTCTAGCGTGGTTCATACGTCCGAGTTACCGTGCTTATTCTCCATCTTATTTTCTAGTTTTGATAGCGCGTTCATCGATGAAGTGCAAAATGTCGACAATTTGATCAAATATTTCAACGCGGGGTTCTCCAAAAGATGGCACTTTTTCAATAAGTTCGGGCCGTGAGAACCGGTTTTATTATACAAAGTTTTTTTTTTATAAAAATTGCATATACCAAGATAGCTAAAATGCACAACTAACTATCACGACTCAAATTTTTTTCGAGTTTTCACGTGATGATTACAAAAAAAATTGCTATTAATCTGAATTATTTTCCTTTATCATTTGTTCATTCATTTCATTGTCAGTTTTGTTGTTCATTTCATTTGTCAGTCGGAATCTCATTTCTCGCGTTCAAGTCTCATCATAATCCGTCAGGTCAAACCAAAAAATAATATATGCGCGAATAGTAGTCGGGTAGAGAATCCCATGACTCATCCGAGGGTTTAAAGAAAAGTAAAACATGGAATTTGAAATTCCAAAGAAACCACAAATTAAACGTCAAAAGAAAACCGAAAATTATTCTTTTCATCAATTAGGTATGAGTGGAATTTTTTTTTCAAATTTTCTCATGCTGGGTGAGGAGAAAAAAGTACTGTCTGATTGGCTCATGGGATTCTTTAATTTTCCCAGTAGGTAATTGGATATTTTCCTAAAGTAAAATAATATAATTTATCTTAATACTTTATAATTTTGTAAACTTGATAGTTTATGTAAGAAGCATCTTATCGTTTGATAGCCTGTCGAATAAGGAAAGTAATTAAATCCCTGATATTTTGTAAATTCTCGCTATTTGTCAGAAAATGTGGTATAGTGTGTTCACAAATTAGATATTCGTGTTGAGATATTAAATTCATTTTAAGATGGAATATGTAAATTGTGTATTGAACTTTGACATTGACGCCATTACAAGACAAGTTTTAAAGTTTTTGAACTTTAATAAAATCCCCGGCTTTCCTATGCAAATTAAGACAAAAATATTATTATGACATAAGCAATTTCGAAATAATATTTTTGTTGAAACTAGTCTAATAAGAGAAATTTCCCAAAACTTCAAGGCAATTGCATAAAAAAACAAAGTCGACTGGCTACAGTGTGACCTTTATTCTGATTGGTTAAAGTCTACCTTATATTAGAGATTGAAACTGCAACACTTACCGAGATCACTGGTGCAGAATGCATGTGCCAATTCTTCACTACTACAGGGACGACATTCTGAAACAAAATTAAATTTATAAATATAAATAACAATTGATAATTGAGACTGTTTTAAGTGTAAAACCACAAAATATGTTCGTTTATAGCAAAAAAAAAACACTAAATATTTGCAATTACTGTAATAATTGAGTTCATTATCTACATCCTATAAACAAGTGTTGTTAAAGACTACACAAGTTGTACCACGGTTGTGTTGTTCTTGCTGAAATTTCATTACAAGTTTATGGTAATTGGAAATTAGGATACACTCAACAAACGTATTCAGTAACCTGATTATTTGCTATAAAATTTAAGTACCTAACTAAGCTAATTTTAGATTGCAATACATAAGTACTGAAAGTTTTTAAAAATATTCTTATTCAAAACTTACTTGCGACTTGCTGAATAGTTCCAATAAAAACAAAATATGTCGTAAGTTTACATTGATCTTATTATTTTACTAGTTGGTATTTAACCAAAAAAGATAGACATTTTATATCATTAACATTGATATGTATCATATGGAGTAACCATATGCGTACTTTAGAAAATTTGTTTCTCAAAATATTTGATACAAGGTAGCTTCTAATAGATGTGACTCGTTTTAAAATATTACGAATGTAACAGGAACTTGGATAAATATAAGCCCTAACTTATTCAAATCTGAATATGTTGCTACTTGCTAAAGAGTTCCAATAAAAACAAAACATGTTCAAGTTTGCAATGATTACTTACCCTAAACTAAACTTTAGGGCAAAATAATAGTTCCAACTACTTAAAAAAAAAATGCAGAACTTTAATTTTTGGCGTATAAAATGCTGATTAATTAACCTACTAATCGATTTTCAGTTTCAATCCTAGTATTTATCAGAAAATAAAGACAGGTTAGCTCAATTGAAGCTAAAAAAAGCTATTTTAACGAATGGATAGGAGAAACCAAAGTAGCTAATCAGAAATAGGAGTTTGAGAAACTATAGCTCATATCTGAAAAGGTCCACATATAAAAGCCGAAACATAACCATACATAGTGTATACATTTCTTCTTTGAAAAAAAATCATTCTTGATTACATTTTTTTTCACTGTTCAATTGTTTAATTTTTTGGTCATTTGCCGCTTTTTTCTTGACGGATTATCAAGAATTACAATTTTACATTAATGCAACATTTTTTTGAAATTACACAAATTAACAGCACTTTTACAATCGCGAATTGTTCATTATAATTGTCGACTTCAATTGTTTTCAGATACAACTATAAATGACAACTCTTCCACACATTAATCATCGGCTATTAATCACCTAGAGAATAATAGCCATTATTCATTACACATATATTTTTAAAAACAGTATTATTTCATTCTCACAAATATAATTTTTGCACAGTACGCAGTTATCAATAATTAAACAAATTAAAAATTTAGAAAAAACCGACTTCAATATGATTACCTAATTATGATTTTATTTATTTAATTGACTCAAATTGGTTATAAACCAATATTTAAACAATTTTTAATTTCTCCTTGTATTTTATTATCAATTAATTATAAGTGTCAAAAATAAATGTCAAAAAAAGCAATAATAAGAATAACTTAAAAACTACTGTTCAGATCTTGATCAAGATTTGATCTCATTTAAATGAGACCAAATAGAAAGCACCAGTTTCCAAATAAAATTAGAATCATCAAAATCAGTTCACCCAGAAAAAAGTTATAAAATAGCACACATAAAAAAACAAAATATAGTCGAATTGAAAACCTCCTCCTTTTTGAAGTTCGTTAAAAATTATAACAATTGACACAAAAATGTATGTATTTAGCTTAACAAATATTACGTATGTAATCGTACAAAATGATGCTATTTATTTATAGTTATTAATAATTAATATTTGAACAATTGGTCAAGTTAATCGGATGGATATGATTAACATCAAAACAAAAGTTTTGGTAACTTCAACATATATTTTGTTGGCCGCATTAGTTTTATTTTTGACGGATAGGCCTTCTGCTACAGTGGTGGTCTTCCATTCACCGAGTCTTTTGAGAGCAGCAATATCCTCGCCTAGGTCAGTCAACCAGGTGTTGTTACTGAAACTGTGGCCCGACTATTGTTTTAGATTCGGTAATTTGAGGAAAGTAGCGATATCCTTCCCCATAATTGTAAATTTGTTAATGTCAATTCTCTGACTTGAATTGTTTGTAGTAAAACAATATAATATTATATCTAAATCAAGGAAGCAGTGATTGATGAAAGAAAAAAAATTGTAACCAACTCGTATGTTAATAGGCGGTTAATAATGTCGACCATTAAACAGCTTCGATTATTAACCGCCTTCCTTAAAACACAAAGTGATCGCCAATGTTATCTTTTTTCAATGTGAGTATCTAAAGTTAGTCCAACTTGTCACTTATTTTGAAATTCAATTTACTGTAGCAATCTAAATTACGTGCTATACAATTTTTTTTCATATCTAATCATAATTCAACAAAAAACTCATAATTGTTATAAAAAAACTTTACAAAATTATCGTATTTTTACGATATTTATAATGAATGAGCAGCAGCAGGAAGACCATTTATTATTTATATAAATTTACCAAAAATGCTGATGCCATTTAGATTAATAGTAACATTTGCATAAATCGTTCTACTATCCAAATATGTCCAAAACTTTACCTAAGAATTTATCTTAATTGACTGCAAAAATTTAGTAGTGAGTTGTGAGCTATTAATGCTGATTTTACTGTTTAGTCTGAAAACTTACAGTTACTTAAGTAACATTGCAGTGATTAAGAAAATAGAATAACTTTCAGCTTAAATTGTTCTACAAGTTGGAAATGTAATTCTATTAATTTTATGCAATCATCAAATAGTTGAGATGATATTTACATTATTTAAAGCTTAAAAATGAATAAATAAATGTTAATTGGCTTTAAAAAAACATATTAGTTTATCTTTTGACCACCATGTGATAAAAATGCTTATTTGCTGATTTAAATTACCCATAAGTAGTGAAACGTAATAAAATGTTAAAAAGACGCAGAGCTCTTAAATAGACCCATAAAGTTAATAAAGTAAATTTTGATTTACCTATTTGAAAGTGTATTTGATGTCATCATAAAAAACATTTTGATTTTTGACATTTTTTGACTCTTTGACACAAATATTACACCTTTAGACTTTTCTCAAAATTTATGTTTTGCTTCTGATTGTTACATTGTAAAAAAAACAACTAGAAGAAATGTAGCTTAATATTCTTGAAAATTTTCTAAATAGGACTGATTTTCTTATAAAAAGCTATAGTTTTCAAATCAATCTTTCAGTTCTACCAGTATTTACTTATATCAATTCTAGAGCAATTGTTAAAAACTATTCGTATTCAATTCTAGAACAAAATTGTCATTATTCTGTATTTTTAAAATAGAAAGAAATGACTGAAAGAAGTAGCTTTTTTGCAATTTGGATTTAATTGAGTTATTATTTTGTCATACAGAGTGTAGAATATTAAGAGAAATCAAGGGCGGCTGTGATTTTTTGGCAGTAGTGCTTTAACTCAATTGAGATGAACTACTATATATAGAAAATTTTTGTTTTATTGATTAAAAAAGTTGCAATTGCAGCATGAGTCTTTCGGATTTTTGACATTTTCTCATTTTTAGAAAAGAAAAAATCCATTTTGATTCTCTTAAATTCATTATTTTAAGTCGAACTGTTAAATTAATAAACAATAATTGAGAAACTAACAGGAAACAATTTTAAAAAAACCATCTTAATTTTCTCAATTTTTTTCAAAATTGGTATTCTCAAATTCATAAAAAAAAAACTTTTTGTTTTATTTTTAAAGATAAAACCTTCAGATAACCAGTTTTTTAACATTGATCGAAAAATATAGGTGAAACAATTACAAAATAAATTATTTACTTCTATTCAAAGATTAACATTGGACGCAAGATTTTTACAATTTTTTCTTATCGAACCTTTGTACTAAGTTTAAAAGTAACTGAAGAGTTAAGAATGAATCACCCGGTATATTTGATTTCAATATTTTAAGAATAAGATTCAGTTTCTAAATTCTGACCAATTGTTTGTTTTCTCTTTAGTTATTTAACAGATTTTGAAAACCACAGATCGGCAGTTTTGCTCTCATTTTTGAACCCATTAATAACAAAAAGCAAAAAAAAAGTAATAAAAAACCATTTAGTCTTACCTTCTGTAGCATCAAATCCATGTACACCTTTGGGTAAAGCCTGTAAATCATACTCAATGTCCGCAATTCGTTTAAGCATTGAGTCAACTTCCGTAGCTTCTATATAAATAGCCGCTTGGCCATTTTTGCTGTTGAAACACCTGTAATTAAGAGATAGCCATCAGACAGACAACTTTTAAAGTGCTGGTATAGTACCTGTTGGGTTTACTGCCCCCATCATTAGAAGAATATAGAGGTAAAAGCGACCTCGGTCCTTCGAGGAAGAGTCGAACTGCAGGTTCATTCTTTTCATCAGGGTGAATTTTAATGCAAGCCCTAAACTCGCGGTCTTGTCCTGGAAGGCGGAGTAATACCCTCAAAGCACCCCGAGGGTACAACCAAGTAATCCTCCCTGCTGAGCAGCGCAGGTACACAGGGGTAACACCCCGTCCCGAAGACGACAGGCTCAGACCACTAAAAAAGAAGAAAAGTTTTATTGAGCGATCAATAAAAAATTCATTTTACTTAGATGTAATAACAAATATTAAAAAATATACAAAAACACAATAATTTTTTTTTTTCAAAACTTGGTTAACAGACAAAACATTTGCTTTGACTTCTTCAAACGTTGATTTACATCTTGACGTGCATATTTAAATAAAATCTCGATTAAAGCAACGTGAGACCTACCCTACTTAAAATTAATTTACGGTGAATTTATTTACATAATCAAAGTAGCTAATAATGTCCTGCTCACCCATATGTCAGTAAACAACAGATTATATTACATACATTTGAAATAAAAACGACTTTAGAACCAACTTTGTTTAGTTCTATTCATAAACCCAAGTCACGCCACACCATGGATTGTAACTTTTTTCACCTTTGCTGCCTGTCTTTCTCTTTATCATATAGGAGCGTAAACACATTAAAATTAATACAAAAAAAAGCAGAAAAGCACTACACCAGGTAAGCCTTTAAATTTCTTTTCATTTCATTTTAGAAAAAACTTTGAAGATGGAACAATGATCAAGCATTTATCTGAGTTGCTTGGTTAATTTACTACACATGTATTTTTTTCTTAAATTTGTTGCCAAAAGGTCATAAATTACTATTACGAAAAAAAAGATTATAGTAGTAAAATTTCCTAAATCCTATTGCTTCCCGACAAAAATAATTCCCGAAAAACAATCCAGAAACAACAGTATATTATTCAATGATCCGGAAACCTAAAAAATGTATATAACTTGTCAGCGGTTAACTGTTGACCAGTTATAGCAAACAAAGTGACAAAATTCAGATATGGATTGATCGACAACTGTCTCTCTGCTCAGTGGGAAACATGTAACCATAATCTTAGTCAATGCGCCGTTTCTTTGAGAGACGTGGAATCCAGAAAGCGGGAAAATCTCCAGACTGGACAGGAGATGAACGATTCAAAGTTTGATAGATACTAACAAGAGCTATCTTTAAGGCTTAAGGTCTAACCAACTTCCTGTTTCTGTCTATAAAATAATATTAAAATGATTATAATGAGGGTTGAATTACTAATTCCTAACAATTATAAAGAAGGTTGAATAATTAATTCCTAACTAAGGTTTCCTGAAGCGGCTTTGCGTATTTTATACGGCGTAGAAGTAAATTTAATGTTTTTAACGTTCATATTGATCATTGGAACAGAAATTATTGAATTTATAATTTTATCGCTATTACATTATTTTCAACTTTAAATGCAAGGGATCATCAATGGTCATTATTAACGCACCCGCGCAAAAATGTCTTCAGTAAGTCAAAATAACTAAAATGGTATTTAAAAGACTTATTTGTCACACTTGTTTTATTACAAGACATATTTACACACTCGTGTGACAATATATTTTATTAAACTGGAATAATAATTTACTAATTATTTTCTATTTATTTAAATTTAACTATAAATTTGTTGTAATTTATGTAAATATCGCTTTAATTACATACATTTAATGAAATTTTCCAAACCTTTGTAGACACATTGTAATAAATAACATTGTATTGTTTTGTAATGCAGGACAGGTAGTGGCAGCAATAAATTTAATGGCTCTTGATTGTACATAAAGATTTCGTTTTTTTTATTCACATGTGGAAATTCTTGTTACCAATCTTGATGCGATCATATCAATCTCTAAAGCCCCCAGGACCAAATTATCATTAGTGGTACAAGAGATTAAATTGATCTATAAAAATAACATAAATGATGCATCGTAAGGTCGTAATTGCGTCTGAAACTTGCACAAAAATCGCTTTTTTCGAGTTCAGACGAACCCGATTTCATTCGATATGCAAGATGTTTAGCACTTGAAATCATAATTACAAAAAATAACCCAGATTTCTTCATCACAGGCATCAGCGCATGTAGGAATGAAATTTTGGAAAAAAAAGTCTCCGTTACATAAACCAATTCATTGATTGTGTGGGAAAACGGTCTATTTATTGTATATATATGCACCAGCTGCAAATTATCTCACAATCCACGAAAAAATTGCTGTTTTTATAATGAATAACGCAATTTTGATTATGCAAAAGTTTTCTGTAATCCATAGAGTTAATTTCTAATTGCAGAATCTCACTAACAATTTCAAGCACTCATAAATTATTTAGATCAACTCCTGCTGCACAATTTAGCTTGATACACGACATCTAATAATACACGCCTGTATGAGCTAATCAAAAAAATAGACATTTGCTGGAAATTTCATAGCAAGAGTTTATACAAATATATATGTAATTTTTGAACGCACCATATATATTCACTGATTATCACAAACAAGTATGAAAAACTGTTGAATTTATGCAATCGTCGGGTTTTATCTTCGGCTTCGTTATTACTTTATCAACAGCTTGATAGCTATGTATTCAAGGCTTTTCATGCATCTGATTCGCTCTAAAAGTCTCGGGTTATATCAAAGACTCGAGTTTAGTTGTATAATCTCACTTTTATGATATTGCACATTTTGATTACACAAAAGTAGTTGGCATTTAAATTCAAATAATGTCTGAATTATTTGTTGCCATTGTGAATCGGGATTGAAAAGTGTTGCAAGAAACGACTAAAATTTTTGTCAACACAATTATTGAATGTTATCACGTCAAAACGATCTACTTCAGCACAACAATATAAAAAATAAAAGTAAAAACAGTGTAACAATGTAAAAGATATCCCTCTTGTTCGAATAAACGTTACAAACTTTTTGATTATGCTCATGTGAGCCTTGTGCAATAAAAACCAGTGTTTAAAAAACATAATTAGCTCCAATAAGTTAATAAGGTCAATGCAAAACGCATTCTGCATATTTTTCAAGGGTACTTAAGGCATTCCAATGAAGATGTTTTATAGTTCAGTTTAGACCCACATTATTTTGTGCCAGACCCCAATTTAATATAATTACACAACTATTATGATTATATGGCAAGATTCTCATCAGGTAGATGGAACATGGAACCAAGTTATAACTCTGACGTTTGTAGAAATGGTAGCCTTCATTCCAAAATAGTACCATCCATATAGTTCACTCAAAATGGTAAAATATTCGACTATAGTTATGTAAAATAGATCCAGTTAGACTACTTGAGACAACATATGCCGGTTTAGCATAGCCACATTTGCTCAATTTAAAAATTGTTCAAACTTTTAAGTCGCACGTCTACAACATCATCTAGTCAAGAAGACGTCAACTTGATGATTTTTGTGCAATTATTCACCAGTAATATAACAGGTGGTCGGGTCCACGATCAACAATCTATGGTGTTATAATTAATTGATTTAATAGTCATCTATAAAAACGAAGACAAAACCGGATAGAATGTTGCTGTAGTCTTTGGGCGTGGTGACCATTATCTCGTGCCGAGTGAAACTGGACTACTTTTACTTCACCTTTTTCAACCAACATGGCATAGGTTGGCTTTCATGTTGAGAATTACAGTATGAGTTTATGATAATATACATTGATTAAACAATAAAAATACATCACTTAAAGTACAATAAAAATAAAGCTTCTTTAAACGCTTTTAGCACAAGTGGCTTAGATTTCCAGTCCATTTTTATGAAAGTATCAAGTTGTACATACAGTTAGGAATGATATAAGACCTTGTCATTTCGACGGTCAAAATATTTGATCTGCTATCATGGAATTTAATAAGAAAAACTTGTAACAATACATTCTTTTCAGCAAAGCTTCATTATACACTGAAACAAGTATGTTCGTTCCTATTACGCAAATGGTATGACCATGCACTTTGTTCAATTGAATTAAAATTTAATAAAACAAACAGGCTGCTTCCACATTTTGTCAACAATCAAGCTTGTTTGAGCGAAGCATGGAAAATCAGAACGTATGCTATACTCAGCAAAAAGTAATTATAATGTTTATGGTTTCACAGTGTTACAAACATGTAGGTATGTAATTAAATAAGCCATTTCGTTCAAAATTCCATCTTAAAATTTCTTTTAGCTTAATGTTTTCTTTTCTTCACTCGTTTTACTTCATTCACTATCTTGTGCTATCTCATCCCTGCAAAATCTGCACTTGTCATTATCTTTTAGGCAGATGGCAGAGTCTCATCACGTGCTTCCATAGACGACAGTGACCGGTAAAGAAGCCTCTGAGGATGCAAAGCCCATTTTTAGTGAGAATCAAGTAATCTTTTGACCTTGCATGGTCAAATTCTTCAAGAAATTTCTTAGAATATTACAAACCAGGAAGATTCAGCAAAAGTTTTACCTGTCCGTACCTTCCTTTACTTTAAACATTTTCCTGTGGATGTGCTTTCCTAAACACAGAATTTAATAAACCCTCTCGTGCGAGCGTATCAGTTTTTTTCCCTCTATTCCAGAGTGTCCTGGTATCTAGCTAAGGGTTAAGAAACATTATTTTGGCTTTTTACACATCATCTAAACGATTTCTACTGGGTGACCACATAAATGATACAATCAAGTATGGTGTGACTTAAACTCAATCGGTTTATGTGCCCCCTCTTAAATATTGTGTTCAGCATCAGTGATCTGTCAAAAAACTTATTAGGCTATCTATATTCTATATGCCCTAGATTCTTTTCCAAAGTCTTCATTCTTATTCTTTTTTTCAAAAAAATTTCTTAACATATCTTTGTTGATGTTGTAAGTGCTCATTTTAAGGAATATAAGCTTATTATTATGGTTCTTCAAATATTTTGTTACGTACTATATGTGTATATTTTCAACAACTTAAAAAAACGCCCTTTCAACGTCATCTTTTAAGAAAAAAATCTAGTCATAGAGCAGAATTTCAAGTGCGGTCATATAACTTTATTTTACTTGAGATAGTATAAAACTTTGTGGAATTAAATATTTGTGGCCTTTTTAAAAATATTTTGCATGTATTCGCGCAATGCAAAAGAACTATTTTGTGTATTTGAAAATATTTATCACTCATAGCACTTTTATCGCAGGATCATGCAGCCTGATTAGAGTCATTGTGACTGTCCGCATAACCACATCTATGCCGTTTAACAAACCGCAGATGATAGTATCTATGATCAATCAATGGTTTTTGTAACACAATCCCAAAAGCCTCGATTCAACAAGATGGCAAACTAGATCACGTCAAAATTCGATTGCGGCTGGCATTGTGGCATATTTTGCCTAATCACAGACACAGCAGGTCTCCATCAGGAATTCCTCTTTTAATCAACATGTGGGTCGTTGAGCACCCTCCATCTAAATTTAGAAAATAGCTGGCTTCCAGGGTTGTTTAGTGTCTGAAAATGGTTGCAAGAATGTTGTGTAAAAACTGACTGTCAGCGTTCAAAAGAGATTAATTCTAAGCTTATCACATAAAATTTATCCTTTATAAGCTTTTCAAGAACTAAACACAGTAAACCAAAATTTATAAATTCAAAACAAATTACCATTTTTTCAATAATAGCTTATGAGCCACCCAGTTTTAAGGTGATATAACATAGATGGCTACAGTCACTTGGGTAAATATAAGCACAAATTTGTCACTGCAAATTTGAATCTGTTGCGACTTCCTGAAGAGTTCCAATAAAAACAAAGCATGTTCAAGTTTACCGATATAGTTTAGTGATTTTGCAATGATCTTTTTGTAGATAATATATTTATTAATCCACAACAGGGAATAGTAAATATGTCAAATATAATTCAATTTTATCTAATAATAGCAAGTAACTCTTGCGCATATGACCACGAAGTCAGGGTTGAACTCTGTAATTACATCGAATCGAAAAATTATGCTTAACGGTTTAGCAGGCGAGGCCGAGTCACGGCGAGCCCGAGGAGCTTTGGCAGCCTCCTCCACAATTTTAAGAAGTCTTTTGTTGAAAAACAGCGGCGGTGCTGGACCTACTCATTACATTTGAAACAACATTTTCACAAAAAAATTATTGAACAATATTATACCTAACGTCTCAAACTCATTTTCTAAAATTATACTTAGTTTATTAGTTAGAACCAAACAAAAAAAAATATTTAGAACAAAGGACCTATAGTGAAAATTAAGATTAATTCAAGTGTAATTAGCTGAATTAACCTTTTTTTTATTTACGAACCTAACACCCTATATATAAAAGCTAACACTCGTTAGCTTTTCCAAGTAGATTATAATTGGTAAATCATCGAACATTACAGCTGTACAAGCAAGCCAATAATATCGGTGCTCATTACTCCATGCAACCAAACTCTGACACACATACAGATTTTGTTTGAACAGCTGTAATGTTGTCGGTGATGTATCGGTCATAGACGACTTGGAAAGTTGACAGTTTTATATCGAGTATTAGGCTCGAAAAAACGTTACAACCTCTTGGTTTGTCGCACTATATAAATGTATAGTCGAGTTGAGAAACCATTTTATTTAGAATAAAAGAATGACTACACTTAATTGCTTGTTACAGGTTACGGCATTGGATGGTAATTGATTCCACAACTCACAACTTTTCCTGGTCAACATTTTTTTGCAAACGGCAGATCTAAATAGCTGCGGATGAGTGCGCCATCATAGATCAAGAGCGCACGAATTTGTCGTGTTTTGTAGCGTGCGGTAAAGTAAACAACTGGATCTGACTAGCTCTATTTTGACAATCTTTTAAATTCGGTAAACTCAACACTTCAAGTCCTCTTTTAAAAGACACCATTCTCAAATATGAGTCACATTTTGTCAATTCTTGGTGAATTTTTGCTAAAACTTTTTTGTCTTTTACCAGAAAGGCAACCTCTTGCTACTTATTGTAATGCAAAAAAAACTATCGAAAAAAAAACAAAAAATGTGATAAGTCGTGAGGCTTTAAAATGGTTTTAGATTTACTAGAAGTTGTCTTCTGAAACGAAAGTACCATGTCCAACTTTTTGACCATCATTTTTCAAGTCATTTGACTAAAGAAGGCTCTCGAGCTACTTAAACCATCAGAAACAATAGAACAAATAAATGTGGTAAATACAGCGACTATTAGAATTAGAAACTAACCTTTTATTAAAATCGAAAAACCAGGTTTCCACATGTTAATTCATAATTCACTCCAAACTATGCATCGGTTCTGGTAGAAATAATGTGAGAAAAACAAACTGTGTATTAACAAGCAAGAAAAAAAGTTGATTATTTTCCACAATAACACAAATGCTTTTCGTAACGTTGGGAGACGACAATAATGCCATGTTACCATAATCACAAATTAAAAGAGCACTTGCTCTTTGCCAGAAGCTAAAAAGTTGGTTAAAGCTAGAAAAAGATACAACTTTTATTCCTTAACCCTTCCCTGTTTTCAAATTTTAACAATCCTAGGAAAATATGGCTCGAGCCGCTCTATCCTTTCAGAGACAAGATTAAAAATTTGAATTTATTATTGATAATTCTTTGAAACATGATTTAGACTTTACCACTTACTGCCAATTTAGCAAAAGACTTATTTGGACGCTGTGCCCGCATCATAATGTAAAAGAAATGAAAATCATCTTGTTGAAAATGTAAGAAACACAGCTCCATAGGCTTCGTTGCCGGTTTTCTCATTTTCCAATGAAAAAATCAATGCTATATGCTGGTCAACTATTTTTATTAATCGAAATCTATTAAAATGCCGTTTCAATAAATATTTTGAAATAATATTTTTATGTCTTTTTAATTTAAAAAATAAAACATGAAAAGTCAATCTCAGATTTCTTCTTTTTTTTACTGTATCGACGATAAACACAACAAATAATTTATTGATCACATTTGACCATGTCACTACGTGACGTATATTTCGATTGCCTATTCGACAACGTCAAATGCAATAGATGGCGCTCTTTCAAACGTCAAAATGCTAAGAAAAACAACAGTCAACTGTTTTTGACTTGCTTATCACTGTCAATTCTGTCATTATGCTATCATTAGTGTCAGTTTCAATATTTTGTTGATGTGCTTGCGGATTATTTTATGATAATGCCCCGAATTGCATTGTTTTTGTCGAACATTGACTTATTTCGGCATAAGCATAGGAAAAAAATCTGGGCGGATGGGAAAAAAGTTGGAAAGCGGGACTATTATTTGTCTATTGCCCTGTACGCACGAGAAAAAAAATCTGATGCCAAAAAATGTTCTGTGCAGACATACAAATATGTGCCAATAGGTTTCCATACTTTCAAAGCAATTTAACAAAACTTATTGACTTTAATAACGTCATAATACACACCCTATAAAACACTAACGCGTTTGTTTCTCCAAAATTCAATTAACAATATTAGGAACCATAAATTTCAAATCAAGCGTTAAAAGTTTACGATACAAAAATTCTATGGCGTGCGTGATTCACAAGTGGTGCTCTTTTGGCGGGAGAAGATCATGTTACACCCTTCAAAAATGGTACACATGTGTGCGTTGAACAGCACCTGCAATCCAAGACTTATCCCTTTGTGAAGGGACAAGTTGAATTTCTTTTGAGCTGAAAAACCAAAAAATAAAAATTCATATTATTTAAATTAAAAATGAATAAGTAGCGGTTCGTACCGGTTTTGCACGGGAGCCACAACGGCGTGTTTTTTTTTTTAATTTCGTAATATTTTTTGGATGGATTGTCCGGTTTCAATAATTCAACACGGAATCAACAGGTATTGAAACAGTTTTGCATACGAAATAACTTATATGGATAAAAATTGATGCAAAATTGGATAACAAAGTCTGATTTTGATCGGCATTTCTATCAACTTTTAAAATGTAAAAACCTCAGTGATAATCTAGCTTTCTAATAGCAAAAAACTTTTTAAATCGGTCCAGTAGTTTTCTTACATACAAAAATGCAAATCTTTCTTTTTTTGATATTAAAATTAAAAGAATTTGTCTAGTTTAAAAAAATTAGAGACTCCACGTTTGTCTCATATACTTGCAAAGCACGAGCCCTGTTCGAGACAATAGAAAACAATAATTCCTTTCAAATCGGAAACATAGTAAAATATTACAAGGTTTATTATTATTACCTGGAGATATTAACATGAGAGACAATAGCATTCCGAAGCGACGTTAACGAGATGTCGACGGAAATGAATAAGTTTGTTCAACAATACGACACTTGTGTACACATGCAATGTAAATAGCATTAATTAAAGAAAAAATAAGAACAAACAATTAGTAAAACAAGTAATTAGCCAACAAAGAACACAAAAGTTGCTACATTCATCGAAATCAGATGCATTAGCCGTAAAACTTCAAAGCCATTGATCTTCCCACCAATTTGCCCATGTCATAAAAAAGCTTTTAGAAAGAAACCCACGGACCCACTCTCATTGTGATCAGTATCGACAACGGTAATAATATCCCAAAACCTACATCACGTTGCCAAGTGTTATCTAGATGATTTACATTTGCCACATTTCAAATTTCGAAAAGTCATCATAGTTTTTAAAATTTTCATATCCAAAAAGAAACATAAATCTATATTTTTAAATTCCAGTGTCAGAATGTGTAAAATATCCGTAAATCCGATCTAAAAATCCATTACAAAATTTAAATTAGTATCCTACACCACAAAGCTCTATTTAGATATACAATATGGCTAAGCAATAAAATGGTACTCAACCACACCAAAGCACCACCATTCAAGCGATTATCTTTCATTTCAGGCTGTTAAAATTAAAAAAAGAGTAGTTGTCTTAATG
The DNA here is from genome assembly GCA_947359425.1 of Lagria hirta. NCBI lineage: Eukaryota > Metazoa > Arthropoda > Insecta > Coleoptera > Tenebrionidae > Lagria > Lagria hirta. Next base: position 9,514,182 of record OX375801.1, on the reverse strand, counting down.
GAAAAGTGATCAACGGTATTAAAATTAAGATTTCTTATCGGGACTTATCGCTTAATGCATTAGGACCAAATTAACAAAGTTTTATAATTTTCTTTTTTTTTGTACTAATTTACCTAATGTTCAGCATCTGTCAAACATGGAATTTTATCAAATGTTTTACTACATAATTTGTTTCAGTTTCAGATTTCGTGGTCACGATTGATCTCAAAGGCAAGCATTGTATAAACATTTTTTTAATGCTTTTCAATTAGAGGTTTGAAAACTCAATGAACTCTTGTTTTCCGGTCAAAAAATTTAAAAAATCGATTCTAATTACCAAAGACTAATTAATAATCACATATATATTATTTATGACCGATTTTTCTAAGCTCTTTACCACAAAGTCAATAATTGTTATTGCACTGTCATAAACGCAAAACTAGCATTTGGACAATTATACCAGACATAACAAAAATACACATACAAAGCAGAATTAGATATAAGAAAATAAAAAACAAAAATTTCCAAAGAATCATAGTGAAGAAAGAGAACAAACATTGTTATAAAACGAAAGAAAACCATTATCAACACAGATTTACCACTTTCCAAAAAGATTGTTTATTAAATCTCGAGAAGTCTTTCAAACCACCAAGTGGTCATCATCATCAGGAGATGAAAAAAAACCGTAATTAATATTTGCCTAATTTTACCTAGTTTATGGAAATTTTTGTGGGTTTTTCCTAGTAATCCGACCAAGAAGCTGAAAAGAGAACCGTTATCTTTGTTTAAGAGCATTGGTCTCGGCAATAAATTCGGCGACGTCCAGATAGTTATTGCTTGACTAATTTAAGCTATTAATACTAATATGACGATTGCTATTGAAGGCTAGCTCGACTATACTGGACTTGTTCAATCTGCCGTATTTCAAGTGAGCCAAGTGCTTTTTGTATTTGGTTTGAACTGATCTACACGTTTGCCCTATACAACATATGTCACTGTTATTACACTCTCCTGACTGATAAACCGCTCTAAATACTAAAAGTTCGTTTGAATCTGAATTTAATAAAGTTAAATTATTAAATTTCTTAGTTTTTATTTTTAATTATTCAAGTTTGAATGGTACCTATATTGTACATTTTATTACTTTAATACAAACTAAAAAACTAATAAGCCACAATATTTGGTTTTCTTGTTTAATGTTAGCACAGCCCTGGCTGGTTGTATCTATAAACTCAAGCAAACGACATTTCAGGTGGTAAATCTTTTTCATTATTGTAGCCATAACTAATAAACAAAAAAAGGCTGAATTTGTCTCAATGACCGATATCAAGTGATAAGAAAACATTGAATCTGTCACATCGAGAACGTACCACCAAAAAAATCAAAATTAACACGTTGTAGAAACAACTGTTATAATAGAAAAGCCCAAAGAGAGGATTTTTAGAGTCCCCCACAACTCCAGCGCGTCAAATTAACATATACAAGAATTTCTTAGACCTAGACCTTTTCAAGGAGATAGAAAGGTTGCAAAAATGTTACCTGTCAAGCCTATTAATTTTTTTACATGTTTTCCAGAATTTTTTATATAGGAGTCTTGTCAATTATCGCTGTACCACTTCAAATTTGAAAATGATAGGTAGCTTGTCCTCTTTTTAGAGTAATCGTTCTCACTTTACAGACGTGATTGCGCAACTGTCTCATGCATTTGACTTTCAAGTAGTTATTTTAACAAAAGACAATTGTTGCATTGAGGTTTTATTTTTTACCACAAATTTTATTTGTTTTATTGGTATATGCTTCATTCTAGACTCTTCGTAATAGATATCGAAGTATAGTAGCCCAAATGGAATAACATTGTATGCTGCAAAAGTTCCCTCACAATGGGACTACCCAAAACACATAAATCACCAGCTTTCACCCTTCAGACAAGCGGCACAGGTTAAGAGATTAGGTTTATTGTCCACTATAAACGCAGAATTTAGGTAACGTTATTTTACTGGGGCTTGGGTACAATTATTGTCCACACGCCTAATTTTTAGAAACCATAAGGTAACCTGCACTGTAATCATTTACCTGTTGAGATCAGTGATTACTCAGCAAAATCGAAGATATTGTTTAATAGTTTTACGCAAAAACATAGCTAGTTCTCCACGCCTTCTATTGAATTTCGAGTGAGCAGCAAGCAAAAGTCGACCATCGGCTGACAAATCATTAAAGCTATTGTTATCTAGCAATATATGCAGAAAGCTGTGTCATTATGGGTGGATCTATGTCTTGTGATCCACCAGACAAACCACCATTAGTATTTCCAATAGTCAATTGTTATTAAACCTTGACCAGAGAACCAGATATTTGAGTCGATTAGCATATTGGATTTAAATTTTATTCTTTTCAAATTCTGGGGCTGGGCATACAATGGTTTACCTACGTGGGTAGGTTCACTCGGGCAAAGCCCTTGTCACTGAGATCATGCTTGGTAATAGGCGTTGGTTGGTCACTGAGAGAGAATACCGCCGAAGTTGTTGCGACACCCACACATCTAGGAAAGGAAATATACATCGCTCCAGATTACAATTTAAAGTTGGAGGTTGAAGTTGACCGTAAAGTGGCTATTGCAATATATGCTTTACAAGGATTTAATGCGAAAGAGGTGCGCCTACGAAACAAACACGATACAGATTTATTTGCTATTAAAGAAAAGACCACCAACAAAGAGAACAATGGTCTTTTGAAATAATTGAGCAACTTTGTTAAGGGGACATTAATAGATCACATTTGCTGCCATGCTCAAACCAATTTATCTACAATTAAAATAAGCGAAATTGAACATATAGATGTAAGCGTCAGCTTCCAATTGTACACAAATTCAAAATATACTCTTAAGAAGCAAAGTAATATATGAGGAAGTGTTACGATTCGATAAGATGACTTCATTTGCTGGAATTTGTGTAAATCAAGCCAACTTTTTAAACCATAACACTTCCTCATCTTCTTTGGGTCCTTGAGAGTATGTTTTGAATTTGTTTACAATTATAAACTACGATTTGGCTGAAAAATATAAATATGTAACTAACTGGGGTTCTAACATTTAAAGCAAATCACTATTGTTGTATAGATCATAAAAAAAGCGCTTTAATAGTTATTTGAGTGCGGAAAAGTATGATTTTACAGCTAAACCATGTGGTTTAGTTAGATTGTTGGAATCGTATCTAAAGGTAGTGCAGTATGAGCTCAAAGTGTATTGGCGTTTTGACAGACCCCATCTTAACTTTGACGTCCGATTTGTGAACAAAAGGATAGTATTCAAATTTTTGTTTTTGCAATGATAAATAATTATGCATAAGTATTATTTTTATTCTATTCTAATGTTATAATTTGGTTGTTCTTTCCGACATCTTGATATGAGAAAGAATAGCAACGCTGCTGGCATTGTGGACCGAAGTTAAAACTGACCTTACCAAATACGAGATTTCTGAATCAGAGAGTGAGAGAAGATAAAATAATAAATCTCAATACTATAATTTATAAAATTGTTCCATCTTATAACACAAAATGGGATTGTTCAAAAAATTTCAAACAAGTAAAAAACTTAAGTCTTCCCATATAAATTTGAATTCTAATTTATATGGGAAGACTAAGTTTTTTACTTGTTTGAAATTCATTACTATAAACTTAAGGAACGAGAGTATCTGAAGAAACTAGGTCTGGAACTAATGAAAGAACAAATAAATGCACGGAACTACAGAACGAAAATCTAAGGTTACCGGGACATTTTGGAGGAAAATCCCTGATATAAGAGGCGAAAACCAAGAACGACCTATACTCTATTCACTTTCAAGAAAGAGTGCATGAAAACAAATGCATGCAGGCTCCACGTGATCACATCCATGAAGTAGAAGATGGTTGACGACTTTTCGGACAGGGCAGGCCGCAGAAAAAATCATATATTTCATTTTAAACCAATTTTGAATGCTTTAAAAACCATTCAACATTCAAATGGCCAAAATACTCTTTCTTGAATCTGAACAGACTATAGAGAAAGACCAATCATCACAGCAAGGTGTCATACATGTCCAAGAACACGTGACCGAAAAAATAAGATCTACCTGTAGTACTAAGAACATCCTCTTGCCAAAATTGTTCTGGATTGGAATATATGCAATTTTCTTTTTGTTACCAACATAATTATTATAGGTGTAGTTTTTGATTGCTTATTCAAATGTTTGCATCAAATTAACATCTTTATACCTGCAGAATTGCCGTTATTCATTTTTTTTTCAATATTTATACATAATCAATCATGTATATTTTTTGTAGTTAAGTAGGATGTGTGAGACAATTGCTACTATTTTAATAATAAAATAAATTTGTATATTTTTACATGTTTGGTTGCTAGCGTATTAGTTGGTTACTAGTTTATCTAAATAAAAATCACGTAAATATGGTTCCTCTTTTTGTTATTTTTTTTTATGTTGGGGTTCTTACCAACGCCGGGCTAAAAGCATTTATCTAGCTGCTGTTTACCTGCTGTGCTTCGATCTAATTTTTGAAAGTGGTTAAAAATTATATCACCTTTAAATAATAAAAATAATTTGTTGATATAGATCAATAAATAGGAAATGACAAGTGTCAATATTGACAAGAATGACAAGCATTTATGATTTATGAACAGATAGCGGCTTTAAAAAGCGGATAAAAAATACATTCAAATGTATCATTTTACCAAGTTCAAAACGAATGAATCATGTTTTGCTTACTCTATTTTATATAGTATATCTCAAAGAATTATTGATTTAAAGCACTTTTGAAACTCATAAAACTGCTAAAAATTGCGATATTTCGAAGGTAAAGCATGACATATAGTAGCACAATAAAATAAAAATTGCAAAAAAATTACTTCTTTAAGCCATTGCTTTCTATTTTAGAAGAATGATTTGTGATAGAACTCATTTAGAACTCAAAGATTGATATAAAGACGACAGCTTCTTATAACGAAATCAGTCATATATTGAAAACTGTAAGGAATATTAAAATGCATTTTTTCTAGTTGTTTTTTGTTGTCACTCATTTGCCAAATTTGAGTTTTTTTTACCTTTACATCTTTCAATTTGTAGTTTTGATGGTATCTTTAACATACAAGTACATATAGGTCACTCCTGACAGACATGAATTATGATAGCGAGAAGATGGGATGACAACCAAGTTATCACATTAACGCCTTTCGTTTGCCACGTATATCTAAGGTATACAATATTATCCAACTACCTTAAATAGTAAAATTTTATTATACAATATTAGGGTACATTTTACATATTTGTTTTGACTACAAAAGTAGTACAGTTTGCAGCTGAAATCGATGTGTTCAGCTTTTTATTTTCACATAATTGGAGCTTTTTATGGTATAGCTTGGTTCTGTAGGTGCAAAAAGCAGTATAATCAGAAAGTGCCATAATTGTTGTATTGCGTTTTTACATAATTTTATGAGAAAATAGTGAAACTACCATTGGAGATCACAGATTAATTGGTCAATAATTATCGCCAAGTCATTTAAGCAAGTTTTTCTCTCTTGATCACGACAACTGAGAGAAAGACACTGATTGAAGCACGTGTCCCACGCACCGTTAGATCTTGCATTTGTGGCTGAACGTTTTGTCTATATGTAAATACAGAGAGATTCTTAACAGCCGATAGCAATTTTCTAATTGTCGCCCGAATATAGGATTTATAATTAAAATTTTATTGCTATGATATAGGGTATTAAAGAAAAGTTGGAAGATCATTGAACCAATCCTTTGCCTCATGCCTCTTATTTATTACGGCACCGACCATCAGGTATTTTAGCCTGTTGTAAGCTCAAAAAAGCCCTAGGCAACACTGGACTCTTTGTGTGGGAAGCACCATCGACCCACGCCATCTTTTCTGTTTTATTTTTTCACCCTTTAGCTATTCACACTTGAAATTAAACCAGATTGCTCTCGATTCAAGAACGCAGCTTAATTGAACCAAGTACCAACTTGAAGGCCAATTAAAGACAATCTAAAAAGTAAAGCAGTACAATTTCTTGTTACATGACCAGTGTAATTTATTGTCATTAGTTGTACAAACATTTGAATTTAGAAAAACTGATTCTCATATTTGAATTCACCAGTTCTAATATTAAATTATTGTTTCGTAGAACTATTTAAATAGCTTGTCAGCATCTCTGTGTCTTTGGATTATGTTGTGTAAGAATATGGAAAAACATCATAGTCCGACATATCTATTACAAATTATTTAAAGACCAAAAATGTGCAGAGAAATGCTACACATGAATGCTGGAACCGAAAATAAAATATAAAACCCAAACACCTGTTCTGTACAGGAAGGGAAACCTTTGTAAAGATTTTTGCAAGGTGGTATTGACCTAAACAGCTACTTATATTTATGACATTTGCTTGTGTTCTTGCTTTTGCAAACGTCAGTCATGACTCACAAGGTCTAAGTGCAATAAGGACTTACTTAATAACATGATACGTGTCTAAATAATAAGCAAGATTTATGTTACAAAAACATGGCGTAATGTTGTTAGTTTCGAGAAAATGAAAGTATTTTGACTTGAAACGTGCAAATGTGTAAATAAACTGAGAAAACATGTCCATTTTTGAATTCTTGAAAATAAAATTAGAAATGATATAGTTTAGCAAAACTTTGCTTCTTAAATACTTTAACAGACCAACCCCCAATTTGCATAAAACTGGTAGCCAACAGATGCGTCTGTGGTTCTATTCAGCATGGACCGTAATGAAAATTTTAGTCAAACTAAATTTCACCGTCAAGCTGGAAAGACTGTGTTCGTTACGTAATTGAAGAGGAACATTTCTACCACTTGAAAATGATAGCAGAACTAATCATTCAAGTAAATAATGATAGTAACAGTGATTCTGATATCTATGCAGATGATTAGATAAAAATTGCTAATGTTTCCATACCCACCTACATAATTTTTATATTATCCAATAATAAATAAATCTTTGTCTAGATAATTAATTGTAATATATTTGTTATCTGTTGCCAGAGTTTTGACGCACCCAACAACAATACACAAATAAAACGGAAGCACAAAAGTGAGAAACTAAAAATATATTGCAAACTTGTAAACTAATCAAACTAAAGTTTTTTTTAGACATCAGGAATAACCATTGAAACCCACCTCAAATATTTAGATGACGTTACAAAAACTGAGAAACCTGTTATAAGCTTTGTAACATAATTCTAAATCTTTTGAATCAATAAAATAAGTTTTAAAAATAACTAAAAAACGGACTTTAATCAAAAAAACTAGCTTTTCTGATTACATAAAAAAGTAAATAATAACAATATATAAAATACCACAATCATAAGTGAAAAAAGTGATAACAATATTTAGTTCTCGCACCATGGTAGAACAAAAATAAAGCAGGAGAAAAGAAAACTGTACCGCATTTTTTACTAAAAATATTATTTTTGAATTATAAGCTTTTTAAAATTGGCTTTTTAAATCTAAATAATATGCCCGTTTGGCACTATACTAAAATCAGTACTGAAAAACAATAAAAATTTGTATAATTTTGTAGCTGTTTGCAACTAACATTGAGTATGATTTTTAGGATATAGGTATGTGCTATAGGTGATGGTAAGTTGTCCCACAGACCAAGAATGGTTTTTTTGAAAAATGCGCATTTATTTTTCAGTACTAAAATTTTCAGCACGTACTTCAGTACAGAATTTAGTAAAGTGGCTAAAACTGCTAGATTGCAGTTTTTTACTGACACTGCTTTCAAAAATAACGTTGACGTAGAGAGAACACATTCAAATTTTACGTACCTATGATAACTACAATTTATGACAATTTGTAGGTTATGTTAGAGCAAATAAAAGAATATAATTCTTCAAAATATTGAAACAGTCGAGGTAAGCATACGACAATTTATCACAAGTGAGTGTTTTAGCAATTTGTACTTGAAAATAATAAATTGAATTTCTTTTTTTTTCAATTGTGACTCAATTGTGACTCAAATCAATTGTGACATTCGGAATAACATTTTACTCACAAGCCACGCCCATACGAACTCATTTCATTCCAATCTGTCTGCTCGAGAATATCATCCAAAGTCTACTTCTTACTAAATCAAAGCAGCTATACCAAAAAGCAAATCTTTTGTTATGCCAGAAGTTTATATCATGCTTTATTTTTCACTTTAAAAGAATAAACTTTTGTTGTTGCATGTGTTTGGAGAAAAGAAGTCAGGTTTGTATCTATGACTATAAAGTGATTTGTTTAAAACTCTTAAAAGTGTGTTACAAGAAAAAGAAATGAATGTCTTGCAATTGAGAAAGCAGCAAATAGTCTTGCAAAAGACCTAAAAGAACAGAGCTTGCTCTTGTGTTATCAAAATAAACAATGTACGATACCGCCTAAATAATAAATAACAAATAAAATCAAAATTGACCAATCTCACTAATTAAAAATTAACAAAATTTGATTAATCAACTGCGTTTGGTGAATTTTTATGCCGAATACCACTCGTTGGTATGAAATAGAAGGAAATTTTCCTGCTCAAATACTCGTCATTTGCAAGAAAATTTATGCCCACTTGAGATATTACATACGTATTATACACATGTTAGGAATTATAATTGTTAGGAATTAGTAATTTAACCCTTATTATAATTGCTTTATAAATAGAAACAAAATTTTTGCTAAACCTTTAGCCTTAAAAATAAGGCGCTTCATATTAATTGGTATTCATTAAACTTTGAAATGTTCATATCTTGTCTAATCAGAATGATTCCAACGCTATTCTGTTTCCACGAGAGTTTAAAAAAAAGACTGGAATATAATCGAGCAACAGAAGAGAGTCAGTTGTCGATTAGTCCGTACCTAAATTTTATCTTTTCGTTTTATCACACTTTTATTTAATATATTATTTAATTTCTAACAAGTGTTTTGATTTTTAGTTCTGTTCATGAATATAAATGAATTTCAGGTTGTCACACTTTGTTGTCTGCTTCAGTGGACAGGTAATTAATTAGTAAAACAATAAATAATGACTAAAATAAAAGATCAGCTGAAACAACACTTTTTATTTTAGATTGAAAAATGATTTACAATATTGAAAACAAAATTGAAGCATCTGATTTGTTCAAGAGTTTTAAAAATCGAATTTCACCATTATGAACACTAAAACCATAATGAAACAAGAGCTCAAATTTCAGAAGACAATGAAACCAGAGCCATGTTTGAAAACGTCTGTCACCTGAAGCCTAGCATTTAGAAAAGGGTTGCTTTTTATAAACCAAAAGCTTTTAAGAAAAGTGAAATTTGAAGCGTCTTGTGGTTCAGAAAAAAATCAGATAATAATTGCATTGATCTAAATTAATACCTGACAAAAATTATAGGAAATTTTGAGTTTGCAAATTACGCATTCCTTTCCTTTTGATATGTATTCGTTGCCTCTGGTCCAGTCCAGTCAGACCGCATACACTCGAATAATAATCATCATATTACAGCACCACAAGACTGGTTCATATAATTTACATGTCATTGGCTACATAGCCCACGGCTCGTGCTGAGACAAACACGCCAGCCTCTCTTCACGGATCACTTCTTTTCAATCCATTGGAGAATCTCGCGCTCAGCCAAAGAACAGATCAATTTTGTAAAGAATTTGAACCGCTTTTTTATACAAAGTTTCGCTTATAATAGACTTGAATATAAAGAGTGAACGGAAAGTTACTTTCTTTAACATGTTAAAATTACAGTTACCTTTACAGGTTTTCTTAGTATATATCGCTATGTAAGTCAACTTTATGTACACAATTATCCAATTTGTAGAAACATTCTTAAAAAAGTGCTATAAATATTCAAAAATCATTTTTCCGTTGGAATAGTACCAAACAAAGAATGCAGCCTGGTACCGCTAGGTAGATATACATATTTAAGATAAAACATTTCCATGAGTGTGTAACTCCAGTTTTTGCGACGTACGCCAGAATAGTTCGCAGATCACAAAATTTTTTCCTTCTAAGTGTAGATATAGTGATTCCTTTAAGATATGCATAATACATTATACCATATATTGAGGGAATAAAAACAAAAATTTCGAAAAAGCTAAGTTTTTGCATAATTATTTGTTTGTAGTTCTAACCATAAAGATTCATGCCTCTTGCCTCTTGGAGATGTTAGTATGGTCCAAGAATACAAAAAAACATGTCGTCGGCTGCGTTTCAGTTGCTTTGGTACCAACGAGTTCTGATCAATTCTGTTCTAATTCTGTGGAGACCGTAAACGTTCTGGCTAAAAGTAATATAGATAGGTATATAAATCTGTAAAAATTCCGAATTCTACTTTAATATGTTTACCGATATTAATTTTTCTTCAAATGTGGTAAGCAATAAGCTTTTTGTTCTTACATAAGCTTCTTAAACCAAATACCGCTTCTAAGCCAGATCATAGAAGGTAATAGAAAAAATCATAGTCAAAGAACTTAGAACTCACATGCAGCACAATAATTTAATACCAAGCGACATAATGGTTTTTTACCAGGTATATCGGTAATAACTAATTTGTTCCACTCTACAAATCAGTGGACAAAAGTGGTACGATGCAAAACCGCCTTTAGATTTATTATATTTAGATTTCAGCAAAACTTTTGACAAAGTGCCGCATGATTTGTTTCTGGTAAAATTGGAGGCATATGGTTGGTTAAGAGTTATTTATTCAATTGGATTCGAGCGTTTCCATCTAAGAAAACTTTCTACGTAAAAGTTGGCAACGCGTTCTTTTTTTCAAAAGTTATGGTAAAAAGAGTTTCACAAGGGTTTGTGCTTGGTCCAATTTTGTTTTTGTTGTCCACCAGAGATCTTTAGTCCTCACTGAACATAATCAGACGACATCAAATTATTTGCTAACCCACTTGTCACAGAATTGCAAGATAAGCTTGACTTGGTGATATCAGTGATGTGCAACGTGGCAACTCCCTCTTAATCTAGCAAAGTGCTGTGTTTTGCAATCCAAAATACTTACACCACGTCAATGGAACATTAATAACACGGTGAAGACCGTATTTAGCAAAAGACGTTGAGCTGATAGAAAGAGTTCAGCACCAAGTAGCCCGATGAACATGCGACCTGAGACAAATCTTTTAAATTTGAAACTTGTCGGAATTACAAAATTGACAAAACAGAGCTGATGTAATCCATGTATTTCGGATAAAACAACTTATTTCCAGGAGCAATGACGGATCTCTCGAACATAGACAGAAGGAGAAGATGAACTACTTTTTTTGCAAAACTATCCTTTTTTGAAAAAACTAGTCAAAAAATTGAAACGTTAATGTTTTTCATAATTACAAATCTAAGACACATACATATAACAGTGCAAACTGCATCGTACGTTCATCAAGAAAAACTACTGAACTACATCAGAAATATCTACTGGTTATGAGAGCTCGAAAAACCAAAACAGGGAAGCATTAAGCATTTACTTATCTTTGTAGCAGAAGCGTTTATAATTAATAACCGTTTTCAAAAAAACAGAAATTCTTTGTAAAATATAAAAATAGACAATGGCATCACATCATAGTGATGAACAGACATAAGCTAAGTAATGCGACAAAACCAATTTCATTATATTTAAATACACCCAATTCTATAAAGTACACGGGCCATTTTTTAATGAAAAGCTTTACAATATTGCTTGAAGAGAAGAAGATTTTAGTACGTCAAAACGATATGCAGAATGACGTTCTAGGTCCACTGTAGCGGGTTATATAATAAAAATGTTTATTGCTTCACAAACGTAATTAATTAAGTTTTTTGTTCAAGATTTCTGGAATTAAATTTGATTCTTTTTTTTTCTCGCTTGCTTTTTTTTCCTCTCTTTGCTTCGTTTTATTTCGTTTTTTTTTTCTTCACTTCACTCTTTTTCTTTCTCTGTCTTGCTCAAGCTTTTCCTTTTTCTTATTTTGATTCTTTCTTTTCTTTTTTCATTTTGTCATTTTCCTCTAGCTTGCTTCCTTCTACGTCCCCACAGCGGGTTATATAAAAAAATCATTGTGAGGTAAAAAAAGATATTGTGAGTAAAATTCTTCAACCAAATCATCAAATCCAGTGTAAGTGGATCTGATCTGCTTTAAAATCTGTCATTGACAACCTTAATTTAACCAAAAACTATTAATCACTTGGAAGAAGTACGTACAAGGGGTGTGTTTTATTTCCGCCTTCGCAATCTATTTTATTAAATAAATTCGCTAAAATGTACGCGCTTGGTCACATAAAGTAGGTAAAAAATCCTATATGATCTAAGGTAATTATTCGAACAAATATAATTTTCCATAATATTTTCACACTGAAATTAAGCTGCAGATTAAACAAGTGCGCTAGTACGTGTTTAATGTGCAATATCGGTTTCTTTACGAAATTATCATGGATTATTGATGCAATGATAAAAGAAAAAAAGTAGTAGCTAAAATAGATGTAAAACTTGTCTTTTTGATCGAAAATCGTTTATTTAGTTTAGACAGCTTACAGGCAATTAGACTACCAATTTGACGACAATCTCTTGACACTACAAAATACTAAGAATGCACTTTTGACTATTTTTCATAATCTTTAGATTTAATTAATTGACAGAATAATTACTTCTGTTAATGAGAAATTAGCAAAAGTCGGTAAAGAGTAAAAAATATATGTGACAAAATAACAACCTAAAAACGACAGTTGAACAAACATTATAAAAAAAAGACACAAACGACAAGAAAAAATTTGAGGCAATAGAGCAGACAAACATATAAAAAACAAAATTATATATGACAGCAAAACAGAGATATAAAGCAAAAAGAAGAACGCGAGTTAAAATCTTATTTTTTTGCTAAGCTTCGTGCATTATAAAGTGGCAAACATTAAAACAGAGTAATTAATGTACTTCGACGAATAGTTATACTTAGACAAAGCTTTTGGCGGTTTTTCTTCGAAACCTGATTCGTGGGAAATGTCGCTGAAGTTCAGCTCCCATATAAAAAATATGACAGATGTGCCAAATTAATAAGAAAAAAATTAAATATGATTTGTTTGGCAAAATTGTCGACATTCCAGAACAATCAGTGCTTGCTTTTAATAATAAACATATGCTTAAACAGTTCAGGGTCGCTCATGCTAGATGGCAAGCAGAGAATAATGTTTTTATGACTGCAAAAATATTATTATTATTTTTTTAGTACAGCTGTTTGACGTTGAATTTGTTATGGGAGAATCTTAAATTTTCCATACAAAACCTTGCAGTTTTTTGTAGAAAGACCAATTTTATTTGAGAGATGACAGATGTAATATTCGACTAGCAGGGCGAGTGAAGCAAGCACCAAATAATTAGCAAAAATGCCTTTAGACGAGAAGAATATAATGCAAAAATAATGACAGACATTGGAAAAAAATTTAAAAAGTTTATAAAAGCAGCCAAAAAACTTGCAAAGACATGAATTTAGCTAAGACAGTGGTACAATTCGCCAAATAAAGCTCTTCTCGTGCTACATAGCAAAGATGGACAATACACCTAATCTTTTAACCTGTGTCGTTTGTCTGAAGGCTGAAGGGTGAAAGCTATAGATTTATAGTGTTTTGAGCAGTCCCATTGTTAGGTTATCAATTTTTTGAACAAAGGGAGGACCATAAAACGTTTTACATTTTAGGTTACTATAAGAGAACGATTGAGGACATAATAGCATCATCGCAAAAATCTTGAAAATTTACAATAGCACGTCATGCACCTAATAAATTCTTGCCTAGCTAGAACAAGGTTTTTCCCACATCAGTAGAAAGTATCCGTTGTTAATCTGCAGCCTTTTATGTACACTGTCGAAAATTTTGAAAAATGTCAGTTCCAATCAAATTTATCAGTATCCAAGCTCATACAAGATGTTGTCCTCGTGGCAATCCGGATTTAAATGTGGTTCCACAGCAACAAGTTAGTCTTTGATTAACCTTCTTAACAATATTATTGAAAACTATGACAGAAAACCCAAGTAATAGGTGCCTGACATTTCTAGACTTTTCTAAAGCTTTCGATTACATAAATCACAATTTACTATTTGCTCTAAGTTGAGATTTTTAGGTTTTGATGTCCCAGACACCTCATACTGATCTCTTTTACAAATCAATTACAATTTTACAATTCTTTTACAATTGTGTGAAATCTGGTGTACCTCAAAGTTCTGTACTGGGACCCCTATTATATTTAATTTAGCAATGCATTTCATACGCTTGCTGGATACACTTGAATATTAATTTTTCAATAACTCTGTGGCGTATGATTAAATGATCACCTTTTTAATGCAGATTTAAAAGCAATTCACTCTTACGCGCATTATACACAAAAAATACTTTATTAGCAGGAGCAAATTGAAACTTGATATTAAATTAGATAACACTAGACCGAAAACCGTAGATAATGCTAAAATACTAGACACATCATTTTCGATCAAGATCTGCGCGTCAAAAACCGTTTGGTATGCTAATGAGAAAAAGCGTATTTAGATTGAAATAGTTTTAAACTTCAAACAAAAAACTCAGAGAATCATTAAGATTGCCAATTATTAATGCTTGATTGTTTTCTATCCGTGTCTATGAAAATCGTCTCGTTATACAAAACAGTTGTTATAAATTTATATCAAAACATGAACAATATGAATATTTATAATATAATTCCTAATATTCCTAAATTCCATTGGAATGGAAAGAATTGCATTAACTTAAAATACAAATACATTTATCAGTCTTAGATCCACAACCTTCTATCAAGGAATACACCTTGTTAAAGTCAACAAGTAAACTATTTATCTGTGCCGCGTCATCAAAAAGAAATATTTGTCGAATCTTTCAGTTTAAATGCATTATCTGTTTATAGCAGTCTACCTGCTCATATTAAATTAAAACCAATGAAAAGCTTCAAAATATTAATTCAGAAATGCTTCTTCAGTATTTGACTTGGTAGAGAATCAATTTCATTTTAAACGTATCACATTTTTTAACCAAAGCAAAAAAGAAGTTTCCAATTCGATTTTAAAGTATAATTTTTCCAGAAAAGTAGATCTTTTTAATTAGATACAATAATCATTCTTCGAGTTGATAGTATATAAATTTGACAAAAAAAATGCTGCCTTCAAGGGTAAAAAATTAGGAATGATTGATTTTCAGCTCTGAACAGATTCTGGTAAAAAACTGACACACATAATAATTTGCAAATTTAATAATAAACACTATAAACACGTCAAAAATCTGATAATAAATAATGAATTTTAGTCAAAAAAAAAAACAAGAAATATAATTTTGACAAAACAAAAGACTACGCAAAAAAAAAGTAAAAATCAAGAAATAAAATCTTTTATTTCACGATTAAAAAAGTTATAAAATACAATTTCGGCATGATATCATAAAACCAAAGCAGTAATTCTTAGAATAGTAATTGTAATAAAAACTTTTTAACAAAAAAATTGAAAAAAAAAACAGAACTGAAAACATTAAATTAAAAAAAATATATTTAAGTCCTACACTAATGGAAATATAAACAATTATGAGTCGGCGCCAAATAAACAAATGAGTACGAATTGGACTTTTGTGTAGGTATAAATGCTTTAGAATATAGATGCTTTAATCTAAATAAAATAGTACTTAAGACAAAAATGTTTTTATTTTATGATTTTCAGCTCAGCGCCTTTTCGGAAGTTTAATCAAAATTTTTATTACTATTATTATTCAAAGAATTACTACTTTTGTTTTCTTATTCTATAATCTCAAACAGAGATTATACCTTATAATTATTTGCTTACATAACTTCTTGGTTTTGTCACAATGAACTTTCTTTTTATTTTTAGTTATTTAGGTTAATTAGAATAAAATTAGCTTTTGCTTAATTGTTGAATGTATATTTTGGTCTGTTAAATTAAGACATTTATTATTATCAAATTATTATAATTTTTTAAAAGTTCACTAACTGTTGATTGTTGTACATAAGAATCCCATGAGGTTTAAATTTGTGTTGAACAAATTGGCAATTATATAATTTAGAAACATGTCACAATAGCCATTTTTAAAAATTAAGAAAGTTTTTAGATTGCAAATTGAAAAATCCCATTTACCTAGCTTGGGCTCGTCACAAGCAACATTTTAACAAACATATAAATATTGACAGGTAAAGAAGATAGAACAATGAATAAATGTTTGTAAAAATCAACATTTTCAACACATTTTTCCTCTTCGGCATTTTAACTATTTTTTTTTTTTGTAAAAAAAACCCAATTCCTAATAAATAAAAAATAGAATAGGCCATGTAATAGGTTATTAAAGTAAAATGTTTCATAAATTTTTAGTCCCCAGCAATCTTTTAGAACATTTTTGAAAATGAAAATACAGCTCACATAGTTTTTGGTCAAAATTTTACGCTTATTTTTATGCATTTTTGTTAAGTTTTCTTACTTTCTTTATCGAGTGCATTACTCTTTAAATCTCATTTTGTCTACTCAAAAAACCTTTTTGTAAGAATTTTGACAAATAAAATAAACATTATAATACAATGATAAAGTCTGATCCAAATCCAGAATGTTAATTATAGAACACCTGTTGCAGGTATTATACAGTGCGCGTCAAAAGTATGGAAAAAATGCATTAAAAATTAAACAATTTTTTTTTCAAAGAAATCTTCAGACACGTTACTTTTTATTTATAAAAACACATATTTTTACGCCAAACAACATTTCAAGCAGTCATTTGTTTTAGAACTATGACGGCATCGATATTTTTTAACATTTTTTTTCTTGATTTTGAAAACTATTTCAATTGTCTAAACGACAGCATAAAAATTGTGCTATCTTACATAAGGAACGTTTTAAGAAAAAAAAACAAAGTCGGAATAAATAAATTTTATAACGAACAAAATTAAATGTGAAACAAATGACTGCTTGGAATTTTATTTGGCATAAAAAAGTTTAATTTTTTATGAAATTATTTCCTACTTTTGACGCGCTATATTTTAAATATGAACAGGTATTTGCACCATAGCTAAATTGGTTGGCTTTAAAAATAAAATAAAAAATATAGCACTATTTAGATAGAACCTAAAATTTCAATAATCAAATTTCTCAAAAAAATCTTAATTTTTTATAAGAATTAGCTCTAATTAACTAAAATTAACATGATACATGTGGCGCAAGTTTTATTTCTGATAGTATATGACAGCAATATTGCTGCGCCACAGATTAGAATTATAAATTAATTTATTTATCTAATTCCAAGAACGCGCAAATGCGTTTGCGCAATACTATATTTTTTGTTTGTTGCAGCCAGTTATAAACAATACACAAAAGATAATTTTATATTAGAACTACATACATACATATTTTTTTGTAAAGAATCAATTAAAATTGCGATAAAAAACTCCAAGAGCATCATACATTTTTGATAGAATTAGCACTAAATTAAAAAAAAAAATTTACAGATATATAGCGCAATTTCTACGATTACAAATAACAGCAATATTGCTGCGCTCCAGATTAGAATTAGATCATAGCATAGAGATGAATAAATTTAGACGCGCACGCGCGCAATGCTTTAAATAGTTTTTGTTTATTACTGCAAGTTCGTTAAGCAACAAAAAGCAAGTATAAGTTAAGACTTTTGTTAAAATTAACCGTAGTTAAAATAAAAAACCACATCACTGATAACAAATGACAGTAATATTAGAATTAAAAAAGGTTTGTTCAATCTTTAAATATTTTTGGCAATTTGCTTCTATTTTGATAGTCTAATAGACTTTCGGTGCGGTTTATAAGTCATTAGAGTATCAAACTTTTTTTTCTAAAAAATGTTTTGGTTGGCAAAACTTTACTTTTCACCTGTCATTCATCTGATTTATGTCAATAATATTGTAAACTAATTTTCTAACAGCAAAATGAAGTGAGCGATTAGTGGAAAGTATATTTATGTGAAATATGGCATATAATGGTCTAAATAATAACTTCACGGGTCTGGGAAGAAAAACAGATTCCAATAAAGAAGGATTATTAACCATATTTTATTGGAGAAATTGGATCACCGAAGAAAATAAATGTAATTTCCGATCAAGTAGAGTTTGTGCAAGGACATATTTTTGAAATTTTTTCGTTATTGTACGAATTTCGGAGGGAGGGGGGGGGGGGCTACATCTAAAGTTTTCTTTCATTTTCGTATTTTGTGTTTGTTACAGGGCACAGCAAGTCACAGATTTTTAGATAAAACAAAAGAAACGACAACTCGATCAAATTTTCACTTTGAAAGTAAAGATATTGCCAACCTACTACAAAAATCCCTAAATTGATCAAATTAAAACAAATAGTATAAAAAAACTCGTTTCATAAGCACTTATTCTTTAAAAATACTATTATATCGGAACTATTTATTTTGTCGAGAGTAATTTAAAATTTTTGTTATAATTAGCCTTAATTAAAATAAAAAGTACTTTTACAGATATATAGCCCAGTTCTACGACTGATAACAAGTGATAGTGCTGCGCTACAGATACAGATTAGAATTAGAACACAGATACATAAATCTAGACGCGCAAATGCGTTTGCGTGCGCAATTCTTTAAATATTTTTTTGTTTATCGCTGCAAGCTACGAACAATAAAAACATAAATAATATCATCAAAAATTGATAATCGTACCTTCCGGTCCAGTCGCATTCATCCCCCATAATAGCAGCAGACGTAAACACAATCACAAGAGCCCCTATAATAAGATAATCCATTAGGAATGTCCGGTCCGAAAGCCACATTTTGATAAGCTATCACATCACTTCTTATAGTTTACACCAATCACTTCAAATCATAATCACTTCACTTCAAAAACAATTGATATAAAATCAAAAAAAAAAACAAAAAAATCGTTCGCGCCAACCCACAATTACAAGAGTCAACCATTTACTAACTTTAACTCCGCTGAGCTTAGCGCGAAAACCAACAAGTGGTAGTGGTTCGTTGAAATTCGAACGCACGAGCTTTGCCGAACCCACACGAACCATCCCTACCATTTGATAAGCTTTATTGAGAGGCAAAGCGTGCGGGGTTAGCCTTCATTTGTTTCATTTTTTTTTTGAAGTTTTTAACAAGTTGAAGTCGCTCATATCCCCAACTCTGACTTGATTCGTGATTTGTTGTTGGAGTAAAAATAGCGAGGAAGTTTAATTGAACTTAATATGATGACGCGCTCGTGGCGCTTTATTGAAATATTACAGAGATTTTGATGGATAGAGTGGGTTTGAATAACGAGAATTAATTGCTCCAATTTGGACAGCAACAGCAAATGCAAATGTTAATATTGTGACATTATTTTTAAATACTATTACCACTCAATAAGACTGTCAAGGAACTTTTAATACATTTTTGTAACTGTTGTATACAAATTATAATTTAATTATATTAATTCAAATTACAATTAAGCTTTACAAGGGTGGATCTGGCGCACAAGTTTTAGGGTAGTTTTCTATAGGGCACGTGCGCCAGTACCCCTTATAAACGCGTACTTTAGACTATTTTCTCGAATTTGCTTCCTTTTTTTTACGAATTTTAGATAAAAAAGAATTAAATTTTTAGGCTCAGGGAAATTCTGTTGCTAACAGTTGGTAACAGCAAAAAAACCATTTGATTTAAAAATTAACATTGAACTTTTGTTTTTAAAACTTAACGTAATAATAATTTTATTATCCCACTATACGGTGTTTTGATAATATAAAAAATTGAAATTAAAATTAAAACTTTAATTTAATCTGCCTTGTTCTCTTTTCCTACGATTTTTCTTCTCTGTGCCCTTCTTTTTCTCTTTTCTTCTATTTTTCTTCTTTCATTCTTAGTTTCATCTTTCTCTTTCTATCATTTTCATTCATTCCAGTTCTTTTTTCTTTCTTTTCATTATGTGCTCTCTCGGTACCATCGTTTCTTTTACCTCCAGGCATTCCCTCATCATGAGCTCTATTGTTCCTCTCTCTGTTGTCACATTTTGCATTTTCTTTCATTTTCTTCTACCTAAAATCTGTTTTCTCTCTCTTCAGTACCACATCTGAACCTTGTACTAATTTTCCTCTCTTTCTCATTTTTTTTTAGATATTTAGGTAGTTCTTCTATTACCAGTCTGTCATATTTTTTGTTATATTATCTGCTCTCTCTAATTTTTCCTATTTTTTCATTTCTCTATGTTTCTGTCTCTTATTTCTCTCGCTTCTTTTTTTCTCTAATTATGTTTTACACTGAACTTTTGATTTTCATAGTATTCTTTTCTTTCTTTTCTTATTCCCTTGCCTGTCTTTCTGTTTATCATTTTCCAGAACTCTTTCAGTATCTACCACCCTCCTCTATCTCTCATTTTATCTTCAAACTTTACCGCTCTTTTTCCTGCTTCTATTCCTACTTTCTCTCTTTTTTCTTCCTCCCTCACAATATTTTCTGAAGTTTCTCCACTTAACCCTAGCATCTATTTCATACATTTTTCTTGCAGTCTTTCTATCTTTATCCTCTAGTCCCATTCCCAAATTTCTGCTTCATACAACATTACACTTTTTGTCCAGACGGTCAAACCTTAGTATCTCTATTTCATACTCTCTTCTATACTTTTTTTCTGTCATCCTCCACACTATCGCACACATTTGCTTTCTTTTTTTCACTAATTCTCTCACCTGCGCGTTACTTTGATTTCTTTCTTTAAACATGTACCCCAAGTACTTCTATTCTTTTACCTGGTTTATTTCTTTTCCACTTTATTTCCACATCACTTTTTTGCTTGCTTCATTTTTATTTCTTCTTTCGCCACCATCACTATATCATCTGCATACGCTAATAACCAAATTCTTCTTACTATCACTCTTCCTTCTTGCCTTTTTGCTAACACATCTTCTATATCACTCATATAAACTGTAGCGAGCTCAGAGGTGACCCTTGTTCACAGTCATTCATTTTCTCTTGCATATCTCTTTCACTTTCTCTATTATTCTCTCATAGCTTATTATTATCTACTCTATCAAACGCGGATTTTAAATCCACAAACACCCCACATGCAATCCTTTCTTTCTTTTTTTTGGTCCTTGTCTTTCTCTAAATCTCGCCTGCCAGTCTAGTAATTTTCCCAATCTCTCTAACTTTTCTGCCTCACACATCGCATAACCTTGTACATCGTATTTAGAAGAGTTATTCCTCGGTAATTTTTTTATTATCTTTTGTTTCTTTTTTATGTATTCGTACTATTATTCTTTTAATCTATTCCTTTTCTCTTTTCCTCAGATTCACATTTAATTCATTACTTCTCTCAGTCTTTCTTTAATCCTCTCATTCTTATACATCTATGCTTCATTCGGTATCGCATCTGTTACTGTTGTTTTTTTTTCTTATAATCTTTATGAGCTGTTCCCTTACCTCTTTTCTTGTTAATTTTTCTTTTTCTTCGTTTCTTGCGTTTTCTTCTTTTGATTTTTTTGGCAATTGTTTTTTTTTTTCTTCCAGTAGTTTATCAAAACTTGATCATTTCTATCTTATTTGTGGTCTTTTCTCTTTCTTTTTTCCTTTTCCAGGTATTTCCAAGTTTCATTTTGTGTTCTTATTTCTTTCATTTTTTATTTTTTTTGCATGTTTTCCTGTATTTTTTATTATTTTTTATGTAGTTTTTCTGTGCTCTTTTCTTTTTCTATTTTTTAGCGTATTTTTAACTTATTTTTTTGCTTTTTGCATTCTTTATCTCACTATTTGCTTTTTTTCTTTTTTTTCCAAATTGTTTTTCGTCATTGTTTCTTTTATCTTCGTGTTTCTAGTTCTTCTGCTATCTTTCTTACTTCTTTTTTCTTGAATTTTGTCTTTACTAACTTTTCCCTATATCTATCTTTTCCTGTATTTTTTATTATTTTTTATGTAGTTTTCCTGTGCTCTTTTCTTTTTCTATTTTTTAGCGTGTTTTTAACTTATTTTTTTGCTTTTTGCATTTTCTATCTCACTATTTGCTTTTTTCTTTTTTTTCCAAATTTTTTTTTCGTTATTGTTTCATTTATCTTCGTGTTTCTAATTCTTCTGCTATCTTTCTTACTTCTTTTTTCTTGAATTTTGTCTTTACTAACTTTTCCCTATATCTATCTATCTTTTTTGATTTTTCGTTATACTTTTTTATTAATGTTTCTTTTCTTTTTTTTTGTCTCTTTTTTCTTTTATTTCGGTTCTGTAATTTTTGATTTGTTTCTCTAGCAACATATATTCTAATTCCTTTCCCCTATTTCTTTTTGCTATGGTTTCTGTTTCTACCTGTGTTTCTCTATTTGTTCATCTCTTTTGCTTATCTCCTTCTTTATTTCCGTTTAAAACCTCTCACTCATTTTCTTCTGCCGTTTTTATTAAAATTATTCTTTCTCTGTTTTTCTTTTTGTATTTTGTCTGTTGTTGTTCTGATTGTTTTTTTTCTCTTAATATTTTTCTTTTTTTTACTTATTTTTTATCTTCTCCTTAATTTCTTTTTTCTTTTTTACTTATTTTTGCATTAAAATCACTCTCAATCAGTAGATTTAGGTTGTTTTTGTTTTTGTCCATTATTTCATCTCTTTTTTCAATTATGCTGCTGCCTCTGCTATGGATTGCTCTTAATTCCCATTGTTCTGTAGCGATTTTTATCTTTATTTTTAATTTCCTTTTTTTTTGTTCTTTTCTTTTTATTCAATTTTTTTTACTCTCATTATTATTCTTCCTCTTGCTCTTTTTTTATTGTTGATTATTGTATTTTCTATCTAAATAATTTTCCTTCTATCTCTTTCCAATCTTTTTTATTTGCATATGTTTCTACCATTTCTATCCTATTATCTTAAACTCTGCTATATGTTCCTAAAATTGTTTATTTTTTTGCTTATTCCTGCTACATTTCAAAATACTGCTTTTATTACATTCTCTTCTTTTTCTTCTTCTTTTCCTTTTTTTTTGCTTTATTTTTGTTGTTTCTAATAGTTTTTTGTTTCATTTTTAGCGTTTCTATTTCACTCTTTATTTTTATTTCTTCCGTTGTTTTTTATATTTTCTCTTTACTCTATCTTTTTTATTCTTTTTTATTTTTTTTCCTATATTGTTTTTTAGCACGTGTTTTTGTGTTCAATGATTTTATTCTTATTTACAAATTTTAACCATTTTAGTATTTGTCTTGTTCTATTGTCTAAATTAAAAAAAAAAAAATTTTATTTGATTATTTTTTATCTTTTCCGTATTTTTTATTACTTGTATTTTGTTTTTCTATTTTTTCTATGTTTACTTGTTTTCTACTGTCTCTAGTTTTGTTTTCTGTTTTTATGTTTTTTTCTGTATTTCTTTTCTTTCTCTTTCCTCTTTTTTTTACAACTATTGCTGCTTCTTTTTATCTAGTTTTCTTCTTTATTTTTTTGCTATTTTTATATTTTTTCTTGATATTTTCATTAAAACATAGAATTTAAAGCTCTGAACATTATCAAAATCAACTAAGCTCATGCTTTTATACCGTAGCAACCACAAATTAAACGTTAAAACAAACAGAAGATTTTTCTTTTTATTAACTATGGGTGGAAAAATGTTGCTAAACTCTCGTTTAAGTACCTATATATTTTAATTGTTGCTAAAAATTACCACTCATTTTCAGTCATATAGGGTAATGAAAAAAACTACCAAAATTATCAAAGAAAAGTCTTAAAATCTCAGTGTCTGATTGGTTCATATAAACTTCATAGAATGCTCATTGCAATTGAAAAGTTACCCATTGATTATATATGAGGTACTTATATTGAAAATAGATGACTCCTAGCACGAAATAAGCATCAAAATAATCAGAGTTGGTACGTTGTCATAGATTTTTGGTAACATTATAAGTAAAGTCTATTCTGTTTTATAATTAATTGTCAAATAATTTTAATGTTGGCAACGTTATTTAAAAGTAAATGTCAAGAGCGTTATAAAGCAAGGTTCTAACATAATTTCAAAATATTTGACACTAACATTAAAAAAAAACAGATTACATATACATTTTTTTTTTGTTAAATTTAAGAGCCGTTCTTTTTATTTAATAAAATAGAATGGAAGCGTAAAATGACAAATTTGTCTTATTTAAATTAATTTGTCGTTGTAATAAAACATGACTCACTATATTTGTTTATTGCCCCAGATGTAGAACAACAGTCTTTTAAAGATATTAATTTTTATTAATTGAAAACATTTTCAAGAATTGATTTTTCTGTTTATTTTATACTAGAAATGGCTGCCATGTGAAACATTTTTGATAATGTTCTAAATATTGGTTACGTATCTGTCGAAATGTAGACGATTTCTTCCTAATTATGAACACGGAGGAATCATTTTTGCTTTACTATAATTAAATGCTGTTGTATTATTGGTATTTATTAACTTTAAAATATTAATGCAATGATATAGAATCGTCGTGTGTTATGCATCAGCTTGTTTATTTTTAGGAAGTTTGTCATCTGTTTATGAAAATAATGCATTACGAGGCCATGCTCCTTCTCTAGCAATATTTTGTGCGAAAAGCTGCTGCGTCTGGATAGTAATCGTTGATCTTAATTATCAATTATTGCAAATTAGTGTCTAATAAATTTATTTATAAAAAAAAATTTTGGTTGAGGTGTGCTACGCTCAACCGTATTTGTGTTCCATCCTTGTCTAGGGGAGTGCTAACCTTCTCTCCTTTCATACTACACAGCAGTTGGCGATTTCGAATTCCTTATATTCTTAACCATGAACGTGCAATGTTAGTGAGTTAGAAGCTGTAAAATCTAGAACGGGCTATTGTTTTGCCAAATTTACTTCACAGATAGATACTGTTGTGCAGTAATACAATGCTCATTTCGAAATATTGACAGTTTTGATGCATTATAATAGAAAACAAGGACAAATTGCTTTTAAAACTAAATATAATGCCGTTTATGAGGAATTAGTCAATAATTGGTAAGCTTTTGTATGTAAATAAGCAATTTTTGATGTTATTTACAACGAAAACAATGTAAAACAACGCGCTGAATACATAATAATAAGTGTTCCAAGACACTTGAATACCTAATTAAATGTCGTGGCCAATTTTGGTTATTGTACTTTTGTTTTTTTTTTGAATTATTGTTTAAAAGGCTTATCAGAATTTTGTAAGGTTTTAATTAATAAAAAAAAATTGCATTTGAATAGTTAATTAACAGAACTAGGAACTAAAATAATTTTTGAAGGTGAACTACAATACCTATATTAATCTTTAAATAAATTTAATTTCTTTGCTTAATTGTTTATTGATAACAATAAATAATATTGTCTCAAATATTTGTTTATTTATAATTTTATACAACACCTTTTTATTGTGTCGCTATAAAAATGATGTTTTTGATTAAATTATGGGGTCTAGAAAACACAAGCGGTTTTATGAATCAGTAATACAACAGTTGTATTACACCTGTTTTTACATAATTTAAGAATTTACAGAAATTAGAACATTTTATTGAACATCAAAAAATACAATCCAAAAAATTATAATTAACAGGACTCTCAGATGAAATCATTTGCTAAGATTTACGTTAACATTTATATTAAAAGGTATGACTTTATTTGCTTCATTTCTGTCAGTTCAATGTTGTTTCCACATTCATTCAATTTTGGCTTCTCAGTATTCACAATAACATTACATTCTGTTTCGAAATTTCCACTTCAGTATCTTTTCTTAACAATGTCTATTTTGCTCCAATTTGACTCTTCGACATACGTTTGTGCCACGGTTGTCGATTTTCATCCGCCATGACGTTGGATCATACCAAAATCGGCTCCAGCGTTGAATAACAAACTCGCTGATGTACGGTATCCTGTGCAAGACTCTAATTCTGGTAATTTCAAAAAATCAACTATTTTGGATAGACTATTTATTCCCACTGGCTGTATTATGTATGCATTTCTCATTTCTATAGCATGAAAACAACCTGTTATGAGAAATATTCTTAAGTCAGAGAGACAGATATTTTCTACAAATATCCAGCACATTAACTGCAAATTCTTCTTCCATAATCTTAAAGTTACGTGTAACATATATTTTTGTATCTAGTACATATATCAACTTATAGGATCTTTTATCTTCTATGTTATCGATTGAGATGTTCAATAATTCACAACATCGACACCCACCTGACACTCCAAAAATTAGTACGACCTGTAATGTAAAAAAATCAATTTTATTCTGTAATAACTACTCTAATAACATATAACTACTACTAATAACATTCTCTAATATTGCAAAATTAATAATTAAAAAAATTAACAAAATAAAAAGAAACAATAACTGATGACGCATTATTAGTACACACGTATAATATATGTATAGTCAAGAGTGTTGAAAAATAGTACTTACTTCGGAGTGCTGTAAAACTTCAGCTATTGATAAAATAATTAAAAAAAAACTTATATTGAAAAACATAAATTTAACATTTTTGCAATTTAACATAACTTTTTTATTTATAGTTCTACGACAAAAAGTTACTGGACTAAAGTTGTAGAAAATTTAATTTGCAACAAAAAATGTTGATAATTTTTTTTAATCAAATAAATAGTTTAATAGATATATCGTAGCTCTACACTAACCCCCCCTACACATCAAAAAAATAAAATTGCGTCCTCTAAAAAACGCAAGGTAAGGCCTAAAAAATGTAACATTTCAATGGATTAATAAATTTGTTGTCAACGACCGCATGGCAACCAAATCATATTTTACTACTAATCTTTGCAGATATAAAACTTTTGGATTTTGACATTTTTTTAAGAAGTCTTACAAAGAAGCAAGCTTTTGTGGCTAAACATTTCTTTTGTGACTTGTTTGCCTTGTATAATAAATAGTTATAATTGACTATTTCTTTATTATGTAAATTTATTAAAATTACGACTTTTTTGATAACTTCTTTTTCTTTGTTATTAGGCTTTTTTGACTTAAGGGTACGTTAATCTATTTACTAGAAAACTTACATTTCTTTTTTTATGTTGAAATCAATAATTTGAGTCATTTTATCTTAAAGTGCTTGTTTCTTTTCTAAATATATTAAATTCTAAAGTGCCTGTTGTGTTTTTAATTACGTTCACATCTAGAAAGAATAATTCGTAATTAATGTGTTTTTTATAAGTGAATTTTATTGAAGGAAAACAATTATTTAAATTTGACACGAATTTCAGAATTATACTCTTCGGGCCCACGGGCAATTTGGAACTCTAAATTTTGTTTTAACTGCAATAGTATCAGTTTACATGTCAATATCAATCACATAAAATAAATACTATTTTTTTGTTAATTATTTTAGTTAAAAAAAGAATGCGTCACTTTATACAAAAATTGAGATAACATAAAAAAACTTGTTTATGAAATTTGGTTAAAGCAATTTCTTTGCATACTACAACTTAAAAAACATTGCACGAAGTACATTACACAAATGTTAAGGTTTGATCTTGATCTTGTTTTTTGAGCTTCGTTCATAAATTTTGGCAGATGCTTAGCTTTTAAAAAGCGTGCTCTTTTTCTGGGATTGACAAAACACTTCTCCGCTTAAGATTTCTCATTTGAGGATTTCTTTTATCACTTTCGCTTGCATTCTTTTCCATATGGTCCTTTTTAGCGGAATGAATAGCGTTTTTGCAAGTGAAAATTTAGACTCAAAATAGTCCATAATTTCTGTCTAAAGGTGCTATTTCGTTGACGCGTCTAGCGGCTGCGTTCGGCGGTTGCGTCTGGCGGCAAGCACTGCTTTAATGGACTTAAGTATGAACGGTTTGGTTGCAGCGTACAGCGGCTGCGTCACAGATTTGAACGTCGGGCGGTTCAGACAACAGAAAGTCGGAGCCTTTCTGTTGCACCTTATTAGAAAGTCCAGCGACAGCTGTACCGAAGCCAAGAAGCTGCTGCTGCTGTAATATCTAAGAAATGGGAAATATAACGCAGTGTTCATTTCTTAGTCCTATTATTCATAGAATATTTGACAATGACGCTATCAAGTAAATCTACTCCGCCCATATTCATAATGTAGTTTCCAACACCAGCAGGGCAATTGTGTTAGCGGTTCATCACCAAATTTAGCGCAAACTAGATGGATGGATCTAGAACCAAACCACTTTAATAATGCAATTTTATTGTCTTTTGTAACCAACATGGCGTGAGACATGCCTCTTTCTAACTTTTTCAAATCTTTTTCTGCTATGGCTGTTTTTAATTGATTAGGGTGCTACTTTCATAGACTGTGCATGAAAGAAGTGCGTCGATTAAGGGTAATAAACTAAAATATCTATCTACAAACACTGAAACTCTCTTTGGTACAAACAGTGTCCATTAATTTTAAAACTACTCGTCCACCGACGTCTACTTTACTGATTTACACTAGAATTAAAGAAGACTCTGTTGTTTGATTTTTACCTTCATACAAATAAAAATCAAGAGGAATATCTGTTGGTGTAGCCATCAAAAAGTTCTTAAAACTTACAGGATGAGGCTTACAGCGAACAATTTGCTTCATTCTAACTTTTGCGTGAAAGCTATCATTTGCTTATCAATTGATACTTATTGGTTCCTATTGGTTTGCAGACAAGTCCTTTGAATTCTATCCAACATAGGTCTAATTTTCCAATATCGGTCACTTTCTGGAGGGTCTCCTGATATACTCTTGATACACTTTGTATCAAGTTAAAACATAGAGTTTCTATTTCTTAAAATATTGTCACAAACAATTGGTACTTGAGTGTTTAATTTCCAAAACACTTAAATTCTTTGTAAATTGGAAATACCAATCAACATACAGCATGCAATATACTTTTTGTTTAATTCCGTTCCAGACGTATCCGTTAATCTAACTGAATTCGTGGCCATAGAATCAAACAAATCTAAATTAAGATACTTAACTATGTAAAGTAATTTATTGGTTTTGAGAAAGTTTCATATGTATGCGGTATTTGTGCTGATGATTGATACTTTTCAGTTACCGGAAGAAAATTCGTCCTTTTTAATTTTTTTTTGTCTTTTGCAACAAATTTAGCAAAAGCATGCCGTTATCTGAAGAACCTGTGTTCATTTCAGATTCACTGCCATCTCGTAATTTAATTTCATTACTAATGCTTTAATTATTTTCAGCTAAGTCCTTTATATTACTTTCATTGTCGTCTAACAGATTGATGTCGACATCAGAATCATCAAAGTTTAGATTATTTGCAATTTCTTGCAGTTCAGCTGCTGATAGTGAAGCTGTACATAAAAACCAACAATTAATAATTTGTGTGGCTAAAGTTTCATTGTATCACCAATAATATCTATACCTCTTGGGAAAATCTTCTTACAGTATGAATTGGACTTATATCGGCTGAATCTGAACACAAAGTTACTATGCTGTTGTCGTGCCACTTACGATTCTGTCATTATGACTATTGTTCTACAGTCGTAACACCCTCGAGGTTATTTTTTAATTTTTTTGGAATTTTTTCGACTATTGTTGGAAATTTGTTTTTGCGAATTATGCCAGTTCCTATAATATTTTTTAGGAAAGTAATTTAAGTAAAGTGATTACAGAAAAAAAGTTGTCAAAAAATAAATGCATTTGAAGGTCTCTGGTCATTTTTATCTCAAAACATCAGAATATTCTAGAACAACAGATGGGCCTTCTCTTAGTTTATTGTATTTTGAATTAATGTTGATGGAAGCTCCTTGGCACGGTTGAAACCAGTTTATGTAGCCCAATCGTGTTGCCTCAGCCCATAGTTTTGTAGCCATATCTAATAAGATTGCCATAAATAAATTGTTTGCAGCCATTGCGGCTAAAACAAGGTACCATAGCCTCACCCACAAAATGCATATGATCACATCCTGTATTCTATAGATTTTTGTTTTAGATGATCAAATAACTGTCTTACTTTAGCAAATTTGTCTTAGGTAATGTCTGTTGCCGTATTATCTACAACACGAAAATGCAACAAAATGTGTTCAAACTTGTTTCAAACAAGTTGAACATATCATAAGTGTTGAATTTCAATAAACGCCTTCAATTCCGACATTTCAACACAAATTAACTGTTTCTTTGTTGTTGTACGTATTGGTTAGACTTCATAATAATTAGATCGAATAATTAATTGTCAAAAAAAAAGCAAACAAATTAAGAAGAAATTAAACTTTATAAGTTTAATATGTTGGTAAGTTCTGCTGTATCCACTCCTAGTGTTTTTTGGATTTGAGTCGTCTTTGAAATTCTTTATCGTTTTGTACCATTTTAAGTGCCTCATTTAAAGAAAAATTTCTGGAAAAAATTATATTGTAGTAGTACTTATGCCCAACGTCCTACATGTAGGATGGACAAAGTCAAAGATCAAAAATGGCAATTGGAATCATTCTATTTATACTATTTTGTTAAATTATATTATTATTTCTTAACATTTTCTCTATAGGTTACCGTTGTCAGATGGCTTCTTTTTTTATTAAAAACAAGAAAATCACTCACCTTTCAAGTATTGAATAATCTGTCATTTTTAGAACACATTTATTTACCGGTTCTACACTTTGAAACAATAACTTTAACTCTGTTTGACTTTGAATTGCTTGTTAAATAGATCAAAGTCTGCTTTATTGAAGGATTTAGATGATTGATATTCTACTATGTTTTTCGACTCATGCACTATAATGTTAATTAGAGTTTTTTGTTTTTAATTAGAAGTAACTTTAGTTTTTTACCCAGATGAAAAAATGTTTTTACATATTTTGTTTTAGCCAACGCGCTTGATACTAAGCTTAAACTTTCAGGATTTAGAGCGGTTTATCAGTCAGGATCAAAAAAAAGATTTGTTAGGACTTCCAAAAAACAAAACACCACTTATAGAAAAGTCTAGAATGTATCGCGTAGATACATTCCTCATCTGTGACAAATGTTATATAGGGCAAACGCATAGATCAGCTCAAACCAGATACAATACAAAAAGTAGGTACTTAACTCATTTAAAATTCGACAGATTGGACAATCTAAGTATAGCAAAGCATGTCTTTAATAGCAATCATCATATTAACAGCTGAAAATTAGTCAGCCAAATAAATAATTATAAGCGCTAAATTTATTGAATTCTATAATAATAAGGCAAATGCTCTTCACAATAATAACGGTCTTCTTTTCAGCTTCACGGTCTGATTATTAAAAAAACCCAGAAAAATTTCTTTAGACCAAAGCTAGCTGAGGAAAGAAGATCTAATAAATTTGAGAAAAAACTAAAACAAATAAAGATATATTATGAGAAGAAGGACCATACCTTAAAATAGACCAAAGCAAGCTGAGAAAAAAAACCTAATAAATTTGAAACAAAAACAAAACAAATGAAGATATATGAGAACAAGATCCATTCTAAAAAAGAAACCGAAGCAAACTGAGAAGAAGAAATTTAATAATTTTTATTGGCGTGGATGAGGAAAAACCAAAGCAAATGAAGATGTATGAGAAGAAGACCATGCCCAAAAATAACCCTAAGCTAACTGAGAAAAGAAAATCTAATAAATTTGATTGGCGCAAAATAACCCTTTTTTGCGATTGCCATTAGAATTTTGTAATTGGCGCATTCGCCATTTTTCAACAATTTTATCAAAGTCTATGAGATATTACAAAATATAGACTCATTTGAACAAAAATTGAAAAAAAACTTTTACTTTTTGTTAAGTATTTCTTCATTTTTGAACAACTTTCAACAAATAATGACTTATTTAAGCCAAAATTAAAGAAAAACTTTTTCTTATTGTTAAGGATTTCTTCATTTTTCAACAGCTTTTAACAAATAATAACTCGTTTAAGCCAAAATTAAAAAAAAACTTTTTATTTTTGTTAAAGATTTCTTTATTTTTGAACAACTTTCAACAAATAATGACTCATTTAAGCCAAAATTGAAGAAAAACTTTTTCTTTTTGTCAAGGATTTCTTCATTTTTCAACAGCTTTTAACAAATAATGACTCGTTTACGCCAAAATTGAAGAAAAAATCTTCTTTTTGTTATTTCATGCCCAAAAATAGACCAAAACAAGCTGAGGAAAGAAAATCAAATAAATTTGATTGGCGTGAATAAGAAAAAAAAATTAATAAAACTGAAGATGTATGAGAAGAAGACCATGCCCAAAAATCGACCAAAGCAAGCTGGGGAAAGCAAATCGAATAAATTTGATTGACGTGGATGGAAAAAAACCAAGATAAATAAAGAAATGTCAGAAAAAAACCCATGCCTAAGAAAGAATCGAAACAAACTGAAAGAACAAATCTAATGATTTTCATTGGCGTGGAGGGGAAAAAATCTAAATTAATGAAACTGAAAATAAATGAGAAAAAGGACCATACCCAAAAATAGACCAAAGCAAGCTGAAAAAAAGAAGCCTAATAAATTTGAAAGAAAAACTAAAGCAAATGAAGATAGATGAGAACAAAATCTATTGCAAAAAAGGAGCCGAAGCAAACTGAGAAGAAGAACTTTAATAATTTGATTGGCACAAAATAACCATTTTTGCGATTGCCAATAGAATTTTGTAACTGGCGCATTCATCTAGGGAAAATTAAGGAAATAATAAATCAGTTTTATTCATCTTCTGATGATGACCACTTGGTGGTCGAATTTATTATATCGTAAAAATTAACATTTTTAGAGGTACCATAAAAGTATTAAATTAATAGAAATTGCACGCCTATACACGGTTACAGTTTGTACCGTGTGATCTACAATTATTTAGATAAAAAAAGCTATGAAAAACAAGATCAGACTTTTAGCTTGATTAAACGCGTTTAGTTTGTCATTTGTTTTTTAAGTTCTGTCAAAAACCAAATGTACGAATGAATCAAGCTAAGAATCTGATATCTAAATAATCAGCCGGTATTAATGACCCACCTACCTACATACTTGAGACAGTGGGACGTTAATGCAAAGCACATTAAACTTTGAAAAACTGTACTGATTTAAGAATCTTAAACTGTTACTGCAAAATATAAAATTTTTTTTTGATATTTTGCAATACTAATTACAGCTGCAAAAATGTTTAATTTTTATATTAATAACACTTACTTTTAAAGTTAATTAGATATGTTTGTGTGTTATAATGCAATGTTGCACGTTGAGTAACCATGTTAGTATATTCGTGTGTTTTACCTAAAGCGCCGTGCACGTGCAAAATTCGTTGTATTGATATCAAAAAATTTAAAAGTAATAAAACTAAAGCAACGTATTTAGTAAACAAAATTATATACTAGCCTTAGTGAAATAACGTTATATAACCGTACTTAATATTTTGCTTTTATTATCTCTTATTACTCTTATTACTACAGACATACACTCAATCTCTTAACTTGTGCCGCTTGTCTGATAGATAAAAGCTAGAGATTTATAGTGTTTTATTGTTAGGCTATTAACTTTTGCAACAAAGACCATATAACGCCATACCATTTAGGCTACTATACTTATGCTAGACATTATTAATAAGTAGTAATTTTAGTTACTAAACGTATAGTTAAACTCTGGACTATTTTCCAAATAGCTCAGCTAGAAAAGTGACCCATGCTGCCTCGTTGCTCTTTGTTTGTAAAATTTGGGGTTGTATAAATAAATTCATTGTTTTACATAGCATCGTTTGTTTTATTTTCGTTAATTAGATTAGGCCCAATTTTGTTGTATTTGAGCCACTTTTTTGAATAAACCCTCCTGTGGTTTCCATTGGAGCGATGGAATATAATAAAGCAACTTTAATATAACTACTTTTTAGTTAGTTTTATCCATCACCTTATATTGAACACATGATGGTTGCCAGAGTTTTAAAAAAATAAATAAAAAAGTTTTAGAAAATGGTACAACTGTCGCTGTATAATGGATTTTTGTCGCACTTTGTATAATGATGTCGCACTCTGTATAATATATTTTCTAGACAAAGTGAAACATCTTTTTAGATAGTTTAATTTAGGATAAACATATAATTATATTTGGTTTAATATTCTTATAGTTCTAGATCTATCAGTTGCACAAAAAAAAACAGCATTTTACAAAGAAAAAATATGCAGCTGCTCTGAAGCTGTTAAAATTATTGTTCCAACCTTGAATTTGTTGCCAATTAAATCCGTAAATGTCAGACGTCATTCCAATTCCAGTAAGATTACAAATCCTATTATATTAAAAGTTTTTGTTTCAATTTTATCCTTGATGTGTGCAACTCTAAAATAGGTTCTTAATTCTTATCTTGTTCAGCTCAAAATAAAATATAAAATATCACCTCAGCGAAAAAATGTCACAAATCTTCACTTATCTCTCACCTCATAATTGAAATTTATGTGTTTGTTGTCTTCCTCTTTTAAAGCTTTTGAAATAACAATGGAGACTGATGCGGAAGGGTAGTTTTAGAGAAAAAAAAAACATCTTAAACCATCACAACAAGTCAAGCAAGCTTATGCGTTGTGCATTTAAATGACTGGAAATGCATGCAGACCTACCTTTCCAAGAAAGAAATGGAAAAACTGTTCTTTCTAACGACCAAAAACCAGAGACAATAAGCCGCTTGTACCATTACGAACAGGTAGACGTTGATCCCTGGTCTGTCAATCTTTCTTTTAATGGATTTGTGGATGTTTTGACTTATTTGTTTTTTCTAGTTAAGTACACTTTTACAAACAAGGCTTTAGTGGAGAGTTTGTTTTTAAATAAAATATTGAATTATTTTGTGTACCTACTTACGATTTACATTATACACAGAGATTTTTATCAATAAATCAAAGAGTTTTACATACTGCAAACTTCATCTTGCACTAAATAAAAGGTTTAATTACTAATTTCAAATCGATGCTCAACATAGTAATACCTATTATATTAGTGCCTTCCACGATTTCTATTTTTGCCTTTCGCCAAAAATAATTTTTCGTAAATTTTTTTAATTAGTACTAGTTTTTTTTTTGATCACCTTCAAAGCAAAAAGCTTATTCTATTTAAAAAAGAGAAGACATTATTATGTACATCATTATTATATTAGCTTTTTCTGTTTTAAATTTTACGCAGCTAGTTATCGGTATCTCTACACATGAGTTTATTATTTTGTTTGTTTATTTATATGTGGTGCTGAGAATAATGTTTATTATGCTGTCTTCTACAAAGTTCTGCCGCTATTGCATTTGGTCACAGATTAGTTATACCAGATTGCTCACTTGCCTCGAAACCTTTGATGTTTTGCGCATCGTTTCTATGACCTTGGCGTCTCTTGTCCCTTTAAACTGGTTAATAGCAGTGTTGCCGCGCGCAGTTTTTTGTCAGAATTACTACAGAAAATGCGCTGGTGCCAAAAAGTGTCGTCCTGGAGCTACTTGACACATCATAGGTTTTCTGAAGAAAACTTGTGTAATAAACATTAATTTTACTAATTAAGCATAATTAGTAGGTAAAAATTAAACTCAGAATATCACAATCGCAAAATTCAGTTGACATGTGTCAAAATCATCCTTCAGTAGGCTACATTCAATTTTTTAAATAGATCTGTCATGCGTCAGCTGGACCTTTAAACTGGTTAATATTCTATCTCTCTCTTTTTTAAGCTTTCTTTTCTAAGTGAGCGATCTGGTATAACTCATCTGTGATTTGGTTAAAAACTTGTTTTGCTTAACTGCCATAATCAAAGTTCTATGGCATTCTTAGAAAACCTAATTTTGTTTTATTATCAAATCCGATTTCTTCCTTTATCTTTCTTTTTAATTTGCCTGCAAATAATTATAAAATTGCACGGTAAATAGATAAAATAACGGTTCTGTCAACATTGACAAAAAATATAGGTACAATTGAAAAAACACATTTGGTTATCATAGCAGCAAAACAAAGAAAGATAGGAACAAACTGAAAAAAAAATGTGGAAGGAAAAAATAAAAATATTTTAGCTGCGTACTTTTGTGAAGTAAAGATTTGAAATTTATTACAAGCACTAATTTTAAATATTCATGCAGGTGAAAACTCTTAAATCCTCAACGCTCTAGTCAGTGTATTCGATGCTAAAAAGCATTCTACAAGTAAATAAGAACGTAAACACCTCTACCTATAAATAATTGTAGGGATATTTGAAACAACAATATGATGATTATGTGAATAATTTGAATAAATAAAAAAAGGGCTGCTAACAAAAAAAGTTTCACTTTTCTTAATTATTTTGGATTAAAATGTATTATCACTTTTCATCAAGTCTACGAAAAACAAATTTTATGTTAAAAATTTTTTCATAGCTCTTTAAATGAAAAAGTTACAACTATTATTTGATACTTTTATTCCATCTTATATTTAGCTAAATGTTAGTAGATTATATACTTCTCTAACTTAGTAGAACAGAATTGTATTCAAGCAGGATGTTTCAAAAGTTTTGACAGAAAAATGTCATAAAAATTTCTATTGTTTATAAGTCAGTTGTGTTTACAATAGAAAGTTACAGCTAACAATCGACTAAGAGCTAACAGGTCATAAATAAAAGTCTGATTAAGACAAAAACAGAGATAAGATCTTATACAAAACCGAATTACGTAATTCAAAAAAGCAGCATGCTCAATTGTTTTATTCTATTATTGAAAAAAATTATAAATATAATTAAGCATATAAATTTAATATTACTCGGACTTGCAAAAAGATTATTATTATAAATTATTTATTAATAAGAACTAAATTTATTATTAATAAATAATTTTCAAATATGCACATTTAAAATGTACGTATGTATTACCTGGCTTTAGCAAAGAGCAGTTTCAAAAAAAGACGGCTCAGTGCAGTCTTGGAGTTAACTGGTGGAATTTTTATTTATGACGGATTTGCTTACAGCTCGATACGATAAAGCCAATTGTTATTGCACTATTGTAAACACGAACCAGTATTTAAATAAAAATAACTCTGAGACGGAAAGATCGGAAAACTCAAACAGATCAACTTGTTATTAATTAATTGAAAAAAAAGCTGATTGAAAATGCGTTTAAGCGTAATGAGCAAAATAAAAAAAAATTGTAAAAGACCTGCAAGTCGCAAATTATTAAGCAGAGCTATATAACAGAAAAACTGAAATGAAAACTAAATTAAATTAGATTTGATCTAATTAAATTGTTTTTTGCTATATTCTCAAAAAATTTTCAATTTTATATCAGGGATTTTTTCATATAAAAAAAAACTGTAAATATTGAGTTCGCGTAAGTTTTGTGAAAACACGAAAACGCGCTGAACAGCAAAAAAGTTCTCATTTTTATATTTAAAACGTCAAAATTTGTTTGTTTAATAATAAGTTTCAAATATTTAATACTTTTTACTTCATAATTTTTTTCACAATATATACTAAGTGAAATAGAAATACGAACTTATAGTAATATGTAATTAATATTTTTCAATACATTTTGGCATACATGTTTATAGGGTCTAAATAAACCATTATCAAAATTTGAAAAAAATCTTGATACTCAATAAAATAAAAAAAATAATAATTAGTTTAAGCTCTACGGTGCTTTTTCCACTCATTAAGACGTCGAGGCATAGACCCTAGGTGTTCCATCCTAGGCTATCTGTACCTCATTACATAATGCTTCCAGAGTTTGTTAGGATGCGGTAAATTTTGCCGCCTTCTACCTATCATGTTCCAGAAGAAACGAGAAATTTACTTTGTGGTGTTCAAAATAGTCTATTGTAACTCTGGCTACATGTGGTCGTGAATTATCCTGTTGGCCTAATGGATTGGGAAGAGTCCGCAACATGTTATTCTACCACTTCTTGAAAG
This sequence comes from Lagria hirta, assembly GCA_947359425.1. NCBI lineage: Eukaryota > Metazoa > Arthropoda > Insecta > Coleoptera > Tenebrionidae > Lagria > Lagria hirta. The sequence continues at coordinate 9,476,411 of OX375801.1, read as the reverse complement.
TAAACTTGGGCAGTCATTTTGCCTCTAATGAAAAACAAAGGTGAGAAGTATTGCCTACTGCTGTAGGCAATAGCCCTCTATATGCCTTTCAACAAAAAATTGAAGATCACGTTTTTCACCACGATACCTCCTCACCCTAAATCCCGAAACAGTATTGGGACTCGTCACTAAAGAAAGTCGTATTCCATTCTTGATCCTATTGCAGCCGTTGGTTCTGTACACCACTCTACGATTTAGGAACGCAAGGTAACACAAAATGAGGACGGTATGAAATTAACACAAAACTCCTTATGCAACAATAAACGGTTTGCGTCCTGATAGGTTTTCCATGTTCTGTAAACCGCTGGTCTGCAGATGCCCTTGCAGAAGCGAAACGGTTTTTTAGAGCCAAAACTCTAAGATTTTTTGATTACGTCCGCTACCTCTTGCTAAGTGGTTAGACTTTGCCCTAGTGGCTAGTTCTCGAAAAGATAAAGCGGCTTCTCGAATACTCATTATTCGCACCCTATCAACAAACTCACTGAGTTGATAAAAATTTGCTCGTCTGCTCACTTTGGTCATAAACAGAACAGATCTAAGAAGTGTTTGCAAGTGTTCTATATAAATTTTTATTGTTCACTGTAGCTTCCAAAACCCATTGTAGCTTTCTTTGTAAAAAAACGCGATATCACAAAAAATAATGAACTGATATGGCTGAAAAACTGATCGTCTACTTTCTTAGCATATACAAACTGATACCCAAAAAAATATTGCAATATTGTTCGTTTAGAAGTACTGAGTGTTCAAATTTCTTTATCACTTAGTATATGTGAATCCAACTAACTTGTTGCCTAAGCCTAATTCTAAAAAGCTTAATTATTATTTTTGTTTAGTTTTTGCTGCATTAAAGAAAGAAGCTTTAAAGGTTGTTTAGGCGCCACTCCCCATCCATACATAAATTTATTACACAACAACGACTTTATAAAACACAAGTACCCATCGTAAAATCAAACAAGAAACATATGGCGGACATGTCGTTTTAAAGTGATTGCCGCTGAAATTTCATACGCATTTTTCAGTCGATAACCCCAGCGCAAATAAACAAGGTCTTAATGAACCATGAATAATGAGTTTGAAAAAGAAAAAAAGGTTTAATAAAAGGCTTTATTGCTTTTTATGATGCTTAAAATTCACACTTGCATCGTCGATTGGCTTACGTCTTGAATATATAGTAGTTATATTGGATGTTCCAAAATAATAATCTCTTCTGATCACTATTACTTTATTGATACCACATTTATTGTTTATCAATTATCAGCTGTTTTCATTAATACGTTAAATTATTGCATAAACATGTGAGAGACTTTGCTCACTTACATTGAGAAAATCTATTTTAGATTAGCTATTTATGCAACGAGTTGGTTGTTTCGTGATGTTTTGTTTTCAGATTTGCACCTTGAAAAGATTCTAATACGAAAAATGGTAGAAGATTCTTCTGCAGCTTTAGACGAGGTTGCAAAAAGTGCAATGTCTATTTTGATACCAAATAAATCTAAGAAATTATACGAATCTACTCCAAGAAGATAAACACGGGATCCAAAGCAGTTCTTCTTGATTTTTGTGCCAACGGCAAATGTTTTGAAGCCCTCAACTTATTCAATGACTATTTTTATTAATAGATATAGCCATTAGCAAATTTACAAGACTAATTGTTTTTTTAATGAGAAATGCCGAAGGTTACCGCCCAAAAAAGTCAAAAAATTTTACTAAAGAAGATTTTTAAAAGAAGTAAATGATCAGATATTTTTTAGATAAAAGAAACATTCAATGAGATTTTTTTTGTTTTTAAAACGACGTTTCTAATTATTGCTATAGGTTATTTTGAAAGTTGCAATTGGGTTGTCAAAAAGCCGAATTAGTATGTATGCATACTGAAAATGTTCACGATTGTAATTATGTTCCACGTGTCAAATAATAGTTTTTTAACATATTTGCTGATATCTCAAAAAAATTTGCAACATTTCTTAGCTTATCAAGTCTTAAATTATACACAAGTCATTGTTTCTGCAGATGATCTGCATCATTATTAGCAAAATGTAGTGTGGTGTTGATTTATTGATGCTTAAAAGACACGGCGCATGGAAGTTAAATGTAGTGAACGAAACCTATGTTGAAGAATCAATAGAAAACAAGAGGAAAACAGCTGTAAGAATTTTTGGAGAAGCGCCTCAACAAATATTAGAAACATCCGTGAGAATCTAAAAAGCAGATACATCTAGCACTAACAATATTTATATAAATTTTCGCTTTCCTCATTTTATCAGGAGTAATAAAAACGAAACATCCAAGAAGCAGAAGATGACAGAGATTTACAACAATAAATTTGAAAATTGTACAAATATAATTAATAAGTAAAATAATAGTACATTAATCATTCACTGTCACTTTTTACCACTAGTTATAAAATAATGTTTTTTTATAATTAGTTAAAAAGCGTTTGATAATTAAAATGGCATATCACTTTTCGTAACAAAAGTGAAAAAATAGCTATTTTTGTCACAAGTACATAATCTATGACTTTTTTGGACGAGTCGAGTTTATGGCCAAGCGAAGCGCGGCCATAATAAAGACGAGTCCAAAACAAGTCAGATTATGTACGAGTGGCAAACAAAGCTTTATGTTCGACTGCTTTGTGTTTTCTTGTTAATATTTGTAATTTTTTGACGAAAATAAATTATTTATTTAGTTCGACATTTATACTTGACAATGACAGATGAGTCCAAAAAAATAAACAAAAGGTACTAGTCCAAAAAAGTGGTAGATTTTGGACACTAAACAATGTCAAAAACCTTATCAATATGATGCAGTCAAACATAAATTAATTAATTGATCTTCACTCATAGAGCAGTGTGTTTTCTTGTTAATATTTGTAATTTTTTCACGAAAATAAATTATTTATTTAGTTCGACATTTATACTTGACAATGACAGATGAGTCCAAAAAAATAAACAAAAGGTACTAGTCCAAAAAAGTGGTAGATTTTGGACACTAAACAATGTCAAAAACCTTATCAATATGATGCAGTCGAACATAAACATATTTACAAAACATAGCTAGTTTCTTTGTTTTATAACCGTACTAAACTACCAATCAAACATTATCACATCTTTAAAATGACTAACTAAAGTCTTTGGTTTTAGAAGAATAAAATTTGATTTTGAAAGTATAAATTTAGATTTATTTTCTTCATCGTGTCTCTCAGTTAGAGACATGTTGATGATTTTACCAAACCAAGCATGATCAAGCCTAATTCACTCAACGCTAATATTCACTCTATGATTTTCTAAAAAATGGATTATTTCATAACTGTTTCAAGAATTAGTATTTTTACCAAACTTTCTTAAAATACATTAAAACTTCTTGAGAAAAACGAGTTTTAAGACCATTTTTTATCAACTCTGCAATCTCTGCACTTCTGATTTAAAGTCATTCTTAAGATCCTGTTTTAACAAATCATGATTCAGTTATTTCAAAAGATTATTAAGCAGATTAATTTGATTTATTTAACTCTAATAGAAAATTCTAGCTCGATTCCTAGAACTATGTTCTTTAATGGCAATAAGCTAATATATTCTCAAGATATTGTCAGTAATTTTGCTTATTGTTTTAAAAAGACTTATGTAGGCACTATACCATTGATAACAGCATCTAACAATATACCATTTGTTTCTGAAAAATAAGTTTTCTAAACTATGAAGAGAATGAAAGCCAACATGACTTGACCTGACTAAATTACTGCTATAGAGACTGTGCTTTTGTATTTGTAAAACCACCTACAACAATATTTTTTCTCCAATCTTAAAAAATTGTGATTTTCATTGTGAATAGAAGATTTCCAAAATGTGTGCTGTCTATAAGAAAGGTGTACTAATTATTGACCAATATCGATTACTTCCAATTTTGCAAAAAATTTTGAATATCTGTTGTACAACATTTTCAGATTTTATATTTCTTTAGTTATATCCTTAAAACAACTCATTTTTGCCGTTCAACTGATTCTAACTTGTGCACAGTCACACAGTTTAATGCACTAGATGATAACTTGCATGTTGATTGTTGATGTTGCTTACAGGGACTTCTCAAGTGCTTTTGACAGGGTTGATCACATTCTACTGCTGATGAGAAAGTAAAAATGTTTTGATTTTTTTGATAATCTTGTTCCTCTTTTGAAATCGTATTTATACATCAGAGTTCTTTAAACAGAAATCAGGAGTTCCGCAAGGTTCTGTTTTAAGACTTTTTTTTCCAGATAGACTTTACTACATTTTTCATTTTTTATGTTTTTATAGATATTTATATCAGCCTTCATCATCGAGTACTTTGACCACATATATGAGATTGCGTAATTCTTCTTCAAATTTAAGAAATACAACAACAAAACTTTTTAGTTTATTGTTTTTACCATTAGTGTTTTTTCATTAAATAATTTTTTATAATGCTCTTTGGGCTTTGTAGGCAACAATTAATAGGTTGTTTCTTCAACTTTCTTCATGATTTTAGAAATAAAACAACTTTCTTGCACAAACTGCAAGATTGCAACTTCACACATTTTTACAAATAGAGCTCATAAACAATCGAAAATAAACAGCAACCATTCAACACTTTCCGATATTTTTGCAATACATTTCAAAGATTTTTGAAGTGGCAGTCGCTGTCAGAGCAAAAGATCAAGTCATTTTTAGTTAAAATTTCAATAGTTTTTATTTAAAATGAGTGTGATTTTAGACAAAACGTTCAGAAAATTAAACCCTAACCTTTGTTTTCGGGCTTAAACTTTCTTGCAAGGCTAAATGCTGTCTATAAAACACTTATACAATAAATAACTATTATTCTGTAGACTGTACTCTGCAGAAATATTTTTTTTATGTATGTTTAATTTCTTGTTTATAATATTAGTTTTCTTTTTTTTTTGATGATAGGGTTATTATGGTTTAATTCATTATATATTGAACGTTTCATATTATGTATAGCTTTGTTCAAACTAAATAATTTTTTAATGGTCAAAAAAATTTAAATGATTTGGCCAATAATCTATAATTATTGATATTCTACAAAATAACTACTCAAATTATTTATTATAAAATTATTAAATGTTGTCAAAAAGCAAAAAAAAAGTAAAATCAATTTTTTTTACTATAATCGTAGTACTTTAATAAACAAATTTTTAAATTTATAAATAATTGGTAATTTTAAATGAAAGACAAAACTGTAGCTTTTATAAGTACTTATGTAACACACACAACATATTAAAATAGACTTGCTTTTTCCTTTTAACAGGTACGAATTTTGTGACATTTGAATTTTGTTTGTTATTGATTTTTATAGTTTTTCTTTGTTTGAATAAATAGTTTTTAAGACATTTAAAGTTTTATAGGCAGTTTAAAAATCGATTTTTAAAATTTGAAACTCGTATTGCCTTCAACATTTCATGCAACAATAACAATTAAAAAAATTTTGATAAATTGAAACTTTAATAGTTTTTTAACAAAAACTGTCAGTTCACAACATTTTGCAAAATACTTACGCAAAAATTAGCGAGAGTGCTGCGACAACAATAACAACCAATGTTAAAACAACCAATTTTTTGTTTTTAGAAAATGCAAAAACAAGTTGCACAAAAAAAAAGTTGTTGCAGTTTGTTGTCTTACAAAGTCTAAAAGTACCCACAAAAAGTCTGTGTTTTGTTTAATAAATAGAATGTTAAAAAAATATTTGAAAAATAACTTACAATGTTATTTGATCTTTTTGATCTGAAATGTCTATACCCGCAGGTAAACCCACCACATTCTTTGGCGACGCATTTCTTGGATCGCCGCGTATTCTAATGCGTGATTTTTTTTCCACATAGTTCGGCGTCGCAAAATAGATATAAAAAAAATGATCAATTGATGTGTAGAATTCTTTCTGGAAGAGACAGCCGGGAGCAGCAATTGAGTAATAATGCATTTTCTATAGATTGAACATCATTCATTATGTATCAACTTATGATGATTTAAACAAAACAAAACGAAAGTCTTAGATTTTATGTCTACTTGAGAATTGACGTCGTAAAAACGCTATATTTGTTAGTTACGTTTTTCAAACTTGTGCCTTTTTGCTGGCTAGACTACACATACTTACTCACTTTTATTGCGAATAACCTATTTGTACATACCACTATTTTATTTACAAATGCATTCAGTACAATCAAAAAATTAAGTCAAACAAAAATGAATCGTTTGCTTCATAACTTTTAAGCTGAAGTACAATAAAAAATATAAACTTAAAATTTTCTGCACATGGGTGTATATTTTGAAATTTTTTTCAATCATATCCGAAAAGTAATTTTTTACTTCTGTGAGTATTTTTTGCGGATACAAGTTCTTGTCTCGTTATTTATTCATAGTGCGACAAAAACTTTAAAACACGTTTGAGACAAGGGAGTTTTTTTTCTTCATACAACTAAAACAGAGACTAGGGTTGCGGTTGATTTATTTTCCGTGTCTCTGTTATAATACATTTCGTCGGCATCTCTATAAGAAATTCGGTTGTGATGATAAATTTAAAGCTATAAAAGCGACCACATGTAATACTTCAACACTTACTTCCTATCATTAAACGATTTCTCATACAAGAAGTACCATTCTGATAGTTGGGGCGTTTTTTTGTTTAGGTATTTACATAAAAATGATAGTAAAAATAAGAGACACTGCTGGACCCAAACTTTGAGACATCTACATTTTTTTTATTTTATTATTGATATATTACAGCATTTGTTTATTACATGTTATTTACGTTTATAACAGGATAATATATTTTCATTTTAACATGTATAACATTTAGGGTTTTATAAAAGAACAATTATCAATTTTCAGTAGGTGAACAAAATATTCTCAAAAAAAAAAACTAAACTGTCCTAAATGAAACCTTACTTAATCTTTAATTGCACTTTAAGAATATAATACAAAAAAATTATTTAAAGTATTCATGAGTATACAAAAATATTTATTTTAAACTTTTCATATATACATTCATATTGTTATGTATACTTTTATATGACACACCGTTTTACTAATTAATCACTAGAAAATTAATGATTATGTTATTCACATAATTGAAATAAAGTGAATTAATTTTATGTTAATACGTGATATTTATTCAAATTGATTATTATGCAATAACATAATTAAATAACAGTGAATTAAAACTATGAGTTTAGCTTAATAATTGTAAAACTTAAATATTATTATGTCGCATGATGATAAAAACTATCAGTATTATTATTGTGGGCACATACTTTTAATTAGCAGTTTTTATTATGTCGCGACATAAATAAAATTGAAAAGTATTTATTTTTATTTTCAACATAAATGTTGACAAAATTTAAATGCAATTAAATTTCGAAGTTCAATTGATTTTCAATTAAAATTATGTACCTACATATAAAAATTCCGAACTAAAATTATGTACATAATAGAAAGTCAAAATAAAAATTCTGTAAAATATAATAAAAATGTTTCAATTAAAATTATGTACATAAAAATATTTCTAATCGTATTTTCTCCATGACCAAAAAAATATTTATTTTTTGATTTTTCATGTAGTACATAAAAAAAATTTGAATTAAAGTTATGTGTGTACATACATAACTTTTTCAAATACATATTCAAAATTTTTTACATAATTAAAATTAAAATTAAAACTACGTAAATACATAATGAACATTTAGAATTAAAATTATATACACAATAAAAACGTTTAAATTTAAATTACCTACATAATAGATTATTAACACAGTTTTACCACTTGCCATAAACTTTTTGGCAAGTGGTAAAACTGTGTTAATAGTTTATAATGCCAAAGATTCCAAATCAATCAATTATACATAATAGATAATTTTAAATTAAATTAAAAATTATGTACATAATCGAAATACTAGAATTGAAATTATGATTGTTACAGAATTGAGAAGTTAAATACTTATATAATAACTATTCATACGTGAAAAAATGTTTTTGTTTCTCATTATTATTTTTTATGACAAACAAGTTAAATTAAAATACCTTTTTTAAATAATTAAATTTCAATATTATTAATATTATCACTTATGGCAGCACACAAAAAAAAACTATATTTTATTTATGTAAGAGCATTTTTTCTTAATTTTTATTATGACTATTTACTATCTATTTTTATGAAAAACTATAATAAAAATTTCAAATTAAAGTTTTGTATTCGCTAATTCAACTATTATTATTAAGTTGCATAATTTAATTATTTTTCATTATAATTTTCTTTAATGAAGTAATATTAATTAATTGTACACATAATTATATTTTTCTAAATATTATTATGTTACAAGATTAATAAAAACGGCTTTTTGTTTTTATGTTAGAGCATAGATATAATTGTGGAACATTATTCTCTTATAAAAAAAATATTTTGATTAGACATGAAATTATAACATTCGTCTGTCAACCAGAAACAATTTGCTAGCTTTTTTACAGATAAAAACATTTTTTAGACGACAGTTAAGAACACTCTCAATTAACTGATCTTTCAGAAAAAGGAAACTAAACACGTTTCAGCCGTTTTGTAGCTACAATGTGACAGACACACAAATGCACAGGTTGCTGTATAATTTTTCTCTTTTTGTAAAATTCGTAAAAGTTACTAAAATTCTGATTTGAAATTAAATCTTAACATTCTTTTTTTTTTTATTATAAGCAACATTTAAATATAATAAATTTTATAATAAAAAAAGTGGTAAATTATTCATAATCTTTGTATTTTTAAAAAATATGAAATTCATTTCTAGAAATTAGTTTTAACAAATAAACATAGAGGATGGAACAAAAGAATTAAATAATGGCTGTAACTTTTTAATTTAAAAAATTATAAAAAGTGGGTAATAAGAAATTATCCTGCATGATAATCATCTTTTAAGTTTGTTTCTATGTTTCTTTATTTTGCTGCTATGGACCTGTCAACCTGTCAATTTTGAAAAATCGACAGGTCGTGTATTTATCTATTCTGTAGAAAAATCTTATAATTATTTGTAATTAAATAAAAAAATTAAAAAAAAAAGATAAAAGGAGGATAAAAGACAGATTTAATAATAAAACAAAACTATGTTTATTAATGAATGCCATGGAAATTCTAAAAATTAAAGTGTGTTCACTTTTTTCTCGCTATCAAATGTTGTGTAAGCAATTGGATATTAATTATTTAAGTATTTTTGAAACTTTGTCATACTCGATCAAACAATTTCTAATGATTATGTTAAATAGCATCCAAGTGTACACATTTACTTTCTAATTTTAAGCTAGGAAGCGGAATTTCCTATACTGTTTTTTACTAAAAAAATGTAAAAAAAGCAAGAAAGCAGCAAGCAGTACTGTTGTGTCGATTAAGAATAGACAACAGAACTTTTACCACATCACTTAAGAAATGTCAACATCGGCACGCCTACGAGACAAGTTTTATAAAACCTTGCCCATTTCTTTCTGTTAAGAGCACGCGTTGCTTTGGCGTAGGAAGAAGATGTTTGTTTGTTTGACCACACACTTTTGCAAGATGGGTCAGCTTTGAAATTTCGATAGCAAGCCCAAACTCGTCTGAGCTTTAAATCTGGTTGTTTTCTTACGAAACGGACGGTAGCAGCAACTTTAGAGCTGCTGTTGACCATTGTTCTGCTGGGGCTATGAATCATGTTGCCGTTTCGTGTCTACGTGCAGCTTTTAGCATTTAATTTAATGAACCATTATTTTACTTTTTGTGCAAGTTTTAATGAGCATCTAATATATATATATATATCAATTTTTTTTTAATTTTTTAAAATATTTAAATTTTATTTAACTTTTAAATCAAATGATAATTTTTGGTAACGGCAGACCAACTCAGACTGAAATAATTTCCGAGATAAAAATAATAATGTTTAATGATATCGGTTGTACGAAGCGGTTTCATCTTCCTACACAGAGAATAAGCTTTAAAAAATGTTTATTAGGTTTCCGCATAAATTAATTAAAAAATTAACATTCTTGTTAAAAATTATTTTAGCGATAATGTTAAGAATAATTATATTATTAACTATAGAAAAATTGAGATCAATGATTATACAATGCGTTTATAAATTATTTAGATCTACTCTTGCCATTTTTGATTAGTTTCATACGGAAAAACGTACATGTCAAACAAACGTCAAAGCTTGTCTATAATATTATTATAGACAGGCTTTGACGTTTGTTTGGCATTTGTCGGCACTCATACTATTAACAATAAAAAACTGTTAAGCTAAATTACACAGCAATAATTTATGAACGCACCTTATTTACAAACTATTGTTATTTTGTTTGATACTGTTTTACTTCGTTCCCAATGCATGAAAAAACGATTTTCCTACATCTCGGTGTTTTCAGTCATGCTGCAAACGAAGTGCTCATCTAGAAAATTTTATTTTCCGAACTTGTTGGCTAAAAAACTATTGTAAAACTGGTCTCATTTTTTAAAAACTTGGTATAGGCAAAATAAACTGAAGAGGTTATTGCTGTAAAGCAAAAAGTGATAATTAATGCTATTTTGCCCCCAATCACTATTGTAATTGAATAATAACAAACCTGTAAAGGAGAGGTAATGTGCATCTTCCTTCTCTTGGGCGGAAAAACCTAGCCTACTGTTTGTAGCAAACCGCAAGTAACGATCTATGGTTTTTAACTTGATCTTCAATTGTTTTATTTCAATTTAAGATTTGTCAATTGTTAATTTTTTCCTTCAAGTTAAGTGTTGAGCATCAGACAAGACACAAATATAAGAGTTATAGTTTATTTCAGTTTTAGAAGTCTTTCCTTACCGCTTGGGCGCTTGCAACTTTTTTCTGGTATTAGATTGTTTGTAGCTTCGGCTGCAGCTTGCAAGAACTCCGAGGGAGTTAATTGTGTATTACGAAGATCGCTATTAGACATTTTAAAAATTTTTCAATTTTTCAAAAGCAAGCATAGAACTAACAATTTTTTTAAATAACTGTCAATTTCGGTCATGGCAACTTGATTTTTTTAAAACAATTTGAGCACGTTTACAGTAATAATTATATTGACTTAAAAATGAATATTATGCGTGATTCTGGTTAAAATCGTATACAAACCCTGCATTTCTGTCTAAAAATAAAATAATTTCTCGTCAGAAATGCAACACTTTTCCACTTCATGTACCTTACTATCTCTAAATTTAAAATTTAAAACCAAAATGTTGTTGATTAGGAATGAGACTGAACAACAAATTAAAGATATTATACAAACATTTATAAAAAGTAAAATTTGTCAAAATGTCTAATTCTAAACTAAATTATAAGCCGAAATGACATAAAAATTCCAAATGTTGCTAGATTACGAGTTTAACTTTATCAATATGTGGATAGAGTCATTGGTCGCATTTTATTTATAGATATTTGTTTATGATCAGGTTTTTAGTTTTATAAACAACAGTTTTATTTTATAAAAAATGCAAAAGTGTTTTAACGAGGCATAAGTTATTGATTCAAATATCATTTTTAATGGTTGGTTGGTACTGTACTGTTGTACATTATACGAATTGGCTCGCTTTGTCACAATTCTTTTTATTTTTTGTATAAACATTGTGTTTATTTAAAAATTGTTACAAAAAATATTAATATTAGAAATTTTTTTTATTGAAATTATTTAATAAGTTTTTGTTTTTTCTTTTCTCATCAACGCGTGAATAATTCGTAAAAAAAGTCCAGTCAACAGTTGATAGCCTTGCATTTAACAAATTAAAGCTGCATTTCTACAAATCAAATTTAGGACTATTAGATTTAGATTTAGAAGTCTATTATTTATATTCAAAATGTTATTGCACTGTTTATTAAAATTTGAAAAATTATTTAGCAGTGTATAAGAAGCAGACGATGGAGGCAAACCAGACACATTGGGGAACATTCAAATCACCTAAAAAAATGTTACGACATTAAAAGATCCGGAAAAAGGTCAGGCAATTAGTATTACATTGTAAAGGTATCACAATATAAAGAGCACAATATTCTGATTATTAAGAATGAAAAATCACAGACTAAACAAACTATTAGCAACCAAAATCTTCTAAGATCAGGTGAATTATTAATTTTTTTAAACATTTTATTATTATATTTCTTGCCTTGACCGCACGATTTACAAAGCTTGTTAATCGTTGCAAAAAACACTAAAATGTGTTAAGGAAAAATTTTCAAAGATAATTAGATACTGTTTCAATCTTTATGGCATCAGTCTTGATAGTGGACAAGAAAAATGTTCAAAATCTTCAAGGTATGTGGGTGCTTTATTGTTTGAAGCCAGAAAACAACTTAGGTTCCGAGATCGTTGAGCAATAAATTTCAACATCGCCGACCGTTAGATAATGGTGAATTTGGCAGGATTTTGTTGGTGATGGAAGGTGAAGGTCGATGGGCCGCAGGGGGGTCATGAGAAGTTGACCGTTCAAAATCTGAGGCGAGGGCGTTTTTTCTAACCTGCTAATTGATTAGGTCCTGACGTTAGTTGTTACTCTAATTAACACCTATAGTGAAAACGGACCAATGACCTGTCACTCCAAGAACTACGCCATTATCATTAAATATTTGTCATAAATGACCTAATAATAATCTATCACCATATATGTACCTAAACCGATTAAACTCTTTAATGATTTCTTTATAAATTATTATTCATGGAGAAACCAGTTGCAAACATAAATTACAACTAAACTAGTAATTACTTTGCTAACACTGAAAATTGATGTCTCATTAATATTATGTTCTCATATAAATAGATATTCACAGATTGAATTGTTCATTGGAATGCGAGTGTCAATTTCTAATTATTTACATATTGATGGTAATAACGATCGTTTAAAAGAAATAAATTGCATTTAATATTGGCAATTTTGCATTTAATTTACAACCGTGAGTGCAACAGCCAATCGAAAAATTATTAGAATTCTTGAGATACTTTCTTAGACAATATAGGATTGCAATATTTATTTATGTATCAAGGGAGTTATGACCGTCATAATTACAGAAGGCAACGGGTTACTTTCCCAAGGGCCCCTAAGTTCCGAGAGTAAGCTGCTTGAGGTCATTAGACGTTGTAATTCGTAAATTATTTTATTTCAATATTTTATAGCAAAATTTGTCTTTCTAAGTATAAGTTAAGGTCGAACGCTGTGATATCAATTGTTTAGTGAAGTTAAAATTTTGTAAGTACTTTATACGTTTAATTTAAATTTAGACTTTTTATAATGACACGTTTCTAAGTCCATTAAATTTTGGTCTGTTCCAAAAATTAACTTTCAAAAATCCATCTTTTCTAGTTTATATTAAACCCTGTTACACACCGATTGGTCATTTTTGTCAACGCAATCTGACATAAACTCTGCTTGCAGACAATTTTATGATCGCCTCAATGCTATCTTAAAAGAACATGTGCTTTTTTTACGGTCACGCGATGAGGATATCCTCCTTGGTATTCTCAGAAAGTCATTCCAATCATAAAAAAAGTTTTTTTTCTAAGTAAAAATAATCGATATTAATAATTAAAATACAAAAAACTGCGTGCAAGTCAAACAAAAGCCTTGACTAGAGAATGTTATACCAGCTTTCTACTTATGCCGGTGTTTATAGTCTTATCTCAAGCTCAATCTTGAGTTCAAGCTTGAGCTCGTCTCAAGCAAGAGCTTCGGCAATGCTCGGGGGAAAGCGTTTGCCTGCGTCATCCAGAAGGCACAAAAGTAGTAATTTTTGTGTTGTTAGGTTTGACAATTGTGACGTATGAACGTCATTCTGCGTGTTTATATTTACTTTAAAGTGACAGGTCGAGTAATAACTCGATGCCGCAGGGGTCATATCGAAAGTGTTTTGTGTTGTCGGGTGAGTACATGTCTACTGACAGAATACGTGTATGGTAACTTTATAAAATGTGCATTATAGACGAAAAAGCTGCTAATAATTGTCTTTCCACTAATTTGCAAGCAATCCTACATTCACTACACTGTCTTTTGTAAAGCTGTAACGACGCTTACAATCAAAGTTGGAAAAAAATTCCAATGGGTTTGCAGCACCCCGCACATAACTCGTCCAGCATGTCAATGTTCGTTGCTATGAAATGCAACACATAATACTATTCAGTATTTTCCAACGTCAAACGATGACATAACATGCACATGGCGTCTTGAGTCGGACTTGAGACAAGTCGAGGCCTTGCTTGAGTCCGACTTGAGATGGTCCCAGTGCGCTTGCGCATCAAGCAAAAAGCGCCCTTATTCACACCGTAATTTGATATTTAAATCTTGAGATTTGTCTATAAATACCGATCCGGACTTGAGATCGACCTCAAGCTCAAGATATAAATATCAGATATCACGAGCATTGCCGAAGTCTTTGCTTGAGATGGAATCAGCGATAAATCTATTTCAAAACGCATGCAAACGCTTTCTCGTGTATTGCCGGAGTCCTTGGTTGAGTCCAAGCTTGAGACGGACTTAAGCTTGAACTTGAGATACGACTATGAATAACGGCATTAGAGCTGAACGTAAATTCACTGCAGATCAATGCAAAGCGTAGCAGTACTGGCATTCGCATAATTATGCTGGATGACGGTAAAACTGTTTCGAATCCAACAAATATTTAAAGCTTTCGGACGATTTTTCAGTTTCAACCATGGCTTTAAACTCTCTTCTTCATCTTTTTCTACATATTTACCAGAAAAGTTTTTTTCTTTGAGCTGCTTTACTGAAGAACAAGTCTACAACAGTTTGCGTCGTTTTAAAGCAAAAAAACGGTTAAACCTGATCAACTTCTTTCTTTTGTTGCTAAAGACTGTGCTTCTGTTTTCGATCTTGCTATTTTCAATTGTACTTTTTACGAGTGCTAAAAAACTTCTAAAGTTGTGTCTATATGTAAAAACGGTGAACGTTCCAGCATCGCAAACTATAGATCTATTTCTGTTATAGATAGTTTTGCTAAAGTGTTTGAATATTTAGTATCAGATGAGATACACTTCTTCGTCAATCAGTTAATCACCGATAATCAACATAGTTTCATTAAGGGCAAGTCAACCTCTGCAAATCTAATATCTATTACGCAAAATAATTCAACTGCATTAAACAACGACCGCCAAGTGGATGTGACTTATACGAATATTAGCAAAGCTTTTGACTCAATAAATCACAAATTGCTTTGTTCCAAGCTATCCAAAATAGGGTTCTCTGTCAATCTTGTGTCTTTAATTAGAAGCTATCTCTATTTTAAAATTTTTTATGTAAATGCTTTGGAACTGTCTCTAAACTGTTTGACATTGTTTTTGACGTACCGCAGAGATTAGAACATCAACATTATTGAGAACTTTTATCGTTTTGGTGTGACAACAATGGTTTAAAGTTGAACGTGTCTAAATGTAACGTAACGCCATTCTCTCTGAAGAAAAAAGCTATTAATTTTGGCTATAGGATTGACATACAAGTTTTTACTCGGTCAGAAAAATTTAAAGACCTGGGAGTAATATTTTATTTGCGTCTAATTTTCGCTGATCATATTAGAAAAGTATGCTCTGAGGCAATGAGAGCTTTGGGCTTGTTATTAGATTGTCAAGAGATTTTACTACCATAAATGTTCTCAAAACCGTAAAATGTTAGATCTAGACTGGATTATTCATTCATTTTTTGGACTCCTCGGTTTCGTTGCTATATCAATACCCTTGAGCATAATCAACAAAAATTCGTAAAATTTTTAGTTTTTCGTGCTGATGACATTTATCCGATGAACGGCAAGGATCAGTGTTTACTATTACAAAGATTTAAGTTAGTGTCTTTGCAGAACAGGACTAAATTGGCAATAATTAAGTTTTTCATCAACTTGATACTCAATAATATCAAATGTCCAGCTATTTTTGCGCAAATTAATTTTTTCTTTATCTTTTTGCAGTTAAAATACTCTCGTATATTCATCAATAATATAAGTTTTGTAACGTTTTGAACTCAACACCTGTGAAGTTTGACATCTTTAATCTTGGAACTCTGCATCTCTGAGACTTGGTGCTGGATAGAGTGGGTCTATTGCCAACTGGTTTAAATGATAGACTTATGGGTCTTGAAAATCGTGTTTTTTTGTTTTTATTTTTTTCGGTTTCATGTTTTGTGCTTATTTCACGGTATAAGTATTACTCGTACATATTTATAATATAACATACTCTCAATTAGATCTTTGTCTGTTGAGTATGTTCAATGTATGCCTCAGAGCTCAATTCACTTTTAGATCGGTCAAATGTTTCCACTGTACAGAGGAAGTGCCCTGGGTCAGCCATTTGAGAAAAAAAAGAAAAAAAAGAAAAAAAATGAGTGATGCCGCGAATGACTAAAAGAAAACCATGCAGGAAGCAAAAATCTACATGAAACCATATTACTTGCATACTTTCAAAATCTGGTACGTTTTTATTATTGCACGCTTTGTTATAAAAGAGCCCACGATGCTGAATGGGGAATTACTCAAGCGTCATAAAGACCTATTAGGTTGCAAAGCTTAAATAATAAAAAAAATCTAAATTATATAATGGAGAGCGGTTATAGATATTCAAAACTGTAAAAAGAAACTGTTGCATGGACATACTCGAGCGCGTCAGATGTCCATGGCATTTATGTTTAATAATGTACGTATGCTAATTTGATCGTTGCATGATGGGAGTAGCCGTACGTAAAAGCTGAAAATAAAAAAAAATAGACGCGTCTGATTTTCTAAAGGAATGTTAAGTGATCCTAGAAAAAAAGTTTTATTCGATAATCTAACAATTTGAATGTGACGCAAATTTGTGGCTATTATTAAAATGTGCAAAAAAATTCGCTATTTTGAAATACTTAAACGCGTCAGATTAAGATGTAGATGGTTTATGTTTATATCCTAGACGTGCTTTCTCATAATCTTTCTTTTAAGTTTTTTAAATGATTAAACTTAATTAATTGGAAAGCTCAAAAAATAGCATGCAAATAAAAAAGTGTATGTTTTTTAGATAAAAAAAATGCTCCAAATTTTTTTATAATTAATTGATTAATTAATCATTATCTTCATCGGTGACGTCATCTTCCTCTTCTGACTCGATTTCATCCTCAGTTTGTGTATTTGTAGCAAAAAACCATTAAAATATTTAAAAAATTTGTTTTTTTTTTTTAAATTTGTGTTTTAATTATTGGCGATAAGATATACTTGATTCTGGACTATTCTCAAGAATACCAGGTGTTATGGCTAGATTTTCATACGATTTGGACAATTATTAATCATCTGCAAACTAGATTATTTTGAACTTTCCGTCGACAAATTCATAATTTTTGCATTATGGGCATTACTCAACAAGCATGCATTGAATATTGTGCGTAACACTTGCTGAAGTAACTCTGATTGACAGAGTTGCACGCATTGTAACTAGAGAAAGGTTGAGATTTATCTTTTACCTTGGACGTCTTTTTAAAGATGACAATCCTGGCTTGGTTGACATCGTCTAACTTTTTCAACCCATACAAGTGGCAAGCAAAAGACTGTATGATCTTTAATCTCAAATCCAAAAATGCTTTTTGAAAATTTCTTAATTTATCACAAACTGCAAAAATTTTCCTTTTCCTCGTCGGTACAATGCCGGGTTGAAATCGCAACCAGTGAATGCATGCAAAGCAGGAAGCGCCTTCAAAATTTTTGAACCTAATTTTTTGTCGATGCGGATGCTTCGATGTATCGGCGTACCAACTCCAAGATCCATCTAGACGTCTGTAGATTGTAGATTGTAGATTGAGAAGGGGTCGTTTGGCGCTTTCCACCTTACAGAACTGCGACCAATTTGACCTATTGTTCTTGAACCCTACGCTCATTGTTTCCCCAGGAATTCTAGACTTTTTGTAAAGCCCAGTATATTCCTAAGTGGCTTGTTTTTGACTTCGACAGGCGTTAGTCTCGCACTGTGTAAGTAGGTCAGCCTTTGGGGCGCTAGCGCACCGCAATTACAGAGTATGTGCTCAGCGGTTTCACTTTCCGATTCACATAGTCTGCAGTTCTCATTGTCCACCAGACCCAGCTTTTTAAGGTGATACCTTACTGAGCAGTGTCCAGTAAACAGGCCTGCAATGATTCTTATATCATTCTTCGATAGAAGAAGAAGCTTTTCTGCATTCTCTGGCGAATATTCGATGAATATCTTCGCCTGTCTTTGCCCAGGAGTATTCTTCCAGTGGCGCATTTTAGTTGCCAATTCCCACCTAAGGATCTCCGTCCGTTCATGGGATTTCGTTAGTCCACAGAACGGTTCGGGGCCTATTGGAGGAGCTTTCGAACCTGCTTTCGCTAATTCGTCGGCAATTTCGTTTCCTTCAATTCCTTCATGACTTGGTACCCAAATGAGGGCAAGCTTGTTGCCCATTGCCAAGTTTTTGAGGGACTGTCTGCATTCCCAGACCATTCGAGACTTAGTGTTATTTGCACTGACAGCTCTTATGGCCGCTTGACTGTCAGACAGAATGCAGATCTTTTTGCCTTTAATACGCCTTCGAGACATTCTTGGGCAGTTAGATCTATAGCAAGTGTCTCAGCTTGCATAATTGAGGGTGTGCTACCTAGGGCTATTGTTGCTCGGTATTTTAAACCATAGATTCCTATACCTGTCCCTTTAGTTGTTTTTGATCCATCTGTGTACCAGATAGAGGAGTTCACGCCAATTTGTGCGATTCGACTTCGAGCCGCATGACGGTCAGTAATGACTGTTTCAAACGGGGTCTCGAAGTCATGCATTATTGACATGACGTCCCTTGGTTGTTCAAGAAAACCCGGCTGCAGAAGGTCAAGTATCTTGAGGTGACCTGTTCGGTCTCCTAATTTGAATTTCTTTGATTGGGCCAGCCTCAGAGATGCTTGCAAACTCTCCCTTTGCACCTGTAGGTGAAGGGGCGTTAAGTTCAGCAGCACCTATAGAGCGGTAGTAGGAGCCGTGCACATGACTCCTGTAATGCCCAGGCACGCAAGCCGCTGCAATTTCTGCAGCTTGCTTTGTGTCGTTGTTTCTCTGGTTTTCGTCCACCATACAAGAGATGCGTATGTGACGATGGGTCTTATTACCGTAATGTACAACCAGTGTATCATTTTCGGCTTTAGACCCCATGTCTTGCCAAAGAGCTTTCTAGACGTCTACTGTTGCTTGCAAGTGTTCCATATTCGCCAACATGATAACCACTATCAGTATCAGAAACATAAACTTTATCGAGGAATTTTTGTTAGTTTGGCTTGTACAGATTGCCAGATTATAAATTATTTCTTTCAAAATAAAACAAAATTAGCCACGCTGGAAAATGTCAAAATGACGTTTTATTTTTACAAGTTTGTAACCCTCTCTTTTCTTTACGTTACTCTTAAATTGTCAGATTACTGGAATATACACCTTTTAGCATATAATCAACTCACCCTATCTTAATCTGAATCGCTCGCCAATTTTTAATGATCAATTTTTTTTTACTAATCTGATCCTTTATTTATTTATTTTTCTTTTTTTTGTTAGAGGGGTGAAAATTTTCAGAAAGACACCGGCTGATGTTGTTGGCCGGTAGTGTGGGATTCTTACCCACTAAAAACCACCTCTGCCCTATCGGACATTACAGTGGATCGAGATATGAGGCTATATCACCGAGAATGATTTGCGATACATCGAGGAATGTATGGACTTATGTTGAAGACATCAAAAAAGCAGTAAATGCTAAAACGATGACTCCGGTTTCAGTTTTGGGACTTTCTCTAAACTTACTGCCCGGTACGAGAGAATTGTAATCCTTTGTTAAATGTTTAATAAACTAGAATGCCTATCTCTATGTCCTAAGACTCTTTTGACTCCTGGCTGGTCTTCTTAACATCAATTTTCCTCTCTAGGTTGTCGGTCCTCAGTCGACTTCCATGAGGAGTGCTGTCTTGGGCTTTTTGAAGCGGGTGGTGATCCCCTCATCATCCCCATGATAGTAGGAGGTAAGGAGATCCTTGACAAATTTTCTCATCGATGGAATTCCTGACTGGGAATGAAGTGATCCTTTATTCTTGACAGGCGGCCATATATATAGGGCTCATGTTTGGTGAGGGTACTTAACCGGGTACAAGACATCCCTCTGTATATTAATCTGCTGCGCTTTAGTAAATCCAGAAATCTCCGCTTGGGCTTTGCTACTATTATTATTATTAATTTTGGTTGATATTTCTTGCAGTCTGAATCATATAGCTTATGGACCAAGTGGTCAATGATAAAAACTATGCTGACAATCAATAAGAACATAGACGTTACAAAAGTTTATGAATTGGAGGAGTTTCTTAAGCGAAACAGTAAAAGTTACGCTCCTTAGAAATCACAAATTTTATCTCAGAATAACTTTGTCAAACTATCAAAGGAAGCTTTCAATAAAGTCTATTTACTAAATGCTGTAGATAATGCATCAAATTTAGTAGATTGTTTTATCAGAGTTATTATTCTATAATACAGGTTGTTTTAATTATGAAGTATTTTGAAGAATGTCGAAGTCGGACGTAGGGAATTGCTGAACATTAAAGTTGAAATTATTGAAGATAAGAGCTCCGTTTGGTGGTTCAAATTCTGTCTAGTAAAACGGGTATTCGAAGACAGTTTACAATTATTGTGTAAGAAAAAGAGTTTTCTACATTGTCTAAATTATATTAATATATGCTATGACCGCTAGGCATTGAAAAGTTTTTTCTAACAAAACATAACGTGAAAAGCGTGATGGGAAAATATGTTTGGAAAAGTTTTTTCAGTTTACCATACCCAAAATTTTCACCTACGTTGAAGATGTGCTACCACTTTAGTAAATGCTGGTGCAAGTACGATGACTACGTTGAAAAGACATGGCGGATAGCAGAGTAAAATCTTTAAAAACTGCACATTCTCCTTGAAGAATAAAAAATTCTTATGAGTCTACAAAATAAACCGTCAAGTTAATCCCACGGCTGTAATAATGCCAGAGCGACCAAAGGAAACAAGGGATCTTCAACCAAAGGATTAACAAAGTTTTATTTCTAAGATGTATACAAAACTTTCTCTCCAACCAACGGAAGTAATAGTGAAAATGATTTTTAGGTATAGTACGATCTAAGTATAGGCGGCTAGCTTTGGTCAATGGAACAAGTTTGTTTACATGAGAATACTTTGCTTTTGCACTAAAAATATTATATAAAAATTGATGTAATTATTATTATTCTCTAGGGAATAAAGTATGTACCTCATTATCAATCAAAAACGAAGGAATAAGGCTTTACTTTGAAGAAGAAGCTTACTTTATTCTCGGTTAGAAAAAAATGCCGAATACAACATTTAAAATTATAAAATTTTGGTTTAGTTTTATGATTTTTTATTGTTTTCTAAAATTTCTTGTCTGGTTAGATTTCTTATGTTTGCGTTTTTTTTAAACCAATTATTAATAAATGGTTTTATTTTACAGCTTTTGAGAATAAATAAACCAATCAATCAACATGTCTAAACTAATAGCCAAAAAAAAGAAAAATTTTCGGACAGAATTAGAAGTGTTATAATGGTTACCGTAACTAGGGCATTATTATAATAATAATATAAGCTTTATTGTCTTGAAAAGTTACAAACTCTGTAGACAAAGCAATAGTATAATCAACAATAGTCAAAAATATCATACAATAAAATAAAAAAAAATTATTAAAAATTATAAAAGTACACATAAACACGAAAAAGAAAAAAGTAGAACATTGAAAAGTATACAAAAAGAACATACTATAAAATTACTAATAGATTAGTAAATGTACTACCCAAAAAACTCTGAATTTATTGACTATATTCAGCTAAAGAATAAAACGGTTTATCAATCAAATAAGACTTAATCACTTTGCAAAAAGATGTGTAGGTGGAAGAAAACTTCAGGTAAAAGTGAAGTGAGTTATAATTTGTTTTTGCTTTGTAGAAAATGGAGTTTTTAGTTAGTTCAGATGAAGGGAGAGGTAAGTAGACACTGTTGTTCAAATCTCTTGTTGGGTACCAATGGGAGAATGATTTAGGAATCTCAAAAAGTTGTTTACGTATAAAACAGACTGATTTTAAGATAAACAAGGCAGAAGGTGTCAGAATTTTATGTTTGATAAAATACGGATGACAATGTGCCCTGCTAGTCAATCCAAAAGTGTAGCAAAGAGCTTTTTTTTTGTAATTTAAAGATACATTTATATTGATTGATTTTGCAATTTTCTCAGAAAGGTAAACCATATTCTAGACGCAATTCAAAAAAAGCAAAAGCAGTAGATCGAGTTGTTTCAGTATTTTGACCTCTGCAGAGAGATTGTAAAGCATAACAAGCATTATTTTATAATCTTATAATTTATTAATTAGTAGGTCTGTATAGGATCACTATTTTAAAAATTTTTCTATATGAAGGCCTAAGAGTTTAACAGTGTTTATTGAATTATTGTTGAAAATAAAAAAAAGCTACAGTTTTATTTGTGTTGAAGCTGAGACAAGTGTTGAGCCTGAGTGACTTCAAGTGATGCTTATGTCATCGGCAAACAGTTAAATTTTTTCCACTAATTCGAAGATCAGCAATATCATTTATGAAGATTAAAAAAAGGACCGGGCCCAAAACGAAACCTTTTGGAACACCCAAATCAAAATTTTTACACTTAGAAAGAAAGCCATTTGTTTTTACAATTTGAGTTCTATGAGATATAAAAGATTTAAACCATTTCAGAAGAATGTCTCTTATACCATAAAATTCTAATTTTTTAATAAGTATTTTGTAACTAACGCAATCAAAAGCTTTTGCAAAGTCACTGCTGCATAAATGTCATTCAGGACCAAAAATATCACATCATTAGTATTTTTATTATTTGCTACGAAACTAAATAAATTGACAAGGAGACAATATTTCGAATTTAGTAAGAAATGTCATAAGACAAGATTTAACTATCTTTTCAATAATTTTAAAAAAAACTGGTAGGAGAGCATTTTGTCTATAATCAGCCACATTACTTTTCTCAGCACCTTTATGGAGAGGAGTTTTCAGGCAGTTTGAAAAAGTACTTTTTTCTAATTGTTAATCGTAATGTAAAAGCAGTTAATGCTTGAATAGGTAAATTTAAAAATAGTTTTGTTGATAAACTATCAATGCTTAAAGATGAGTTTTTTTTATACTATTTATGACTTGTTGCAGTTCAGACATAACTTTCCAACTAACAGCATTTTTTTCCGATGATGCCCAAATAGTAAGTGGATCTTTTGGTGGAACAATGTTGTCAGTTAGGTTTTTTGCAATATCTACAAAGTATTTATTGAAGTCATTTGCAGTGGAACCTAACTGCAAAGTCGATATAGGTTTGTTTTGCAATTCATTGATTATAGACCAAGTCTCTTTTACTTTATTTGAAACAGTTTCAATCCGTCTTCTATAATAGTAGTTTGTTTTTGACAACTTGATAGTTTTACGATAAATTTTATTGATATATAATAGAATAGTTAGAAAGAATAGCAAAAAACTTATTGAAGACTGAAATTTGCAAATTCAAACAATTGACAATTTGTATATGGGGTAGGTATCACATTCTCAAAAGAATGTTTTATTTATAATCTACTTCCTAATTTTGTAATTGTAAATATACTTTCTTCCAGACTGTTAGATAAACAATCGTTTAAGTTTAAATTCCAAACCATAATAATTAATAAAGTATCTCGGCTACTTAAGAACTAAAGAGGTTAATTGGCTAATAATAAGCCGTTAAGACTTAAAATGTCAGTTAAGATTTTTGAAAATTGTGTATCTATAACTATTCCTCTTGAACAAGTTTTGAGCAAGATTAAATAAATAAATCTCAGCGTTAAGATTTAAGCTTTTTTGGTTATCTTAATAATGTCAAGTAGGTATATTCATAAAAATTGATGATTATGTTTTTAGTTCATTTCTTTTTCTATATTCCCACACCCATATTTTCTCCCACAACTATTCTATTTGTTTAAATTTGAGAAGCGTTTTTGCCTTCTTGAAATTCCGTCTTTGTGGTAGTGCTAACAAACAAACAAGGATCCCAATGAACCGTGAGTAGAGATGATTCCGGATCTTTCTCTACTATGGTTAAGTCAAGTATGTACATAACAACTAATCAACACTCATGTATACAGATAGGTCATGAAAATGTGTAGTACACATTGTCGAGTTCCCTCGTGATCTTGCGATGATTTGGGCCGGGATTCTCGTGGGACCGGGTCCACAAACCAGGCCGCGTACATCTGTGATCACTTAGCTGGTCTCGCACTTGACTCTTTTCCTCCTCTGCTTGCTTGATGGTGATGATTATATAATTTAATTGATGAGGATACGGCGAGAAAGTGATGATGAGTTTTACCGTCGATTGACCCTGTGCTCGAGGTAACAATGACTTTGGAAATAGTATTGACCTTTTAGGAAGATAAATGTTAATCTCGTATTATAATGTATAAAATATTGCTTTATGGTAAACGAAAAACGACCGATTAGTTCTTTAACAAAATTAATAAAGATTATCAATGAAAATCTTTAAATTTAAAGAATTTTTAAATATAAATGTTTAGTCGTATTACCGGAGTTGACATTTGAAAAATCTGGCATAATAATAATCAAACACCTGTAATATATCATTAAATACATTAGTATACATCAATTATTAAAATGTAATTTTCAAAACAAGCAACTGACTTCAAAGAAGAATCTGAAGTAAACGCGAACGCGAATTAACAAACGCTTAAATCGCCACTACGATTTTTGAATGTTTCTCAATTTTTAAGAGACGACATTATAAAATCTAAGTTTCTTTATCATGGTATTACCTTTGAAATATTTTCTCTCCAGCAAAAAAATATAATCAAAATCTGTTGAGATAATAACAAAGTTATCCGTTCTAAATATATATAACAAACTTATCCCCGAACACATATAAAATAATATATACTGTCTAATTGAAAACCCTGTTTTATTTTTGAACTCGGTTAAAAATATAAATAAAAAACATTTAGGGTTTTCTTCTTGGCCATGCGGAATAGAATGAAATGATAAAATTATTCCGCATGAGCGTGACGTGTCAGTGAAATTTTGACATTTTATTTGGCAGAGGGTTTTGTGAAACAAATAAAAAAATAAAACTTATTTTTAATACTGCTAGAAATAATAACTTGTGACAAATTTTTGTGTGCGTACCTCGACTGTTTTGAAATACATTTTGTTATTGACTTTTACTAACTATCTGTAGATCTAACATAACCTACAAACAATGCTTGTTTTCAAATTGGGTGTTTATTTTTGACGTTGAATTACAATAAACTATTATTCAAGAATCAATCCATTTTCAACTGCAGCGAGACTAACTGAACGCTGTCTACACTTTTGCATTATCATTTTATTTTTAAGATCTTTGTATTTTTGTAGTTTTTTATTATGTTTATTTACATAATCTAAATTAGTTATTTCTTGGTTTAAATAAATTTATTAGTGGTAGAAGTTAACAATATAATCTGTAACATTCGCATCTAAAATCTGTAGCAATAACAATTCAGTCAAATATTAAAACGTGACAAATAATAACTTGTCAATTAAAAATTTAATGAATTGTTAACTTTTACGGTTAACATAAATCTGCGTTGATCGTGTTTTGCCATTAGCAGTAGGGCAGATGATAAGCAACGTGGTTGTAATCAATAACTCTTACAATTCCATTGAAATCGAAATTTATTGATTCACTTAAAAAATTCTTGAAAATTAGACAAAACGTTTCAAAAATTGCTAGATTATTTATTTAAAGGATTACAAACTTTAGTAATACATCTAATCACTGTAGTTTGAGACACTGTCATAAATAGATGTAAACCAACTTTTTCATTGATAACTTCTTAAAACTAAAAAACGTAATTTAATTAGAGCTTAAAAATAATACCTAAGATTAATTGAATATTTTAAAAACCTAGGCGAGCAGGAGTTTACAAATTCGTTGCTCTAATCGAAGATTTTATAGAAGAAGACACTAGTTTCACAACAATGCTAAATTTTTTTTTGAAAAAGACAGAACATTGCTCTAAATTGTTTGTTGTTCAGTTTAATAATAAGATCAGCACAAAGTAAACCAGCTGGTACTGAGACATCTTCTTCTTCCTCTCAAAAACTCAACATAGCCTATGTCTTTTTTCTGTTATACACTGCTTAGTGATATGAATAATAATCAACAAATAAATTGTATCTAAGTTTTACAAATTTAACTTGATAACATGTACAATGATAACATGTAATAGTGACGTGTGTGCTGCCAAGACCGTGAGCCACCAAAGTCAACAATGTGACCGAAATGACGCTGTGACGGATATTTTTTGGGATGCATCAGAAAACGTAATGGACGAGAAAATGTTTCTCTACATCATTAAGCAGAAGGATAAAATCATCCTAGAATTAAGAAGTAAGATGAAGCTTCTTTACGACCACATCAAACTCCTGAAGAAAAAAAAAAGTGACACTGATAAATATGCTCCAAAAAAACTTTTTATTGCAAGTGATCAAGGCGATCCTGCGGCTATAAAAATATAATGACGACCAGAAAAACTGTAAACAAACAAAAACAGCTGATTCAGAGATTCAACATACAAAGGAGAGCTCTGGAAAAACTACGAATTCGGCAAAAGAAAAGACTTGGAAGAAAGTTACTGATAAACATAGTGGCCGACAAACCCAGTGTGCGCCGCCTAGTTCTGTAAATAGTATACAGCTCCAAAAAAGTCGGAAGAAAGAATCAACTATTTTAGGAACCAAAACAAATTGGACGCACCTCAAAGTCGTTCCGCAGAAGGCTCATCTTTATGTTAGGAGATTGGCAAAAGAAACGAACTCTCAAAATCTTAAATCATTTCTTGTTAAAGACTTTCCTGAAGTAGAATGTGAACTATTGGAAAACATCTTTAACTCACCGCCATCTCGATTTAAAGTAACAGTCAACCTCACTAATCTTAAAAAGATCAAAGATTCAGCTATTTGGCCAAGCGGAGTATTACAATCGAAATTTTTTCACAGGGAGAGAGTACCAATAACAAACCATAAACAATGAAAGTTATAACAACTCCTACGACAACATGCAGAATATTGCAAGCTGTTCAACAAATGCGGAATCACCTAAATACCTTGACAATCATGACAAAATAGATTCTAAAATATTATTTTATATTATACATATTATCCATTATACAGGGTGCTTGCAAGAAAATTAATTTTCTTGAGCTATTTTTGCATAAACATAATGTATTATTTCTATGTATGCTGAGCATTGGATGAATGAAAGTAAATTGCATGAGACAGTGTTAAATAGTTTTACTGTTATTAATAGTTTTTGCAGAACTAATTTTAGTCGTGGGGGTAGTGCCATCTTTGTAAGGAACGACATTCTCGATGATTGTAAACCGTTGGGTGAGTATAGTAAACTTTCTGTTGAAAAACTCTTTAAATGCTCGGCAGTAGAATATAAAAAAACCAGTTGTATAATAGATATTTATAAAGCTCCTAGTGCTAATTTTGAGCTTTTTTGCAATCAAGTTTCATCTCTGTTATCTACAGTTACAAATAAATATCAATATATAATTCTATGTGGTGATCTAAACTCAAATTCTAAACACTACTCAATGAACCTGCTGGATGTGTTTAGTCAATTTCAAATGATATCTCTTATTACTGATAGTACAAGAGTAACTGCTAATTCCGCTTCAATTATAGACTACATTGTTACAAATGTACCAGACAATACTATCTGTCATAATTTTGATCCTGGGTTATCACACCATGGTCAACTTGCAGAGTGCGAATTTAAATCACAACAAAAAGATGTAAACATAGCACAAAATAGAAAACGTCACATATTAAACAATAGTGTCATCACGAAATTTAAGCATTTATTAAATAATTTAATAAACTGTTGTACTCACCATATTGCTACTAGCAAGGACATAGATGAAAGCTTTAACAATTTTTTTGACAACTTGATAACTATTTTTGAAACCACTTGCCCTCTGGTTGACGTTAAAGTGAAAAAAACTAACTAAATATCTAAAACCCCTTTTTCGATTCAGCTCCAAAAAGATCTAGAAAATCTAAAATTTTGGAATATATGGAAATAACTTATCAATACGGATGCAGTCAAGAACTGTTATGAACAACTAAGAAATTTCAATTAAAGAAATAAATTATAATGGCACAAATATTCATGGCGCAAGAGACATTTCCAATACGTTTGCCAAACATTTCTCAACAGTGATCATTGACAAAATTAACCATCACTTTGGATCATTAATTTCAAGTGATTGTACTGTCCACCGCTCAGACACTTCAACTCCATCTATGTTTTTCAAACCAACTTTAAAATATTGAAGATGTCGTAAAAGGATTACGAGATAATAAAACGCCTAGACTAGACCAAATCCCAAATAAGTTAATAAAACAATGTACAGGTTTGCTGTCGACTATTTTGGCAGACATATTAAATAAACCGGTAGAACTGGGTCAGTTTTCTAATAAGCTTAGGACAGCCATTGTTCCTATACCCATTGCTATACCCAAGAAAGGTGATAATAAATGCGTTGATAGTTACAGGCCTATTTCTTTCCTGTGTGTTTTCTCCAAAATGTTTGAAAAACTTATGTGAAAATAATTATTTAACTTCCTTGACAAACATAATATTTTATCCCAACATCAATTTGGCTTTCGCCATGGCTTCTCGACGGAAACAGCTATAGTGGATCTGGTACAATGTATAAAAAATAGAATGAATTCAAACAAATTGGTTGTTACAATTATGTTTGACTTTTGACACATTGGACATATACTTTGTAGCAAGAACGATATGGAAGCTGGGTATCCGTGGTTCTATCAACGACTGGATAATATAATTTCTGTCAAAGAAAAAAATGTGTGTTAAAATTAACAATATAACGTCCGATCTCTACGATCGTAATATTGGTACACCTCAAGATAGTGTCCTAGGTCCCCTAATATTTCTATTATATGTAAACAATCTACCCGGCTGTATTTCACAGGGCAGAGTGCTTATGTATGCTGATGACACTACCGTCATTGTCTCAGCACCAGACTTAGTTAGTCTCAATAAAAAAGTTCAGAGTGTACTTAAAGATTTTAGTGACTGGTGTTACAACAAGTTGATTATGATTAATTTAATCAAAACAGTGACTCTTGAATTTCATAATAAGCATCGTGCATCAAATAAGCTACAATTTAAATTTAATAACAAAGAAATTTCATCAAGCACAACCGCCAAGTTTGTAGGAGTTACTTGAGCAATCTTTCATGGTCACCACATATTGACGAAGTTTGCAAAAAAATAAACAAAGGCTTTTTCCTTATTAATTCACTAAAACGCTCAATTAGCTCGAATGTTTTCCGGAGTATATATTATGCCCATATACACTCAGTTATCAGCTACAACATTGTAGTGTGGGGTCAAGCTGTTGATGTTGATAGGGTGTTCAAGATACAGAAGAGAATTGTACGGCTTTTGCTTGATCTCAATTATTTCCAAACCTGCCGAGATACGTTCAAAAACCATAAAATACTTACCGTTGGCTCTATCTACGTACTTAAGCTATTAACACTCATCCACTCTTACAAATCCAACTTAAGAACTAACGGTGAAGGTCATCCATATGAAACACGTAACAGAATTGCGTTATGTTTATCTAAGCATAACCACCAATTTTACAAAAAGCACCCCACAATGTTGAAACCCGAATTTATAATTTGCTGCCCCAGTGCCTTGAGTCGGTTAAGACAGTAAAACTATTTAACTATAACAACTTTTATTTAGGTTGTAAATATTTTAGTCTTTGGTTTTTATTCGTTGGTTTGTAAATATAGTTTTTTGTTTGCTTTTTCGCTTTATGACATATACCATGATCTTGTACTGATCCAACAACATTAATAATCATTGTTATTATTATTATTATCATTATTATTAATTACGTTACGAGTTAAGACGTTACAGCATCTTTTAGGTTAAGTCAAAAGATAGAGAACGAAAATCGAAAAAAATATATGTTTATTTAATATATTGATTTAGTTAAAGTAGACACACTATAATAAATTTTATCAATCTATATCTTCATTATTCTTAAAATGCACTTTAACATCATTAAAATTGAACGTTTTAGAGAATATTTTAATAGTCTAGGCAATAAGCACAATTTTGAAAAAGTTTATACTTGCTACTTTATCATTGTGATGTTATTTAATGCAAGTGACGGAATGCAATTTGAAAAAGTTATACAATAAGTCGCAAAATGAGCGTTTTTTTTGCACTAGACGTGAAGATCTAACACGTCGTGTTAGAAAGAAGCCATTTTGCAATTCGTTTCATACAAGATTTTTCAATTTAGTTACGATAATCACAAGAATCTAATTAGAATCACATTTAAATTTGCCATCTTCAACATTATTGCTGATATTTTAATATAGCAAAGAAATGGCGCTTGGAGGTCACAAACTGTGGCACATAGCGCTGATTTTGTATATTATGAACTATGCTGTGGTCTCAAAAACATTTTTTTTTGGAATGTTTGTAATCTATTTATGAAGCGATATTGTGCACTCAAAATTTTGCAAATAAGTATTAGAGGGTAATAAAAATTTTTACATATCTTTATGAAACCCTGTAGATTTCATAGATAGCGTCTACTTTTAACCCCTTCGCCTCGATGTTGCCACAGGTGGCAAGATTCTTAGTATGCTCTCACAAACTAAATTTTTGTTATTATTTTTACAAACGCGAGGAATATGATATTTTATCATTTGTGGCTGGATTATGTGTGTCTCGTGTTTATGAATCCATAGAGAGCTTGGACATAGAAATCCAATCATTTTTGCGCACGTAGGCTAGTTTTTCCTGCACTTGTGCTTATGCTAGTTGTGCTCAGTCAGTGCACTGTGCTCGTGCTTATTATGTATTTACAACCAATAGAACAATTTTTTCTAATCAGATAAAAAAAAAATTGTTTTGAGATTTTTTTGAAGGAGACTAAGACGGCATTGTTGTCATTGATTTTCACTGGATGATTTACAAATTATATTATATTTTTACATTTACATTAATTATATTATTACATTGCTTTTTTTAATAGTTTTTACAAATTTATATTAATAATTGTGTTTATTAGTGGTTACTAATTGTTGGCTAATTTCCTTATTGCTTTTATTTGTGCGATGGTGTTGTGTATTGTTGTGTTCTGTGCTTTGTCTAATTGCGTCTCAGTTCATTGTCGTAGAATTTGTCGGACCCACCGATAAATTCTACGTTTTTTAAACATATGCGGCTGACACTGTTGTAAATAAAACAAAAATACTTAATAATTATTTGTGTATCAAAAGAATAAGCCGTCAGGTTAATACCACGGCTGTAGTTATGCTAGAGCCACTGAAGAAACATAGAGAGAGCATCTTTAGACAAGATTTTGTCATAGTTGCCAGAGGCAAATTTGAAAGCACCTTGTGTGAAATAATACAGAAAGATTTCAGAATTACCCAGCAGTGGTGGGTTGAGTGAGTATCAACTCAGCAAACACTGCGATTGTACCATTTAGTCAAAAAAGAAAATTTTAGGGGATTAACCTTTTTATTTAAAAAGCGAGATTGTTAAAAAAAAGTCGAAAGATACATATTATATTTAAATATTACCCTAGACAGTAAACTTCTATCGATTAATCACGTAGAATTTTTTTTTTCGTAAAGCCGTTAAAGTGCTTATGGTCTGCAGACATCTAGCAGGTTAAACATGGGGATACACCCCACAAATACTGCAATGAATAAATACCATGATTATTGGACCCATCATAATCTATGGGACAATAACCTGGTATTCCAAGGCAAAAAAAGTAACTACAATCAAATTTGGAGAGAGTTTGAGCATCTCCAACGGCGTGCATTTTATTTCCAAACCTTCCAAGTGACAAAATGGTAAATTATATCTTTTGACGAAATTTTACAGTAAAATTAGGCCACCGGGCCGATTAAGAGAAAGAACTCACCACTAATAAGTTTAAAAAAATACTTTGATATACGGACGGTTCTAAGACAGACCAAAGCACGAGAGCAGGAGTAGTCGGTTCTTGAATCACATACTCAGAATAAATAAAAACATACCTAAGCATTTTTAGGCAAAAATACACGTAATCAAATGTGTAGAATTTAACATAAAAAAAAACTATCAAAAATGCCAAACTGCAATTCACACTTTGAGTCAAGCGGCCATAAGAGCACTACGCTCCTATGTTATCAGTTTCAAAATAGAAAGGGAATGCCAAGGAAAGTGTAACGAACTGGGCAAGAATAACAATGTTTGCCTTGGTTGAATACCTGGAGACTCGAGAATAGAGAGGAGCTGGTCCAAAACCAGTTAGCAAAGCACATCAAATGAAAATGATTTAAAATAAAAAAAAAGCTGAAGGAAAAGTTTCTTCATAATTCGAGTATGTAAGGTAAAAAGTCTACTAGAAGCTCACTAAAATCAGGTTTCACATTCTCACAGGCTTTCTTGCCAATCAGGAAAGCATCTGGTAAAACTCGGCCTAGAAGATAATGACGAAAGCAGCTTTTACAGGGAAGAAAAAGAAACTTTTGAACACCTGGTAGCAGAATTCGTCGCTATTATAACCCAACGTAAAGAACACTCAAAGCAAGAAATTATCAGATAGGAACACGTCACCTTTGAAGCCGTCTGAGCTACTGGAATTCATTACAGTTATGAACTTATATGGGGAGCTATAAACTGGAATACACCTCAAACAGTTCAAGTAAGGGGAACTTGATAGACCAATAAGTTACAGTGCATATGACATCCTATTACTAATCCAGTTCAATTTATAAGTCTATAAGGTTTTTGCAAGTTTGCATATTTTTTATAACTTTATTAAGATAAAGGAAATTCGTTCAAACTAGATCCGTAATTTTCAGTTTTACGTTAAACCAAGAATCATTTTAATGAAAGTTGCTTTTAGTAATGTGTTATAAATGCTGCTTTATTAATTTTGTTTTTCCAATGCAAAAAACCTGTTGCCGGCTGATTCTGAATCCTGCAAAACAGTCGATAATAGCTGGCGACATAAAAAATCGTTTTTTGTCAAATGTTCTGTTAATGTTGTTTTATATAGTGAAAGGTAAACATCTGGGGTTGTATTCTACAAATACATACATAATTTTGAGCAATTTTTTTACTTTAATCATAAATCAAAAGAACTTTAGTCTTTTTCTTTATTTCGAAACTTATTTATTAATCAACAATAATAACATTTCCAAAAAACAAAAACGTTTTACCAAATTTTATTTTCAGAAAGCTTGTTACAAAAAAGTTTTTCTACTAGTGCAATAATAAAAGAATTAAGTACAGTAATATATTAAATATAATAAATAACAAATAATATATTTTTTAATAAGGTTTTATTAATATATTTCTTATTTTAATGGCCATCTTGAAAAAATTGCAGAAAGCACATGTCAGTGAGGTGACTGGTTAATAGAAAATCTGGCAAACATTAAGAAACTTACGTTTAATTATTTTGACATAATTATCTGTTAATAGAATTCAGAAAATACAAATTTTTGAATCACTTGCATTTGTATAAAAAAAATTTGTAACATAAAATTTTAAAATGCAATAAAACTATCTCAATTCAATTTGAGATCGCATAACGTTTTATAATACAAATTAAAAATTTGGACAATATGATTAATTATTATTTTACTTATTTAATTGGTCAAACTGATTAAATAATTAAATAAATAAACTGTTGTTTAATTATTCTAAAATTTTTTTTAGTATCTCACAAATTTTTATAATCAATTGAAGTGTCAAATATGTCAAAAAAAGCAATAATAAGAATGGTTATATCTTGATCAAATTTAAATGGGACCAAATGGAAAGCATTAGCTTCCAAATAAAATAAAGCATTATCAAATTCTGTTTACCCAAAAAAAAGTTATGAGATAACACACGCAAAAAAAATACAGTCAAATTATTGAGCACTTTTTCCTTTTTTTCAAGTCGGTTAATCTACACTATATTAATATTATAAAGAGGAAAGATTTGTATGTTTGTAATGAATAGGCTCAAAAAGTACTGGGCCGATTTAAAAAATTCTTTTACCAATAGAATGCTACATTCTTCCTGTTTGACATAGACTACATTTCATTTTTAAAAAAATTAGGAATCCTTGGTAAAATTTGAACAATGTAACCGAAGGTGTAGAAAAATGAGTCTTAAAATGTCTTTTGTCGAATGCGCTGCCGAAACTATTAGCGATAGAACAAAATAATGTACAACAATATTGAAAAACATCATAATGTCTACAAAAAACTCTACGGTAGCATATGTCCAACTATTGTAGTTATGTCACTACAACAACTTTTTTCATTTTAAACATTAATGAAAATGCTAACCAAATTCAAACCATGCTATTTATGTGTTTATATTAATCCTTATCCAAATAAATTATTTTATGGTCAAGACCATTTAACTACCTATAAAATAGTTTTTAAATTATTTAAATTGGACTTTCCATTCAAAAGATATTACGAATTAAAAAATTCAAACAGTAAACAAAACCGCCATAGAGCCGTGGCCGTTGTTTGCGATGCAGTCTGAAAAGCGCGCCGGGCATCGCGGCGTGCGGGGTGGAGGGGGCACTGAGGGGGCAATATTTAATAAAATTAGTAAAGTCCTTCTCGGGTATGACGAGACCAGGGAAATAGGTATTTATTTTTATATGGAGGATATTATAGATTCCAGTTCAAATTGAATAGGTACGCATACTAAAGACGGCCACTGACGATCCAACGCCGCAGTACAATTAAGTTGGATGCGACGAAATCGGACTGAAATTGATGAAATTTGATCGTGTGTGTGCATGGCCGACCAAGTTAAATCGGTTTGGTTTGCAGTTAAAAATTTTTAACTGCAGCAGTACGATTCTGTCAGATTGCCGATAAAATTGCATCGTGTGTGCCTGGTTCCGACAGAATTGCACAATTGCAGTTTGCACACAAGAGTACAATTTCGTTTTGTCGGTGCATGATAGTTTTTTTTTGTTTACTGGTTTTGCTTATTAATAGTAAACACGTTCAGATATAATAATGTCAAATTACACGCAAGATTTTTTAAGGGAAGATTTCGAAATGTACAAACATTTTACATGCCTTTGGAAAGTAAGGTCCGATGAATATCATAATCGCAGCGCCAGAAATAGGGCAATGTATGCTCTTACCGAAAAATTTAAGGAGGTGGAGCCGGGTGTATTAACAGAAGATTGTACAATTTAATTGTACGATTTTGTCGTACTGCAGAATTGGATCGTGTGTGGCCATCCTTCACTTTCCGACAAAATTGTACAATTTAATTGTACGATTTTGTCGTACTGCGGCGTTGGATCGTCAGTGGCCGGCTTAATTAAGATAGGTCAGCTATACAAAATAAAGTAGTGCATCAAATTTACGTTAAGGCGGTACGAAGTTCGCCGGGTCAGCTATACAAAATAAAGTAGTGCATCAAATTTACGCTAAGGCGGTACTAAGTTCGCCGGGTCAGCTAGTAAATAATATTGAAACACTCTTCACATAAGCCAAAATATTTTTAAATCGTGTATCAAAACTGAAAGACACAGACATTTTTCTGTATTTTAAATAATAATAATCAATTATAAATTATGTAGTACAAGTAAAACATATCTCTTCATATATTTAAATATTTATTTTGATTTATGTTCTAAACATTTATAAATTTAAATACAAAAACATTATTTTATGCATTTTGTAAATGTTGTAACCCTAAACGACAAAATACATAAGCAAAAACCTAGAAACGCTTATCTAAATTGATATTTTACGGGTAACAATAATAACAAAAAGATGTTCAAGACATAAAAGTTGCTATAGTGTAGAGAGTGTCATAAGAATGTATGTTTATCTCGGAAAACATAAAAACAAAGATTTATAACGTCGAATAAATTTTTTTGACAATGTTCTTTTATTGTTCCAACAAACAACATTTTTATGATAATGATTCATCCAATCTTCCTCAAATACTAGACTCATATCTTAACCTCTTACATGAACACTTATCGTTAAAAAAATTTACCGTAAAAATGTGAGGTTTTTACCATTGTTCAAACACCAGTCAGACGGGTATTGTTCACAAAGTATTCAAGCGTCACAATTTGAATTGTATTTAATCTGAAGAAGAGGAAAAAAATTAACAAAGTGTATCTGTTAACTCGGCAGGTTCCTTGTACGTCTTGGAAACACGTGAGCGGCTGCTCTAGGTGCAGAAAAAGCTTAAAAGTAATTGATCAAGAATGGTCGGTTTCCAGTAAAAGAGGTTGGGCCCATGTATGATCTTGTATAATTGGGAACGTTTAAAGTAGATGGAAGAAACGAGAGTATGTAGGTACTTGTCTAGTACCGGATTATTCCATTTATAGTTTTATTGTAATGGTTTATAATTTAAGGCACGCGTTCTCTCGGAGCCGGGTTTTCAACCGTTTACAATCGGTGATTACAGGACCGGATCAGATTCCTCTCGTAACAGCATGCCAACTTTCACAGCAATAGCCGACTCGTTTCGCTTGGCAGCCTCCATTTGATAGTTTTTTTTCATAAACCTTTGATGAAAGCGTCAGAAGTTGTTCTTGTAGTTTTGCATCAATACCATAATAACGACACAATCAAAACTTTGTTACGAATTGAAAGCCACTCCTGCGTGGAACTGCAAAAAGTTTATGTATCCATATAAGCTTCAAGCTTTCAGGGCTTTCTTTATTCCTTATTAGGTTAAACAATAGGCAAGCTGTCGAATGAATTATCGGCATAATAATTAGGAAGGCTGCAGAAACTGTTTTAATTTTTTTTTATTAGAGTACAACCAAACCAAACAAAAAATCTGTTGTAATCCCACTCACACTTGCACTTTTAATCTATAATAAAATGTAACGAAACTATGTAGTAATACATTATTTTACATATTGAAATATTTATTTTTTTCTTATTCAAAATCAAATACATTCAATTTGAAAATCAAACTAAAATTAAGTTAATTTGAATTAAATTCAAAATTAAGATTGGTTATTCTTGCAAATTTAACCAATCACGTCACCAAGTATCTTTAATTATAATTAAATATTTAATTTGGTTACTATACTTTTAAGATCCTATAATAAATAGTGTTTTTGTCATTTTGGCGTTTGCCTTCACTTTTTTAGCGACAAAATCTTAGATTAGACTACAAATAAGGTGTCATATGCACTGCGCCACGTTGTTCTATTTGGCACCCCTTTCTTGGACTGTTTGAGGGGTATCTCAGTTTATAGCTCCTGATTCAACTCCAAAGCTGAAGAATTATGTGTTTTTATCTGATGTGTATTCATGTTTTAAGCGTTCTTTAGGTTGGCTTCTAATGACGGGTTTTAATAGACGTTTGCTGTCTAGGTTAATTTCTAGATATTTATCGTCCAGCTTCTCTTTGATAATCTTCCTCTTCAAATAGAAACGTCTCATTCTTTAAAGTTTTCTTTTCCGAGTAAATAGAATAATCGAGATAATACTCAACGCACACAGCTTCGTAATTCTAAGACCCTTCTGTATTATTACAGACCAGATGACAATATTATAATATAATCATTAATCGACATGTCCTATACAGTTTATTCCCGATTCTGCCAGTCTATTGAGTAGTTCACCTATTATTAGGCTCTACATTAGGGAATAGATTAGTCCTGCTTGAAGTGTTCCCTTACAGAACAACTAAATTTGTAAGCACATTGTAAGCTTGCGTTGTCAGAAAAGTATCTAATCTGTGAAAATGTTGCGAGTTGAAGAGTCTTTAAGCGGGGAAGTTAACACAAGTGTCAAAAACAATCTGATTTAAAAAATCAGGAAACTTTCTTCAACCCTTGGCTTTTCAATACTTTTTAATACTGCAATGAAAAAATAATCGACAATAATAATATTAACAGTACAGTTTTATTAAAATGAAGAACATTTCTAAGCCTATAATTGTAAGGAGAGATTTGCTATCTTTCATATGTCAAGTACGGTTTAATGTACTTATTTGCATTAAAAAACTATAATTCACAAATAATTTAAAAATTATATTTATTATTATTATTTCTGTTCAAGAGACACAGCAATTTTGCTAGATTCAAAAATCATTACGTTCTGTGACAACTAATGACAATATTACTATTCCAATATGACATAACAATTGTTGAATAACAAGTTATTGGTTTTCAATTAGTTTAAAAACTATTTTAAGAATTTAATTGAAAACAAAAAGCACAAATTGCGTTTGAGCTTAAATCGAATAAATAAATTATTTTTTTTTTAAATAAAACTAAATCACTATATAAAGAATAAAATCATATTATTTGAATTGTTGAATTTAACATTTAAAAACATTTGAACAATATGACATGTACATAATAATGTGGTTTTCTGTATTTCTGCAAGAATTTTCAAATCTAAATCTAAAATTTTTACTTAATGATACAAGTGCAACACTTATGTTTGAAATAGCTAAAGGTAAAATTCAAATTATTATTATTATTATTATTATTATTATTATTAGTATTAAGCATAATTTTTCATATCTCAAAAGCACAGCAATTTTACTGGATACTAAAAGTTATGCTATGTGTTAAAAATAAGAAAATTGTAAACGTAAGTGACTCAGAGAGTTTACCTTCTGATATCGAAGAAGCGGCGACAATTGCAGCTTTTTTCTTGGTGACATAAAAGTCGAAAAAAAAAGTACGAGATGACTTTTCAACGGTTCAGTTTATGGTGCGACAAAAAAAATGTCAAAGATATTTTGCATGAGAAGATTCCACTTGCATATTTTGATCATTTATCAATTGAACAGTAGACATCATTGACTCTCTGGGCTTTTTATTCTATGATTAGAACAATAATAAAAATGAAGAAAAATGTTGACATAAATAAATAAGTGCATTTAATCGCCTTTTAAATCAAAATTTAAAGGACATCGTGTTAAAAAATTGCAAATTTTTGCTTAACAACAATTATTATAAAGTTTTTACAAGAAGAAAATGATGATACATTTTTGATGATAAAGGTACTGTATCTTTTTTATGGATAAATTATTCTTACTAAATAATGTTAATTTTAACGTTGTTTCAATTATTGGAATTGGTGAAGCTTGTATGATCCAAGAACTCACCAATATGCTTTTGAAAGATGTCAAAGATCAGGGACAATACTTCCAGGTTCTAATACCAAATACTAAAACAAAAATATCCAGAGGATTTTTCATTACGTCAGGCGGAATTGGTGAAGTTAACATGATAGAGTTAATCGGCGAATATTCTGCATTTCGCTCTAATAACGCTGCAGAAAAAAATAAAAAACAGAGTGTTTCAAAAATGCTGGGTGACAAAAATATTATAACAGAAGCACTAATAGCATGTAATTATGATTGAGTTTAAAATTAAAACGATTTATTTTAAACAATATGTTTGTATTTTATTACTTTACTAGTGAAGTAATATAGTACTTTACTTCACTCCAATATTTAATATGTATTTATAGATAAATGCATTTTTAACTACTACAGCTATACCTAAGGCTAATGCAAATTTCTGACTCGTTAATTAAAAAAATAGTAATTTGCAATGATAACTTTAGATGTCTAAACACACATTTGTTTACTTTTAATATTATTAGTTTATTGCAACAATCACTTACGCAGTTATTAATTTGTCTTTAAAAAATTGCAATTTTTACAGCAGCAAGCTTGTTTTATAAGTGATACATTTAATAATAAGACAAATTCATTCAAACTAGATTCGTGGACTTGGACATGTTTTGTTCTGATTGGAACTTTTCAGCAAGTCGCAGCAGATTCCTATTTGAATAAATTGGCACTGCCAAATTTATTAAGTTTTGATTTTTTTATAATTAATTATTTAATTAATTGTTTTTAATAATTTTTGCGTTCTCAACATTTGATAAATGCAAATCAGCTAAGCTGTTTTCGTATACTTTCTACTTGAACCAAATATATTATTCCAATCTATTAGAATCTACAAAATCTATTGGAACACCTAAAATAATCAATCAAATCATGTGAGCACGGATAGGACAAACAAATTTCTGAAATTAATACATTTTTTGTAAAATATTTTTTCTCTTCTTTGGTTTGGTGCTCTGGCTTGTGTAACAAATATTAAAATGGTATGAAAAATGAGACAGCGGTGTGTGTTAGACAGTTAAAGTTAAATTTATGACATTAAAAATAAAATAATAAATCATTTCATTTTTATACGAAAAGTTTATATTTTGACCTAAACGGCGCCTCATAGAAACAGGTTGTATACAAAAAAAAAACAGTACAGTTTTTTATGAAACTAATCGTTAGAAGCTGCCATTATTTTATCAGACAAAACAATCCAATCCACACGACCGACCTATTCAAACCAACGGAACGGTATTCTTGATATCTTAACCTTCTCAATTTAAAATAGTCACAATAGATTTAGTGGAAGAACAATTTATCGTCAAGCAATTAATTAAAAGCCCCTATTTAACCGATAAGATTGTTGTGCTTATTTTCAACTAAATCAGCCGTTGAAAGGGTGCACAATATAGGGCGGCCCCTAACCCCTGTAATGGGCTTGAGTAGATAAGATTTGTCTGGAGCCTAAGTTTAAAAGGTGCTTAAAACGGATGATTAGATAAAATTCAGCAAAACACAGACGCTTTATCGGTGCTTTTATCTCTGAAGCTTAACGACTGAGAAAAACGCAGAACACTGTTGGAACAAATTTCCGATTCCAATCTGTCTAAACGAAAACAAATTGTTTTCATGGTCAGCACCATCTGCCTAAAACGGCACGTTCTTGACCTACCCGCCAATTTGCCAAAAGTTTCCAAAAAATGTTGTTAGGCCGAAAATATCTGGTCGACGACCACACTTTTGATTAGCGGTAGTTAATGTAGCCATGGGAAACTATTCCGGATATGGTGAGTACAGTGGGCGATCGGTATCGAGGGGGGCAGATAATGCCCTTCCGGAGTGACGTTCCCACGACTTTACCCTACCTTGTGCCTGCGATGACACGTGGCGCCACGTGGAACATTGTTACTTTTTACAAAGAAAGAACCCGCACAAACAAATTCCCCTCTTGACGGTGCTTTGTCAAATTTATTTATATTAAATTTTATTAGGGTTGTCCCTATTATCATTGTATATTGAATAGTCTCTCTGTTAGGTTTAATTATACTGACATAATTCAGATCACATATTTTGTTTTTGACTTTTTCTGTGCATAACAATCGTATTTTCTAGCTATAATAATTATTAGTTAAGGGCATCTCAAACTATTTCAATGATCACATAAAATAAGATTTTTACGATTTGATTTACATAACAGGATAAATCAAAGTGATTTATTTATACTGTTTTCTATAGACTTTTTATTATACTATTTATTTGCTCTTAAAGTTAAGTAAAATCGTATTAAACAAAATAATAATAGTTTGTAAATACGGTGCGTTCATAAATTATTTAGATCTAGTCTTGCTGTGTAATTTAGTTTTACAGATTCTTATTGTCTTTAACAGTATGATTGCCGACAAACGTCAAAGCTTGTCTTTAAACTAATCAAAAATTGAATCATGGCAATATTATATCTAAATAATTTATTATTAAATTCTGTATAATTTAATTATCAACACAAATAAATAACACTATTATAAGTTATAACTGACAATTTTTAAATTTAAGGGTATTTAAAATATGATCACAAAATAAACAGATTGCCAAACAAATGATTTATTAAAACTAAATGTTATATTTAAGCTCATATTATTAATATTGCATAAAGCTGATCAACAGGAAACCCAATAACAAGTCAACTTTTTAAGAACGAAGAAAAGTAAAAAAAGTAATATATATGAACATTATAAGAAAAATTCTAGAATAGAAAAAAGATGTAACAAGCCCTTGAATACAACTATACAATTATTGTTATTGCATTCTCATTCAAGATACTATAAGGATATCTTATAGATATGCAAGATGGTGTAACAGAATATGTCATGTAGACCGAACTGTTTTATAATTTTGTAGCATGTGACATACAGGTGACGCAGTACCAGTTTGTTAAGTCAGTGG
The DNA here is from genome assembly GCA_947359425.1 of Lagria hirta. NCBI lineage: Eukaryota > Metazoa > Arthropoda > Insecta > Coleoptera > Tenebrionidae > Lagria > Lagria hirta. The sequence goes on along the minus strand of OX375801.1, from coordinate 9,434,137 downwards.
GAATGCAAAAAGTGGTTTTATAGCAGGCACCAGGTTTGTTGAGTTTAAGACATTTTTCAGGAAGTAAGAATGGACACCTCAACATTTTCTGCCATATTTTATAAACCCTGCTTGTCAATAGAGAAGACATATTAAGTCGCTTTAAAAGAAATTCTTTTGGAAAATGGGAAACTTGAGTTTGTTGGTGTTATATATAGGAGACCAAACAAGGAAAAAGTACTCTAAACGAAATAGTAGTTTTAACGTCTCGACGTTACAAAACTCTCCTCTCTTACGCAGTACAAATTTCAAAGACTTGATGGCAGGAATTTATAACAGATTATATATAAGGAACAAACGAGAACTTATTATCAAAAATAATGCCAAGATTCCGAACAGAATCAACTCCTGAAATAACACCACCATTGATGTTATTGTAGAAAAACATAGTTTTCTTTTCTTTGCATATCTTAGAAAGCTACATTTAGAGTGATTTAATAGAAGATTGTTTTCAGTACACCATTTGATAGTTGGGTCAACACATTTCTAAAGTTTAAATGCGTCATCCACAGAAGAAATAATAGAATAAGTTTTTAAATTATCTACAAATAGAAGACAGGATAAATTTATGTCTTTAATTAATATATTATAAAACAGATATCCTAAAACAAAACTCAGCAAAACTTTTGTTTTATGTTTAAAAACCTCTGATGTAGAGCCATTGACATAGACATATAGATAACGATCGTTTAAATACGATTCCAAAAAAAGACAAGATTAACTAAATTATTAATAAAACATTTTAACTTTCTCAACAGCAGACTGTAATCAATTCTGTCAGCAGCACTTGAGAAGTCTGTGTAAGCAACACAATAACAATATTTTTATTTTAATTCTATTACATTTTAATTTAGCATAAATTTCAATAAATTCAAAAAAATAATAACAGATACACTCACACATAAATGAGACAAAGTCAAGTCAGGGGCTACTTATCTTCTCCAAAATAGAAAAAAGCAATGGTAAAAATTGACTTAAACTAAACTTTAAAACCTTTACTACAATAATTATCTATTATTATAAATCAGCGGTTGTTTGTATTTACGTTGTAATTTTATACTATCAAGTACTTTTAGATACTTATTAGGAACTAAGTTATAAGCAGTCATAGCCATTGTAAGTAAAACTTCTCTGAAACAAAGTGGTACTATGCAGAGGCATGGTGAGGATAGATTTTCTTCTCATATTAACGGTATGGATATTATTCTTTTTTACAAACTTCTTAAGAAATGACGTTGGAGTTGATTGATTTATTATTATACCGTTCACAACATTTACTAAATGATATTTTCTACGATCAGCCATTGTAAGCCAACTCATTTAATCATAAAGGCATTAATACCATCATTCTCCATTGAATTGGATTTCAAACTATTAATAATTTTATGAATTTCAGCTTTATTTGTAAACTCAAAATCAAACTTCACGTTATTATTCCACAAACTGTTTTTATATTTAGCTATCATATCTTTCTTCATGGTTTATATTCTGGTATATTTTTAAAAAAATAATTATTTGTCTGTTCAAATTCAAGAAAAAGTAATAGTAGGTAAATAGTGTGTAGGACGTGATCAATGCGTAACCTATTATAAAGTCTACGTGATACCCAGTTATTGGACTGGCATTCGAGAGCACAGGGGTGCATTGTGCATTTGTTTCGTTGTTGTTTCTGTGTGCTGTCTTGTCCCAAAATGTCGTCTGCGGAGACAGAAACTGAGGTTAATTCCTGAACTCTCTGTCCTGCTAGAAAAAGGGCTAAACGTAACCATTTAAATACTAGTGAAAAAATATTATTTTAAATATATTCAAATCGATTTGGAAACAAATTAGTTTAAAATTAACTAAAACGATTTTTTCAACGGTTTGCTTTGTCCGAAAAATCATTTCCCACTTCATAGATGTGATCACGTGGAGCCTGCCTGCCTTGATTTTCATGCACTCTTTCTTGAAAGTGAATAGAGTTTAGCATTATTCAGTTTTGACCGGATACAGTTTGCAAGAGAGATCTCGTTGAATTTTTAATTTTTTTAAAGTTTCACTTAATTGTCGCGTATCATTAGAGTGGTACATTATTTTAATAGCTTTTCTAACTTGCAAAACGGCTAAATTTCTACAAGTTTTGTAAGTAATCCAATCTAGTGGTAGTTTAGTTCTTCTATAGAGTCGCAGAAGCAAATTTCTTTGTTTTAATATTAATTTTAAACTAGTTGTTAACCAAGGTGCTTGAGGCCTGGAGGTGCAAACATTTTGTAGTGGAGCATGTTTATCAAACAAAGAACTGAGAATAGACGTAAATACTTCAACTTTAACATTTATATCTTTTTCTTGTAGAACACTATGCCAATGCATATTTTCTAGATCAGAAATAAGATTATAATAATTAAAATTTTTGAAGGATTTATGATTAATACATTTTAGGGCCGGTTTGAAAACATTTACCGACAATTCACAATTTTTATTTCACAGTTTTTTTTTAAGAAAAATAATAATTAGGAAAACTACTGACAATATCTTGAAGACCTATTAGCTGATTGCCATTAAAAAACAGCTGTAAAAAATAATCTAGTGTTTCGTTTGGAATTGTCAAATTACCAGAATTCACGTGGGCTGTACTTAAGATTTTTGTCAACTTTATTGCAAGAAGTTTTTATAGGCAACATTAGTATCAGATTTTAAACGGGCTTTAAGTTAGTTGAATGTATTTAAGTTGAATACTGACTTGGATTTTTAATACTTCTCTTGCAGTGGGTTATTGTTTCAGTGTTCGTATGATGTTTTTATCAAACCAAGCAGGGTAATTTCTAGGTTTATGCCGCTTTACAGGAACATAACGGTGAAAAATATTATTAAGTGTTAGATAGAACTTTGAAACAGCCTCTTCCACGTGTGAATAATTTGTAAAAAAAACCAGTTCACAGTAGATAATGTTGCATATAAATTAATGTTGTATTTTTAAAAATAAAATTCAGAAATTTTACATTTGTAATTTGTTTTTTAAGTTGGTGAACTGTTACCAAAAAATTCTCGTAAAACTATCAAGTTGGCAAAAGCTAACTACTTTAGTAGACGGATTCAAACTGCTACAAATGAACCAAAAGATACTTGGATATTAATGAATTAAGTAACAAACCTTTATCGACTGTTAACAAAACCTAACTGAAAATATAGTTCAGTCAGAAAATCTACTTTCTTTTTGCTCACCATCGAAAAAAAAATCTGTCAGTTTGTTTCTGATGCCCGTAGATATGTCTGAACTGCAACAAGTCATAAATACTAAAAAAAAAACTCATCTTCAGTGATGGTTTATCAATAAAATTCATTTTAAATTTACTTGACTCAATGTAAATTGAACATGTTGTGATGTATTGTTTTCTTACTTCTCTTGTCTATTTTAAGGTTTTATGCTTTGTCAACAAAATTAATTGTGTAATTTTTAAAGACAATAAAGCGTACCATTATTATTATTTTTATGTTTAAGCATTAACTGCTCTTACTTTGCTGATTAACAATTCTTTAGAAACCGGCACTTTTCCTAACTGCCTGAAAACAGCTATTATTATTCCTCTTCATTAGGGAGGTGACAAAAGTAATGTCGATAACTATAACCAACAGCTTTTCTACCAGTTCTCTCTAAAATTATTGAAAAGATAGTTAAATCTCGTCTTATGACTTTTCTTAAAAAATTTGAAGTATTGTTTTCTTGCCAATTTGGTTTTCCAGCAAATAAAAATACAAATAATGCAATATTTTCGGTCTTAAATCATATTTATGCAGCAGTTAACAATAAATTATATACCGCTACAATTTTTTGTGACTTTGCAAAAGCTTTCGATTGCGTTAGTCACAGCGTACTTATTAAAAAATTGGAATTTTATGATATTAGAGGCATTCCTTTGAAGTGGTTTACATCTTTTTGTCTAATAGAACTCAAATTGTAAAAACAAATGACTCTCTTTTAAATTGTGAAAATCTTGATTATGGTGTTCTTCAAGGCTCAATTTTGGGCCCGGTGCTTTTTTAATCTTTATAAATGATATTGCTGATCTTCGAATTAGTGGCAAAATTTATCTGTTCGCCGATGACACTAGCATCACTTGGAGTCACTCTGACAGCAAGTTCCTCCACCGTATTATTTCTGATGACCTTGCGATTATCAAATCATGGTGCGATTCTAATAGTCTCAGCTTAAATACAAAAAAAACTGTAGCTCTTTCTTTTAAAGGTAACATTCAATCGATTTTTATCAACAATAATAATGCAATTGACACTTTCAATTCGGTAAAACTCTTAGGTCTTTATATAGAAAAACCTCTCAAATGGTCAACCCATATCTAATAAATTAACGACTGCTTGTTATGCTTTACGATCTGTATTTGACGTAACACCTTGACGATATTCCTACACTTAACGCTCATAGGTACTCAATAAGAAATTTTAACAGTGTCCATTTACTTCTCCCTTTATCTAAACCCCATTTTCTACAAAGCAAAAAAAATTTTGAACTTACTTCCCATTCACCTAAAGTCTTCTTCCACCTACGTATCTTTTTGCAAAGTGGTTAAGGTTAAGGTTAAGGTTTTATTTAGTTAATAAACCGTTTTACTCTTTAGCTGAATATTTGTAGTTAATAATTTGAAAGTTTTTTGGGTAATACATATACTAGTCTATTAGTAGTTCTAGAATATGTCCTTTTAGATGTTCTACTTTTCATGTGCTTTGTTTGACATTTTTTGACTATTGGTCATTATCTCCTTATATGTTTGCTATTCGCTTTGTCTACAAATTTTGTAATTTTTATGACAATAAAGCATATTATTATTATTACTATCAAATTTCTATCAATTAAGTAATAGTACGTTACTCAATCAATGAATTATTACATATTCAGATTCTACTGTGTGTTCATAAATTCTTTAGATTAACTCTTGTTGTGCAAATTTGCTTGATATATTGTTATTGTCTGTCATAGTACGATTGCTTTATTAAATCGTATAACTTGCAATTTATTTTATAATCATGTCAAAACACCTTTTCACGAAGAGTGGGTCGACAAATATGCTGTAGGTTTTCTTAAATTTTGCCATCTTAGATGTCTTTCTTGCCATGTTTGTGTCTACTAAGTTAATAAATGTATCAAATTACAAAATTTTGTTGCTATCGAATAAAATCAGAATTGACCGAGTCTTACTAACTGAGAATTAACAAAATTCAGCATTTGGTAAATTCATATGCCAAATACCACTAGTTGGTATAAAATTAGAAAACATTTTTTTTTAATCACTCGTGTTTGTAAATGTCGCTAAAACAAACACTCGTCATTTGAGACAAAAAATTTCAGCCATTTCATAACCACTTGTGATATAAAAAGTCTATTGAGCCTTTTCTTCATAGCATAAAATTTCTTAGGTCGAAGATAAAAACTCGTCAAGAAAGTAACATAATTATCACTTGTGCAGTTGTTAACTTCAAAATATTAGTCATTTTGTACAATCGGATATTGCCAACTACCTACTTCATATGCGGATGCTCTCATTCCTATGCTAAATCTCTACGAGATATCTAAATAAAACAGAATTATGCATCTACAACTCGTTCTTAGGTAATAAAGTCTGTTGAATGTAAGGGTAGTTCTCATGAAAACAAGATCATTGACATTGAAACCTGGATTTAAAAAAAAAAACTCAGAAAAATATTGGCTTATCCATATTATTATAATATTCTTCAAGTAAAAATGTTAAACGACCAGATGGATAAGAAGGGAAGAGGTTAGTGCTGGTACATGATGGAAGTAAAGAAGGGTTTCTGCCAAATGCAGGCAAAAGCAGCGATTATTACAACAAAATGAGCGCGAATAATTTTAAAAAATGGTGGGAAACCAAATTGTTAAATAATTTACAGCACCCATCTGTCATAATTATGGATAATGCAGTTTACCACAGCGTATTATTAGAGAAACAACCTACTGCTACATTTAAAACAGCAGAAATAACTCAGTGGTTAACAAGCAAAAACATTACTTTAGATAAAGATTTAACCAAAGTTATTACTGGGTATTGCTGAAAAACATAAAATAGACAAAAAATATGAAGTTGATGAAATCATCCGAAGCCATGTTCATGAAGTTCTTTGATGCTATTGAACTCATTTGGGCTAATGCAAAAGTCTATTATAATGGGACCACACTGACGCAAATGTGACTGCAATGTGGGAAGAAGCTTTGAGCCAAATTACACCCGATGTGTAGACTAAATGTGTTAAACACTGATAAAATCATTCAACAATGGTATAATATTATAATAATTGTGTAGCCAAAGAAGTAGCAGTAGCACCACTAATTATCAACCTTGAACATAACAATTCTGAATCAGAAGAATCAAGTTTGAGTGACTGACTTTAGATAGTATAAAAATTATTATATTGACGTTTTTTATCATGATATTGTTGTACTTTTTTTATAATAAAATCTGCAAGCAAGTTCTCTAATAGGTTATGCTAACATATCCTATACAATTCAAATGCCATTTGTAGAATATTTCATTTGTCACAAACGACCTACGTTTTTTGCTTAGTTCAGACAATGCAAAACTATGACGTAAAAAAATTTTGCCTAACGAGAACTTCAGCTACATTCAACTATTCAGTTTACAATGCCAAATGTTTTGCTTAAATACTATCTTTGACTTCTAGATTTGACCTAGATTGTGCAAGTTTCATCTGGAGAAGAAGTCTTGCTACTTGTCAAAACTATTTTATTGCTACGAAACATAACCTTTTAAAATAATCTACATTACGTAGATATCTTAGAGGCTAAACTGGTATTAGTTTTCCATAAATTCTATTTTTTTGTGATTTACGTGCCTCCTACCATGTCAGCAGTGGAAGATGCAGCTTCCACTTCTTTGCTAAAACGCACAATCAACCAACTCTAGTTCTTCAAAAGATTTATATATTTCTAATTAAAGTCATCAGAATCACGCTAGACTGTAAACCGACTAAATTACACCTTGTTCCAGTATATCTACCTACTTTGGCTTCTTCGAACAAAGACGCTCCAGCCGTTTATACACAAATAGAAAATAGCATGTCTACAATTTTCCACAAAACTATATTAGTACTGATGAGCAACTTTAACACCAAAGTGAGCAGAAAACGCTGAAGGGGAGTACCTGATCTAATTTGTCACAGACAACGGACGCACGATTATGAACACAATGCTTAAACACCACCCTCGACGTCTGTCAACGTAGACGTCGCCATCGGGAGAGTGCAAAAACCTAATAGATTACGTGCTAACCAGATCTCGATCTGTAGATCCGATCACAAATTAATAAAAATAAGTTTAGCTGTAAAATTACAGACAACAAGAAAGCCGTCAACAAACAAAAAAAAGAAGACGTTAGACATCACACTGTTTTAACAGACATTAGATCAATTGAGTCCCCTAGTTGTTACAGATGATCCAGATAAACATGACAAAACAAAAATTTGGATAGAGAAGGGATTGGAATACAGCTTACGGGACCAAACAGCTATAAAAAAAACATTGGATAACAGAAAACAAAACAACGTAGAGCACTAAAGACAACAACATGTTCATCAGAACAAAAAACGACTAAAAAATAAACTGGATAAAATTATACAAAAATTATGTAAGAAGAACAAAAACGATCACATTAAAAGAATGTGTAAAGAGGTAGAAGACTATGCAAACAACAAATAAAGCGCATGAGTTTGATGATTAGGGAAGGTATCTCGCTCGGGAGTTTAAACCACAAACACTGATAACACAAACTACAAAACCAGGACGGTGACAAACCCAGAAGATACTGCTGATGTGTGGAGACAATATTGAGAGAAATTAGACAAAGACCTCGATAAACCAGCTAACCGCCAAACGTCTACACTTAATATAGAAAAAGAACCTGCTATAATGAAGGCTGAAATAGAAAACGCTATCAAATGTTCAAAGAGCTCCAAAGCAACTGGTGTCGATAATATCACAGGCAAAATTATAAAGGCGATAGGTAATCTATGCATCGATATTGTTTATAAACTATGCTCAATAATATGAAAAACGGGTAAATAGCCGAGGGAATGGTGCAAAGCACTGGTTGTAAAAAGGCTGCTCTACTGACTGCACGAACTACAGAACCATAGCGCTTACTAATCATGCTAATACAATACTGCTACATATCATCCACAGTCGTCTTAAATGCTTTATTCTACCAGACATAACGGAAGAGCAAACACGCTATATGCTCAGCAAAGGTATGAGAGAGCGAATATTAAATGTCCGACAAATCATCGAGATTATGAGTTTAACATCAAGGCTTATCTGTGTTTTGTGGACTACAGCAAAGCATTTGATTGCGTTAAGTGAAGCAAACTTTGGACTGTTTTAGACAAAATGAGAGTCCTTCAACACTTTCTCCAACTAGTTCAAAGTCTGTACAAAAACAGCAAGAAAAAAGTAAGAATTAACAACACTATCTCAGGAATACGTCGTCAAGCACGCAGTCTATCCCTTTTACTCTTCAATATGACAAATTTATAATGAGGAAAGTTTCAGAGCATTACGGTGGTGACATCGTTATAGGCGGTAAAAAAATAGCAAATTCAAGATACGCATATGATACACTTATACGCGCATCTGCCGAGGAAGAATTAAAATTCACTATGCGCAAGCTAAAATTTAAAACCAAGCTAATGTTTATTAATCCGAACTCCACAAACACTACAGAAATCGCAGGTTTCGAAGTTGTAGATCAGTTCATATACCTCGGTTTTTCAATCACAAGCAAAGAAAGATGCGACGCAGAAATCAAAAGAAGGCTGTGTATAGCACGCAATTCCATAACCAAACTAATAAAAATGTGGAAAAAGTTAGCTATTTTAATGAACAACAAGCTAAGACTAGTAAGAGTCTTAATCCTCCCTGTTGCCACATATGCCTCAGAGACATGGACGTTAAAGTTGACAATGCGTCATAAAAGAGACGCTTTTGAAATGTGGTGCTCTAAACGGATGTTGCAAATACCTTACACAGCTCACCGTACAAACAATTTAATTATAGAACAACTTAAAATCGAAACAATACTGTCCACATGTATCAATCAATCTGATCTAAGTTACTTTTTATTTAGGCAAACCTATAGCCTAGAAAAATTAATAGTGGAAGAGAAAGTAAACGGTAAACGTCTTAGAGGAAGATCTCCAAACTGTTGAGCCGTCTAAATGATAAAGTCTGCGCGAAGCTAGCACGGCTGTAAAAGATGTACAAGGGTCGTGGGAAGACACAGTAGAAGCGATTGGTTTATAATGTCACCATTCTTCTGTAGAGTACTAGGAAGGAGGAAGAGGAAGAGGAATTGAAGTCCGGACAAGTTTTTACCACATCTACTCATAACCGTTTAATTTTTTTTATTTACTCTATTTTTTGCCTTTGGAATCATATTTGAAGTATCAATAGCCAAGATCTTGATTTAATTTTGTGTGACGTTGACATCAGTTGAATCTTTTAGAAGAACATTCTCACCATACATCATTATTTACTACTATAGCATTGTTTCTACCTAGCTAATAATAGTGCATTGTACGTTCAAATTTTTGCAAGTAAGATTTTTGTAGCAAATATTTAGAAACTATCAATTGGTCTTTCTTGGCTGCTATGTTGCCGTTGCTATGTAAATCTTGATTGTTTTATATTTTACCAAAAATTCAACAGTGTATCAACTCTTTATGTTCCAGTTACTGGTAATCGGACACAACAGAATTATTTTACAAATTAAATCAAAATGATAACCATAAAAATAGTAGAAGCCACACGACCTATAAATGTTTAATTTATAGAAAGTTATCTGTATGGCATTCAAGTCTCCAATTTCTAGATGAAGAACTAGAAACTGACATAAAAGCACATCTGAAAAAATTCTGAAGTTATCTAAATAGCGTTTCTGCGGTATGAAATATTTTATCCAGCATCTCTTTATTACGACGTTATAAAAAGTTGATGTTTCTGGTTGAATTATGGGGTCTATAAAGCACAGGTGGTTTTATGAATCAATTTTAAACGGTTTTTATATAATTCAACAGTTTTCAGAAAATAGAACAATTTATTGAACATCCATAAATACAATACAAGAAATTACAATTAACAGGAATCTCAGATGAAATCATTTGTTGAGATTTACGTTAACATTCATATTAAAAGATATAACTTTACTTGCTTTATTTTTGTCACTTCAATGTTGTTTTCACATTCATTCGATTTCTGTTTCTTAGTATTCACAATAACATTACGTTCTGTTTTTAAATTTCCACCCAGTATCTTCTTAGCAATGTCTATTTAGCTCCAATTTGACTCTTCGTGCCACGGTTGTCGATTTCTATCGACCATGACGTTAGACCATACCAAGATCAGCTCCAGCGTTGATCAATAAACTTGCTGATGTGCGTCTCACACTGTGTCCTGTGTAAGACTCTAATTCTGGTAATTTCAAAAAATCAGCTACTGTGGATGGTATTTTGGATAGACTATTTATCCCCACTAGCTGTGCTATGCATTTCTCATTTTTATAGCACAAAAACAACCTGTTATGAGAAGTATTTTTAGGTCAAAGAGACATTTATTTTCTACAAATATCCAGCACATTAACAGAAAATTCTTTTTCCATAATCTTAAAGTTACGTGTAACATATATTTTTGTATCTAGTACAGATATCAACTTATAGGATCCATTATCTTCTATGTTATTGATTGACAATAATTCACAACGTCGACACCCACCTGACACCGCAAAAATTAGTACGGCCTGTAATGTAAAAAAAATAGGTTTCATTATCTAATAACAAAATCCACCTACCTTTAACATCAAATATTTTTAATGGGTGTTTTTACTCAAAATTTTTGAATGTATTTCTTTCAAAAACTTTTAATTTGTTGCACTTATAATTTTTTGATTTGTTCTTCAAAAAAGCAATTAAATAACTTGATATATTGTAAAATATCTTCATTTTTGTGAAATTTAATGTCGATTTTAACATGCTGTATTTTGTCTACATTGAATAAACCGTGAATCTTTTTTGGCGTTGAAGAAGCTACCCAGCAGCTTTCCATTTACTCCACAAACATCGTTTTCTTGTTTACAGTTATTGAGCTCACACAATTCTTTGTAATAAGCGTTTTTTGGGTAGCAAACTCGATGTGATTTCTTTAACATCTTTCGCAATTTTTTCAGAAAGCGATCATAGCAAAATTTTCCTCAAACAATAAATTTGTTGTCAACAACAACATGGCAACCAAATGATAGATTACTACTACTATAATCTGTGTAGATATAATTTTTTTGGGTTTTGATGATTTTTTAAGAACTCTTACAAATAGAGGTGTTGAATAAAACTATGTATTGTACTCGTGTCTTAAAAGCAAATAAGTCACTCAAGCAAGCTCTCGTGGCTAAACATTTCTTTCGTGACTTATTTGCCTTATAAGACACTTGTATAATAAATAGCTATTATAATTATTTTCCTTCCTAAAAACATTTGGTGACTATTTTAATTTTCATGCTGACATTGTTCTAACTCGTTATTATTAAATACAATTTGTTTCACTAATTCTATTAGCTTTTTTTGAAAAGCAATGTTCTTAAAGCTATTTCTGTTTTTTTTTTGTTGTACAATGTTGGTTTCTTGAGTCAAATATTCTTATAACAAATAATAAAATAATTTTGATGTTTCACATAACATCTCAATTATTTTATATTTCGTTTTAGAGATCTTGCAACGCCTGTTTAATTTTTTTATATACAAACCTTAATGTTCTACAACAGTAACTTTAATAAAAGAAGCTGTTTAATTTATTTTCAATTAAAAAAGTACGCTTTTTGTAAAGGATTGACAAAAACTTTTATTAAAAATCAGGTTTTATATATTTCAGCTTTACAATAAGTCTGCGATAATGGTATTTGCGTGATGTTGCATAAATTTTATAACCGCCAAAATATAATATTTGAGTCATAGTAAGCTTTGTAGTTCAAGCAAAAATGTTAATTTGAATATGACAAGAAATGTTATGAAAAAAATACAGTTAAGAACAAAACAGTTGTAGTTAATTAAAATTTTTCGTGAAGGTATTTAATCATAAAATCACATTTCACAGTTAAAATAGCTTCTTTATATAAATAAATTACACCAGATGTTGCATGCACGCAATAAAGCTTCTGCACTAACAACAAAATACAAGTTCACATACAATGGCTTTGAAGTTATTCATAGCCACAACTTAGCTTTCCACTCACTCAGCTCAAAGAAAATGATGTTGAAAAAAAGTTGTCGCTCGTGTGAATAAACAAATACGCGCCACAGAAGACGTGTAAAGAAACCTGTTAGGAAACTAATTGTAAATTTAATGGACTTTGGTGTAGGCCAGGTTCGCCGACTTTAACAAAAACATAAGATTGTCAGATTTTTTAAATGTTCTTTGCTATTATTTGCAAAAAACAATTGAACAATCGACCATCAAGTCTGCATCTCAAAGCACCTGCCCTTGCTTTATATCCTTATTCGGTGTTTACCACCAAATTATATATAGCAAGCGGTCCCATTATACCTAAACCTTGCTATTGTTAAATGGACGGTCCTAAATCGTTTTAAATGCTTCGAAAAGCTATAATAACAGGCTACATAAAATAGTTTAAAGTAACATATAACATGTGTTTAATGTCAAAAATATTATCGATTTGTTGCGGATAATTATTGAATTACTAAAAGTTGTTGTCAAAAATTTTTTTTCTCTTAGAAAAATTGTGTCAAAGAAAAGACGATACAATTCTCTATTATTAAGCCTTTTGTTAACTGATGATAATAATATGTAGTATTTTTTGCGGCAGAATATACCGCAAAATTTAATTTAACCAAAATTTAAATACATGGAAAAATAAGGCTGATCATTTTCTTCAAGCATAATTTAAAAAGTTGTAGTTGCTATGGTGTTTCTAGATTTATTGGATTTTAAAACGGTAACATTTTAAATCGACTGTCAATCTATATCTCAAAATTTAATGGCTGTTGAATTTTAAGCAATCATTATTGAATGTCTCTTTTTCATGCTGTTTTTTTCGTGTTTTTTTTTGTTTTTTTATTATTTAAACGAATATTACTACTATAATAATAATAATGACACCTAAAATCTGTCAAATTATAGTCATCTAACGTGTTTGCCAACATTATATAAACTGTTTACATCATCCACCAAAGAACTAATTTATAACCATTGCATAAATAATAATAATAATATTACAAATATTGAGCAGAAAGGTTGCATGAGTGGTTCTTTTGGTTGTAAAGAACAATTCATTATTGATTCAGTAGTAATGAAGCAAGTTTGATTAAATAAACGTAACATCTACACTGCTTTCCTTGATTATAAAAAACATATGATTCCGTTCTTCATTGTTGGTTAATAAAAAATTTACGGTTGTATAAAATCAAATTTAAATTTAATTTAATTATTAAAATAGATAATGCAATTTTGGCAAACTTTACTACCAATCTGGAAGTAAAATCTACATCTTCCATTTGGAAACAAACTAATGAAAACTTCATTATTGTCAATCAAACGCAGAATATTTCAAGGAGACTCATTAAGTTCTTTATGGTTTTGTTTAGCAATTGATCCATTGTCAAATTTCTTTAATAATTCAGCTTATGGTTACAAGCCATTAAGAAAAATGGCGAAATATTTGGTGCTTTCGATGGCTATTAGGAATCTTTGGAATAATAAAAAAGATAAACATTTTACTTTTAGTTGCACCTCTGCAACTAAATTATCATGTTCATGTCATATTGTTCGAATGTTTTTAAATGTTAAATCCAACAATTCAAATAATATGATTGCAGATGCGTCGTCAGATAGTAATTTAGCTTGATTCTTCAAAATGTAAACTATTATACAAAGTGTAATAGTCTATTACACAAAGTCTATTTAGTTGAAAACACAATTTGTGCTTTTTGTTTATAATTTAATTTTCAAATTGGTTCTTAAGCTAAATAACAAAATTTGATCAGCTTGGCATTTACACACATATATTGTAAAAACAAAATAATTTTGAAAACACTCTAAGAAATTATATTTTATTTAATTTTGTTTTTATTTGATTTATTTCTATTTTGTTCTTAGTTTATTTTATTGTTATTTATAATCAATTATTTAAATATTTTTAAATCAGTGATTATGATATAATAACCAATGTTTCTCTTTTGTTTACTTTTTTGTATTTATTTTTTACTTTAATTTTCTCATTTTCTTTTTTTTTTTTGTCAATATTGTCTATGGCATTGGGAACTTTTTTTTGGAAATTTTTTTTATTTTTTTTGTATGTTGCACATTTTATTCACTTCTGTAATTTTTTTTACGTTTTTAATCTAAACATTTTTTTCTTCACATTCCATCATATTTTTGGTTTTTGTCTCATAAAGTTAAATTTTTTTTTGCGTTTTGACAGTAATGACAGTTTTTTTGCTTTATACCTTACTCTTTATTACTTTTTTTTTCGTTTTTTTTTATTTATGTTTTGCTATACGTTGCTGTGTTTTCCTCATCTATATTATGTTGTTTTTCTCGTTTCTCTAATTCAATATTTTAATCTAAGCATTTTCTTTTCTATAAATTTAATGTTATCTTTTGTTTATGTTTTATTCAACCTTATCTAAGTTTGTTTGCAACAAATACTATTTTTGAATTTTTTTCTATACTAAAATCCTCTTTTTCTTTTATTAATAATTTTTTTTTTCTTTATGTAGCTTTCACTTAAATTTTCGCATGTCCCTTAATTTAACATTTCATCTTTTTTCATGTTATTTTCAACTTTGTTTATTTTTAAACTTTCTCTTATCAGCATATTTTTACAAATTTAGTTTTTTTATTATTTTTCTTTTGTTCTCTTTTTTTTCATATTTTTTTTTTATCTTTTTTTTTTGTGTCTTTAATCTCAAAATTTGTTTTTTAGGTGTTTGTTCTACTCAGCTCATTCCGTTTTTTTTAATATAAATTTGTTTTTTTTTCTACAACCAAATTCTTTTCTTATTGATCAATTTTTTTTATTCAATAATTTTTTTTTGTTTAGTTTCTACTTTAATTGCATTCATACTTTTAGTAAATATTGTCTTTATTATTTTTCCGTTTTATTTAACATGGCTTCTATTTGGATTTTTTTATAAATTTTTTGATTTTTTGTGTATTGCCCTTTCCTTTCGTTTATTTTGTTTTCTTCTTTTCACCCTTCTTGCTTATCTACAAGCTTTCAAGTAAAGCATTTTTTGTTCCTCTATCTTACCACTTGTTTTTGTATTACTTAGCCTCATCTAGACTTTTTTCCGCATATTATTTATTCTTTTTTTTTATAATTAAATTATCTCCCAACACCAAAGTTTTATTTTATGTCAATGTTTAATTTTTTTATCTTTATGTAGCTTTTACATAAATTATCGCATGTCTCTCAATTTAACATTTTATCTCTTTTCATATTTTATTTTTAGCTTTATTTATTTATAAACTTTTTCTTATCAGCAGGTTTTTTTATGATTTTTCTTTTGTTCTTTTTTTTTACATATTTTCTATTTTTATTTTTTTATCTTTTTTCTCTCGTGTCTTTAATCTCAACATTTGTTTTTTAGGTGTTTGTTCTACTTAGCTCATTCCGTTTTCTATAATCTAAATTTGTTTTTCTTTCTACAATCAAATTCTTTTCTTATGGATAAATTCTTTTTATTCAATAATTTTTATTTATTTTTGTTTAGTTTCTACTTAAATTGCATTTATACTTTTAGTATATAATGTCTCTATTATTTTTCCGTTTTATTTAACATTGTTTGTATTTGAATTTTTGAAGTGAAAACTTCTTTAGCGGCGCTGAGCACTTTTTTTTGTATGGGTAAAAACTTTCAAACTCGCGTCAGGGTCACGTGATGCTGATCGAAAAAGCGTAAGATCGAGGGGAAGGGAGAGGAACTAGTATCTCCCACTCTTTCTACCGTGCCTGAGTCATAGATTTATTATAACAAGATACAGCCATGCACTGCGATAGTCCGCCAAGACGTACCATCTATTGCTCTCACTCTCAACTGCATTAGTATTCGATAGCGCTATCTTTTAGAGAGGTTCCTACCAATAGCAAAGCAGAAATCAGTAGACGCAGAGTACGCTACGTCAGCATGACACTAGAATTATTTTGACGTTTCTATTCAAATTTTTCTAATCACATAATTTGAACAGAAAACTTAGTTCAGTCACTTAAAAATTGAAAATAATTATTGTCAAGAAAAATATTTAATAATTTGAAGGTAATTTTATTTATTGAGATTTCAACCTCAACTTTTATTTTCTTCCAGCTTTCTAATGTTTCTCTATTTTCTTAAAGCCTAACTTCAATTTTACAAATTCATAAGAGAGAAGTTTTTTATTTTCATTATTGTGATTGTCACGATGCAGTTGTGGGTTTGTAAGCTGATAAAATATGAAGCGGATAATAAAGTTTACATGGGTCTGACACAACTAAAAGTTGGTGAAATTTTAAAATTGGAATAGAGTTTTTTGATAAAATAATTAAGAATCATTAGCACTGATGAAAAAACCTTTATTTATAAATAATTATTCATTCCAAAATAAAATTGATTTTTAACCTAATTTTCGTATTTTATTAGATTGTGTATGACAAATGTCAATAAGTTGACAGCAAAGCATTGCATCGTTGATTGTCGACTAAAATCGTAGAAATTCGTGTCTGTTTAATCACTATAGACTCGTGTGCGACATACAACAAATATGATGAAAAGGATAAAAAATGTGTTTCATTAAATATAGAAAGAAATGGAGAGATGTACCAATTTCTTTGATATGTTTTTTAAGAACCGAAGTATGTTCAGCATGCATAGCTATATCTAATGTATTAAATCTATGGCCTGAGTGTGCTGCTCTGTTTAGGCGGCACAGGGCGCTTGCGCGAATGACCGTGTGTGTTTATGTACAGCGTCCCACGCGTATCCAAGGATGGTGACAGCTGATTGCTTGACTGTTGTGTAGTAAATACACTGTTGTGTATTCGTAAATGTGAATTGTTTAAATTATGGAAATCGAACAAAGTGAATCTATTAATGAAAAAAGTGATGATGAAGTAGTGAAAGAAAATGAGTAAGTAAGAAAAAAAAATTGGAAAAAGCTTTGATAAATTGCCAATGATTTTAAGTGGAGATTTCAATATAAACTTTGCAGACGATAAAAATCAATCATTAATTGAATTTTTAAATAATGAATTTGGTTTAACTATGTCAAATGATCGCAATTTTAGCACATCGAAATACAAAACTACTATTGATGCGGTCTTTATTAGACACTTAAATAGGTTCGAATCAAAACTGTTTGTTTCTTACTTCAGTTATCATAAACCAATTGTATCAGTTGTAAAAATTTGCGATCATGATTCTGATAGTAACGATGGTGTAAAAGTCGTCGAAATTATGGATGGAAGTTGATTTTTGTGAGAGATAAAATTTAATGTAATATATAAATAACGATATAATATTATAAATAACAACATATAAATTGTCATATTTGTGTACGATAGCGCAATAAATAAACATTGTATTCTACCTCATAAATGATAGTACTTTTATACTTATAATTAAACACAACGTTAATATTGAAGTTTTCACTTCTGCCGGCAGTCCCGGAGTGCTACCTTTTTTTTATTAATTTTTTGATTTTCTTCTGTATTGCGTTTTTTTTTTGTTTATTTTATTTCCTTTTTTTTACCTCTCTTGCTTATCTACAAGCTTTCAATTAAAGCATTTTTTGTTCCTCTATCTTATCACTTGTTTTTGTATTACTTAGCCTCATCTAGTTTTTTTTCCGCATATTATTTATTCTTTTTTTTTATAATTAAATTATCCTCCAACACTAAATTTTTATTTTATGTCAATGTTTTTATCTAGTTTATATTTTAATTATCTCATCTTTTTATAACCCATTCAACAATAAGTTTTTCTTATATTTTTCTTTCATTGTTTTTTTTATATAAATATCTTTTGTTTATGGTATGTTTAATATAAACATTTTTTTATACTAATAGTGTTTTATCTTATCTTTGGTTATGTCTTACCTAGGTCATTTAAATTTTTTTTGTTGGAATTTTTTAATTTTGTTGTATTCTTTTTTAAAATTTTGCTTCATCAAATTTTTTTTTTATTTTATTTATTAGTTTTAACTTTAATTGCATATGTCTTATAGCTAGACATTTTTGTTCATTATTGATCTTGCTCTATTCAACATTATCTAATTATCTACTTATCTTATTTAAGCTTAATTGATTTTAATTGTTTTCTAGAAACATTTACTCAATTATTATGACGTCATTCTAAAACTTCATTTTAAAATCAAAATAATGTTATGTTCAAACTAGTTCTGATAAGAATCAAATTGTTATAGGACAGCCATTAAAATGTAAATAAATCGAATATTTTTGATGCGATTTTGTATCAAATAGCGTAAAAATAACGTTGTTTTAAAATGATGTAACTAAAATAGCTTTGAGGCTGACATAATATGGCAAAAATGGTGTCAATTTTGAAATTAAAGGTAATAATATAACTGCAAATGCTATGCCCATAATCTCAAAATTGTCAAATTTAAAAGGTTTTAATGGCAACACGTTTTGTACATTAATAGTTTGAAGTAATTTTAGTTGCCATTATTTTTAAACAAAAACAAATATTAATATCAGCAGAAGATTAATAGTTATAAACTTTAAACTAATCAACTTTTAGTTCGATTTTCAATAAAGTATTAAATTACTTTTAAGCAATTAGTTTGACAAGGTTTTTTCTTTTTTTTTTTTGATTTTGATAACGCCTCCACCGATAGAAAGCAAAACGTTAACAGAAGGATTGACGAAAATACCAAAAAAATATAATTTTTGAGAAATAATGATTTTTTACAAATTTGGTAGATTCTGCTTCCAATTATTTTGTTCAGACTGACAGCAGATATGTACAAATACTTTTGAGAGGTTTGCTTTGGTGCAAACGCGTCAATCTTATAGTAGCCTAAATGATATAACGTTGTATAGTCTTTCCTTTTTAATAGTCTAACAATGGAACAACCCAAAACACTTTAAATCTCCAGCTTTCAAGCTTCAGACAAGCTTTCAGCTTCAGGCACAGGTTAAGAAATTAAGTGTATTGTCTCGTAATACGAGATTATAAAAGCAGATTTTTACGTACGATTTTATAACGTTATTTTACTGGGGCTAGTTTAAATACGCTTTCCACAAGCTAAGCCAGAGCGGAATAACAATTTTTTTTGCTGCCAGAACAAATGCTGCCACCAGGCCTTTAGAGTTACAAGATTTAATTTTTTTCTTGCTTTATTACTCCTCCAGCCAAGACGGGTAATAACATAATAATTGTTCTTAATTTTTCTCAGTTTTGGTACAAGAATGCTTTAAATACTCACGATACACGAGAGGTTAAAATTAATTTATCCACAGTGTTTGTTGCGGGAAATTTACCATATAACTCATAAAAAAGGAATGATTTTTTTAACAAACAGAGCTGGTAAATTTGCACTAAGAACAAAGTAGCGCGTTTCTGTGTATTATAAAAATAAAGTTAAAACTATCAAGTAAACCAAAAATTCAGAGTATTTTGCTATAAATCTAAAATTTTTTAAAAGCGCTGGAATATTTAGAAATCTTTTTAAATGTATTATAAAATTTGTTGGACTTTAAAAAAAAAACAACAACAAGCTTTACAGAAGTAGGAGAGAAACAAGAAATGATCAAGAACTGCGGAAATGTGCAGAGTTTTTTAGACTTATGGAGTAAAACGTAAAGCAATAAATACGATCGAACGGAGAAATGTTAGGTTTATAAAATTAAAATAGCTGTGTTAAGAAAAGGAAAAAAATGACACTAATAAGTCAATCAAGTTACAAGTGGAGAAACGGTGTTGATTGAAATAAAGTGTACGGTGTGAAATCTAAAATGTGGTAATAATGATTTCATTTGTGCTTTCTAGAATAGTTTTTCTAGATGTCTATTCTACTAAAAATAACTAATTTAAAAAGTTAGAATTTCTTTATTTTTGATAAAGTTTGATCTTTAGAAAACGATTGAAAACTAAGTCAGAGGATACCGAAACTACAAATTGATTCTAATTTCAGTCTTAGATTTAATTTTATTAATTAGTCGTAAATAAGGGATATAGTAATACCTAATTGTAACATATTTTGATACTTGTGCCACTTTGATATAATAAACATCTTTGATTTATTTAAAATTATTAACTTTTTAATCTTGTTTTCTTAATCAATTTGTTTAATTAACACCTTTAATTTCTTCCGAGAAAAGCCGCAAATAATTGTTATTGCAGATTGGCTGCCCTGGCAATGAAAGCTGTTACAATATATACATCTTTTATGAGATTCTTGATCTAAACAAAAACATTTTATGTATTTTAGCTCATAGTTTATGTCTGTGTTTAATTGTATCACTCAGCTTGCCGTAATTGTATGAATTTTCTAAACTTGCAAGTATAATTCAATTCATTTGCAGAAAGCATGAGGTTTTTTATATGTAATAAAGGGGAATATTATGTAATTTATAATAATCCAGAACGTTGCTACCCGAAGAGGCGATAGCCAAATTCCGAGATGGTTTAAATCGCAAATATTTGATTTATATTCGTATTGTCAAAGCAACCAATTCTAAAATCAAACACTGATTTTGTTTACTTTAAATTAAAAAAAATTGTCAAAAGTTTTGTCATGTTTGGTTGTTCCTAATAAAAGTGATAGAAGGTTTTGGTGTCTCCGCACGTATTTTCAAGTTAGCAACAACTGTACTAATTAATTTGTGACCTGACAAGTCAAATTTTCAAGACGAAAAAAATTATTATATTTTTTGTGAGACCGTTTTATTGACGTATTTTTGAAAATTTTTAAATAAATATTAAATCCTTTATTACTATGGTCAAAATATTATGCAAGCTGAGACACTTGCTATAGATCTAACTGCCCAAGAATATCTGCAAAAGCGTAAAAAAAACAAGAAGATCTATATTCTGTCTGACAGCCAAACGTTCATGAAAGCTGTCAGTACCAATAACACTGCATCTTAAATAGTCTAGGAATACAGACAATCTGTCAAAAACCTGGCAGTGGGCAACAAGATTGCCCTCATCTGAGTGCATGGCAATAAAAGAATACAAGGAAATGAAATTGCCAAAGACCTATATCAAGAGCAGTAAAATGCGCTAATGGGAAACTCTTGAGCAAGAACAGGCAAAAAAATTCAAAAATAACGCAAAAAGCTTCTTTTTCTATCGAAAAACGAAATAAGAATTATAGCAGACCATTTAACTAGACACTTCAAAATACTGGGTCTGGCGGACAGTAAGATGTATGTGAGTTAGGCAGTGAAACCGCTAAAGACATACTCTGTAATTGTAATGCGTTAGCGTTCTAAAGGCCTGACTTGACCTGATCTAACCTGATCTAACCTGACCTAACCTGACCTGACTTAATAAGGCAGTAGAAGGCTAACGCCTGCCGAAGTCAAAAAAACAAGTCACTCAGGAACAAACTTGGTTTCGCAAAAAGCTTAGAATTTCTAAATAAACAATAAGCGTAGGGTTCAGAAACAATAGATCAAATTGATTGCAGTTCTATAATGTGGAAATCGCCAAGCGACTCCTTTTCAATCGGTCAATCAATCCACTAAAATATTTCATGCTACGAGCTTGTTTGGAACTAAGAAGAAGAATCAAAATTGACAAATATTAGTTGCATACCGACATAAAAATTTTTCAGTACTTATTGATAAAGCAACAAGTTCATGAATTTTTGCGAATAGCTTTAGATGAATTTTTTTGATAATATATGTAGCTTTTTTGGTAAAAGTGTGCTATTCAAAACGTTAACTTTTTTTCAATTTTTGAAAAAATTGCTACATATTTTAAACTCGAAAATCCAGCTACATATACCGGCCACTACATTAGGAGATCTGCAGGACCCACGCTTGTAAACGTCAGTGAAAACATGTTGGAACTGCAAGAGCTGGGTGGATGGGAATCTAGCAAAGCTGCAAAGGAGTATTGGGAAGAAAATCTGAAAAATAAGATTTCCATTGCGCAATAAAACTCAGATCGGAAGGGTGTGTATGGCAAGTGCTTCTGTTACTAAAGAATTACTGACTTATCTGAGAGAGTTACAGGAGATGTGGCAGTCAAAATGTGTCGTTCAGTTTTCATAATTGTAAAAATATGATAATTTGATACTATGTTAACATGTTATAAGTTCTAATAAATTATTACAATAAATTATATCTGGTTCTAACTAATGTTATTATGTGTAACTAACGTGTTATGGCACAGCCGTCTCTACTTAAAAGCAGTGAACATCAGCTTGGCAACAGCGTTAGCAGGTCTATTGTGGCAGTGGGCTCAGCTAAGTTCATAGTAGAAGTAGATAGGTATGACTTTCAGATCACATTAACTAATTGTTAACTTACCTAAGTCACTGTACAAATTTTGTAATCCTGCTTACACCACAAAATTACTACAAAACAATTTGACTAACCGCACCTAGCTTCAAAAAATTTGTGTAATATGTCATACACCCACTAATGGAAGTAACAAATTAAACATTTGGAAAAATAATGAAAAACAAACTACACATAAACCATAAACAGTTTTACCTTCTTGAAGTTTAAAACAAAAGTATTGCCAGCGGAAAAAATGAGTAAACACATTTGAAACTTGAACTAGTGAATCCCAATAGACCCGATAGTTGCCACATTTCGCTGTTCACGGCTTGTTAAGTAAAGACGGCTGTGATTATGAAATTTCTATGATTTTATGACCCATATAATTTGCAATTATAGAGACATAATAAACGACGATACGATAAACAACTTAGTTGCTTGATACCGAAATAATTATACAAATATCAAACCACACAGTAGGAAAAAAACTAATTTTAAATGTGTCTTCATTTGTTTTAAAATGATTTCTTCTCTTTGATTGAGATATCTGTTGTCGCGGATTTAAAGATAATGAAATACAAAGAATAAAACAAGAACAACTTTAACAATATAATGTAATTCGCCAATAACAATAATTGTTTCGTAATACGTTATGCGGGACGCCCAACTCATTTACATGCCAAAACGCGAATGTCCAGTTTCCTCCCCGCTGCTGCATTCCCGTCTCGAGCGGGGCGCTTGTCATCGTCTCAATTTCATTAGATTATTCATTTGATTATTCTTTTCAACTTGACACTGTTAATTTAATTTCTTCGTCAAGCAATCAATGTAAATATTCTAATTGAATTTTTTCTGGGTGGTTCCAAAGCACACGTTCTACTTTCTCGATTCAATTATCGTGATAAAAAATGCAAAAGAGAAACCAGACTCAATCACAATAGAGTTTATTGGCCTGAAGTGAATTTCATATTTTATAACAGCGTCGGTACTCTCGATACCGACCGATTATTTGAAGTTAACACTATAAATTTCGCATTTCTTACGTGATCAACATAATGCACATGCTTTATCGGGTATTTTCTGATCATAAAATTCTTGTGTTTATAGTCCGGCTTGTCACACATTATGGTGCGTTCAAGGCGACTGATAATCCATATCCAGCCGGTAACCGGCACCCGGCATACTTAAGTCCTTATTGTCATAACGAGTTTCCTGAAACGTCGATTTCGATTATGTATAGTACGTAACAGGGTGCCATATTAAGCTCTAAACAAACGACTGGATTCGAGTTTTTGTTTTCAAAGATTGAACGATATGGATAAAATCATGCTTTGTATAAAAGAATGCTTGTTCAAGGATCAAGGAAGTATACTGAGCAAGTTATTTATTTGTTTTTGTAGTTTCTAAATCTCTCCTAAGCCTATATAGGTACATCTACCTTATTGAGTCATTTTTAAATCTAAATTTAGATTGGCTTGAATATCCGAATTTACCTATTATAGAAAAAATTCTTGTCTTCCAATATGGAAAGATCTTATCAAACTAGTAAGCATTGTTGTAATTTTTATAACGGTTTCAAAGAAATTGAACTACTCTATTAATACAAAAATTACAATTATTACAAATTAAATACAATTTTTTACTAACTGCTGTGCTACTGATGCTGAAATTATACTTCTGACGGAGGCATGGCTAAACTCGTCAGTAACTTCAAAAAGAATTATTTCCATGTTACTATAATGTTTATAGATATGACAGGCCTACTGGGAAAAGAGGAGAAGGTGTGATGACGGCAATAAAGTCTGATCTTGCTTCAAATTCACTCAATTTAATGTCACCACTAACTTCTGTTGAATTGTTGGGTATTTAAAAAGTAGCAGAAAAGACTAACTTAGTTGATGTTGTTTTGTATATTCCTCCATCCTTACTCGCCAATGATTATTTTACTATTTTTGAATATTTGGAAAACTCCATTAATTTTGCTAACCCAGTAATAACTGTTGGAGATTTTAACATATCTGAATACATCGAATGTACCACTGGTCTTAGGCGTTCTCATTTATTTAAGGTTTTTTCCAATTTTCTGTCATTGAATAATTTATCACAACAGAATAACGTTACCAATGTGAATAACAAATTGCTGGACCTAATTCTAACCACTATCTCCTTATCAATTAATGTATTTCAAGTAGATTCCTCACCTTTAGTGCCCGAAGATCACTACCATCCGGCTCTCAGCATTAATATGAAAACTAACTTTCAATTTACCTTTACCTTTTTAAGCAATGATGTGTCGAAATATAATTTCCGTAAAGCAAACTTTTAAGGTTTATACTTGGCACTAGCAAACACAGATTGGACATCACTCCTAGATGCTGCAGATATTGATTTAGCCTGTGATTGGCTTTATAGTACTTTGTATAACCTATTTGATGCATACATACCAAAGCATACTGAGTCTGAAAACTCTACTTATCCGATGTGGTTTACATGTAGAATCATCAAGAAAATCAAAGAAAAGAACAAGGACTGGAACAAATACAGAAAACACAAAGACGTGTATAATTTAGAGCGTGTAAAGAATCTAAGGAATGAAATTAAACGTGAGGTGCGCACTGAGTATAAAAATTTTACTTATAACGCTGAACAATCCCTACAAAGTGACCCAAAAATTTTTTGGTTTTATGTCACTCAGAAAAGAAAAGAAACAGGTAT
Organism: Lagria hirta; assembly: GCA_947359425.1. NCBI lineage: Eukaryota > Metazoa > Arthropoda > Insecta > Coleoptera > Tenebrionidae > Lagria > Lagria hirta. The sequence continues at coordinate 9,408,851 of OX375801.1, read as the reverse complement.
TTCAGGCTCTATGGTGTATGGTGATGTTGCCTATAGTTATCAACAGGATATTGTAAATGCATTTGCCAATCACATCTCAAGGGTATTTGACGCGCCTGCAAATTATTTTGTATGCAATAATGAAGACTGCTCCAAAAAATCTAGTGTTTGTAAATTTTGTGATAACAAATGTTGTTCGCGTTTGTGTACTTGTGATAATACACACAGTAAGAACCATCTTTTTTTAAATTATTAAACTTGTTTCGTATCACTAATGGTGATATCTCAAAAGCTGTTAAGAAGATGAAATCTAACAATGTGTGTACACTTGACAATATACCAGCTTTTATTGTGGTTGACTGTATATCATCTCTATTAACTCCTTTGTGATATATATTCGATTTGATATTAGATTGCAACACTTATCCAGAATTGTGGAAAACTTCTAAAGTTATTCTTGTTTTTAAATCAGGCGACAAAAGCAACGTAGTCAACTATAGACCTATTGCTCTATTACCTAATTTTGGAAAATTATTGGAGTGCATCTTGTCTGAAGTGCGATATTCTCATTTTTTAAATAATACTATCCCAGAGCAACATGGCTTTATCAAAGGGCGATCTACACTCACTAATCTATGTGACTTCACTCAGTTCGTATCAAATGCATTGGACAATCGCCATCAGATTGATGTAATTTATACTGATTTGACTAAAGCATTTGATCGAGTTGATCGTTGCATCTTACTACAAAACTTTAGAACTTTGGACTTTGTAATAAGCTTTTGCTATTGTTTAGATCACTAATCATAGGTAAAACACAATTTGTAGAATATGCGGGATTACAATCTAAGATGTTTCCGGTGAAAAGTGGAGTCGCCCAAGAATCAAACTTGGGTCCTTTACTTTTTATTATCTTCTATAATGATGTCATTACTCGTATGAATTGTAAGACATTTATCTATGCCGATGATCTAAAAATTGCGAATGTGATTACATGTAATGAGGACTGTTTAGACCTACAACAGAGCGTAGATATGCTGTTTATGTGGTGCTGTAAAAATAGATTAACCTTAAATATACCCAAATGTAAAAAATGTCTTTTACAAGAAAGAGGAAAACAATTAAATTTTATTACAATGTGAAAGGCGTTATACTCAAATCGTGTAACGAAATGAAAGATCTTGGGATAATTATGGATAGTTCTTTAACATTTGCTTCTCATATTATGCATATTACTAATAATGCTTCAAGATCTCTGAGGTTCATTTTTAAGAACACTAAGGAGTTTTCAAACCTCACCTGTATAAAGACACTTTTTTACTCTTGGGTACGTACCAAATTGGGATACGGTTGTGTAATATGGTATCCATATCATCAATTATATGTAAATTTATTAAAATCTGTCCTTAGAAAGTTTGCAAAGTTTCTGTATTTTAAAATGTTTTCTCAGTATCCACAAAGGCACTGTGATCAAGCCGATCTTCTTGCAGCAGTGAGTAAAAACCCTTTTTCAGATAGAAGAGATGTAACAAGTTTAATTTTTCTTCAGAAGTTTGTTCAAGGTGAATTGATGAATACATCGCTCTTGAATGAAATTAAAATTATAATACCGCGTATTATCAGTAGACAGCCCTGTACATTCTTTTTTGATATACCGAATACGTATCATCACTATAATGCCTCACTATTATAGATGTTTTAGATTATATCGGGTGTCTCAGAAGTCGCCCACCCCATTGTAGGGATCGAAAGAGAAAAATATTCTAAGACGAAAAGTCCTGAGCCATTTTTTAATCAGACGCATAGGTAATTAATTATTAATTAATGAAAGTGACCAATCAGGAGCGCGCGACAGAAGAATAAAAAGTGAGTGAGAAGGCGGTAAGAGACGCGAGAGTGAGACGCCAGAGCTACTGCCGACTTCTCGAGCAGTAGACAGAGAGTGGGGACGGACGGCCGTGGACGGCGGACGTACGTGATGCTAGGTGAATGTGTGAGATCGTGTACTAGTGTGAATGTATCGGTAACTGTCGCGCGCTCCTGATTGGTCACTTTCATTAATTAATAATTAATTACCTATGCGTCTGATTAAAAAATGGCTCAGGACTTTTCGTCTTAGAATATTTTTCTCTTTCGATCCCTACAATGGAGTGCGCGACTTCTGAGACACCCGGTATAATGATGTATGTGTAGGAAAAATTCATATTTTTTACGAAAATTTTCAAACTAAAAAAAATAAGGCCAAACTTAGGGAAATTGTTGCTTCAACCAATTAAGCACATAACACTGACTTGTTAACTTACCTATTAAGTATTGACTGTACTTTATTCAATTTCACGCATAGAATCACTAATTTAATTATTATTTTTGCTTTATAATTATTATTTTCTTTTATATAGAGCCTAAATTGTATGTTTCATTATACTTCCTCTATGGACAATAGTCTGTTGGAAATATAGTTTATCATTATTATTATTATTATTATACAGGGTCATGACATGAGTCTACAGTTGGAAGCTACTTACACCAACGTTGCTTAGAACGACCATTAACGTCCGCTACTTCAGCTTTTTTTGTATAAAAAGTCGTCGGTTATAACGATGAGGTTGCTTACAGCGACTTGTAAAGCTCCGTCTAGTAGCCCAATTTCATCTCATAGTTGCGTTAACGCAAATCATCAACAAGGTCACGCAAAAGTTGCGATTTGACTCGAAATGCGTCAACCAATCGCGATTTGACTCAAAGTGCGTCAACTAATCGCGTTCTACTGCCTGCACTGACGCGTGCACTCGCAACAATTTGTTTTCATCTTGAGCGAAGGATGGCGGGTTTTAAAGCGACATGTGGAATGTTATTTGTTGTTGCTGAAAACGTTTTTAGTGATGAAAACAATGATAGTGATGCAGAACAAGAGCTTTTAAAGCCCGATTTAGCACTTTAAGTCAAAATCGTGTTATGAGACCGGATATAACGTGTAAGAAACAAAACTCACAAGTTTAAAAATCGAGTGCTCCAATTGGCTAATCTGAATAGACTTGTGTGGTTGCCCGATGTCTATGGCTATTCCTTATATACCTATAAGCTCAGTTCAAATAATGTTAGTCAATTATGCGTTTTATTTTAAGTTGAAAGCCTTGACAAATTGTAGATAGTAAAAGAGTTTGTTAAAATCTTACCATTTATAAGTTTAATTAAACGGGTGTTTTTTTAAATTAGGCGTCGAATCTTTAACTTTGAATTGTGAACGTACCTTCATCATCGAGTCAAAGTGACAGTGATTAATTTGACTTCTGAGCCTAATCTAACCTCACTTTTTTGATTTAATGAATCGATAGTTCAACATGTTAATGAGATGAAATTGAAAGCACTTGTAATATTATTAACAAACAAAAAAATAAACATTAATGAGGAAACAAGGCTTATAACAAATGATTCAAAATGTCGTCTGTCGACTTCAAAGCATTTGCGGACTCTTTGAGCGATTGCGTTACTGACATTCGCCAAGAGGATTATTATCAACATCTAGTTTGGCAATTATTGCCTAAAGCAACTCATCGAAGTTATTTAAGCGTTGCTATAAAACTAAATTTTTTTAATAGAGTTATTAAAATAAGACGTATAAAGTGAGGCCGCAGTATCTTGAAGGGTAAATTATAGCTGTATTTCGGCTGATAACTTGACGATCATAAAATTCTTGTATTATATTCGAGATCTTGTAAGTAACACCGTCTTGCTAAAAAAAATAGACCCAATAATACTGCGCCTTAAAATAGCGACCTATACTCCTTTATTTAAATAAGGTTTTTTTAAACTCCACAATTTATATTTTGTGAGTTTACATAACCGTCTAATGAAACCAGCTCATCCGTAAAGAACATATCTTCATTAAAAGCGTTAAACATCTAATGACAGTTTTGGATACGTACAGGATAATCTACAAAAAGGAGTTGATATACTACACGGATAGAAATAAATATCCATTTTTTAAATTTTGTGGCAACTGGTTGTTGATAATTAAACTTGTTGTAAAAGTCGACGTAGAGATGTTCGTAGCACCTCTTCCAATATTTGCATTACATTTTCGATAACTTTCTCTTTTCGGTCTTACGAAAGAGTTGAATACAATGAGTTACATTATAATGAAAAGTGTTGAATGTCAACACTGCATCGGGAAATTTTTGACGAAATTCTTGAAAACAAGCTTAAATTGAGTACCGTTACAAAAATGAGATTCCAGCACAAAAACTTTTTGTTTTTGTAAGAAAATTACTTTAAATTCAAAAGTAAAGAAATTGAGCATTTTACTCAAGAAAAGGTTCTCAATTTAACTGTATTTTTTTGGGTTTGACTGAGTGAACCGATTTTGATTATTTCTTTTTATTTGAAAGCTGGTGCTTTTGCTGTGGTCTTATTTCTGACAATAGTATCCATGATACTATTGTCGATACTAATGGACGAATATCACGCCAATCGATTTTGATAAATTTTTTTTTAGAAAAGAGATATTTTAAAGGTAGTATTATGATAAGGAAGCCAGGATCTGATGACGGTATCCACGAAAATTTGACGAAAATCTTCGAAAATTGTAGTAGCACTAATGCGTTTGTCATTGTTCAATTTGTTTGAATTGATTATATTTGATATTAAAGGGTTTTCTAAGTTTGTAATTTGTTACTGGTTCAAATTTCTGGCTCATGTAACAGTTTTAAAGTTAAATTTGTGTAAAAATTGCTTTCCGACGATATTCATTAATTAATTTTTTTTCTTTTGGCGCTTCTGCCGTTCTGTCATGAAAGTATGGATTTAAATTCATGTTGGAGTGTTTTTTAATATTTGCTTGGACCAATTATGACCGAATTATAGCTCGGCGTTTTGTTTATCTTACACACGGTATGTATTGCTTGGAATACTATTTTGTAAATTTGCATACTTGAATGTACATCTTTTTCAACTTTTTTGCCTATTTTTAAGATTTCTTTGTACTATTTGAGGTATAATATTACCTTTGTTTTATGTGATTATGTTTAGTTCTACCCTAAATATACACTAAATTATCAAAACATGTTCATATAAACATCATATATTTTAAGCAACAAATATACAACTATAAATAATTCATGAGCACATTCAAATATTTCACAGCAGGATCGAAATGATACCTATCCATATAGGGTGCTTGATATTAAGCTTTGTTTGAGTCTTCTGGTCGTGCTGTGAAGAATATGAATTTATTGACCACATTCAATGTTTCCACCAAAACTTGTGGCCATCGATGGAGGCGGCGTTACAACTAATGAAGATGTCATTTGATCACCGTGACTTTGAACCATTTCAAAAAAAAGATCAGTAAGACAACCATATCTAAAATATTTTTGAATAATATTTGATAATTGATTGTAGCAAATATTCATTATTACGCATCCTCAATAAAAGTTTTCTTAGCTATTAAATTATTGTCAGAAATTGAATGGGGATGCTTCTCAAAAGAATTTATTCCCAAGGTTTTCATTCCTATAACAATCAAATTTGGATGAAAGTTTATGTTGTTAGTATAGTATATGCAAGAACAGTATTATAAAGATTAACGTCTTTTTTTAAATGTTATGTAAAAAGAATTAAAGTTTTAAGCTCTGGGATTTTTTTTTGCTCACGATTGGTAATAGCAATTAGCAATTTAATATAAAATAATATAATTTAAACCTTCTGTTCAACATAATTTGTAAAATTTTTAACAAAAAATTAAAAGTTATGTTCAAGTCAAAAAAGTCAAGAACCGAATTTATGCACTTAACCCAAAATTTAGAAACTCGCCGAGAAAACGACTAAAAGTTTATTACCTGATAAATTCAAAATATTCTACAAAAAACAATTTTAAAAATTTGAGAATTGGTAAAAAGATGTCAAAATGCAAACCATTTTTGATGTTTTTTTGACGTTCTTTGAGGTGAATTGCCTCTTGTACAATTAAGATCAATGTTACAATCAATGCTTACTCGAGATATTTAGCTGCTATCATATCTCACCTATCATATCATACCTTACAGCAAATAAGTATAGATATTTATAAGTGTAATTGCCATTTGAACGCTATAAAACACAATACACAATATTATTAACAATTCAAAATGTAGCAGGGTTTCCTTAGCAAGCCAAGTTTTGTAATTTTTCCTTAACGCCATTTTGTCTTCCAATTTGAACCATTGAACCACTTTTCAAATAAGTTTCGATAAAAAGTTTATGCACTTTTTTTCAAAGATATCAACATACCTTAATAATCGTAAGTAAAAAATTGAAAACTAATGAAAATGACGTTGCAAAGCTCATGAAAGACTCAAATTTGAAAAAACAATGTCTTCTAGGACTGAATCCATAACAAAAACATTAGTGATAAAAAATAAGATTATAGAGGCATAATATTAAAATTGATTAAACAACGTTATATTTGGTAAACAAACTAATTTGTTGTAACTAGTACAGAAGAGTCAATAGATAAGAGTTGAAAAATTTCTTCTTCAAAATTCCAAGAGAGTACTACTTTAATTGTTTAATTCAATATTGGCAATTCTTGTAATTTAATTTGAATCTTTTATTCCGATGATGGCTATCGGCCGAAACTAGTCGATAAATCTTTATAAAAACTGAGTGAAGTAAAATAGGTTTTTTTACACCCATTTCATTAATTCTACAAAATGTTTAAAACAGTAATATAGAAAACTATATTTTTGCAATACCTACTTGTACCCACTGATAGGTGGAATAAGTAGCTCATTGGATCTTACTGCCGGTTCCAAGCCCAGAGAAAAGGGGAGAATTGGGCGTAAGGCTAACAACCTAATCCCGTAAAAACCTATATGTTATGAAACCGCAATATATGCCTTGAAACCGGACGGATATATATACAACGACAGACTAAGCAACGCTTAAAAGACAAGAATATTGAAACATGGAACATGTTATGTTGATATAGGCCAAGTGCAGCAACCATAGCGGCTCAATCCCTCGAAAAATACAGGATGGACATAACAGCAGTCTAAGAGATCAGACGACTAGGCACAGGAAGTGTGAAAATAGGAAAATACATGATATTCTACAGTGGGCATGAGACCAGGCTGAGACTTTGTTATCAGACCAAGTCTCATAAACGAGGTTCTTAATTTCAGATCCGTGAACGAAAAAATATGCCTATTAAGATTACGCAGCAGGTGGCACAACGTAACGCTGATATCCAAACATGCACCACAAGAAAAAGCGAAACAAGACACAAAAAATGCTGTTTCTGACTCTCTAGAGCAAGTGATTAGCCAAACACCAGGGCAAGATATGCTCTTGGTTTTAGGGAGCTACTACGCCAAAATAGTAAAAGAGCCTGCAGCGCAACCTGTCATAGAACAACACAGTCTACATGACTTCTCAAAAGATAACGGGAACAGGGTAATAGAGATGGCCACGGCAAATGGTCTGCGTGTGAAATCTACTATGTTCCCGCACAGAGAAAATCATAAACAAACGTGGATATCCACTGTTGGCCGTACTAGAAATTAAGTAGACTACATTCTAGTAGACGTCAGAAGCAAGAGAGGAGTAGAGGCTGACTGAGGCTGAGTGGAATCGCCATCTTACAAAAAGCTGATAGCTTCTTAGAATGTCTTTTAGTTTCACAAATAGCCATCTAAGTACAGATTATCCTATTGTCTGCTGTTGATTGGATAAGTATTAGATTCAAGGTCGCCAAAACGATAATCCTAAGCTCTTTTACTGACAATAAAGTCGCCCACGGTGTTTAAACTTCTTTCTGATTACTGCAAGCAAAAAATCTATTCCAGCCGTCAACTAGCGTAATTTTGGTAGAATGCTGAAAAAAATAAATAAAAAAGCGCCTCGTAGATTAAACCGGCTTTCTAAAAGTTAATAATCGTAAAGAACCTTTTGCGTCGTTGCAAGCTGTTTGCTCATAATTTATAAACACTTGTAGTAGATAACGTAAACTATTCTTAACAACAAAATTAAAGTATTACACATTGTAGGAATAGGAACAACATATTATGCTTTTACGGTTTATAAAACTATAATTAAAATTTGATTTAATAATTACATATTTAAAAGTGTTTCTATTTTGATATCTTATTATGTTTAGAGCACCGGCCTAGTAATGGCACTATCAATTATTCTTATAATTACATTGATTTTTTTATAATTATTGTTGTTAATATTATGATATTGATATTTATATTTCAAAGTTATTATTTTGTTTCAAGGCTCAGTTGACTAGAAAACCTAGATACTAGATGCTTAATTGAGGAATTTTTTAGAGAGAAAGAAGCCTAACGCCTTAACGCCTCAAAATTTTGCAGGCGTTACGGCAACTATAGTGTAACGAACGGATTATATTTCTTTAACGCTGACGCTTTAAAAGATTATGATCATTGAATCACTGCCTAAAACCGCTGCCTTTCTACCCTTATTACTACTCCCGGTCTTTCCGTTTGTAAGCTTGTCGAAAGGTAGTAACACTTTACACAAGAAGAATTAATCAATGATCCGGTAGCCAAAGATAGTGCTTCAAAGCCAAATTAAACAATCTAATAGAAGAAAAATGTTTTCCTAAAAGAAGAAAGTGCAATATCTTTAGTAATCTACCCTTGACATTAGAAGTTTTTGCTTCCACTGATATTTTGCAAACTCCACCTAGCTGTCAAAAAAAAGTTTTCGGGTTTTGGTATAAGCACCTTTTTGGAAATAGACAAAAATGTCTAAGTCTCTGGATGAAATGAATAAATCCGAACCGCTAAGTACGCTTGTGATTAAGTTTAAGAATAGTTGACTCGCATAAACACTTTTGAGCAGGCAAAAATATAAGATTCTCAGACCAAGCTCGCCCAACAATGTGTGACATAATAGTCACGACGAATTTGTTTTATAGCAATATTTTTTGTAAAATGGTTAAAGTAAACAATAATTTTAAAAGATTTTCTTACCTGTGTTGTACTGATCAGCATTAATAAACCCAGTTTTTAGCCGATCCATTAGGTTAAACAATTGCTCTGCAAACCATAAATTAAATTAGATTTTCAAAAACAAATTATTATTTCTTTAAACAACTTCAAAAAAAGATGAAACAGCGTTTGACAGGTTTGATAAAAATAAGCTACGAGAGCACATAAAAAAGAAAGAAATAACAAAAGCAATAGTAAAGATACAAAAAAATATAAAAGGAAACAAAGTATAAGGTGAGTGTGGATGAAAAAAAAAATAGAATAGTTGTGAACAAAGAGGGGCCTTAGACAAGGGTGTCTTTTGAGTCTACAACTGTTTACAATATATGTGAATATGAAAAAAATGCTAGCAAAAAAAAAAACAATAGAATTGTGTGGTAGTGAACAAAAAGTAAGTGTTGATGCTAGGGTATGCAGATGACCAAGTTATGAGAGCGAGACAGAAAAGAGAAATGTGGAAAATCATAAAAGCGCAGAAAGGTACATGATTAACAAAAGATTTGAGATAAAAGAATGTAAAACAAAAATAATAACTATTAAGGGAGTAAGAAAAACAGTATGATAGAATTGAAGAGAAAAAAAATAAAAGATGTTAAAGAGTGAAAGTATCCAATAGTGTTATTGCCCACACTATTACACAAAAATTAGGGTTTTGCGTATATATGGCACCTTGACAGCTGATGTTTATTGACTGCTAGATAGCAGTGACTAAAGTCAGTAATCTGACGCTTCTTCTGAGGCTTCTTTCCAAACAAAACGTTTAACACTTTTATAATTTTTTTCATCACTGACACTTTAATTTTTGATAAACATTACTTTGTTTTTTTTGTCACCAGATTGGATTTGCGCTGCGACAACGATAGACATAAAAAATTACTAAAGGCGCAGCTTGAACGCAAAGTAATCTAGTGACTTTAAAAGAAACAGCTGTAAAAAACATGAGAGAACTAGTAAAAAAGTAAAGCAATAGTATGAAAAATAATAGAGAAAAAATTTGGAAAAAAAATAGAAAAAACAATGTATGAAAGTCTGATGAAAAGTGTAGTATTGTATAAAGTAAAATTTTGAGAATTAAAAGAAAGACTAGAGTTAGAAAAAGTGCAAGAGAAATATGTGAAATAGATGTTAAGATTGAACAAAGAGACTCTGGGGTATATAATAAAAGAGAAATAAAACAAGGAAAAAACGAAAGTAAAATTAGAAAAAAAAACAGTAAAGTTTGAGGATAAGAGAAAAGTGTGAGATATTAAAAGAAAACTGAAAGATAGTGACTACAAAAACCACTAGAAAATAAAAAAAAAAGAACTATAAAAGGTTAGAGCTTGGCGTAAAAGAGATAAAAAAAGATAAAAGTCAAGATTTTCATCTGGGTGGGTGCATGGAGAAATTAAGGGTAAAAATAGACGCAGACAAGCAAAAGAAGAAGAAAAAAATAAAACAAAGTAAGTACAACTTAAGATACATTAGTGTAATCACAAAAGAGACTCTTAAAAAAATTGAGAAAAAGATAGAGAAAGAGGATAGCAAGATTTAGGTGCCGAAATAAAGAAAATATAGATTTTGCATGAAAGAAAATGCAGAATGTGTGAAAGATAGAAAAAAACATTAGAGATCACAATGCATGCATGTGTGGAAATAAAAGAAAGCACGCTAAAAAAACATAATAAAAAAAAAGCAATAGAATAGATAAAAATGATAATAAAAAGATTAAACAAAATAGTTAATAAAATAAGTAACAAAAAGAGAAGGAAAACCATTAGTTTTAAAATTTTGAATCAAAATAACTTTATCGCATTATTGTAACACAAGTATGTGAAGCAATAAACAATTTGGATTGTAAACAACTTGAAAAAAAAAGATCATAAGGTGGTCTGTATCTTTACAGATTTCTTTGCCGATTCATTAAACTTAAATCAATTACCTATGTGATTCTTTTCAAATAAAAGCGGCGGATTTTCAAATCCAGATCTATACAATAAACATTTGTCAAATAAATTTATCAAAAACTCTATTGGATTATCTGGGCGTTGACTCAATAGATGTGCTATCAAAAATATAAAAAATTCAAATATTTTATGTTGTTTTAAATAATTTTTTGCGGTTTTCATCGCTAAACTTGTGTCTTTATCAAATATGTCTGTTTTAATGCTTGAGGAAATTGATAATTTAAAGTTCTCTCTTAAAGTTTTTTCATTTTGTTGCTCTTCTTCATTTTCTGATACTCCCAGCAAATATTGAAAAGACAATCTTTTGAATCTGGAATCGATAGAAACGCCTTCTTGATCAAATAATGATATATTATCAATAGTATGAGAAGATGGTGAACTTGATGATGAAAACTCTGTTGATAAGTATTCGCATTGATCTTGTGTTGCATATTTGGATAAAATTAATTCCTGGCGTTGTCTTTCATCAAGCAAAGCTTTTTGCAAAGATTCTACATTTCTTATTCCAAAACCCGTTACTAGCATAGACTTCTTCTTGGGTGAGTTTTTTGAAGATTTATTTAGAGAGGACGACGATGATGTATCTAAAAATTAAAGTTATTGTTTTATTTTATAATTAAATATGTATTATAATAAATAATGTTAAAAAATTACTAAAATTATATAAAGATAAGTATGAAAAGTTTCTTGGTTTTATTATTAACAGTCTAACTCAATTTTTAAGCCATCAAGTTACAGAATTTTTCAACTTATACTAATTACTATAGCGATTAAACTCTTGGCAACGTGATATAACCATTTTGGTCATTCGTGGTATTCCACAATTAAAAATATTTGAAAAAAAGTTATGAAGATCGTTGCCATAGCAATGTCGTTGTTATTTTCATAATTTCTTAAAAACTAGTTATAAAAAATTGAGTTATACAAAATGAAGCGCTTTGAAAACATTTCTAATGGCGAAAATAGAGAAAAAATACAGACCAGTAAATATAATAAAAACTCAAACATCTGTTTAGAGGCAATTCATGGAATTTTTTGACGGTTGGAAGTATGAGTTAAATCAAGAGATTTCGAATAAAAACCCAGCTGTTATTCTGTAAGACTAGATTTTCAACATGAAGAAAGTAGCAAATATATAAAAAAAGTGGTAAAAACAATGTAGAATATTTTTGCAAAATTTGTGCAAAAGAAGAATATTGAAGAATTTAACTGAAAATTAACCCGTTTAAAGCCTTGGTCTTTGAAGACCCGTAGAGTCCAAAGGAAAGCAATTGCAAAGCATTCCAGAAAAAAAGGAAAATTAAGCTCTCTAGCATTAACAAGTGAGCAGATAAATAAAATTGTGCAAATCTTTGACCAGGACTCACGCAGCTGATTACAGAGAAAGTTTTATCAAATTTGTGCGCTGAGCTCACCTGGCGTCTGGAATAAAGCAGTTTAGTGCCGAACACATTTTTTCAATGTAAAACTACGTCAGCCCAACAGGACGTGTGGAATACAACACGATTTTGTCTAAAACTAATCCAAATGGCTGTCAGTGTCTAAATCAGTGTCTAGTTTGTTTGCTAGAAAAAATGTTACGCAAAACATCAAGAAACATTAAAACAAGTCGTCTGTTTTAACACCAAATTTGGAATGACAGAAAACAAGAGTTTGAAACAAAAGTTCTTCAGATCGTCTTAATCAACTAAGCAAGTGGATGCAGAAAGCATTGGACTAAATGTTAAGAAAATAAATGCGACTAATTATTTGAATCGGTCATCTGGTCACAGTAATTTGACAAAATCTTGGGCAAACGTACAAGAACCTATAGTACTCTTCAACTGCGTCTCTGAAGCTTTACTTGAAGCTCAGCAACGAGCATTATCACAACGTAATTGAAAACAGTTCAGCAAGCGGATTATACGATAAATTTGTTCAAACAATCGATCTTGCTGTAAGAAAATATGTACCTTTTTATAATAAAAGAAGGAAGGTAACTAAACTCTGGATAATCTCACAAATATTAAGCAAACTTTATGGGATAAATATAAAACAACCAAAGCGAACACTGATTATGAAGAGTATCAAAAATGTAATAACCAGGTAAAAACATTAATAAATAAATCTTATAATCAATACGTCACAAATATTCTCGAAAGCAATGATAAAGACTTTTTAAAATTTATTAAAAGAAAATTAAGTACAAAACTTACATCATTTTCTTTACAAAACGATGTTACAAAGGATATAACGACTAACCCCAGATGTTTTCGGAAACATTTAAACAAAACTTCGCAAAAGGCAATCAAACCAACAATGTTAAAACGCCTACAAAATACACAACAAAAAATATTCTACAAACAGAACAATTTTCATCAAAACTTATAAGCAACTATTTCAAAGGCTTAAGAGACAATGGTGCAATTGGTCTTGATGACATTGCCCCCTTCTTTTTAAAAAATACAGCTGATACAATAGCTCCAATTTTATCGGTCATCATGAACAAGTCATTAGCCGAAAATCACATACCAAGTAGTTGGAAAACTGCTTTCATCATTCCGATTTACAAATCCGCTGACAAACTAAAGCCAGAAAATTACCGTCCAGTCAGTGTGACATCAGTTTTTTCAAAATGCATGGAAAAAATAATTGTAACTGAGCTCACTCGTCACAGCATAGAAAACAACATTATTCCGAATACACAACATGGATTTGTCCCAGGCAAATCTACAGTTACTATATATAATAAGGTTTATTGTTTAACTTTACGGTTTTTACAATGTATTTACAATTTTTGCTAAAATAAATCTTCTTCTTTCTCCTTCCTCTTTTTTTTTTCTTTTTTTTTTTTTTCTCTTTATCATTTTCAACCATTCTTATTTCTGTTTTTTCCATTCATTATGTCTTCTCTTATTCTTATTCTCCTTCTTCCTCATCCACCCAGTTTAATCTTTTTCTTTCTTTTTCTATCATTTTCATCCATTCTATTCCCTTTTTCTTTCCTTTCATTATATCCTCCCTTACTAACATGCTCTCTTTTACCTCCTCACATTCCTTCATCATGTGTTCTAATGTTTCTCTCTCTTTTCCACACATTCTGCACTTTCTTTCATTTTCTTCCATCCAATATCTATTTTCTCTCTCTTCGTTTCCACACCTAAATCTAGCAATCATTTTTCTCTCTCTCTTATTTTCCCTTTTCAGGTAGCTTGGCAGTTCTTCCGTAATTATTACCCCATATTTTGTGTTGTACCTGCTTTCTCTAATTTCACCCCTCCTTTCTTGTTTCTCTATATCTCTATCTCGGTCTCTTATTTCTCCATTCACCCATTGCCTCTCTTCTCTTTTCCTCTCAATCTCTTCTACACTGAACCCTTTACTTTCATAGTATTCTTTTCTCTCTTTTTTTATTCGCTTATCGCCCTTTTTTTTCATCATTTTTCCACACTCTTTCAGTATCTCACACCCTTCTCTCTCCCGCATTTTGTCTTCATACTTAACTGCTCTCTTTCCCGCCTCTATTCTTACTTTTTCTCTCTTTCCTTCCTCTCTCACTATGTAACCTGGGGTTTCTCTCTTTAGTCCTAGCATCCATCTCATATATTTTTCTTGCACTCTTTCTATTTCTTTCCTCTCTTTCCATCCCCAGATTTCCGCTCCATACATCATTACACTTTTTACCAGACTGTCAAACATCGTCATCCCTATTTCATATTCTCCTCTAAACTTTTTCTCTGCCATTCCCCACACTATCGCACACATCTGGTTTCCCTTTTTCACCAATTCTCTCAACTGCGCCTTACTTCGATTTCTTTCTTCAAACATGTATCCTAAATACTTCCATTCTCTCACCTGCTCTATTTCTTTCTCACCCCATTTCCATACTACTTTTTTTCTTACTCCCTTACTAAACACTATTATCTTTGTTTTAGTTTCATTCCCCTCAAATCCCTTCTTTTTCATATACCTCTCTGCGATTCTCATCATTCCATTCATTTCTCTTTCTTCTTTCGCTACCATCACTATGTCATCCGCATACGCTAACAACCAAATTTTCTTTTTCCCTGCTACCACTCCTCCTTCTTGTCCTTTTGCTAACACATCTTCTATATCACTCATATAAATTGTAAACAGTAGCGGACTCAGAGGGCACCCTTGTCTCAGTCCCCTCTTTGTCCAAAACCATTCACTTTCTCTTTCATCCGCTCTCACCTTGCTCTTTGTTTCCTTGTATATCTCTTTCACTTTTTCTATTATTCCTTTCTGTATTTTTTTTTTCCATGCACTCCCATAATTTATTTCTATCAACCCTATCAAACGCTGCCTTTAAGTCCACAAACACTCCACATACTCTCCCTCCTTCCTTTTCTAACTCACTCTCAATTAACGCATTTAACACATATACATTATCTATTGCACCTCGTCCCTCTCTGAATCCTGCTTGCCAGTCTGGTAATCCTCCCACTCTCTCTACCTCTCTTTTCAGCTTTTCTGCCACACACATCGCATACACCTTGTACATTGTGTTGAGAAGAGTTATTCCTCGGTAATTTTTTTCAGTGTTTTTATCCCCCTTTTTATAAATTGGTACTATAATTCCCTTTGTCCATTCCCGAGGAAACTCTTCTCCCTTCCACACTCCATTCAATACTTCTCTCAATCTTTCTTTTACTCTTTCATTCCCATATATCCATGCCTCATTCGGTATCCCGTCCGTTCCCGACGACTTTCTTTTCTTTAATTTCATGATCTGTTTTTCAACCTCTTTTTTTGTTATCTCTTCTTTCTCTGCTTCCTCTGCTTTTTTTTCAATTTCATTTTGTCTCGTCTTTTCCTTCTTTTCCTTCTAGAAGCTCTCTGAAATGTTCCATCCATTTGTTCATTTCTATCGTATTTATAATCCCTTCTTTCTCTTCTTTTTCCTCTTCCAAATATTTCCATATTTCATTTTGTGTTTTTATGGCTTTTATTTTTTTCTGTTCTTCCTCTTTTTTCTTTTTCTTTTTTTCTTCACATGTTTTTCTATATTCTTTTTTCATTTTCATGTAATTTTCTTTTGTTTCTTTGTTTTCTCTCCATTCTTTCAATTTGTTTTTCAGTTCCCTTTTTTGTTCACTACATTCTCTGTTCCACCATTTATTTTTCTTTTCTTTTCTTTTTTTTCCATTTTTATTTCTTTTCACTATTGCTTCTTTTACTTTTGATTCTAGTTCTTGTACCATTTTTCTTACCCCTTTTTCTTTATATTCTGTTTTTTCCAGCTTTTCCCTGTATATCTTTTTTGATTTTTCGTCCCATTTTATTGCTGGTGATTTTATTCTTTTCTTTGTTTGATTTCTTTTTTCTCTTATTTCTTTTCTTCCATTTTTTATCTGTACTTCTAGTGGCATATGGTCTGATTCTATTCTTTCACCAATCTCGAATCTTTTTATTTGTTCCCAGGCTTTTTGGTTCACTATCCCATAGTCTATTACCGATGTTGCCTGTATTCCTCCGTATGTCCATCTCTCTTTCTCATCTCCCTCTTTGTTTCCGTTGAGTATCTCCCACCCATTTTCTTCTACCATTTTTATTAACAGTTTTCCTTCTCTGTTTATCTTTTTATCTTCTGTTGTTCTTCTAGTTGTTTCTACAGTTACTAACCTACTATCAAACATTAATGTATGGACAAAACTGTATGATAACAATACCGCTTTTGTGACATCATTTACCTGGATTTTGTCAAAGCTTTTGATCGAGTTAACCAATGTCTAAATTAGACGAGACTAATGTCAAAATTAGAAAAATACGGTATCCAAGGAAATCTTTTATCATGGTTTAAAAATTTCTTGACTAAAAGAACTTGTCGAGTACGAGTAGATTCATCTTTTTCTGACCCAGTAATCACAACAAGTGGTGTAATTCAAGGCCGCGTCGTCGGCCCATTACTCTTTAATATATTATATATTTCAGACATGCATAAAATATTTCAATCATGTGTATCCTTCTTTGCGGACGATACAAAATTTTATAACTCTTGTGAAAATGAAAGCAAAATAAAAGAAGATCTAACTGCTGTAGGAAAATGGTGCAACGAGTGGGGTCTAATGTTGTGTAATGCACATAGGAAAATCAAATCCGAGAGCACACTATAGACTATTCAATGAATTTTTACCTAAAGCAGACATAGTCAAAGACCTGGGAGTATATATTTCATCTGATTTAAAATGGCATACTCACATATCAAAAATAACTAAAAAATGTAATTCATTCGTTTATTTAATCAATACAGTCTTTCCGAAGTTAACTGAAACAAACTTTTTCAAAAAAAGATTTGTCCGTCTTCGATTAGAATATGCCGCTGTAGTTTGGAATCCACATTTTCTAAAAGATATTAACTTATTGGAACGAGTTCAGCGTAGAGCAACCAAAAAATTGTCCTCCATAAAAAAGCTATGCTACGAAAGTAGACTACAGCATCTGAAGATACCATCTTTAAAAGAAAGACGAAATAGAGGAGATGTCATAGAAACGTTCAAAATCTTAAAAGGTTACTATAAGTTCAACCTGAGCGATATGTTTGAGCGCAACAGTAATAACACATTGAGGGGACATTCCTTCAAACTATCTACATCGTGATAGAACAAACTACAAAGAAATTCTTTTCTGAGTAATCGGGTTGTAGAAACATGGAACGGGCTACCTCAGGAAGTTATCAACTCAACATCTTTAAACTCTCTAGTTTATTTAAAAATAAACTAGACAAAATTTATACTTATAATTATTAATCACTGCTACATAATGTTAATTTAGGCATGTCATTTAAGTATGTAATTTTGAGTGTTCAGTATTTAATCGGCTTTGGCCGCCTAACTGAATGTACGTAATAATAATAACATAAAGCAGAATTATGCAGTGCACTTCTGCAGCAAGATTGAGTTTAGAAAAAAATAACGATTAAACTACTGTCAATTACAATAATTAGGCGTTTAATACTACTACAAAATAAATTCGTTTTTTTCTTGTTAAATTATGTTTTCATATATTATATTATAATCGTAACAAATTTCACTCGATTATCAAAAATAATCGATTACTTGGCGTTTTTCTTAAGAAATCACTTGGGCTGTAATTTTTTGCGGAAAACATCTGGTTGACCAGGAAGTAAAATAATTGACTATTTTTGAAGTTCTTGTTAGGTATGTTAGCTACTAAAATGAGTATTTTATAGTCAGTTTAATAAATGTAAATTGACGTTATCTATACAGATTTTACTAATGCTTTTGACAGACTTGACTATGCATTGCTACTTCGTAAATTAGTCAACTTCTGGTTTTCTAACAATACGTTGAAATTTTTCCTCTCTAATAGGAAGCATTAGATAGTATGTAGTGATTTTAGATTTGTACAGTATCAAGAAACATCTGGCGTTTCTCAGGGATCTATTGTTGAACCATTGTTATCAAATGACATCATCGATCACTTTCAAGCCAATATTGCTTGCTGTACGTTGATCATCTTAAACTATATGTAAAGTAATCTTTCTGTTCTGTCATACTGGTGTATTTTAAATAAGTTAAACTTAAATGGCAAGACATGTAATGTGTGATGACTTAGATCTACCAAAAAGCAGCTTATAGAATATGACTACATGTTGGAAAGGCCAGTTCTACCGAGACCTGACACATTTTGTGACCTCAAACTTGATAAAGAACTGTCATTTGTTGACTATATTGAAAATCAGAGGTTTTGAAAACCCTTGGTTTTTTAAATCAGAATCAGTAGATATTTTTTGAATATTGCCACCCCAAAAGCTTTATACTCTGTTTTTATTCGTTCAAAGCTCGAACACGGGTCACTTGCAAGGAACCCTTGTTCTGATGCTCACACTTTAGTTTGAGAGTGTTCAAAGAAAACTGTGTTATAAAGCAGACTCTATTTATCCGCTAGTTGCTTACCCACAGAAGGAGCTTTTGGCTAGATTTTCTATGACTGCACTAGACACGAGACGTGAGTGTTATTCTCAAGTATTCTTATACAAAATTGCCTGCTACGATCTTCTGAATCGATTAATATTCTACGTACCCTTCTCTATACTGTATTCATTTTCAAGAAAGAGTGCATTGAAACAAAAGCATACAGGCTCCACGTGCTCATATCTATGAATTGGGGATGGTCAACGATTTTTCAAACAGGGCGGGCCGCAGAAAAAATCGTTTATTTTATTTTAAACCAATTGGTTTTCAATTCGGCTTAAATATATTCAAAATCATATTATTTTTACTAGTATTTAAGTGGTTGTTCAGCGTTTTTTCTGGGAGGACTGGAGTTCTGGGATTAACCTCAGCCTCTGTCTCCGTAGCAGCACACAGAAACAGCAACGAAACAAATGCACAATGCACCTCTGTGCTTTCGGCTGCCAGCCCGGCTTAAATTTCAGGAAATCGGTATCACTTCTTCGGTTTTTATCAATGGATCACGTCTTACACATTGTTTACTACTACTCGTTCTTGAATCTGAATTGACCATAATTGTCGTAGACTCCAAACAATTTTTTATTCTTGCATTCCATGCACAAATATCCTGAAATTATTTTCTCTCTTTTCAATGTGCAGCAGTTATTTGTAATAAGAATTGTGATTACTACGACATTTTCAGTTGCACTGTCGACTTTATTAAGCGCTATTATCATTAAATTTACTTTTTTTTTAACTAAATTATTAATTTTGTTTGTTTGTGAAACAACTATGCATATCTTATTGTGGGGTATTGCCGCACAGATGGGTATTACCGCACATGCGAATTCTATAAAGGTTTTGCTGATTTTTTATTACTAGTGCTTTGACCATCTAGAGGTAAAAAAGTTGAGCATGTTGATATAAGTTTGGCGCCGTTTTTCTCAGTGCCAGCATTTTTACAATTGTTATACGTTGTTTGCTCGCTTTTCATCTAAAATACTCCGACATTTAAAAAGGTAAAAAAAATTGATTATATTGTTTTTATTTTATCAACATAAGAGAAATGGTTTATTGTGGTGTGAACGTTGATCCTCATTTTGTGTTATTTTGAAATTTGCAACGGTGTTGAAATGTTAGGTTAAACTTTATGAGGACTACAAATCGGGTAATGGCGCACAGGTTACTTCGGGTAAACCCGTTCTGTGTGGCATTTCCCAACGATATACAAAAATCAAAAAAAAGAAAAGCAAATGGAAAACATTTTTAAAAATAATGAAACACTGCCTGCTGAATCCTCTGGAGCCTCTACAAGAATTTTCGAAGATACGATCTTAGAAGAGGAAATTCTGTTTCAAGAAATTGCGCCACAACCAGCTTTTGATTTTGAGTCCAATGAAAAAGGAAAGGGAAAAGGAAAAAGAACAAAACAGAAATCAGAAACTTTAACATCAACTCCAATGAAAGTGATATTTAAAACAGCTTTTCTAGTTAAAAAAACTAGAAAAACTAGAAAAGATTGAAAATAAAAAACAGAAAAAAAATCTAAGAAACGAAAAGAAAACAGTTGAGAAAGTTAAACAAGCTAAGAAAACAACTGTTGTAGCTAGTAAGAAACCCAAAAACACTAAACGAAAAATTTTTGATGAAAGCTCATCATCGGATGATGATCTGGATATTGATTTTTATAATATCTGCGGCAATGGCGAGCTTGACGATATTAACCTTGACGAAAACATGAAGACTGACATTTGCATTATTTGTGGAGACAATAACAAAACGGAGTTTTGGCATCGCTGCTTTATCGTAGGATGCCAAAACTGGGCTCATAAAATTTGCAGTAATGTAGATTCAGCTGAAAATTTCGTCTGCTGTCGTTGTTTGTTATAAACATTAAACCTTTTTTTTTGTAGCTTTAGATTTACTGGACGGTATTACTCGCAGCCGTCGGTAAATCCCGTTTTAGCAGAGGGTTGCAAAATAATTATTTTTTTTGTATTTAGTTAAAATTCTTTTTTTTAAATAAACTTATAGATGGCTTATTAATTTAGCAACACACCCTATCAATTTGTAAGTCATAGCTGCAATAGTTTATTGTAAACTTTTAATTAGGCTTAAGTGTACGCTAATACCCCTTGCTCCCCTTCTCTTTGTTTTTTCTTACTCTGTAAATAAATAATATAACTAGTGAAGTATCTTATGCTGTGCAATAAAATTACCAGCAGTTGTGATAACACTCATCTGTCATAAATTTTAATTTTAATTTTAAATAATTTGGTATTTGAAGAACGATTGCAAAATAAAACTGTATGCAAACCTTCGCGCAAAGCATTATAAAATTATATTAAATAGATAAATCTTTTGGTATATTTAGAGCTTTTAGCAAAAAAAACCGCATTCTGCTTTTGTCTGTAATGCATTATTATTAAAAATTCTAAAAAAAAAAAATTGTTAATTAAAGAAAAAAAACTGTTAGCAGAGCGTGGTTTCGATCCACGGACCTCTGGGTTATGGGCCCAGCACGCTTCCACTGCGCCACTCTGCTTGTATTGCTTCATTGTCTACAGTTTTATTTATTATGGAGCTTTCTTTACAAATAAATAAATATTTTTTGCATCTAAATATTAATAATTATTACAATCATAAACTTAAATTATTAAATTAAAAAGGTTTTAAAATGTATCAATTATTGTTAAAAAAAATACGGTTGCACGTATATTAATATGTTAATTAGAATTCAGAATTATAATTGCACATAATTTTAACAATTAACAATTTAACAGAATTAATATTATGAGTACTCAATTTTATTTACACTTCAAATGGAGAACAAGTTGGCAAAATGTAATTACGTAATTAAGTCAGCAATGAATTGTTTGAATTTGTTAAACAATTCTGTTAAAATTAACGATAAAATTGACAAATGTAATATACAGGGTGTACAATAATAGAAGAAATCAAAAGCGGCTGTGCTTTTTTGGCAGCAGGTCTTAGATCGGTTCGTACTAAAGCCGGGTAAACATAAAGTCGCTTACGCAATGACGTAGAGATTTTGGCAAATTTGAATATATCAATTTAATTAGTTTCCTTTATTGGTTTGGAGCGATGTAAATAAAGAAATACAGATTTTTATCCAGTTTGAAAATTTCCTGTTTTCTTTTTGAATAATTAAAAGTTCATTTCACATTCATAAACTGACGCAAATGCATCGGTACGCCACTGGGCTCTCAAATGATAATGACAGTATCAATTCACAGTTGTGAATAAAAACGTGAAATACTGGGCACTAATAAGTAATTATTCAATGTTATTTTTGAAATGGAATTAAGCGAGAAAATGGAAAGTGGAAATATTTGATTAACCTGTGTCTTCGAGAAAAATGCAGGCTGAGTAGTTATTTTACCTAATTTTAGTACCAATCGATATACGACCTGATGCCAAAAAAGCACCGCCGTCTATGATGCTCCTTAATATTGAGCACCCTGTATATCTATATATATAAAAGAAAGTCGTGTTTGTTACAACACTTATAACTCGAGAACGGCTGGACCGATTGCCATGGTTTTTGATTTGTTGGATTGGTTTCCGTCCCGAATAGCAGAATACATCTTAAAAACAATGAAAACTCGATATGTGTAATGAATACTTAATCATTTCAATAGATGCTGATTTGTTTATTACATGTCAAACATTTGTTGTTCAATCCTGTCAAATAGTGTAACAACTATTTTTTTTTTTGGAGTTTATGGCCTGGTTGCTGAGACCTTTAAGCCCCAACTTTATTTTTTTCTGAAGACATCATGTCTGCGTTCAGAAATTAATTTTTTGTAAAATGTCTACAAAGTTCAGGTACTGTTATATTTGTTTTTAATTCCCGAAAATAATACCTAAGATTTATTCTACAGTAAAAACATAAAATCATCGGAAAGGAAGGAACAATATTTAGGGAATAAAAAATCAGTTGGTAAAGGTTATAAGATTAAGGAAAAAAAATCTACAGGTTAACAAAAGTGTAAATGTCTTTTTATAGGTTGTCTATGATTTTTCTTGATAAGCTATTCATACGTAGTGGTTATATACTCTTTGAGCTATTGTCTATGTCTCGAAAGTTCAGGCACTGTTATTATATTTGGTGGTTTTATGCGAGTGCACATTTTAATAACAATGCCGCGTCCTAGAAGATCTAATCTTTCTCAGCGAAGCCGTAATGCAATTAGGCAACGGAATATCGCGAGTCAATTATCTGCGAGAAATTGCACGCGTCGATACTTAAAGGAAAATTTAAAGATGAGAAAGTTCTTATTCCAAGGATTCCGATGATCCCAACGGATATGCCCTTTGAGTTTAAACGAATTCCATTCCCGATTCGTCTTGCCTTCGCCATGACGATCAACAAATCACAGGGCCAATCCTTGACTATTTGTGGCTTCAATCTAGAAAATGCATGTTTTTCTCATGGTCAATTGTACGTGGCATGCTCACGTGTCGGCAAACCATCCGCTTTATTTGTTCTTGCGCCTGACCAAAAAACAAAGAATGTCGTTTACCACAAAGTGCTTGAATGAAAATCCTATTAATGAATTAATCCGAGTTTTATTTTTTATCCCTATCTGCACAACATAGTTTTCAATCATTTTGTTCTGACATGAGTTTGAAGTACTTAATTATTATTTTTTATTTTTTTTTATTTTTATTCTCATTCTGTATGTATGTTTTCATCATCATTCATCATAATAAAATACTTTTTTGTTTCTATCTATATAAATATATTATTTTGTATCATTGTTTTACGTTCATCAAAGCCTAAATTAGTTCAGCTAAAAAGTAACACGACATTCATTGACTGTTAGGCGGTACGAAGTTCGCCGGGTCAGCTAGTAGGGTATAAAATAAAACAGTAATGCTGTGATATTTATTATTGTAGATATAAAACTGGATACTTCTTTTGAAGATAAATTATTGTAACATGACAAAAAGTCAACAAAAGATAAATAAGTGAAAGAGACAGACTTCTAATCAAAAACATCTAGGTACAAATCTCGTATCAGTTTAAATTTAAATAGTCTGCTTGCATTAATTAAAAATATGTTTTTGACTTACAGCTATTACGGCCTAGATAATGTCGGTCGGCACGAGAATATTGATGATGACCAAATTTCTTGTATAAATTGGTGTTATCTGCTTCTTCCATGTCTATAATTAAAACAACTGATTTTATTGTAATTTAAATATACGTTATGTCTTTAATTATGAATTTTTATTAGAGCATCTGACATTGACAGAAACAAGCCGGCTATAAATTTATTTATTAAGTACAATATAATTATTGTCACACCAATTAATATTCATAACGGGCCAATTTAACTTGTTAAAGTTTGAAAAATATATTAGAATTTGCCCGAAAAACAGAATTAATAGTCAAAAGTGTAATGGGCGGTTGTTTTCTGTAAATAAGAACTTTATAACTGAAGAAGAAAGGCTTTCACGGCCCGAAGTCATTGAAATATTGACATCTTTCGGAAAAGACCGTGTCGATAAGTTAAATGAAATTGTCGACGTTTCACACTCCATCGGTGGAGGCGTCATCAGGACAGGGAAAGAGAACAAGCAACTCGGCGTGTGAACCACGCTAGAGGCGAAACTTAACGCCTCCACCGATGGAGTGCGAAACGTCGACAATTTCATTTAACTTTTTGACACGGTCTTTTCCGAAAGATATCAATATTTCAACTTTATAACAAATTTGAACAAAAGACGCTTTTTCGGCTCGAAGTCATTGAAATATTGTCATCTTTCAGAAAAAAATACTTTGCATTCTATTGGTGGAGGCGTCTTCAGGACATCAAGGGTTATTATTTTTCTTGAAATGACGTGATATTCGTCATATGCTTTAAAAAAAAAGTTTTAAAAAAAATGCTCAGAATTTATTCTCTTAAATAATAAATTAAATGTTCAAACTGACAACTCTTTATAGCCTAATCTATCGCAAAATATACGCAATAAATTTTGCAGCCAGTTAAGTGGTATTTTTTCAACTGGATGCGACCTAGGAAACTATTCAATGGATCTCTAACGTCCTACCCAGCAACGTGAACGCTGCTATCCAGAAACAAGCAAACATCATAATGTGGTGAAGCGCCGTCTTGCTGTAACCAAACATGACATTCCTTGTCGATCTTCATGCGAAAATAAACGTACAATGTCACATATAATGTGCTCACGTAATAGATTTAGGTATCTATCTGGTGTCAAATTTCCATCTATAAAGTATGAACAGATTATGTGGTGCCCAAAAATAGAAAAGTTGCAAACAGACATTTTCCGTTATAAAAAATTGTCGTTATAACATTTGACGTCAGATTTCTACATAACGTAAATAAAATTATTCCATATAACCACTTTCTGTTCGCTATTTCTGAAAATAACAAATCCAATCAGAATGCAATTTCTTTTAAAATCTTAACTCTCGACCAAGACAGAATTAAAGTTAAGTTTTGTTAACTGTCATTTCAATAAACTTTTTTTATAACCACATGGATGTGCATATAGATAAAATAGATGGTTATTCTGACCCTGACTCCCAACAATCTTTTGACGTGTTGCTCAACGCAGAAGATATTATGCGCCTCAAGTCTAGTAATAACAAAATTTTGTGTATTTTTACATTGTTATTGTTTTAGCTTTTATATTTTCAGGTCCACAATTTGCACAAGCGGTGTTGTTTCATGCGCGATGCACAAGAAACAACACTCAAGGTAACTAAAGTCACCATTGTTCCACTCAACAAGAAAAAAATTTTTCGAAGATGAGTATGCTGGGAGTACTAGTTCATCCGCTACTGAAATTCCACAAAAAGTTTTGTTGTAAACTCAATGTACAAGTAACACCATTTAACGAAATTCATAGTGGGACCGCACAATCTCAAAGACGTTTTCTGAAACTGAGAGATTACATGTTTTAGAACAATATTATATTGTAAACCTAAGCGGCAAAGTGGTATTTTTCCAGGCCGAGAGAAGATATGGACAGGCAAGCCAAAGGCGAGCCTGGCCACTTTTCAAGGCAATTTTGAAGCTCGTTAAAGACACCCGATAACAGAGCGGCGCTGTAAAACCCAACAGCGACGCCTGGCAGAGAAAATCAGATTTTTATTTCTCGGCTAGCCGAGAAAGTACATCATTTCTCGGCTAGCCTGGAAACAATGTGCTTTCTTCGCTGTCGAGAGACGACAAAATTTCATTTTGAGTTGGTGTAGGCTAACTGAATCATATCATAAAGAGAGGCTACAAACGCAATGGAGTGATGAGATGAGACAGTTGATGCAAGTAGGGGATAATTACAGAGGCTTGTAGAAATGTCTACAATTAATAAAAAGAAACCTGGTACATCCAAAAAACTAATATTTACAAACAAAAAAATGATCGAAACTTAACCAAACACATACGGGATGCAGCAATGAAAACAATTGAGAAAAATTCTTTATTTCACATAGAAGAATCGGAGGTAGTTGAAGAGAGTCTGATGCTTATTTCCGAAGATAGTAGAAGCAATATACCTTTACGTTCTCAAAATTTAACAAGAAGAAGGAAGTTTAATGATGGTGGTGTTTTTGCTCATTTGGCAGAAAAGTGCCGGTGGTATTTAGTACTAAAGTAGGGCCGTTTTAACTGAACTTTTAAGTGAATATCCTCTTCCATAGATGCAATATGCGGGACAATACAAACGCAGCTGATAAGCATCATGGTGTAAACGTTATCGACTTCTACAACCAACCATCATTAAGATTTTAACTCTTTCAGTTTCACTAAGTTTTAGCATGTTTACAAATAAAAAAAAAATTCTATTCTTATTAAAGTACCACACTAAATCACTAGGTTGCCATTAAAAAAAATATATATACCACACTAAATCACTAGATTGCCATTAAAAAAAATATATAGCGTTTCGATTAAAACGCGTTGACGTACAAAAACAACCAGTAAGTTGAAAAATAAGGAATAATTAGTAAAAGAACTTTTATTAAAGACATTTGGTTATGAAAATCAAATTTATCAAAATAAACCTTCTATTCCATATTTTTGACTAACCCTGTTTATTGCAAGTGATTATAAGCTTTATAAAAAAATTTGACTTAAATAACGAATATCTTTTTTTCTTAGCAACATTGCAAAAATAAAACTAGTTCTAATTGAGCAAGTTAAATAAACATTTTCTTTTTTTATTAAAGTCAAGCATATTAAAGCTTTTTTCTATTAAGAAGAAAAGCTGACTGTCCGAAAAATTAGATTAAAGGTAGGGCGTAGTGGCTAGGCAAAATAGAACAATCTCTAAACAAAAAACTGGGCAAACGATCTGCGCTTGAGTTCATAAAGTTTTTTTTTAGCATTTTTAAACATTCAAGTACTTCAATTTCATTTATATGGTAAACCTAAGTAAGTATTGTCATAGGAATCAGGTAAACAATCTGTCAAATTTGTTTAAAAAAATTCACATAATACGCTCTGAAATTATTTGGCAAACAATCACCAAAGAACTAATGGTTATATGCATTGACGTTTTTCGGTGAAGACCCTGTCGAAGAATTTTGACGTTTTGCACCCCATCGGTGATGGCATCATCAAAACAAAAAAATAAAATCAGAACAATCACAGTAACTCAACTTGTAAACCTTGCTAGAGAAAAAACTTTTTCTAATTGGGCTTTATTACTGCTGAGATTTATATTGCAGAGTGGTAAAATTCTGTAAAAGAAACAAAAAAAAACGATAGCGCTGGTCGATAAAAATTTTCAAACTTTTGAAAGATAGTAACTGGAGTCTCGATTAAAATTGTTAAAAAGTTTTACAATTTTTTTCGTAATAGAGAAATTTTGAGTTTACAAATCAAAGAAGATTTAAAAAAACCAATATTATAACCGATGTTCGGTTAATAAAAACTGCATTTATAAACCGAATCTTATCCATTAAAAACTTTGCAGCTTTATAGTAAGCCTTGACTTGACCTAACCTGACCTGACTTCAGGTGACCTTTTATCTAACTTGACCTTTGACCTGTTTTCCCAAAGTAATTTTTTCCACAAGAGCACAAAATTTTATTAACATTTTTAAACATTATAGTGTTAAATTTATCTTTACAAGATGGTAAAATTTACAAGATTTTTAAAGATGCTTCAAAAACGATTCTCAAACTTTGTTAACAGACAATTTTCCCCATTCGGTCTGTTGATCTGTGAAGAAATAAAAGAAAAGCAGTACATAATACTTAGAAAGCAGCTTACTCTTGTCAGACCGACATGACGCTGCTAGAGTTGTGTTCAACAAGGTTTGGTCACTAGAGCATTCCAAGATTGCTAGTAGGGTTCTATAAAAGCCTTTAAAAGCTAAATCGACATTATTAATCTTATTCAGAGAGCTCTATTGAGCAGGTGATAAAATATTGTAAAGCATAACAAAGTTAGCTTTTCTAAAGTTAAAGTCACCAAGAGCAGAGTTTAATAAGAAATTTAAACTTAAATCTTAATCTTAATTAATCTTAAAAGTGAGATCAAGACAAAGTGGTACACATCCTCTGCTTCTAGAACAACAGAACTATTTGGCTCATCTATACTAGTAATAAAAATATTAAACACAAAGTCTATATTATTAATTAGAAAATCTAGAAAATGCTCAAAGTTGATCATAGCGGTAGAACAAAAGAAATAGATAAAGAATAAAATAAAAATAACAAAGTACAAAGAATAAAATTATTTCTGCTACTAGATCTATGAAAAGTTTTTATTTTTTATTAGAAAAGTTTCTAACATTAATAGATATAATAAAGAAATAATAAATAATCAAAAATATAAATCAAGTATTAGAAATTGCTCAACTTTTCAAACAAATAAAGAAGAATTAAAAATTGTTTCAATACACTTTGAACCTAAGGACAATACCAACAGACTTGATATTGTACTGAACATTAAATCTGAAGATTTAGACCGGTTTATCAGTGAGGATCAAAATTCAAAGATTTGTCAGGAGGTCCAAAAGACAAAAAAAACATTTTTTCCAGAAAAGTCTGGAATTTATCGCAGAGAGTGTATTAACTCCGACAAATGTTATATAGGGTAAATGCGTAGATCAGTCCAAACCTGGTACAAAGAGCACTTAAAATACGACAGATTGGACAAGTCGAATATGGCCTAGCACGTCTTTAATATCAATCATCATATTAGTATGAACAGTGTAACATTTGTCAAGCTAAAAAATAACCATAGACATCTAGATGCTGCTGAATTTATTGTAATTCATAAAAATAAGGCAAAGGCTCTTAACAAAGACAACGGTTTTCTTTTCAGGTCTTTTGTAGACAAAAGGGCTCTCGGGATCTAATAAACTAACTTTTTGGCAAGTGGTAAAGTTGTGTGAATAGTTTCTTTTAAATTTTGGTTTTTGCTCTTCTTGGCTCATTAATTTTTTTTTTTTAATTTCAAAATTGTTGTTTTCTGTAATACAATTTTTCTCCATTAATCACATTTTTTTTCTTATATTTTTTATATTTTTCATTGTTCAGTTTCTTCTTTAATTGCTTGTACACTCTTACTATTGTTTTATTTTACATTAACTTTATTTTAATTTTTTTGAAATATATTTTTTTTTGTATCCGCTTTCGCTTATTTTTCTTTCTTTTTTTTTCTCTGGTTTGTCTAATCCAAGCCTTCAATTAAACCATTTTCTGTTTATCTATCTTATTTGTATTATATATATCTATCTTATTGCTCTTGTTTTTGTATTATTTAGCTTTTTCTAGACTTTTTTCTGCATTCTATTTATTGCTTTTTTATAATTAAATTATCTCTCATCATCAAACTGTAATCGAATATATACACAAGATACAAAATTGAAAAAATTATCACTATGTGTGAGGATCGGGCTGTACACCTATTTGATAAGTGCCAAAATAGCACAAAGCTATAGTCATAATTTAGAGATGGGTTATCACATTTTAATGATTTTGTCATTTTGAGAATATGATTTTTTTTAATGTTTTATCTTATCTTTGGTTATGTCTTACCTAGACTCATTGGGTTTTTTATGTTTCCATTTACAAATTTTTTTCTTTTCTATTATAAAATTCTGCTCTATCACTAACATTTTATTTTATTTCACTATTAGTTTTACTTTAATTGCATATTTCTTCTAACTATACATTTTTGTTGATTGTCAATCTCGCTTTTATTAATGTTATCCATCTGTTTATTCTTCTTTTTTCTCATATGTATATTTGTTTTTTTTGGTTTTGTTTTATTTTTTTGCTTTATTTATTTTTTCATAACTTTTTCTGCATGGTTTTTTCCTATATATACCGTTCTGTGTTCTTTTAATTTTTGTTTGGTTACGTTTCTTTAATCTAAGTCTTCAATCTACACTATAATATATATGTAATATATTATATATTAATATTATAAAGAGAAAAGATTTGTATGTTTGTATGTTTGTAATGAATAGGCTCAAAAAGTACTGGACCGATTTAAAAAAATTCTTTTATCAATAGAAAGCTACATTCTTCCTATTTGACATAGGCTACATTTTATATTGAAAAAAATCCTTAGTCCTTGGTAAAATTTGAACAATGTAACCGAAGGTGTAGAAAAATGTCTTTCGTCGAATGCGCTGCCGAAACTATTAGCGATAGAACAAAATAATGTACAACAATATTGAAGAACATCATAATGTCTACAAAAAACTCCGCGGTAGCATATGTCCAACTATTGTAGTTATGTCACTACAACAACTTTTTTCATTTTAAACATTAATGAAAATGCTAACCAAATTCAAACCATGCTATTTATGTGTTTATATTAATCCTTATCCAAATAAATTATTTTATGGTCAAGACCATTTAACTACCTATAAAATAGTTTTTAAATTATTTAATTTGGACTTTCCATTCAAAAGATATTAGCTATACAAAATAAAGTAGTGCATCAAATTTACGCTAAGGCGGTACGAAGTTCGCCGGGTCAGCTAGTCTTTAATAATTTTCTTATGATAAAAATTCAAGTGTTTCAGTCTATGGGATATCCAACCTTGTTAGCTAAAAACTCAATAAAGCAAAAGATTGATATCAAAAAATTGAAACATTTGTTAGAAAAAAAGATGAAAAGATTATATACAATTTTGTATATAATTTTGTAAGCAATTTTTTCTTATTAAATGAGCCTTATGTTGAGAATTGCTATTTAAATTTAAATAAAAATTACGATAATCAAATTAACATTGTTATTTTGTCGGTTTCTGTCAGTTAATACCTGTGTTACATACACAAAAACAGTCTGGTAACTATGACATAACATCTGTATTTTCTGTAAACATTTACAGTATTGAAGTGTAAATTTTACCGTACAGATTCTAAAAAATAGAGTAATTTACGTTTTATTTTTTTTTTCTAATTTGTAATAACAATCCAATATAAAAACAACTATCTAGGCTTTTTTGTTATAGTAGAAATAAACTCTGCATCCTAAGAAATTATTTCCTAGTAATATAACTTTTTAAGATGTTTTTGTTTCAGTTGCTGTTAAGGAACTGAAACTACTGGAATGCATTACTACCAATACCAAACATTTTTTAGCGACCTCAATTTTGTGTTGAACAGATTCTTCAATATACGCTTCTGCTACAACAGAGCTTTTCCTTCTAAAAAGTCTCTTCTGATCTGTAAGACTTCCTGTATTTGCACTGTGGATTGTGGACGAGTGACCGGTATATTTCTTTCGGTAGATTTCGGAAGGGGCAGAAACGTAGCTATCAGATTAGGAATGCCTTCTATTTTTTGGATACTTACTTTTTGTGTACTGCAATTTTTCCGATTATGAAAAACATAAAAAGTATTTATGTTTTGCATGTTTAGGTTGCAAACGCATGCATTTTTTACAATTTGCACCAGCACATGCAAAAACGATAGCTCTTTGATTGATTGATGCTAACAATTAGAACTTCACCCACATCTTTAACATCATTTATAGAGAGATTGTATAAATTGTCACGTCAGCCAGCTCCAAAAAATCCAAAAATAGCTACAACGTAAAAGAAAGTTGTACAAACTTTATGAAAAAACCCGAACATAGTTGCAATACTTTGCATAATAAGTACAGATCGTCGTCTTTTATTAAAAAAACATTTGGTTTTTTAATAAAAGCAAACAATTTTTGAAAAGATTTAATGTTAATATTTTTAAGTTAACACTGATCCTACTTTACAGCATCGACTAGTTTCGTCCACAATGATAAGAAGCTCTTTTTTTCGACTGTCTAAAAAAAACGAAATTTACACTAAGAAATTAACACCATGAAGACTGATCAGCTTATTAAAGTACGCCAACATAACCGTTTCATTTATAGAAGTAACATCATTTAGATCCTGCCATTGTTGGAATGTCTCGTAAGATTTCTGATACCTGTCTTTTGTTTTTTCTGGAATTAGGTTATCTAAAACTTGTTTTGCTCCAATTGAAACCTTTTCTAGTAAAACATTGTCTTTCAAACTTATTTTATATAAATTTTAATTTGTATAAACAACAAATTTTAATTTTTTTTTTTTAATTTTTTATTTGTTTTTAAATTCTAAAGACTGTTACATCCTAGGTATGTCAATACCTAAAAATAATCATCTTGTTTGTCACATGTTTTTTTCATTAGACCTTTATAAGAAACCGACTGATTACTTGACTGGTGTAGCACTAAATTTTGCAATTGGTTCACAAATCAAAACCAAAATAATTGATAAGTGAAAGTTTTATCACTTGATAAAAATTTCTATGAAGTTTTTTGACTTGCTTTTTTGCTGCTATTGACTGGTCAACTTACTAATTTTTCTTAACAACATTACTTTTATGAATTGTGTATATCTATTGTTTTATTTTTGAGTTGTTACTTCCAGATACGATTTTTCTCTATTATTTGAAATAATTTTTAAAATTGTGTTAACTGTATTTTAACTATCAAAAATAAGCAGTAAAGATAATATGAGGGTAATTTTTTCCGAATAATTATATTGCTTCAAATAAATCAGGTCTAGATTGAGATTTATCTTATGGTCCAGTCGATTTACATATTGCCCTGTCTGGCGTGTACACCCGTCGGCTTTATTGAAATTTATAGTAATGATTTGATCAGTAACGATATGGAATTATGCTAAATCGGTTAACGGCAATTTGTAAAAGTAGAATATTCAATTATTATGTACCCTCCGCTTGTAAGATTAGATATGTCTAATAATAATAATTTAATGTAGAATACTTGACTTTAATCTTAATTGTACATCGTGGTGACGGAACTACATTTTTTTATTACTTTTGTATGCGAGGCATTTTACTATCACTCGGTATGCTTTCAACAAGTTGGTATTATCTACAAGTGCATACCATTTCTTGAGTGCTGTTCTGAAGACTGTTTCCTTGAATTCTTCCTGTTTTTGTGGCGACTCGTTGACGCTAGAGGAATATAAATCAAAGATGATGGGTCGGATGTTCGAATTTCACAAAGTGGTTATTCATGTGCGTGTCACAAGGCACCCCAAAAAGAAATAGATGTTATCAAATTACCGTTTTCAAATTTGGCACGTTTGGCAAATGAAGCGTTAGTTTGCACATTATACTAATTGGATCTATTCCTTTTAAAGACTAATTTTCAGCATTTTGTAGCGGTGATTTCTGTTTCGTCTCTAACTTCCACTTCTATATTATTACTAAAACGTAATAATCATTTAGATAAAAGTCGGGAAAATCCCACATAGTATTTTAAAGCTCCGAGTTCAGTAAGCGATTTTTTCTACCTGTTTTGCAATAAATTTTTCCGAAAATCGTAAAAAAGACAAAATTTAGACGAAATCTAAAGCGTGGTGCAAATAAAATTGACCACATTGAAACATCAAAAAAATTTCAAAAATTTTCGTATTATCTTCCTAATAATATATTTATGAATAAATAATCGTTCTTTTTTAAAATATTTTTTTTATTCTGCGCTTAAAAGTGTTTCCAGTACTAGTTCAGAAAATTCAAATTTTCGGGAATAATTAATTTTTCCGGAAATCGTCTTGGAAACAACATTTTCCTGCTTATTTATGAGCAGGAAAATTGAGTTTTCCGGACTAGTACTGTAAAATCTTTACAAGACGCAAAATAAAAAAGATACTCTAGTAACTATTGTTGCCAATAAAATTGACAAACTTGATTTTTGTGGAATTTGTAAAAAAAATTCTAAAATATGTAAATTTCGCCTTTTTTTACGATTTCCGGAAAAATTTAATACAAAACACAGTAAACAGTCAGTAAAATCTTTTCCTTGACTCGGAGCTTTAAAATTTCAATTTAGCTCCTCATCAGTAATGTGAAATTTTCCTGACTTTTATGTAAATAACAATTATAATTTATTGAGTGTTTTACGCTGCCCTTAAAAGTTTTTACAGTACTAGTCCAAAAAATTGAAATTTTCAAGTCTAATTATTTTTCTAATACATTGAGTGTTCTACACTATTATTGCTGGAAAAAGCAAGGGTATTATAATAGGTACGAATTTCCATCTCATGATCATGAGAACCAAAATAAAGCAACAAAACTAGCATTTTAAGCCTAAATTAATATGAAATTGACAGTTAATCATCGTATTTATGTTAAAGATTTATGACTTTTAATTGAAATTTTTTCCTGTGATCTTGTTTTCTTATTCACGCATCAAGTCGATGTCTATTCCGGATTGTACAAGAAAAGTGAAATCATTTTCATTATTATTTATTGCAAGAAATAAATTGTGTTTTGTTTCACTGACGTGAGAAATTTTTTTAACCACTTTATTGTA
This sequence comes from Lagria hirta, assembly GCA_947359425.1. Taxonomy (NCBI): domain Eukaryota; kingdom Metazoa; phylum Arthropoda; class Insecta; order Coleoptera; family Tenebrionidae; genus Lagria; species Lagria hirta. The sequence continues at coordinate 9,374,183 of OX375801.1, read as the reverse complement.
TTTGCCACAGATTATGTTACATAGCTTTCCGCTACTGTTGACGACCTCTATTCTCCAGCCCTTTTAATTCCAATACGTCAGCCAATATTAGCAAGGAGCACTAGATCAACAAAAAAATTCCCAGTATATTTTCACAAATTCGGTAAAATTAAATATTTTACAACTTTACTAGGAATTGCCAAAAGATAATATTGATATTTTTTTTCTTGCATTTATTCTCAGGGTTACAGACCAAATCAGAAATATTTTTTTGTAAAGAAGAATTGAGAACGGTTTTAAAAACAACTGAGAAATCTTGAAAAAGCTTTACTTTCCGATTTAATAACAAAAAAGTAATATAAAATGATAAAAAAGTAGTTTAAATAACATGTTCCGATTTATGCTTAAATAACTTTTGAAAAATTGAATTCAGAAAATTTTTTATCAAAAATTGTAGACAATTTAATTATTAATAACATTGCTCTCTTTAACAATCTTTATAAAGTTGATAGTTTTTAAGATAAATGATAAATAATGATTCAAGACACAGAGAGGCCGATGCAACGCATGAGTCATCAGAGAGAGACAGCGATACTTAAAAATAAGCGACGCATGCTTGTGAGCGCGCAAAATTATCAATTAAAAAAAGATATAAACCATAAAAAATTTTTAAATCTCTATGAACAATATTATCAACTATTGTATAGAGAATTAAAAAAAATTTTTTCTTAGAAATTATGTTTTTTTTTAATATATTTTTTATGGGTCAAAAGTACCCAAATTTGAGATTTTTCGAACCTTTAAAAATTCATATCTTTAAAAATATTAACTGTATCGTAAAAAGTCATAGGACCTTTTTTATTGGTATTTCATATAATTCCTTTCAATTGTTTAAACAATTTCGGTTTAAACAATATGGCACCGGGTTGCGCCATGGCAACATGCATTTATATCATTAGGAGGGCAATTTGAAGAGGATCGCATAAAAAAATTGAGGTGGAATAGTTTTCGGTACTCATGCGCCGATTCCTCCTGGCCTAATACCTATTGCGCTTTTTTTTCAATCTTTTATACACTGATTTTTTTTCTATCATAGTATTCTTTTCTCTCTTTTTTTATTTTTTATCTGCTTTTCTGCTCACTACCTTCAAGCTCTTTTTCAATATTTTACATCAATTTCGTTCTCTCATTTTATGTTTAAACTTTACTGTTCTTTATCTTGCTTTTATCCTTATTTTTTTTTTTATTCTTACACTATATACCCTAGATTCTCTTTGTTCAGTCTCAACACCTATCTCACATATTGCTCTTGCCCTTTTTCTATCTCTAATTTTTTATTCCATTTCTAAATTTTTGCACCATGCAACATTACACTTTTTACCAGACTTTCAAACATTGTCATTTCTATTTTATACACTCCTTCAAACGTTTTCTCTACTATTCTTCACACTATTGCTTTAATTTTTTTCTAGTTCACTTATTGGCGTTTTACAGCTGTATCTCTTCAGGTCACTAGATTAACAGATTACGTGTTCAGATAGCGCCATTAGTAATTTTTTATGTCTATTTTTGTTGCAGCGTAAACTCTATATGGTGACAGACAAAACAAAGTGATGTTTATGCAAAGTTGAAGTGTCGACGATAAAAAAAAATTATAGAAGTATTAAACGTTCTGTTTGAAAAGAAGCCTAGCGGTCAGTCACTACCATCTAGCTATGCCGCTATTATGGCAAACAAAATTCTCTTAAACTAGTGATTTCTTCGTTCAACTTACGAGATTTATTTGTATTTTCCATCCTTTGATAACTACAAGACTCAGATATGTCATTTTGTGATGGCTCTACCTGAACACGTAGTGTGCTAATCTAGTTCTTTTTTTAAACATGTATCTTAAATACTTTAATCTTTTATTCTGTTCTATTTTTTTTTCTCATTTACTTTCTTTACTCTCTTACACTATTATCTTTATTAAAATTTTCAAATTCAGAAAATCACCAAAATGTGATCTCTGAACCTATGACTATAGTTTCGTGCTATTTTGGCACATATCAAATATTTTCTCAATTTTGGATTTTGTGTATATAGCTACCGCTTTGATTACAACATGACTGACTTATTAGACATTTGTGAAGAAAAATATTTTAATTTCTCGCATTCAGAATATTTTTAATTCATTAATAAATGTTGTTGATAAAATTTGTTATTGTCGGAAACTAATGAAATTGTTTGTTGATAAAATTTGTTATTGTCGGAAACTAATGAAATTGTTTTTTCTGAGAGATAAGTCTTAGTCGATAACTTTTGCTTTTTTGATTAATGCTAATAGTGATATTATTAAAATTTTCAAAGCATTTATTATTATCTTTGTTTTACATTCATTCTTCACAAATCCTTTCTTTTTATGTGCATCTCTTTGTTTTTTATTATTTTACTGTTTCTTTTTTGTTCATTCGCCACCATCACTAAACGCCAACATCCATATTTTTTTTCTATCCACTTCTTTTTTTTTTTGCTAGCATTTCTTTCATATTACTCATATATATTGTGATCAGTAGTAGACTCTAAGGACACCTTTGCCTGAAACTACTTTTGAATTCCTTTCTTTTCCATTTACCTTAGACTTTATCTCTTTATATAATTCTTTAACGTTCTCTACTATTGCTTTCGCTATTCTGTTCTTTTTTATGTGTTCTTATAACTTATGTTTATCTACTCTGTCAAACACGGCTTTTAAATCCTTGTAGATTATCAAATACCTCCTCAACTTTTTTTTCTAATTTTTTCTCATTTAAAACATACAACATACACATTGTGTAATAGATCTCTTTTTTCTTTAAGTTAAATTTTGCTTGTCAGTCTGGTAATCTTCCTACTTTTTCTCCATTTTTTTTAAATTTATTGTCACGAACATTGCAACACACTTTGTAACCTTGTTGAAAAAAGTTATTTTCCGGTAGTTACTCTCGCGTTCCTTTTCTTCGTTTTTATGGATTGGTATTATTATTTCTTCTGTTCACTTCCAAAAAAATCTTTCTTTCTACACCTTGTTTAACAGTTTTTTCTGTTTTTTTAGCTGTTTTACTCCCATACATAAATGCTTCATTTGGTATTCATTAGTAGTTTTTCTATTCTTTTTTTTGCTTCTATTTAAATTTTTTTTTGTTTTTTTATTTAAATATGGTTTATATGCCTTAGCCATTTGTTTACTCATATTTTGTGTTATCTATTCATATTTAAGTATTTCTTACACCACCAAACGCCATAGCAATTCTGTTTTTATCAAATACTCTTATAAACTGCTTTTGTCAAGTTGTTTCTAATAATTCATTTTAGTGAAGTTTAGAGTTTTAATCGCGCAAAGCACAAATTACAAACGTTAGGAACGCATCATTGTCTTTAATCGGTTATCATTTTTGATAATGAATTTGAATATATTATATTTTTTTATTATTGGTATGGGAAATTTAGCTTACCGTCCTGAGAGCAAAAATGTTTTAGATACATATTATAAACATGATATCTATTAGAAAGTATTTTTCATTAAATCTTTGAAAATCTAGGTTTCAAAATGTTTTAATGCATATTAACTCACTCTAAATGACAGATGTCAATTTTGATGAAACGTATATCGCTGATTGGACAACGTTAGCGTCTTTCTTTTGTCTCATACCTATATTAATTAATAACGATACAGTGTGTTTATAAATTATTAAGATCTACTCTTGTTCTGTAGTTTCAAACGTATGCTCAACTTTTGATTAGTTTATCCGGATAAACGTACATGTCAAGACAAAAAAAATCTGTTGCGCTTACACATCAAGGGTATGTAGTTTTAAATAATTTATAAACGCACCGTATATATATTTGTCACTTTTTCTTATTCTACTTGTTGGTAGTTTACTTGTTTGTGACAAAAAACGCTAACGTGATAACTTGGTTGCCTCACACGCATATCAATGCATTTTTCCATATTGCGGAAATAATAGGGTAAATATAACTCTAAATTAGCCACTGCAAATTTATCCAAATCTGAATCTGTTGCGGCTTGCTGAGGAGTTCCAATAAGAACAAAACATGATTAAGTTTACGGATCCAGTTTAATTGATCTTAGTATTATGAACATGGTTCAAAAATTTAATCGTTTTCACCGATTTACGATAAAAACTAAATAAGCCATTTTTAGTCAAATGAAACTGTCACGTTTGTGTTTAGATAAAAAAAAAATTTAAACTTTGTTCATACTTTTAAGACCAAACGGTGAATAAATAAATAAACATTATATTAACAAACTTATATATGTAGTTAAAAGGTGTGGGAGCAATAACATGCTATTTATCAAACGCCAAATAAATAAACAGCGCCTCGAACTTCATATTTTCGACATTATCTTTGTTTACCAAAAGGGTTAAAATGTTGACATTTTAAAGATGAGTTGGATCATCTTTGACACATAAGGGAAGCAAGCTCCTCAAACTCATTAATACGTTTGAATAAAAACAAGTTGTCTCGAAAATATCATACCACTTTTTAAAATGATATGTTATTTCAATTGACTCAAAAAAAAAAAATAAAAAAAACACACGAAATGAAAGGGTGTCTCGGTAGCAGCTCGAGATAAAAAAAACCATCAACCCTTCTTAATGCGCGCATGTATCGCATCACTTCTTATTCATGTAGATGAACGCCTCGCCGCCTTCTTTCTTTCATTTGCTTTTTGTGCCTTCGAATATGTAATGGGGGCTTGGATGTTGTGTATAATACATATGGTTCAGACACCGTAATGATGTTGGTTTTGAATCATCCGTTCTCATTATAATACTCGGTCGGGGCATTTATCTTTTCCCTTTTCAATAACTACAAATTTATAACATACTTTGCAGCCGTTGGGCTTCATTAGAAACAGAATCGGATCAGTAGTACATACCTACCTTGTAGAACAGTCTGTGTCCTTGTTCCAAAGGGCATTCTTATATATAATAGCGGGTTATGAGAGTGAGAGTGCTGTCTGATAGGACAGGTAGTAAACTTTTTTAATATGTATTATTATTCAACAACAATACATATCTTGTTTGGAGCGGTAGTTATATCTCGGCTTTCGTGAAAAAGTAAAATTTAAAAAAAAAAGTAAACTGTGGTGGTACAAAATGATATTTTGGGTGCAACTGTTAAAAAAAGGTCACTTTTTTGCTTGATTTTGAGTCGTGAAGCAGCACATTTGCTTATAGTAAAACAAAGCTCCGACAATAAAGAAAGAACTTTTAAAATGAAAAAGTAAGTGAAAAGCATAAAAAAGATTTCAGACAATAGAGCAAATTCGAGTACTCGAGTTTGCTCATAGTACAATTTTAATAAAGTGTTAATATTTAGAAATTTGTTTGTCTTCCTGAAAGTAAATCTATGTATCTTGTAAGAGCACAAACAGATTCTGCTCTTATGCGGTACAAAGGCTAATTTACTACCATGGCCGCCCCAAGATCTTTTATTTTCAACACCCGCGGCAATACTTTTGCTTCAATTTGATAATCAGTTTGTATAACATTGTGATTTTGCGCAAAAGTAAGTGCATTGGTGCAAGAATATGTTTAAATTATTGTGCAAAGTTTGACAATCAGATCTTTTAGGTATAAAACTCACTATAATAAAAATAATAATAATAATAATAAACTCTATTTCCAACAGACTATTGTCCATAGAGAAAGTATAATGAAACATACATTTTAGGCTATATATAAAGGAAAATAATAATTAAATTAGTGATTCTATGCGTGAAACTGAATAAAGTACAGTCAATACTGAATAGGTAAGTTAACAAGTCAGTGTTATGTGCTTAACTGGTTGAAGCAAGAATTTCCGTAAGTTTGACATTATTTTTTTTAGTTTGAAAATTGTGGTAAAAAATATCGATTTTTCCTACACATACATCATTATAATTATAATCTAAAACATCTAAATAGTAGGGCATTATAGTGATGATACGTATTCGGTATATCAAAAATGAATGTACAGGGCTGTCTACTGATAATACGCGGTATTATAATTTTAATCTCATTCAAGAGTGATGTATTCATCAATTCACCTTTAAAAAGCTTCTGAAGGAAAATTAAACTGATTACATCTCTTCTAACTGAAAAAAGGTTTTCACTCACTGCTGCAAGAAGATCGGCTTGATCACAGTGTCTTTGTGGATACTGAGAAAACATTTTAAAATACAGGACAGATTCTAACAAATTTACATATAATTGATGAAATGGATTCCATATTACACAGCCGTATTCCAATTTGGTACGTACCCAAGAGTAGAAAAGTGTCTTTATACAGGTGAGGTTTGAAAACTCCTTAGTGTTCCTAAAAATAAACCCCAGAGATCTTAAAGCATTATTAGTAATATGCATAATATGAGGGGCAAATGTTCAAGAATTCTCCATAATTATCCCAATATCTTTCATTTTGTTACACGATTCGAGTATATCGCCTTTCACATTGTAATAAAATCTAATCGTTTTCCTCTTTCTTGTAAAAGACATTTTTTTACATTTGGGTATATTTAAGGTTAGTCTATTTTTACAGCACCACATAAACAGCATATCTACGCTCTGTTGTAGTTCTAAACAGTTCTCATAACATGTAATCACATTCGCAATTTTTAGATCATCGGCATAGATAAATGTCTTACAATTCATACGAGTAATGACATCATTATAGAAGATAATAAAAAGTAAAGGACCCAAGTTTGATCCTTGGGCAACTCCACTTTTCACCGGAAACATCTTAGATTGTAATCCCGCATATTCTACAAATTGTGTTTTACCTATGATTAGTGATCTAAACAATAGCAAAAGCCTATTACAAAGTCCAAAGTTCTAAAGTTTTGTAGTAAGATGCAACGATCAACTCGATCAAATGCTTTGGTCAAATCAGTATAAATTACACAAACCTGATGGCGATTGTCCAATGCATTTGATACAAACTGAGTGAAATCACATAGATTAGTGAGTGTAGATCGCCTCTTTATAAAGCCATGTTGCTCTGGGATAATATTATTTAAAACATGAGAATATAGCACTTTAGACAAGATGCACTCAAATAGTTTTCCTAAATTAGGTAATAGAGCAATAGGTCTATAGTTGACTACGTTGCTTTTGTCGCCTGATTTAAAAACAGGAATAACTTTAGAAGTTTTCCACAATTCTGGATAGGTGTTGCAATCTAATATCAAACTGAAAATATAACACAGAGGAGTTAATAGAGATGATTTACAGTTAACCACAATAAAAGCTGGTATATTGTCAGGTTCACACACATTGTTAGATTTCATCTTCTTAGCAGCTTTTGAAATATCACCATTAGTAATACGAAACAAGTTTAAAAAAGATGGTTCTTACTGTGTGTATTATCACAGGTACACAAACGCGAACATCACTTGTTATCACAAAATTTACAAACACTAGATTTTTTGGAGTAGTCTTCATTTGCAGGCGCGTCAAATTCCCTTGAGAAGTGATTGGCAAATGCATTTACAATATCCTGTTGATAACTATAAGCAACATTACCATACACCATAGAGCCTGGAATACATGTTTTTTTTCTTTTCAGAGTGACAAAAGGTCAAAACTTTTTTGGGTCACTTTGTAGGGATTGTGCAGCGTTATAAATAAAATTTTTACACTCAGTACGCACCTCACGTTTAATTTTATTCCTTAGATTCTTTACACGCTCTAAATTATACACGTTTTTGTGTTTTCTGTATTTGTTCCAGTACTTGCTCTTTTCTTTGATTTTCTTAAGGATTCTACATGTAAACCACATCGGATAAGTAGAGTTTGTAGACTCAGTATGCTTTGGTATGTATGCATCAAATAGGCTATAGAAAGTACTATAGAGCCGATCACAGGCTAAATCAATATCTGCAGCATCTAGGAGTGATGTCTAATCTATGTTTGCTTGTTTCAAGTATAAACCTTTAAAGTTTGCTTTACAGAAATTATATTTCGACACATCATTGCTTTTTAAAAAGGTAGAAGTAAATTTAAAGTTAGTTTCCATATTAATGCTCAGAGCCGGATGGTAGTGATCTTCGGGCACTAAAGGTGAGTCTACTTGAAATACAGTAGTTGATAAGGAGGTAGTTGTTACAATTAGGTCCAGCAATTTGTTATTCACATTGGTAACGTTATTCTGTTGTGACAAGTTATTCAATGACAGAAAATTGGAAAAAACATTAAATAAATGAGAACGCCTAAGACCAGTGGTACATTCGATGTATTCAATTATGTTAAAATCTCCAATAATTATTACTGGGTTAGCAAAATTAATGGAGTTTTCCAAAATATTCAAAAATAGTCACATACCTAATCATTGGCGGGTAAGGATGGAGAAATATACAAAACAACAACAACTAAATTAGTCTTTTCTGCTACTATTTGAATACCCAACATTTTAACAGAAGTTAGTGGTGACAATAAATTGAGTTTACTATTTTGATACCATTAGCATATATAGGCTACTGGGCATTTCAAAAGCTACTATCTTTCGTATCTAAATAGAAATGGTTCTAAATTGAATCTTTAGGTAACTCTATTTAAAACTTAAAACACATCTGATTGGTTACCTAAGTACTCTACATACTGGATACCTTCCGGTAAGCATTAGATTGAACACGTCGACTAGACTATTACACATACAAATATCTTCTAACTTTTAGAAGAAGAATTTTGTAATCAACAATATCAAAAGCTTTGCTCAAGAACGTATAAACCACGTCTACCTGCAGTTTTAGGTTTAATGCATTAGACTTTTAAACAGATCAGAGCGATTCTGTAAGAAAGTTGTTAGCTTGTTGTCACTCCGCTTTAGATCTACCAAAGTGGTTAAAGAAATTCTTTCTTTTTTCGGCCAGAATCTGGTCCATGCAAAAAACAGTTACGTCGTAACCGTCAGCGAAAACATCAGTGGAATAAAGGTTTAGTACAGCCAGCAGATTAATGTGTAATGCGTAGATTATAAAAGAAGTACTCAGTTCATCTCTAGTCATGAAAGCCTGCCTGTCCTTATTAGAACAGACAAATCCGTGACGTAGACGAAAGAAAAAAGACAAAACATTTACGAGCCGCGTTCTGAGATTATACATAAACATTTTCTAACAGTAATTGCAGTCATAAGAATGACATATGAGTTTTAAAACTAGTTGAAAATTGTTATTGAAAGTTAAATAAAAGTCGCTTGATGAGTATGAGACAATCATGGACTGTATCTTAGAAAACTAGCGGAAAGTTTTTTCGAACTTCAACAATTTTTTCTACAAAAAATTATTGTACAATATTGTACAATCCTAATCAACTAGCAACCTTCAGTTAGATCATTTAAATGTTCTCAATTTTTCTCATATTGATCGTTTGACTGGTTTTGCTGTAAAATGTGTTCAAAAACAGATAAAATTGTACTAAATTTGACCACAAAAGAATCTCCTTAAGTATAACCACGAAGCAGAATTTGTGATTCTGTAAGCGTTGCAGTGGTGATTTTTTAACCACTTCCACTGGAAAAAGTGAGAATTTTTAATCACTTGCTAAACAATGGTAGTGGTTAGAAACGTAATCACCATGGTTAAGAGGAAAAATAAGATTAGAATTTAGTTTTTAACATTTGTTTTGTTTGTAAATGTTCATAGTAGTGTAAATCTGTATACAACTGCCAAATTGGTTGGTATTTAACACTGAATTTTATCAAGTACTTGAAGATCAAGTGAAGTAGTTAGTTCTTTAATGCAAATACATACTAATTTAATTTGAATTATTATTAATTTGTTAAAATCGTAATTTTAATTGATTGAAGATAAATCTTTAAAGCCGGACTTTGAGAGACTTATCGGATGTTTTTTCAATGCCCGAAAAAGCTTTTCGTAGGCTGTACCGTGTGTTAACTTTTTAATACCCCAAATAAAAGCACATATGAGAAAAGGTAAACGGTCAACTTACGTTTTTGTACATATACAGGTAGAAAACTGCAATAAAAAAAACAATTGTTTTTTAGTAACTTACATATTTTTTAATTTTTTTTTATAATTTGTCAAAAATTTAATTTTCTAAAAGTTATTGGGGCAATAGATTGCACAAACGTTGCCACACTAGTTTCATCACAAAATGACCTATTGCACCATCTGCTAGCATATTATAACCGAAAGGGATTTTATAGCATTAATGTGCAAGCGGTTAGAAAGTTGTTTAGATCTAAGTATATTGTAACAGAAAAATCATAATATTTTTTAAAGGTTTGTGTTTTTTCTGTTTGTTTCTCGTCTTCACAAAATCACTCTTCATCTCTCTTGCTTTTTTTTTGGTTCTGGATTTTAACTTTACAAGATAGTATCGCCAGTCGTCATCACTTTTTTTAGCACTTGTTAATAGTTTAACAGTGCCAGAACATGCTTGTTTTGTCGGCATTGAGCGCACGAAACTACAGTGTCAAAGTGACTTTGTTTTCTGGCCGAGAAACAAAATCTAACAGTGAGTGAATGAATTTGGTCAGTTGTGACTTTCTATCCACGCTCTATTATGCTTATTTTATAATTAATGACGTGTTGGAAACTCTTTCTTTCCGAATTCCGGTAATTGAGACCCCAACATTGCAGATTATGTTATGGGAGCTCTGACTTATATTTGACAGGAAACTTGAGAAAACAGTTACATTTAAACTACTCACTAACCACGGTGGTAAACGATTTCGCTTTAGTGGTTATCTTCTGACTTTTATTTGTAAGTCTGTAAGGTCTGTAAGTTTCACCTTTGAAGCGTTTTTTACACTTATGCGCAGGTCTTACTTTCAAAATTTTCCACAGCTTAGAATAAATCCGGTTTTGAGTATAAGATTAAAAATATGACGCAAAGAAGTGGGTAAACAAAAATTACAGTCTTTAACTAAGAACGCTGGTATATGGTCAGAGCCTATGACCAGATTTCATTTAAACTTTTTGACTACACTATCAATGTAATTACATTAGTAGCAACCAGCAAACGCACAAACACATTTCTTACAATATCTCAAGGGACATCACAATAATTAGATGATGTGTCACAATTTGATCCACACAATGCCGATTGCCCTACATAGGACCTACTAAAGAGTGCAGTATTTACAATGTTTAGCGGGTTTGGAGATTTAACGCCGTTATATTCAACGTTTTATGAAATACTGGACACATTTTTTTCATATGGATTTAGTACCATAGCTGGCGAAGATCCTTATAAATATTGTTTTCAGCCGATAACAGAAAAGTGTCATAAGCGAGTTTAATATCTCGCTTAATTAATCTGCGAAGATCGTTTATTTAGTTTAAGTAAAATAAAAGCCTGTTTTTCTTATATGTTTTTCACGGCTTATCATTTTCTCCACTTAAGATGTCAGAGACAACAACTTCAATTTAAACCATACCACCTGACAAACAAGCTATTGCAAACACAGAAACGTTTCTATATACTCCTCTTGCACCATCAACAGTTAAGCTGACAAAAAAAACGTCCTAACCAGTCTATTTCTTAGCAACTGAAGGGCTTTCTGTAGAACTAAAGTCTCTATTTAAATTTTAACAAAGCATTCAATATTACAAAAGTCCAATGTAGACGAAGATTTGTTATCTTGTCGATCTTTTATCAACTCGGAACAAATAATATACTTGCAAAATGTCAGAGCCAGTTAAAATAAAACTAATGACGTGCCAGGATCAACAAGTATCTTTAACCAAATCACTTCTTCACATTAATTTTTCTGAATCAATGGTAATTACTTTAGTATAGTTTTAATAAATATACAATCAATTAGGAATAAAACTAATACATTTTACTTATTTTAGCTTGCATTTGCCTAATATAAGTAGCTGCACCGAGCATTAGTTGAAGGTTAACAAACTATTATTAATAACCAATTACACAACAATAGCTCAAAATGACAGACTAAATTTAACACATACAAGATTGTCAAACAACAAACATTTTACATCTGAGACAAAATTCAATTTTCTACTATCCGAAAATAACTTTGAATATTTTATTGCTTATAATAAAAATAAATTGGTTATAAACCTACTTTACTTAATCTGCTACTGCCTATAAAAGTAAAAAAAATTGTATGTGGAAATTTTAACATTGACTATAGAAAAGTTTGCCTTGTTCAGAAATCTTTATAATTCATTTTTTAATCTCTTGACTTAACAATGTTTATGATATAAACACATCAAGAAGAATAACAAAAACATTATCAACTACTATTGACTATATCGTCTCTGACTTTCCTCGGTCGGAAATTGTCACTGAGACAATTTATTCTGGTCTCTCTGATTGTAAAACTGTATTGGCTAAATTCTCTATTGAAATAAAACCTAAATCAAACAACCGCAGGTTCACTTGTTTTTCACTGTCAAAAGTTGAATCATTTGATTGCATGTTTTGCAATCAAATCTGTTTTTAAAAACCTTGATTTTAATACTGCAAAATTATCTTATTTTGCTCTATTTGAATCCCATCTTTGCTACGGGTTACCTTTTTGGAGAAATTGTATTCAGCAAAATTTTGTAATAATCTTTCAATTACTGAAAAGAGCAATCAGAGACATGTGCGAACTGAAACCAAGAATCCATTGTAATCCCTATTTTAAAAAACACAAAATCGCTACTCTGTTTTACGTTTCATTTTTTTTTTATTTATTTTTTTTATTTTTAAAAACTATGTTTGATTTGAAAGTATATTTATTAGTAGTAAAAGTATATTCAGAGCTAGGTATATTTGCAAATACCTAGTTCTGTATTTGTAAAAAATCAGGCTTCTACTATAAACCTATCAAAATATGCAACCATTTACCAAATTATATAAAGACGACATCAACTGATTTTCAATTTAGATAAATGGTAAAACAATTTATGTTGGTAAGATCTTATTACACCAATAACACATTTTGTAATAAAACATTTTAAATCTAATTGTTATCGTAAATACGAAAATACGAATGAATAAGTATATATTTAGTTCTCTGAACTTGGTAGACTTTTGATTTACTTTTTTTGTTCTATATAATCATTTATGTTTTACTTGTTCTTGTCGACTCTCAATAATAAGTATTATTGTTGTTGGTTGATTTTGTTGTAATTTTATTTATTTACATGTGTATTTTTCAAATTATTTAATTATAATGATTTTTAATTATAATGAAATTAGTTATTTGTTATGAAAGATTATTTATAAAATTTGTAATTTTTAGTTAAAGCTATCTATCTATCAAGACTACAGATTGGATTTAACTTCAATTTTAAAAAAAACGAGTAAGATGCCCTACAACATTCAAAGCATTCGGAGAATATTTTCAATAAACCAGAAAGCGAGCAACTTGCCAGAATCTCAAACAATTCAATAGATCACAGCAGACCACTAACAACTAAGTCTAAGTTTATCAAATAATTACTTTAATTAGTAATAAATTAGTATTCTAAGTATTTGTAAAGCATCCTGGCAGCTGATTGGTATTTGCGTCATTATGTTAGAAATCTCTTTAATTTATTTAGTTTTATTAATTTATTGATTATTGCTGATTTAATTAATGTTTAATTCTTCACTCTAATCTCTCTTTAGAAAAGCTGTAGATAATTCTCATTGCAAATTTATCGCCCTGCTTTTTTAACTGAGAGCTGTAACACAATTTAGACCTATTTCTTCAACCAGGTTAATTATTTTTTCAATATTAGATTGTTATTAAGTTATTAATTTATTAATATTTTTTTAATTATTTTTATTATTGCATTTTATCAAATAATTCTAACATGTTTTTCTTCGACAAATGTTGAATAATTTAACTCTAATTAAACTATGTAATTAAATTATTTGTATCTTTAACCTAACTTTACAACATCGATTTGTTTTATTAGTTAGATACAGATTTACGATAAAAATGATTTACACCAAATGTTTATTATTACCGTTATTACTGCATTCTTTTACTGTAAAACTGTTTATTATGTTTCTTTGGCATGTAACCAATAAGTTTTTTGATTAGAAATACTCTTTAAATTTTTAAAACTGACTACTTCATATTTTAAAAATTATTTAAAAGCTTGTATTATCTACCTTTGAAAAATATTTTCAAAAAAATAATTTGCAATTTCTCGAATGATTTAAACTCTATTGCTTTTTGTTTTGTCGGTACTATTCTTATACAATTTCCAATAATAGTGGCTGATGGCAGACAATGTAATGTTTAGTTATACTCTTTCCTGAAAACAAAGAAGCATGTGGTTTACCGTCTTAGTTTTGCGGTAACCCTTTTGAAATTCATTGAAGGGTGGTGAACAAGCAAGTAAGCAAGCAAAACAACAATGTTCCATTAAATTCTAACCATACATAATAAAATGTATTCTCTGAATTTGATACCTGAAGGATTTGAAATCTCGTGTTTCTTGTTAAAGACAAGTTTGTGTTAAAAGAACTATTAAGAAAAAATCAGGCAGGTGTTATAGTGTATGTATGAAGTTCCACCCACCCTACTTGGGCTAGACTTATGTAAACAGAACTGTATCCTCCCACTCGATGTCTTCACAAAAAGGTTATAATAACTGTGCACACATGACAAGTTTTATTTAAAATACTGGTAAACCAATAGAAAAGAATTTCATGCACCAGGCAGATGGGGCAAACATTTAAAAGAGGCTGTTAATTGAAAAAGTGTATTCCATTACAAATTTGTATAATACATACCTGCATGATTAGTACATTAACACTGGTTGTTTTGAAATGGAGAAGACATGTAGATGAAAAGCTCTTTTTTTCATTTCATTTTAACCTTCAACTGAAATTTTTCATTTTAAAATAAGTGTTTGAAAAAAAACTTTAATATTTCATCAATTGTACATTTTTTTCTGTTGAACTATTTAAGATTATTGAGGTTAAAACACTTTCTGCCAAAAATTTTGATAATAGTAAAATTAAGTATATTATAGATAAACGATAAGAATAATACTTCAACAGGTCGCAGACCCAATGGGAAAAAAATATATACATATATGTATATTAGGGTGGTTTATATATATGCTTTTTGAATGTTCTACTAAAGTATGTTAAAATTTTTGAGTCTCTTCTAAACAGCAAGTAAAAAAAAGTTTTTTTAAGAGTTGTTCTGAAGTTTTTTAAATTTATAAAATCATCAGCATTGAAAATGTATTTTTTTAAATTGTTTTTTTTATTTAGTTTTTTTTTACTTAAAAAAAATGATAAAGATTCTGAAAATCTTGAGTCCAAATTTTAATATTGAAATACATAGTCTATATCTACAAGACCTACTTACATAACGTCAATAATTGTAGTAAAAATAATTTGAATATCACAAATAATTGACTATTGTTGTGTTTAGAGTTTGTGAAAATGTTATAAAACGTTATAAAATCTTTATTAAAATGATTATTTTTGAAAAATATAGATATTTATGAATTAAGGGAGATATGAATGTTTTTTCTCCGAGGTTGACGTGTTACAGACCAAGGGCCGGAGGCTCGCGGTCTGTAAGTCTACCGAGGGTGAAAAACAGAATATCTCCCGTAGTGCATTAAATATTTTATTTTTTAGTATTTCATTACTGCTTTCTTAATAAAATTATATGAAAAATAACAACATCCGAGAATGCGTGAATGTGTAATTGCTGCAAATGCATGGTAACCATGTGTTTGAGGATGAAAAACTTTACAAAGTCCCAAGGGCGATATGAGATACGTTTCATATATCGTATCCATGACGAAAATTAACAATATCATGTCACTAAAAAATAAAACAAATTTATAGAACTATAATTTTTTGACAATTACACTACAATAGTAAGAAATGCTTATTGATTTTTTTTGTTTTTTGTGCTTTCATTCTATTCGTTCAATTGTATGTTGAATTCAAGAAAAAAAATTTAATATTCAGGTTCAGAGATTGCTCAAAAAATATGGAGTTTTAGAAACTTTAAAAAATTTATAGCAAATAATCAACATCAAAATTTTGAGTTTAATTTTTTAGATCTTTATCATCTTTTTTGTAGAAAAAAATTAAAAATAAAGTTTAAAAAAAAATCGATTTTAGAAATTTGAAAAATTCTTTTAACATGCTGTTTAGAAGGAATTTTTAAACCATTGTAATCTCACACATTCTAATACAAATCTTAATGACATATTTTTTTGAGCCACTCTATAATAAAGAGAATACAAGTTGAAGCAGACAAATAACAATACAGATCTGACAGAGTTAAGCAGAATTTAAAACAAAATACAGTTAGAGTAAGATTTTAATTTACTCAATAAAAATATTTATACCGAATTTTTTTTAAACATTGAAAACAGTTAACGCTCTATTTCAAAACGACAGTGTTAATTCATTAGAATTTTTCCTACTTGTCTGTAAATATTTTTGCTTAATTATAGTGTGAACTTTAAATATCCGAGTTTTAATTTAGTAGAAAAAAAATCAATTTTTAACCGATTTCAAAAAAAAGAAAGAGGTTATCAATTTGACTGTTTTTTTATGTGTGTTACCTCAGACCTTTTTCTTGAAAGAACAGATTTTGATAATTCAATTTTTCAATTAGTCCCATTTAAATTTGATAAAGATCTGATCAGTAGTTTTTAAGTTATTCTAATTAATGCTTTTTTTATTTTTTTAGACATATATTTTTGACACTCTCAATACTATAAAAATTTCTAAAAAATTAATAAAATGTGTTTCAATTCAATTTGCATTCACAAGCAATTTGAATGTTATTTATTATGTTGTTTCATGTGTTACAATATCAAAAAAAATTTAACCTATATAAGTGCAAATCATTAAAAAAATTTATATAAAATAATATCAATTAATTGAATATTATATAAACAGCAAATTTTCTATTTTGAGATAAATGTTTCTCCCTTTCTTTGTTTGTCTTATTCAAAAAGCGCTATCTCATATTAGCAGCGCGTTTAGTAGGTCTACTTATACTGAAATAAATAATAGTGATCAAAAAATAAAAAAAAAAATTTAATAAAAAAAAAACTTCAAATAATAAATAAATGCACTAAAAAGTATAAAATAATTGCGTAGACTTGTATGCATAAAAACAAATAAATTATATGGATACTATAATGTACAATATTGTTATTTTTGGAGTCGGTGTCAGTCAAGGTAAGTTGAGCGTCCGCGCCTGCTCGCCTGTGTGCCGCGTGTAGTTTAAATATTGTGTATGTTAATATTAAGATTAGTATATAATAATACTAGCTGGCCCGGCGAACTTTGTTCCGCCTTAGTTTTGTTATTTTATTTTTTATTTTTTTTGTCATTTGTTTTGTTATTATATGTCAGATGCGTTTACGTTTTATATTGTATGTCACGTCACACTGAATGGGATAAAAAATATTCTTTGTTACGCTACTGGTTCTAAACAACCACTCCACCAATTTTCAACCAAATCAGTCATAAATAGATAAAGATTTTTAAAATAAACGACCCCAAAAACTATAAAAATGATACCCAAATTAATTATTCACATTTATTACCTTTATCACATTCATTTTACAACCCTCTTTAACTTAAATATCATTTTCAAAATCAACGACCTGAAATTCCTCGAAAATACCCATATCGTTTTCTTACATTTTTATCCCTAGAACACTCTCTTTTCATCCTCCTAAGAGTAATTTTTTAGAAAGCAGGAAACATACCTATTTATTTTTTTTTGAGAACTTAGGCAATTTATGGGAAAAATTATGAAAACAACATCAATCTTTAGACATTTTGCCCTCTTTCCGCCCTATCAAGGAATGATAATATTTTACTTCTAAAATTTCGGATTTAAACATAGATATTATTTTTAAAATAAACAATCCAAAATTTTTGAAAATCATACTAATATTGGTACTTGTCATTTTTTGTTCCTATCCCACTTTTTTTTTATCTCTTTGTTAATAAAAAGTATTCTATTCTTTTCATTCAAATCCAGTCATCATAATTTTCCATACAAACTTTCACCCAAAGTTGTTATATGGGAAGTTGTCTCATGGAAGACGATTAAAGCCGGCCAGTAACGATCCAACGGCGCAGTAAGACAAAATCGTACAATCAGATTGTACAATTCAGTCGCACCAAACCAACTTAATCGGTCATGCATTCAATGATTCAATTCCATCAAATTCAGTCCAATTTCGTCGCTTCCAATGAAATTGTACTGCGCCGTTGAGTCGTCAGTGGCCAACTAAAGAGTGGGTAGTGCACTTAACATGTAAACGAACGGTCCAAGGTCCAACTTTGGTTGGTGGTGGGAAAGTGGATCGATTTATTTGGAACGGTAATTTGCCGAGCCTCACCGAACGTTTCTGACATCGCAATTCTAATTTTGATTTAACCCTTCTTTTAGAGGGTGGTTTCTGGATAAAAAGTATCCTATAGCAATCTCCTGGATCTAAGCTACCACCTCACCAATTTTCAACCATATCGGTAAAGCCGTTCTTGAGTTATAAGTGGTGTAACTAACAGACTTTCTTTTATATATATAGATATACAACCTTATACAAACCTACCTTGACTGACACCGACTTCAAAAATAACAATAATAAATATGTAGTACATTATTGTATCTAAATAATTTGATTGTTTTTTAAGCGTACAAGACTACCCAATTATTTTATACTTTTTAGTGTATTTTTTAAAGATGGTTTTTTTTTTTTATTTTTATATCAACTTTTATTTTATTTTTTTTTATTGCTTTCTACATTATTGTAATTGCTTTGATTATTGGTAAATAAAAACCTTTATTATTATTATGTTCAACACTCTCTGTTCCGAAGACGCGGCAGTTTTTCCTTTACTTTGACAAGTGAAGTAATGACGACAATATTGTTCTTTTAATGAAATAAAAATTGTTAAAAAACAAAATTTAAATTTTCTATTACTTTAAGAACCAATCTGAGAATTAATAAAATCAAAAATGACAAACTGTGTTTCAAGCTAAAATATAAGTTTGCTTTTTTTTTAAATCAAGCTAAATTACTATCGTTCTACGCATCTGCGATTATATTATTTGATTTGTCGGAATTACTATTTAAGAATATTTGAACAATATTATATAAACATAATAATACTGCTTTCCGCATTTTTGCAAGAATTTTTAAATTTAATTCTTAAATTTTGAAAATGTTATGATATGAGCAGAGCGCTCATGTTTGAAATAACTAAAAGTAAAATTTGTATTATTTTGAAATTCAAAAATCAGCTAATATTTAGTTATTTGTGTAAGAATTTGAAACAACAATGTATATTTTTTTCAAATAGTAGTCTATTGTTTTCAATTAGGAAATACAATAATAATATTAGTTCAACATTTTTTACTAATCTAAATTTAAAAGTCAAATTTGTGTGAACTATTTTTGCAACCGCGCTATGTGTTTTTTTGTAATCTCTATTAACTAAACACTGAACAAGATATAAGTATGTACGTTCTATTGTTTCTGATGAATTGAAACACATTTTATAAATGTCATCAATTAACAGTTCTTCAATCATAATTATTATAATTTTTAGTGTTAATTATTCTATCCTAATTAGTGAAAACAAAACTGTCAGTCTCTAGAAAAAATTGACCATTCTTAATCCATAAAACAGACAGCTTTATACCCATTCTACGTAATTCTATTTCTTAAAAAAATTGACTGTTATATTTAATTTTTCATAAAAATTATTATCTTGTTTATCTAATTTATTTTTAGTAATTTTACTTTTTAAAAGCAGTGGTGTAAAACTTGTCAATAAATTTTGCAATTTAACATTTAATAATACTGATATATTCAAATATTTTCTTCTTCCGTTTTTTATTTAGTTGTTTAGTTAACTATAATCTTAGTTAACTATAATCTATATTAATTTTGTCTTTTGGTATGATAATTGTAAAGACTGCAGCAGACAATACAAAATAACAGAATTAAAGCAACATTTGCTAAATTTATTCAGAGCTAAGCAAATCCTTGATTAATTTTTTTTTATTTTGTGGAGAGAATAGAAGGAAAGGTTATTTAGATGTATAAGGCTGTAATAATTCTGCAAACAAATAATAAAATAGTGAAATTTATTTGTTACTACATATACGGCTTGTACAAAAAATATAACTAATAAATAAAATAAATAAACAAGATAGGTAATATGTTTTTTATAAAAAGTTAATCAAAAATTAATTTTACTTCTTAAAACACTTGTTTCTGTGTTAATATAAATTGCACTAATTTATTATCGGTTTTATTATAACTATAAAAAAATTTTGCAATTTAGCCATTTACTTCTATTCAAAATACCTCTTCCACCGTTTTTTTAAAAAACTAAAAATTGTTGGAAATTATAGTTTGAATTTATAAAATTATCATATAAATATTGTTCAAATTTTGATATTGATATTACTAATATCAGTTTAAATCATACCACAAAAAATACTAGTAAAGAAACAGCATGAGAATTTATTGCTTTTTCTTATCCAATCGCGTTAGAATTGCAACACTGGCCTTCGACTCGTGTCGCAAACTTTCAAACTTGTGCACAATGTGCATCATTTTGTATTCTTAGAACTTTTACTGCTATCAGCAAAACTTACTTTAAGTTATATTATCAGAACTTGGCATTATGTCAAACTCAGACATTTTTTTATAAAGTTTGCAGATAATAGATGTTCAATTACTCCAATGGGAATAAATATATTTGGAAAGACGCCGACAGATATAGCAAAATTTCTTAAATTACTGAACAGTGAACTTTACGTCTCTTAGCTTATGGCGCAAATTTAACAACAAATAAAAGACATGAAGGTTGGAAAAGTTTGAGCATTGTCGACAACTGAAGAGACGAAAAGGATGGCCTGTTTTAAGTCAATCAGGGCTATTCTATAACTCGATAACGACAATCGTCAGTGGCGTAGCAGCTCAAGTTCAAAAAATATTTGCGGGCCCTTTAAACTTTGTGATAGGTTTTATACCCTTTTTTTGTTTTCAATTTATTTATAACACTTTTTATCAAATCTGTAATAAATTATCTAGAATTTTATGTAATAAATAAAACATTGTCATCATACATAAAAAAATACTTTTAATAATTCTGAAAGCAAACAAAAACAAGTTTATTATATTTTACAATCAAATTATAACTATAAAAACGATTTTTCTCTTGCTTTCTTAGTAGCAAAATTTGTCACTAAATTTGATAAGTCTAACTCTTTTGCCATAAAGTTTTCAGTTTAAATTAAGGATAGGTATATTTGATAATCGTTTTTGGACCATAGTATTTCGTAAGTACGTTTTTATTAACTCCAGTTTAGAAAAACTGCGTTCAGCAGATGCTACTGTGACCGGTATAGTTAAAAACAAAAAACAAGTTTAATTTAATTGTTTTTATAAATAGATAGCTTTTGTTTAGTAATTTTAATAACATTTTTTGCCTAAGGACAATAATTTTTATTATTATTTTCAATAAAGAATAAGTTGTTTGAAAAAAATTAATTAATAAAGTCGACTTTAACTCAAGGCATCATAATAAATATTTTTTTTAGGAAAATAATAAATAGTATATTACACTACAAGGGACAAAAGTTGAATTTTCGGCTTTGCGCGCCATAATGCCCTCGGCTTCACCTCGGGCATTATGGCGCGCAGGACCGCGCAGGACAGAGTTTAACTTTTAGTCCCTTACATAAAAAAAATTTCAAGGGAAAGAGGCTCCTTTGCGAGCTTAAAGCGTAACAAATTGTTTTATGTTATGTTATTTCAAAAGTTAGACATTTTCGTCATTAAAATAAACAAAATTTCCTACAAATATGACAAAGTGTACAGAAAATTCTCTTTGTTTTTAAGAATGATGTGTATTGTGCGAGCCCATGCGGAGCCCGCGGAAACTTATCCGCCACTGACAATCGTATTGAAACAATTTACGATTTTTTTATAATAATTTAATTCAATTCGTTAATAATTAACGACGTTGTTTAATAACGACTAGTTATAGAATAGAATATATTAATTCTGCTATAGATTGGGTAGAATTTATTTTTATTTCTCTAGTATGCGATGCTGAAAATTTAATTTTTAGCAGTGCTTCTAGAAAAACTATTTTTTTCTTTTATTAATATTTAGAGCTTTGTCGGTGAAAAACCTATAAATTTTTGAAATTTTTTTCTTTATTTTAAGTTTAACAGGTCGGCTTACCTTATTCTATATTTCAACGTCTTATCACAAGAAAGATGAATCTTTTTAATTTTTCTTCTAAATCTAGCAACAAATTAAGTAGTTCCGAACGCTCTTAGTGGAAAGGTATTTATTATGGCGACATTCATGCATTTCTTTATTAAGTAGCCGCCAGACGACATTTTAGCCATGCTCCGTTGAAATTCCTGATGATGTTCCATCGATGCAAAATGATTGGTCGTTTTTGAGCCCTTCGGCCATCTCCAGTCCGAAGATCATATATCAAAATCATTAGTCTGCCTTCTCTTTTATTTTGCCGAAATGAATCATCTACTTAAGTACCTATCTCTTCTTTGAATTATCATTAGGCGCACTGACCTAACACAAGGGTAAAATAAATTAAATGAAAATTGTAGGGAAGTTTGAAACTTCTATTCACATTTGCATATTGTTTGGTTGTGGTCAAGGTCAAAGAAAACAAAAGAATGTTGAAGATTTTCGAACCGCATAATCTAGTCAACCCCGAAACATAAGACCATCAGCCCCTCATAAATAAAAACCTGCACGTGTTCTAATAACCCCATGCGGTGGTGAATTTATATTGACAGGGTTAAAACAGGACCGCATCTACAATATAATAACAGCATTGTATGAAACAGGCTTATCAATTGATAAAAAAATTACTTGGTTCAAAAAGTGCAAAAAACTGATAAAATGATTGAATAAGTAACTTCCATTCAAACTTATAATCTAAAATTTATGTTGAGATAATGAATGATATCATTTGTCAAATTGAAATTCCTTCAACATATATCTCATTCATTTGGTAGTCATGGCCTACCCTAATTATAAATAGATTATCTTAACTTTTCGAAAGAGTTTTTTAACTTGTTGATAATTAGAGTGTATTTTAAAAATATTGATGTTTATAATAATACAAAGAAAGCACACTCTAATTAAGATTAGAGATATTTGTATTATTTTATATTAAATTGATTTAAGTGATTTGAGTAGGTAATTTAATTTGTATAAGTTTAAAAAATTGAATTTTTTGCTAATTAGAATTTATTTACATAATTACTTTTTGTTTTTTTTTTATTTATTTATTCATATTTTTATTTGTCTGTCATTATATTTAATTTGTGCCACTTTCTTGCTACATTTTCAAAGTGCAATATTGTGTTTAAAATGTGCTACCTTATAAATCTCTGTAGATAAGTCAAAATGATTAATGTCAAATGCCGCTTGAATGTTTGCTACATTTTTTTCAACAATCTGCTTTTATTGCATGTGCTGGCTTTCTTTATTTTTTTAACGATCAAGATCTTAATCAAGTTCAATATTAAGAGAAATCAAGGACAGCTGTGCTTTTTTGACAGCAGATCTTAGATCGATTCGTACTTAATTTAGGTAAAATAACTATTCAGCTTGCCTTTTTCTTGAAGACACAGATTAATTGATTATTGCAGTTCACTATTTTTTCGCCTTATTTTATTTCAAAAATGACATTGATTAATAACTTATTACTGGCCGTTAGCTAACGTGTTTATTTAAAACTGTCAGTCAATACTGTCATTAACATTTGAGCACAATGACGTGCGCAAAAATGCCAGGTAACGGCTTCTTTATTGGCCGATTCGGGTACTAATATTTCAGCAAGGAGAATGAAAATCTTCCACTGTTGCAGAGAGTTACATCGAATACTTCTTGGCAAATAAAAAAAAATCTAAGAAAAATATTCGGACATACACTCTTACAAAAGAAAGGTGATTGTTTACATGTTAGATGCACTAAGCTTTTATTTGTGCGATTGTCTTGCATTTTGTGTTTTTTTTTTGTCAAATTGCGTCACATTACAATGGCTGTCGTACTATCTTCATCGACCGGGAGGGCTCATACATCACGTAGACCCGAGATGACACGTACACTTTTCTGTGATTTGGTGGTATGTCAAGATTGCAAAGTAAATTACAAACTTTTTTATAAAAATGCTATTAACTGTTGATAACCTTGATATAGCAAACTATTTTTGAACATTTTTCTTGTCCTTAAAAGTTTATAGGCAAGTTAATAGTTTCACTATTTTGACATGATTTACGTTTGTTATACGCATAATACCTAAGTCGATTTTTAAACTCTTGTACCACTTCACTTATGCCGGTATTCATAGTCGTATCTCAAGCTCAAGCTTGAGTTTAAGCTTGAGTCCGTCTCAAGCAAGGACTTCGGCAATGCTCGGAGGAAAGCGTGTGCTTGCGTCATGCTGTAGTCACAAAAAAAGTAATTTTTGTGTTGTTAGGTTTGACACTGTTGACGCATGAAGGTCATTCTGCGTGTTTATATTTACTTTAAAGTGAGAGGTCGAATAAGAACTCGATGCCGCAGGGGTCATATCGAAAGTGTTTTGTGTTGTCGGGTGAGTACATGTCTACTGACAGAATACATGTATGGTAACTTCATCAAATGTGCATTATAGACGAAAAAGCTGCGTATACAAAAAACAGCAAAACCCTTTGTAGTCCCGCATGGACAACCCCAGTAGTGTAGAAAGTAATACGACGGATGCCGCAATAGTTCAAGAAAAGCGAACGATCTGGACCATTATTACATTCGTCTCAAAACACGAAAGCTGCAAAAGTGAGACCAAACACAAGTTAGCGGAGCTCAAACTACGAGCTTTTGAGAGGGACAATGGAAGTGCAACATTAATATAAATCTTACCAAACCTTTACCCACTTTTATTGCAGGAAATGTGATGCAGAAAAGTTATCAGAGTAGTTAGTAGTAGGAGCTATTCAAGAAGTGTGTAAAGATGAAAGTTTTCAGCTGCCGTTTTGTCTACTATGCTTCTGCAAACAATACCTTACACTTATAATGTAAACTAATAAAAATTTTACTTTTTTTGTACTTATTTTTACCAGTAGAAGGTGTTACAAAATTAAAATACTACCTAATTAATAAATATCTGTTTCTTTTATTATTATTAAAACAATGCTTTCATTTTTGCACAAAATGTGGCAAGCCCTTTAATTTTGTGTAATTAATAATTGTCTTTCCACTAATTTGCAAACAATCCCACATTCACTACACTGTCTTTTGTGAATCTGTAGCGACGCTTAAATTCAAAGTTGGAAAAAAATTCCAATGGGTTTGCAACATCCCGCACATAACTCTTCCAACATGTCAATGTTCGTTGTTATGAAATGCAACACATAATACTCTTCAGTATTTTCCAAGGTCAAACGATGACATAACCTGCAAATGACGTCTTGAGACAAGTCGAGGCCTTGCTTGAGACCGACTTGAGATAGACCCAGTACGCTTGCGCATCAAGCAACAAGCTTCCTTATGAACACTGTAATTTGATATTTAGATTTTGAGATTTGTCTATAAATACCGATCCGGACTTGAGATCGATCTCAAGCTCAAGATATGAATATCAAATTTCCCAAGCATTGCCAAAGTCTTTGCTTGGGACGAAATCAGCAATAAAACTATTTCAAAACGCGCGCAGACGCTTTCCCGAGCATTGCCGGAGTTCTTGCTTGAGTCGGAGCTTGAGACGGACTCAAGCTTGAACTTGAGATACAACTATGAATGCCGGCATTAGAGTTTGTAGCTGGACTTGTTGTATTTCGACTCTAATTATATTCTTTATTTCTTCGATATTTTTCCGCTTATTGAAGTAGACTATTGATTTCACTTAACCCCAAAGATAAAAATCTAACGGGGTTAGATCTGGAAACTTAACTGGCTATTCGATATTATCTCACCTTCCAATCCATCTATTTGGGAAAATATTGTCAAGATAATGTCGCACTGAAATATTGAAGTTTTTACCATTTGTGTAAAGATCTGTTAAACTATGATAGGTATTATGTCATTTTGTAATAGGTCCAAATACTTTTCCGAGTAAAGTATTTTCTATTATTAAACAGCAAGCTTCACCCTGTGTTTGAGTTCTCTCGCCGTTTCCTCCCATCATCAAACTTTCTATTTGCTGCTTTTCAGTTAAACGCGCAACAATCAAAATACCAGACCTACTAAATAAATGGATCCAAACAAGAAAACACCTAAATTTTTTTTTGTTTTCTTTTCTTTTGACTAAAATGTATTTTTTTTAATAACTGTTAAGTTTAATAGGTATAGGACATTGTACATGAAAAATACTTAGAATTCAATGCAGAATTGAAAAACAAATGTTTTATTAAAAAAATTAAGTTTACGTTAATTTATTTCTGGTCCACTCTGTAAAAATTAATTTATCATTGAAAAAAACGCAGTTCAAATAAAATTGACCTGTTCAAGCGTTTTTCTAAAAAACCAACACTTGAGTTTTAAATAAATTTGCTCTAACACACGCGTCTTTACTGTATATTTTACCCGTTCTAACACCCCTTTCCCGTATGTCTCTTTACTAGATAAGTTAATTGCACAATCTTTTATTAGTATCATATGATACTAAATTATTAATAATAAGGTTTTATTAATGTCTGCGATTTTTTTTTGTGAAAAACCGCATAGTATGTAAAGAATTATTAATAGAAGTACTTGTCCGCAATAAAAATACAGAAAGTATTCCCAGTGTGATAATTAGCAAACTGTACCAATTTGACAATTACTGTGAATTTGAAAAAAATGACCAAACAATTTTTTTTATAAGTTAAATTTCTAATTGCTTCCAGATAAATGATTTATTTAGGTCGTAGATAAAATATTGTATGACAGACGTGTGTGAAAGGTTTTTCTGCTCTTCTTGCGATTAAAGCACTTGCCCACCGGCTCGTGCTGGTAATCTTTGCAATTCGTCATAACAGCCTGATTTTACACACTTGTATCAGCGATTTAAAAAGAAACACTGCAATAGCTGAGCCATTTAGTACATTTGTATAAATATTCACTCTTTTTGATTGTGAAGAATTAAACGGAAAAACAGACAACATCTTAATTTTATATACCTCTTTATTATTGTATTGTATTATAATTAATAAAACTTAGCGAATAAAGAATCAATTATTTCTTTTTTTTACTCTCAGTGAGGCAGATCTTTTTTTCAAACTTATATGATACCTACCAACTTTTAAAAATATTTTGATCTTCGATTTCAACAAATACTACCTAATTTCATGAAATCGATTTTTTTTCTAAAAAGTTAAGCGTCATCATATATGAAAAAAAAAAACAAAAAAATAAAAACACAGGTCGTCAAAACCTCTTTTTTGAGAAAAAGTTCGTTGAAAAATTCTTGAAATCTTGAAAAAAATCTCAGTTGTATTGGTTGACATAAAAACCTAAACAGAAAATTCTAGGTTTAAAGTTAAATTTATCAATAAGTATTTAGTGATTGTTATTAGTTTTTCTGTTTATTTATTATTAAAAATTAAGCTGTAGTAATTTTTTCATTTCGATAATTTGAGCTTGCAAGTGTGACAGGATTGCAACCAGTAATACTTTGAAAGATATTATTATTTGATCAATACTTGATGAATATAGAAAATAAAACCTGTCTTGTTTTTTTACGGACAATTTACAAAAAAGCGTTATTAACTTTTTATTCCGAAAGATTCAAATAAATCTTGCTTGTAACTGTTGTAGGTATGTAGATTTTATAACACGCGCTTACCATAAACTTTCTGATTTAAAAGCAAATCAGTTTCGTTCAATAAAAATAAAAAAAATCTATTAGGTAAACGTCCGATACAAAAGGCCATAACGGAATGTTGATTACTTTAGCAGCCGTCTGAACAAACCACGTGTTGTATACTTTTTATAACAAATAAATTGAATACCCTCCTAAAAAGAGTAATAGTTTATCAACGACGAACAAAAAAGTCATCAGCCAAGCGGCTTTCTTGATCCGGTCTAAAAGCACTTCCTTACAGGGCTCAAGAGTTAAATCTCTTGGAATCTTGTTATTGTTGGGTTGTTTTCTTATATCAACATCGATTGAGAGGCATGACGTATTCGTCAGTTTCAATTTTTTATTCACATAATTAATTTGGTAGATTCGGCGGTTTGAGCCCATATTCGGTGTAAAGGCGAAAACTTGTCAGAAATTGCGGTTTGAAATGGACATCGAAAGAAAAAATAGAATGTACATTTTGAAATTTACATTGTTGTATTACATACGGTGTTCAAAATAATCTATATAAATAATAAATTTACACCGGCTATTCATTCTCTTTAGTTGTAGATTATAGTTGATTTGAAAATATATAATAATTATGTACTTATAGCAATTTTTCTATTGTTTTCTTTATTATAGTTTGGCTAAATTTTTTGTGATAATTAACTTTCACTAATCTTTATGAGAGTTTGCCGCAGGGTTTCTTACCTGTGCAGAATCTTGAAGATTTCAGGATCGCCAAGGCCGTATTCAGTCAGGTTGTTTCTACTATAGACACAAATTTATTTATTATTGGATAATATAAAAATGATGCAAGTGGGTATGAAAACATTAGCAATTTTTATTTAATCATCTGGATAGATTTCAGAATCACTGTTACTATCATTATTAACTTGAATGATTAGTTCTGGTACTATTTTGAAGCGGTAGAAATGTTCCTCTGCCATTACGTAACAATAGTAAATTACATACCTAGGCCAGTAAAATAAGAAAAGTCTCAGAGCACATGTAATTGTTGGCCGAGGCGAAGCCGAGGATGACAAACATGTGGTCTGAGGCTTTCTTTTTTACTGGGCAAGGTGCGTATACTATTTTTCTGCTCGACGAAGCCGGAAAGTTGCCACTTTCCGGCCGGAGGGCAGAAAACACAGTTTTTCCAACTTGACGGTGAAATTTAGTTCGACTAAAATTTTCACTACAGTTCATGCTGACCTGAACCACATACGCATCTGTTGGCTACCAGCTTTATGCAAATTAGTGGTTGATCTAAAGAGGAACGCTGTAATTCTACAAAAAGTTTAGCTAAACTATATCAGTTATCAGTTTCAACTAAAAAGTCGTTTTTCTTCAGAGTTCCTCTAGAAGATTAAATATACATGTTTTGTGTTACTGTATTTTGTCGTTTATATGCTTGTTTCATTACAGCTATATGATGTTTTTTATTTTGAACATTGTTTTTAACTGTAATAATTATTCGTCAATAACAACACGTTCGTTTCGATAGCTTATTTTAGACTGGCCTGGGTCTACCCTCGTGCATCCCAAAAAAACTCATATTCTGCATCCTTTAAGAGCGTTTTAAAGACAAACTTAATTCGGTTCTCGCTAGCCCTCGTGTTTTTTTACGTCAGCTGAGGGGCGGAGCTTAAGTCTAGTCATTTCAGTCATTTTCTCGTCTTTTCCTCGTCTAGCTGAAGAATACTCTTCAAGTCGGTATTCTTCGAATTATCTAAAGAAATATTGCGGGTAAAGAAGAAAAAGTTGTAAATATCTAATATTTTACTTTGTATTTTATTTCATAAATACTAATAACGGCTCTGTACAAATAGTCCAATAGGAATCGGAGCAATCGGAACCAAAAACTATTCCATCTTATTATTTTTTATGCAATTTCTTTTAAATTGTCTTATTGATGATATCAATGCATGTTGTCTGGGAACAACCCGGTGCCATATTGTTAAACCGAAATGGTTTAAACAATTGCAAAGAATTGTTATTTTCTAACCGAACAAATTTCTTCTATATTTTTTATTGAAATTCAAAAGAAAAAGATATAATGACATTTTACGATAAAGTTTGAAAAATCTTAAAAGTATGTTTGAGCAGAAGCCTTAAGTACTTGCAAATACGAGGCATTTGATGTGCATGTGATTTTAGATTGATTAACATTAGTGCCAAAACAACGAGAAAAAATAATTTGTTTACCTTCATCAAAATAGATCTTATGATTTTATACAAAATATCCTTAAAAAAAAAAGGATAAAAAAAAAATTATTTTTTTCTAACCTATTAGAAATATAAACAATGTGCACTTTATTTGCGATTCGAAAGTAAACCTTTTTTGCCTTAATGCAAAAATAAATCACGTAATTTAAAAATAAATAAAAAAATAAAGTAAATTAAAAAAAGGTTTTAAAGGGATTTCTGTACAGTGCCGTCATAAAAATTATGTGATTTACTTTTACACATAACTTTATTGTACCCAAATGAACTACGCATTGTTAACAGGTTGTGCCAAAAGAAAAAAATAGTATTCAAATCATGGTGAAAAAGTGCTCTTGCAGACTTTGAGATATTAGAAACCTCGCCTACGCCTCGGTTTATAAATTTTGCCCGCAGTCTGCAAGAAGGCACTATCTTACCTTGATTTCAATATACAATTCTTTACTTAGACACAACCATACACATATCCAAATTCGTCTATTTAATTTTAATGTTCTTTAATCGACTTCAAAAAAAAAGAGGAGGTTTTTAATTTGACTGTATTTGTGTGTTACCTCATAACTTTTACATAACTTTTGTCTGGGCCAACAGATTTTGATGATTTTTTTATTTGGAAGCTGGTGGTGCTTTACATTTGGTCCTATTTAAATTTTTGAATTATTCTTAATAAAACTTTTTCTGACTTATATTTTTGACACTTCAATTGAGCATAAAATTTTGTGAAAAATTAAAAAAGTATTTCAAAATAATTAAATAATAGTTTATATATTTAATTAGTTTAAGCAATTTGAATATTATTAATTATGTTGTTTAATGTGTTTAATGGATTACAGTATAAAGGAAAATGTCTTCTTGATAACTTTCACTTATAATATAACTGCAAACCATAAAAAAAATTCATATAAAATAGTATCACTAAATTAAATTTTAAGAAAACAGTAGATTTTCTGTTTTGATATCATTCAGAAGGCGCTGTTTCATATTAGCTGCGCGTTTAGTAGGACTACCAATATTGAAACAAATAATAGTGATCGAAATTATCTAATCTCCAAAAATATCAACTGTATCGGAAACCGTCATAGATTCCTTTTTATTTGAATTTTAATAAGAAATATAAAAAACAATTGTCGGGGTATAAAATAACAATTCCTTGCAATTGTTCAAACAAATTTTGTTTAAACAATATGGCACCGGGTTGTCCCCTTGCAACATGCAGTAAGCCAATTTAAAAAAAAATCGCATAAGAAAATTGAGGCGGAATAGTTTTCGGCACTCATGCGCCGACTCCTTTTAGACTATAAAGTCATCTAGTGTTTTTTATAATCAATTGTCGAACAGTTTTATTGTTGGCACAGCTATTTAAAAGTAAATGTCAAGAGCGTGATTCCTACAGTTATAAAGCGAGATTCCAACATAATTTCAGAATTTTTGACAATTTTTTATAAAAAAAAGACTATGTATAGTATACTACCAAACGTGCTAAGAATTCCGTTTTGTAGATCCACTAGTTACTCGATTGTAAAAGAAAGGTATAAACTTTACGACCAGTAGACGGTGCCGCTTCCGGAAATTCTCTAGATGTTATGTTTTTGGTCGCACGTCTATTGACTCTGGGCTGACAGCTGACAAAATTCATAAAAATTCAGAAAAATTTGACTTGACAGCGGTTGTGTAGAATACATGCCATTTCTTTGTTTTTGTATATTTTTTAATAATTGAAAATGCCAATTGTTCAAAACACTTGAATACACCGCCGTAGCTCGTTCATTTTGTATTTATCAGAACCTAAATCAATACAATAATCCTTATAATTAAGGTCATAAATAAACAGCTTTTAAATGCATTTTGAAGTTTATAACACAAAAAAACGAGCTACTTTCATAAAGACATCTTTGATGAAGATATTGTTAAAGTTTAGTTACATTTCGATGACAAATGACGCAATGGAATGACTTCTACTAAACCTCTAAAACACGGTTTTCATCACGGATTTAAACTACCTAATTTCACTGGCGTCACAGTCGTTGGAACTTTCCCAAAACTGCTTCGTGCTAAACTAAGACATAGAACTACCTAAATGCAAAATGAATCCGTATAAACTAAATCTCGATACTACAGTTTTATTTTTTAAATTTATTAATTTTAAGCTTTCGTATCAGTAACTTTTTTACATGTCAAAATTTGCAATCTAGAAATTTAGCTATATTATTATTTTGATACATTTTCGTCAAACTTAACATTATTGTATTTTGGCCGTAATACACTTTCAATTTGTTCATCTTCAATTTCCAGATTTTTATAAGATATTTTTTTTATTTTCAATTGAATAATCAATATATATCTTGGAATATTTTAAAAAACCGTGTCAAAATGTTTGGAATGTAGACGCTTCACACTCTATTGGTGAAGACGTCATTAAGACAAGAAAATAAGAGTGAGAACGAGCACGGTAACTCAACATGTGAACCACGCTAGAAGCAAAACTTATTCATGTGCTCTTTGAAATAAGCTTCGTTACCGTGCTTGTTCTTACCTTAATTTTCCTGTCTTAATGACGCCTCCACCAATAAAAACAATTTTTTGAAACATTTTGCTATGGTTCTTTCCAAAGATGACAATATTTTTCGGACGGATGCTGTTACCTCGAATTACTGCCCCAGCGCACTTCCTCATAGGACACAAGTGTACAGAGGAAACATTTGACCGATCCTGAGTGGATTCGGCTCTGAGGCAAACTTTTTACATACTCGACAGACATACGTCCAATTAAAGAGTATGCTATAATGAAAATATATAAACTAAAGATAAAAGTAATATATTGAACACCTAACAATAAACAGAAAAACAAAGAAAAGAAAAAAAAAAGAAACGAAAAAGACAAGAATAACACATTATTCACTAAATCCGCGTATTAAGTATTCCAGTCATTTGGCGATATACTCACATTATCCAATGCCGCAGATGCAATGTTTTAAGATTAAAAAAGTCAAACTCGAAAGGCGTTGAGTTTAAAACGATAGCTAGCTTGTACATTGGAGAATGTGCAAGAATGTTTATTCTTGCCGGGGGAAGATACAGCAATCTTTGACTCCTTGAAGAATACCTGTAGCAGTTGAAGCTTATTTGTTTAAGTATTACAGGACATTGAACCTTATTATGTATTATATTAATAAACAATTTGATCATAGCCAATTTTGTCCTGTTCTGCAACGAGACTAGATCAAATCTTTGTAAGAGTAAGGACTGATCAATGCCGATCATCGGATAGAAACCGTCTGTTCGATAGACTAAGAATTTTAGAAATCTTCGCTGAACATGCTCAAGGGCATTTACATGGCAACGGTATATAGGAGTCCAAACAATAGATGCATACTCTAATCTAGATCTGACGAAGCAATTATAAAGAGTTTTGAAGACAGTTATGCTAGAAAATTCTCTTGATGTTCTGATGACAAAACCTAATGCTCTCATTGCTTCGGAGCATACTTTCCTAATATGTTCTACAAAACTTAGATGCGAATCAAATATTACACCAAGATCCTTAAATGATTTTGAACGAGTTAAAACGTGTAATTCAATTCTATAGTCAAACAGAATAGGTTTCTTTTTCAATGAGAATGATAACACGTTGCATTTAGATAGGTTTAACTTCAAACCGTTGCTGTTACACCAGTACAATAAGAGTTCCAAATCATTTTGAAGGTTGAGACATTCTGACTCACATTTGACTGATCTAAAAATTTTAAGGTCGTCGGCGTACAGTAAAGAAAATGATTTGAAACTATTAGCTATGTCATTGATAAACAGTTTAAACAGCAGGGGGCCCAATACCGATCCCTGCGGTACACCCGAAGCAATGCCAAATAGTTTAGTTCCAAAACATTCCACATAAAATTTTCTATTGAAAAGGTAGCTTTTCAACAAAGATACAAGGTTGTCAGGAAAACCCATTCTTGATAGTTTAGAGCAAAGAAGTTTGTGGTCTATTGAATCAAACGCCTTGCTTATATTCGTGTAAATAACGTCTACTTGGCAGCCATTGTTTAACGCAGTTGAGATATATTGCGTAAGAGATACTAGATTTGTAGTGGTGGATCTGCCCTTCATAAAACCATGTAGGTTTACAGTGATTAACTGGTTAGCTTGAAAGTATATCTCATCAGATACTAAATATTCAAAAACTTTGGCAAAACCGTCAATAAGAGAAATAGGTCTATAGTTTGTTATATAAGATCTATCACCATTTTTAAAGATGGGTACTACTTTAGACGTTTTCCAGCATTCAACAATTAGAAATGACAAGATTGAACAGCAAAAACAAAGGATATGCAAAAGCAGAAGCACAGTCTTTAGCAACAAAAGAAGGAAGATGATCAGGTCCGGCCGTCTTTTTTGCACTCAAGCGACGCAAAGCGTTGTAAATTTGTTGTTCCGTGAAGCAATTGAAAGTGAAAAACTTCTCCGGTAGGTTCGAAGAGAAAGATGAGGAACGTGGTTCAACGCCATGGTTCAAGCTAAAAAATTTACCAAATGCTTCACAAATATTTGTTGAGTTAGAAATAGTTTTTTCCTCATAAAACATAATTTTGGGAATGCCAGTATCTCCACGCTTAACTCTAATAAAATTCCATAGATATTTTGGATCTGTAGTTAGTCTACGCTCAGCTGTCTGCAAAAAGTTGGTATAACACTCATTAATCAAGGTTTTTAAGGTAGTACGCAGTTTTCTGTATTTCAATAAGTCATTTATGTCACCTGATTTTTTGTGCTTAGAGAAAAATTTAAACTTTTTTTTTTATGATGTGAATGACTTCTCCCGAATACCAGGGAGGATATGGATCATCACGTAAGCGTGAGATAGGCACATGCTCTTTTAAGATAGCGTTGAGGCGTTCATAAAATTGTTTGCAAGCTAAGTTTATGTCAGAGTGTGCTGATAAAAATGACCAATCAGTGTCAAATAGCGTTTGATATAAACTAGAAAAATTGGCTTTACGAAAATCTAATTTTGGAATAGATAAGAACTTAATTGATTTAGCAGATTGTAATCTAGAATAGATTAACTTGAAGGAGAGAGGTGGATGATGCGGATCTAAGTCACAAAGACAATTTGTTGCTGAATTATCGACCAAGAGAGTATTGTTAGCGACCACAAGATCTAAGACTTTGCCCATTTGATTTAAAACAGTATTACACTGTTGGAAACCAAAAAACTCTAGAAAATCAAAAAGCAGTTGTGCAATTGGACAAAAATTGATGTTATTTAAGTGACTGGTAATGTTTGAAATGTTAAAATCCCCTGCAATAACCACATTGTCTTTGTAGAAATATTTTATTAATTGCATGCAGTCAAATATTTGTCGATACAACTCCAAGAATATTTGAATGACTTTGGCCTGATAAAGCCTTTCTTCTTCAATATATCTACAGTTAATTGAATAATATATTTATAATAATAAAAATTTCTAAATCAACTTTAAAGGAAACTGAATATGAATTATGTTGATTTCGCGAGATCTTTTTGCGATAATTGTTCTCGGTCGAGAGTGGTAAAAGACTGCCTGTTCTGTTAGAGTTCTATCTGGAGGTTCTCTTATTTTCGGTAAAAATACCCTCATTACATAATCTTGAGATCCCTATCTTAATTGTCCCCCTTGCACTTTATTGTTAAATATTGGTGGCAGCGACGCAACGACGGCGCCCCCATCTACATATCTCTTGACCACCGTCGTGAACTTTCAGCCACAATGATTTTTTATTGTAAAAATATCTGACTTCAATTTTGGTAAACTATAATCAGGCGATGTTTATTTATGTTCTAATTTTACAAGCTTAGCAATTTTTTTGAAATTTTTATTATACTAAGCATTTGCTACATATTTCTGTATCTCAAAAAAAAACGTCTGTGTGTGACACGTTTCTTCTTACACCATTTTTTATCATTGTCATCTTGTAAAACTTTGCTACATTGTCTTTTGAAAATAGTTATTTACATAGAAGTCAGGAAAATTTCACATTACTGAAGAGGAGCTAAATTGAAATATTTTAAAGCTCCGAGTCAAGTAAGAGATTTTACTGACGTGTTTTGTATTAAATTTTTCCGGAAATCGTAAAAAAAGACGAAATTTACAAATTTTAGAATTTTTTTCACAATTTTCACAAAAATCAAGTTTGTCAATTTTGTTGGCAACTATAGTTACTAGAGTAGCTATTTTATTTTGCGTTTTGTAAAGTTTGTACAGTACTAGTCCGGAAAACTCAATTTTCCTGCGCGTAAATAAGCAGGAAAATGTTATTTCCAAGACGATTTCCGGAAAAAATTTTTATTTTTGAGTCTGTGGTTTTTTAATTTATTTTAAAAAAGATTGCAATTGAACGTATTCGCTAATATCAACATTCTCTTTTTTAAAGTTATTGTTATCTTTCTTATATAATAAAAGTATAAAAGCTTGAACATTTATGACATTTGAATAACTGTTCAAAATAAGCCAAAAGTTCAAAATCAGCTTTATTTTTGATTCCTTTCCCAGCACATCATTTTTCTAATAGCTTATAAGTTCCCACGTGCTTTCTTGGGTATGAGAGATAAAACTGCTCTTGTCGCACACTCTTCTCTATCCGATGGAATTACTCATAACGCTTTTCTGTTTAGTTTTGCAAGAAATTGGATTACAATTGTTTATTGATCAATTATTGTTACAATAATAGATTTTTTACTTTTGTTTACAACAGAAGATGTATTTGCTATGTGATGTTCCCCTGCTGGTTGCTACCATCAAAATTTTTTTGTGAGCGGCACTATGCTCAAATGTCAATGTTAGCTGTGAATAGACGCCTGCAATACCGGCTTAGCTTACCGGCACTAAAAATGTAATAAAATAGCGGAATCAACCCAAAACAATCGTTTGATTTTCCAAAGCCACCCTTGATGAATGTTAATATCATACCTGTATTGAGTTTGCCGATTACACTTTCAACTTGTTCATCCTCGTATTTAAGATTTTTTTTTTATTTTTAATTAAAATTTTATTTGCCTTTATATAATATTTACTTGTGATAACAAAATAATTTTTTTATATAGTCACCGCTTTTGAATAAGTTGCAATTTTTTCTTTTAATTCGATTTACAACAAGAAATAATGTATACTTGACACTTTACTCACGTAATTAGTGCACTGGAGCAATAAGATTTTGATTTACTGGTCGCCTTAAAACCTTGAATTAACACCAGTAAAGACGGGTTTCAATATTTACCAAAATAACACAATAGAGTGAAATGACATGACTTCTTTGTATTCCTTAAGATGTTAGTTCATATTTGTATCAATATATGGCGCATCTTTTATGCTTTTGTCTAATAGTTGCTATAAGCTTTTGATCACAATTATCTTGAGCGTTGACGAATTAGTATTTGTTTAATTTTAATTTCTAATCTGTGTACTTTATTCTGTTACCAAAAAAAAATTATTATCAGACAAAATTAAAATCAGACAAAATTTGGAAAGATTGGTTAGGACGATAGCTGACAAAAGGATGGAAACTTGCAATCTTTCATGCATTTGCCAATGATAATTGGATTTTTCTATTTATTAATTTTCTTTATGGTTACTATATGACATAATTATAATTATATGAAAAAAAGTTTATTTCTTCACAAAACTAAATTAATGTTTTTAGGAAATGTAAAAGTTTTGAATTAGGAAGTTTTACTTTTTTTTAGTCACCTACCTACTTTGATCTGCTTCCGGTAGCGATATATACGTGATCGACTATTACAAAAAAATCACAAATGTGAAAAAATGAGTTGTTAGGCCAAAAATGCAGCTCAAGAAGGAATGAAACTCTGGATGAAAATTTATTATGTTCTGAATATGGTTAACGCATTTTTTTAACATTTTGTGAATCATAATAAATTGGCAAAGCTTACGTTGAATTCAAGAAACAACTTTGCCTCAAGACACAATTATTTGGATGCTTGATGGGTAAGGATTTGGCACGAGTGCCTTGTTTGCATTGAATTATTCCTGTCAAGAAACAACGATAGACTGGTAGCAACTGCTGAAAGAAGAAGAAGACGGTTTATCTGATGTCTAGAAAGAAGAGTCAAAGACGGACAGTTGATTGATTTGCTGCGAAGGAATAGATGTTCCGATGTTCACAACTTGCATTGTGCACGCAGCCGGCTGAAACAAAAGAACTTGCTTATTTGTGTTTCTACTGATTGTAGACTCGAGTATATTAAAAAGCCATTAATCAATCAAGTCAATTTCGTTTTGGTTTTTGAAAAATGATTGTCAAGCAAAAGCGGATTCGACATAGAGACACCTATAGCATTTCCAGCACGGTGGTTGTACAGACAAAACTGTAATTAAAATTGGAACTAAATAAAGCTTTTTTGTACTTTGCGTTTGGATTATAATTGGATACGTGTTTTAATTAATAAGATAAAACACTGTCAGCCTAGGTTTCTAAAACCATCTATTTGTCTCATCAGCTGCAAAAAGAAGTTTTCCTTTTGCAGCTGGCAAAAACAAAAGAGGAAATATCTCACGACATGTGTATGTTATACATTACTACATCCTAACTACAACTCACTTTACATTTTTTTTTGACAGGTGTAAGTGGAACTCTTTTATAGCGAGAAGAGCGTCGTAAAAGACTGACTGCATCTTATTTTGGCAATATATGCAGAATGAGAAAAACAACCCATTGTGCGTCCATTGTGAAAGCTATTTTATATTCACAATTCTAGGGAAGTTTGGCAACAAAATGGGGAAATGACCACGAAAAAATAGCCATCAATACCTACATGGAGACCAGGACAGCTATTATTGATGAATGTGGATTATTTATCGATGTAGAATATTCGTTTTTAGCAGCGACTCTTGACGGACTCATTGGTAATGACGAAATTATAGAAGTAAAATGCCCCTACAAAGCTGCCTCTTGTACACCATTAGAAGCCGTCACCAAAAAATTAATTACGTTTTTAACCGTTAACGACAACACAATCAAGCTCAAAAAAACGCATCCATATTTTTATCAAATACAGAGACAGTTGCATGTGACAAAAAGACACTTTTGCATTTTTATTGTATGGACCCCTTTTGGCATCGAAACAGAAAGAGTAAGTTTTCATTCCACAGTTTTTGGACTATAAAATTTATCTTGTTATTTTGTTTTAGATTTTAAGAGATGCCGAGGTTTGGGAAAAAAATATAGAGCAATCATTAATAGATTTTTACCACAATTGTTTATTGCCGGAGTTAGTTGACCCTCAGTATCCACACAAACCCATTAAAGACCTCAGAAATAAATAGCCTTCTCCTTATTTTATTTGATTTTATTTTGTTACTTTTTTTTTCTTTTTTTCCGTGTTTTACAAACTTTTAAACTAACTTTACCTTTTTAACTAGCATTTTATATGAATTTCATCTTTTTCTCACGTCTTCTCCTCCTTCATTTTTCTTTTATGCTTTTTTTTGTTTTTTTAAATTCCTTGTTTTTCTGTCTTGTTCTGTCTATTTCTTCTTTTTTTAATTAAAAACTTTTAAATTAACTTTAAATTTTAAACTAACATGTTATTTGAATATCTTCTTCTTCTCTCTTCCTCTCCTCCTTCATTTCTTTTTTTTATTTTTTCAACTTCCTTGTTTTTCTGTCTTGTTCTGTCTCTTTCTTTTTTTTAATTATAATCTTTTAAAGTAACTTTACATTTTAAACTACCATTTTATAATATTTTATATGAATTTCTTCTTCTTCTTCTGACTTCCTGTTCTGCTTCATTTTCTTTTTTTGCTTTTATTTTTTCAACATCCTTGTTTTTTTGTCTTGTTCTGTCTATTTCTTTTTCTTTTAATTAAAAACTTTTAAACTAATTTTTGAAACTAACATTTTATTATAGTTTATATAAATTTCATCTTCTTTTCTCTTCCTCTCCTCCTTCATTTCTTTTTTTTTGTCTTTTTTTTTCTTAGCTCTCTTGCTTTTCTGTCTTGTTCTGTCTCTTTTTTTTATTAAAAACCTTTAAACTAACTTTACATTTTAGACTAACATTTTATAATATTTTATTTAAATTTTTTCGTCTTCTCCCTTCTTCTTCTCTTTTGTTTCTCTTTTTTTGTTTTTTTTTGTCATTTTCTAAACTTACTTGTTTCTCTCTCTCTTTTTTTTTAATTAAAAACTTTAAATTTTAAGTAAAAATTTTATAATATTTTATATAAAATTAAGCTTCTTTTCTCTTTCTTTCCTCCTTCATTTCTCTGTTTTTTTTTGTTTTTTTTTATTAATTCTTCTTTTTCTCCTTAATTTTTTTTTTAAGTTTAATTTTTTTCTTTCCATCTTTTTAAAATTTTTTTTTTCTGTTTTCTTTTTTTTTGTTTTAATTTTTACTCGTTTATTTTTTTATGTTTTTTGTTACAAATAAATTGTAGATTTTTTTTTAAAACAGTTTAAGAAATTATATTAAACGCTTATTTTATTTATATTTGTTTTCTTTCTATGTTGTCCTACATTTATTTTATTTTTATTCATAATTCATCAATAAAATATTTCTAGTTTATTAATTTCATTTTAACAAACTATGTTTTTTTTTGTTTTTTTTTTTTAATTACATAGTTTAACTTTAATTTCGCATCCAAGCCACCAAAGTACTTGTGTCAAATAATAACATTAATTTGTAAATGTTATGAGTTAATCCCCCGATCACTGATTTGGCGCCCACAAGAACTGTAAAAAGACCCAAATATGAAGAACGGAGATCCTGAAAATCGTAATAGGTATTCTATCACTTGCCGAGAGAAATACGATGTTCTCCCCTCCGTAATTATTTTTATTCTTGTGCTACGCCACATCATACATAGACTCTGATCTCTTCGTTCGAACTTTGTGCGCTCTCTCGCCATTGAAAAGCCGATCTCGTACATTACCCCCTTAAGATTTTAGAAAAATTATCAGGCTTTATAATATTGCTAGTCTCTCATAATCAGCTGCTAAGCTCTAATTTATTTAGAACTAGCTTTGACTGCAACTTTGTCCAAGTTTGAACAGCATTTTTTTTTAGGTATATCTTTAGGTTTATTTTGGATTATAAACCATATTAACATGACTTAAAAACAAACTAACCTATACTGAATACATACAATATGTATTTACAAACTCTAAAATATAAATAAATAAAATATACAAACATACGTGCTGCAAAAAATTGAATGTTACAGGCGGCGTGTACAAACTACTAACGTTTGTATCTATGAGCCAATTGACGTGAAACAAACACTATATCTTAAGTAAAGTTTATTACATTATATTTGTAAAAACCACACCTAAATCGAGCAAACCGTTTCTGAGATTAGCGCGCACAAACGCACAGACAAAAATTCAAACAATCTTCAATCAATTGTTTTGAGTGCTAATTGCGTTGATAAAAATTTCAATAATATTTTTTCTCTTATATCTTCCACGTACAGACACCAGATGGTTACATTTTTATTATATGTATTGATGTAGGTTACGATAGTAAAACAAACTATTTGTTGTTAGTAAATAAAGTAAATAAAATTACACCAACATTTTTACTACAATAAACTATACACTCTATCGCAAATAATTATTATAAAAAACTACATTAAATACGTATTTACATCATCCATCCAAAAAAAGTCAACCTGACTTAATTGAACGTAAAAACAATACAAAAATCGCAATACAAACAATGGGCTTAACTTAGCTGCAAAAATAAACAATCCCGTAAGGTGTTACTTCAAAATTTAGTTAAACAGTTCTTACGCTAGAACAACCTGATTGAAATAATTAGTAAATACCAACCGCGTCTATTGACTATTAACATTAAGCATGCGATCCTAACGAGATAATATTGAAACTAGACAATGACGTCACAACTAGTGACCGGCTGACCGTTTGTAAACATATTATTAGTTGTTGTAGAAACGACTTTCAATTTTACAAATAATAAATTTCTGTATCATTGATACAGAATGTCAGAGCAATTAAAGGAGCAGTTTGGTCGGTGAAAATGCGTGTGCAACAGCAACTGTTGTGTATACGGGTGTAGTTCTGTAAAGAAGAAAAATTCCAACTTTACATTTTATTCATTCCCCAAAAAATAAAAAAAATAAATTATTCTCCTTAGTAAATAATTGACTTACCTCTCAAAATAATTAAAACATACAAACAAAGCTGAAAATTGCACAAAAACACACTGTTTTTGCCACTTTGAAACAGTAAACAGTCGCCAAAAGTGACAAATACTAAATGTGACGTCAGAATTAAAGTTAACTGTATTACCAACAAATTAATGTGAATTGCCAAGTGCTTATTAAGAATCAAGAACGGTAAAGACTTACTGATCAAAGACACGACTTATGTCTGTTATGGTCTGAGATCGGTAGCCCTTAAAATTT
Source organism: Lagria hirta (assembly GCA_947359425.1). Classification (NCBI taxonomy): domain Eukaryota; kingdom Metazoa; phylum Arthropoda; class Insecta; order Coleoptera; family Tenebrionidae; genus Lagria; species Lagria hirta. The sequence goes on along the minus strand of OX375801.1, from coordinate 9,331,744 downwards.
GTGATTTATGTAACTTTTTTTACACAATAAAAATTGCTTTTTTCAAGAGAAACGGTTTTCCCTTCATTGGTATCTGTTCTAATTTGCATAAAAATAATCGCCATAATATTTGATTACATTTCAAGATTTAAGATTGTTATAAAATTACCAACCATATGTTGCCTAAAAAATATTTTGATAATTGTGATAAAATATACGTGTTAAAAAGCGCTTTAACCAGAATTGAACTTTTTTAACAGCAATATTTCTAATTTGTCAAAATTAATTTTTTATCAAAAATATCTGTCATTAGAAGAGACCTTTGGTATTAAAATGTAGAAATGTGGTTTATCGACTTTGATATTGTTAGTTTGTTTAAAATATCAATTTTAAAGTTTTGATAACCTGAATTGGTTTCGTGTTTTAGCTTTGTTATTTTGATTATAATAGAAACTTTTTGAGTCTACGGAGGTTAGATTAAATAATTTTATAAAATTTTTATAATAAATAATTAAATAACTTATATGCTACATTTTTGTTGAATATTTATTTATGATGTGATGTGGTCAACATTAAATCTTTAAAACATAATGTAAACAGTTTATATAATGTTTAATTTGTTGTTTTTTAAGTTTTAAATAGGTTTTACATTCAGGGATAAATTTTATCAAATTAAATTGGTTAAAATGATGTGAGAAGTATTTGTGTGCAACTGTCAAAAAATCGTCAGTTTGTTAAGGCGTTTTGTTAAAACGCCGTAACGTAATGCCAGTTATCTATGACTTTACGTGTAATTTCTGTAAGTTTTGCTCCAGAATCTGCTAGAATGATCTCCTAAAACTGTATAGAGTTTTACATCTGACAGCTTCAAAAATTCAGCAATAATACACTAATTTTATGTATATCGTTAACCTAATTAGTACAGTCTTCTCTGATATACATTAAAAAAAACATTGACTAGGTGGACGTAGAGCACAATATTTTTGGTAGAGTTGAATATAATACTGATGACTGATGTGATATTATCTTGACATCTTCAATCTTCTATATCATTAACAGTCAGCTTTGTCAGCTTTCTAATATCTCTTGAGATTTTGAAAATCTAAACTAACTAAAATAATAAAAAATTGTGCTTTAATTATCTTCATTAGTAAATGATTGTCATCCTCGGCTTTCTCCAAAAACTGTTTAATCAATTTTTCTGACAACGGTACGTGACTTTTTGGTCAGTATCCTAGTCAAAAAAGACAATAGTATAGGGAATTTACTTGTGTAACACTTTTAGATTTGTTTCTGATTTTTTTCTTGTCACACCAATACAATAGTCGATACGTAGCTTGTTATTTTTTTTTAATTTCTTAGGTAATAATGACCATACCAAAGCACACTGCCAAATTAAATTTTATGTGAAGATTTGACCGCAGTTCTAATTTTGGTAATTTTTGACAGTTGCACTCAAAATTTTGTATGCCATATAACCGTG